>CM076724.1:11455238-12115238 GCA_038501795.1 Pseudopleuronectes americanus
TTAACCACCCCTGCAAACGCTCCATGTGGATTTTAATGGACTGATGCGGTGCGTAATGACTCCCTGTCCGAGCGGCTGCGCTGAGAAAACTTCAAAAGTCTGCTAATGTTTGTTCTCCCTCATTTACCTTGCAAATTATATATGCAGGGTATCAATTAACATGGCCGATTGAACAGGGGGAGGACGGGCTTGGATTGTTTCTCAAATTTATCAATTGGCCCAATTTGCGCTTACAAGGAGAGAGAAAGGAGGGAAAGAAAGAAAGAGAGGCCGGTTGCGCATAAAGAAAGTAGTCATGTGTTAGTTTTCGTTTTAAAGACTTTCAGTGAGCTGTGCAGAGGGAAAACAGAGGAGTCAGCCCTCCCACCCTTCATCCGTAATAATCATCTGTCAAAACACCCACAAACTAATTTAACCATTTACGCACATGTCCTGTGAATAAAAGAGGCTTTACACCGTCCTTCTGTCTGGAAACATGTGCTCCAACAACTCTGGAAAAAGACCAATGGGCCTGTTTTCTGTGGCCGGACGAGTCCCACTGCTTCTTTTATACGTGTCCCGAGACAACACACGATGACATGAAAGCGAGGCAAAAACCGAGGGCCTTTTGAGAAGATTGCTTTTCAGGGGTCTGAAAACGTGTGTGTGTGTGGCTGGGCTCACAGGGGGGACCGCTCGCTGCGCGCACATTCTCTCCCCTGGGCCAGGGGTCCGCGCTGACAACATCAACAAACGGCCCAGAAAGCCGCATTATGGTGGATTAGGGAGCCCGGTGAAAAATGCTGCTACAAATTAGCAACGAAAGTCCCAAAAGGACCGTGGGTATATCCTTGTTCACTTTCAATTACGCACCGCCGAGGCCTGCTAACATGTCCCATTAATTTAGGGAGTTGTGAAGGTGCAAGGAAACTGTGCTTTACAAAGCCACCGAGACAAGAGGGATACTTGCGCACTGTTGCGTGATATTCATCATGTTATTTACATCCAGTCGTGTTTGAAATATTCAAACTGAATTTCGTGCTGATCTTTGATGCATTTAACTCACTGCAAGTCTAATCGAGTTTGTCTGATCCTTTTGTTGCAAGTGGTTACGTCTGAATTTATTATAATGGGGAGCTGATTGGAAAACGAATTAATATTAAGGTCTGGCCTTAATCCGTAAAGAGTAGCCTTCCTCTTTGTGCGTATTTATCCAAAATAGAAAATGTGCTCAATTGAAATCCTACAACACTGAAATACATTTCAAAATAATTAATTTTGAAGGTTAACACATAACAAAAACAATCAATAATTTGATTTAAGTGAATTGAACTCATGCTTGCTCCATTGTTTGTTTGCCCTTTTAGAGGAACGACATCTCTTTAGCACCAACTTTTCATGAAATAAAATAAATAAATAACGATTTTCTCTCTTTTTTCAAATTCACAAACATTTATTATTCTTGTCATTACAACAGAAATGACCTATGAACATTTAGGATTCTCTCTCTCCCTCTCTCTCTCTCTCTCTCTCTCTCTCTCTCTATTGGCAACACATGACATACGTTATGTTTCACAGATT
Organism: Pseudopleuronectes americanus; assembly: GCA_038501795.1. Classification (NCBI taxonomy): domain Eukaryota; kingdom Metazoa; phylum Chordata; class Actinopteri; order Pleuronectiformes; family Pleuronectidae; genus Pseudopleuronectes; species Pseudopleuronectes americanus. The sequence goes on from CM076724.1 coordinate 11,456,799, forward strand.
GAATCGTGAAATAGATAAGAACGAACAACAGTTATAAGGTTTGAGAGAGGTAAAGCGCTCTTTTTTATACCAACAAAAAAAACACACAGCCTAAGTGTCCAACAACATGAAATTATATTGTCACAAATTCACCTGGTAGGAGATATTCAGAGGGTTGGGAGGGGAATGGTCATTGTGTCAGAAACCCCCCCCTCCCCTCTTTCATCTCCATGTGCTTTCTAAGAAAACCTGAGTTTGCCGTCTCTTGTCAGCCTAAATATGTCAACAACAACAGTGCCATTTTTTTTCTCACGATGCACAAAAAGAAAACAAAACAAAAGCATAAATCATGATAGAATTCTCAATTATAAAATTTTTTTTAAATCGTGAATCATCCCCATATAACCACGGGTGACACCTTTAACTTATAAAATAACAGGATCGTTGTTTTTTTGTGTTTTTTCCTCCCACTGACAAATGAAGGCCACATGGCAGATTGCAGGCCCAGCATTGTTGAAAAAAAGATCCCTCTCCTTCTCTTCCCTTTGTCTCTCCATATTATACACATATTTACAAGCCATAAATAAAATGTTCTCTCCTCTCTTAACATTGTTAGCAAATTTTGAAAAACACTCCTATGTCCGATATAATGTTCCGCCTACCTTCACGTGCGGGACTGTGCCACAGGTGGCTTTTTAATAAAATGTTTTCAACGGGCATTTTGTTGTTTTTGTGTCTGTTCCTTTTAGAAAGGACAAGTGTTCATGTTCGGGGGTTTGCTGGTAAAAGTCTCACTCAGTGGCCCAGGCTGTAATATGCTGTCCTGTGTTAGGGTCAAGTGACTGGAAGCAGAGGCAAGAGCTGGGGTCAACATGGCCAGGATCTGCGCCTGGCTGCCTGGCTGCGCGCCGTAGGAAGAAGCGGAGGAGTTGGCTGCGCCGATGATATTGTCAATGGAGAACGAAGGCCGGCTCGGGGTGCTGGAGTCCGTCTTGAGAGGTGCCAGAGAAGGGCTTAGTTGGGGGTAAAAGGTTTTTCTTAAATCAGCGCCTATAAGCGAGGGCAGGGGATGCGGCGCAGGGAACAGTGCGGCTGATGAGGGCAAGGTGCAGGGCGCGTTGGGGAACGGGAAGGAGCCACCTGTGTGGTGTGGGTGATACGGGTTGTGAGCTGCGTGGAAGCTCTGCAGCTGAAGTCCATAGTTGTATCCATACGGGCCGTATCCAAACCCGGGTAGGAAACCACCGACGTCCCTGAGGATTTCGTTAGTTTGATGCCTCTTGAAGCGCTTCCTCCTGCGCAAGAAGCTCCCGTTGTCGAACATGTCTGCGGAATCCGGGTCGAGGGTCCAGTAGTTGCCCTTCCCGGGATTGCCAGGCTCCCGCGGGATCTTCACGAAGCAGTCGTTCAAGGAAAGGTTGTGGCGGATAGAGTTTTGCCACGCGGGGAACTTCTCCCGGTAGTAGGGGAATCTGCTGCTGATGAACTCGCAGATCTCGCTGAGAGTGAGGCGCTTCTTGGGGCTCTGCAGGATGGACATGGTGATGAGGGCGATGTAAGAGTAAGGGGGTTTCACAAGTGCACTTTTTCTGGCTTTGTCCCCGATCACGGTGCCAGCCTCTGCGCCGGACCCCATCTGCTCTGACGGGCAGTCGGAGCTGCTGAGCCCGGGAGAGGAAACCCTCTCTGCAGCGTTCTGGGAGTAATTATCGTCGGAGTCATTGTCCAAGTTGAACTCGTGGTGAATGTACTTTCCGTCTTTTCCCACGGATATGTCTCCCCCGACCACGTCGATGTCCACATCTTCGGACAGTGCTGAGCTATCGGACATATCCGTCCCTAAAGTCATCCTTGGAGACGCCGCTTCTCTTCCTCCACTCTCCCAGATTTCCTCCTCCTGTGGTCCGGTGAGGCTTCAGAGCGAGAGCGCGCACACACACACACTCCCCCGTACAACCACACCAGACTTGTGCTGCAGCTTTATCTCCAACTATTGAATGCACACATGGCTAGAATCTATTCAAAAATAGAAATAACTCTTTGACCTGTGGCTTGGGCGATTCCTGGTCGTCCGTGGCTGGTCAAGCGGAGCCGTGCGAGGTCCTCATCCAGCGAACAACTTCTTGGTTTTCACGCGTAAAAATGACAATCAGAGATCATCGATCTCTCACCGATACACGCTTCAGTTGTCTTCAGTCTGCAATTGATTCCGCCCGCGATCGGTTTGTTCTTTAGGTCAATTTATAAAGCTGACTCTGGGAATCCAAGTATCTTTCCAAAATATCTTTTACGCACGGGATTGGGTAGGTATCCAGCCAGACTTGTCACACTATCCTCCTTAGCTCTCAAAAGGTATTTATAGGGCCACGCTGGTCACGTGGTCTTTGAGTCACCGCTACCAGGAACTAGACGCGATAACTCTGCAGCAAGTAATATCAGTTCGTGGATATTGAAATCATGTTTGGTTTGAAATAAATTAAGTTAAAAAATAACAACAACAAATCTGTGGATCTCGTCGGTTGATCGGATATTTATAATAATATCGAGTTGTCATTTATTTGGTATTGTGGAAATCACCTTTACTCTGTATACTGATCAATATATTATCGACCTAGACTGTTCAAAAATAGGAATTAGATAAAAATGCATTTAAAACAAATGTTGTCTCACTGACCAAATTATGTCATTCATAATTGTTTGATTTTTTTTATTTTCAGTATAGGATAATAAGGTGCACATTCGCCGATGATGATTTATTAAACAGCCAGCAAACACAATACTGAGTATTCAAATTTCGTTTACATGGATTTGTTTATAGGGATATAAATTTAACATACAATATATTATTTTTATTAATTATTATTATTATTATTATTATTATTATTATTATTATTATTATTATTATTATTATTATTATTATTATTATGTCCTTTTCAAACATGATTTATTTGGTAAATTCAGAAAGGGATATGTTCTCGTACTGAGAGTATAAATATAAAAAGATATTGCAATATTTGCTTTGTTTGACGTTTAATTGATGTGTTTTTACTTTTATTGGCACCCGTTTGTGGGTCATTCCTGCGTCTCCTCTGGTCCCTAACAAAATGGTTGATTTGGCTCGTTTTAAATTCCTCCGTAGAAAATATCTTGGCCTGTCGTCTGTTCCCTGATCACTTCTCACGGGTTTTGTATTTTCCTGGTCGAAAAGTCACAACATTATCCATGTGCATTTTCTTCATGGTTCTGCAGGGTGCACGGGGGCACAGTCTTCTGCAACCTGCTCCAATTCGTCTTCGTCAGAAGAGAAGGGCCAGCAGATGACAGTGTGTAATGTGTGCGTAATGTGCGCGTAATGTGTCCGGCTCATTTGGAGCAGGGGGGACATTTCAGTTCATTACACCACAGAGTCATTGTACTGGGTTTACATCAGCGCCGTATCTATCTTGCTGTTTGTCACTAAAAATGCGTTTTTAACAATAACTACAATCCTCAATGTATTTGCTTTGCTTTTTTTATATATGTATTGAGGAAGACGACTGCTGCACTGAGGAATCCAGTTGAAGTGAAGCACGCAGCCCCTTTAATACCCAGCAGAAGCTCCGACTGAGCCGTGTGTCCTCCTCTCTGACCTGCCTGTCACAAGCCTTTTAAAATCTGAAATAGATCCTGACACTTTCCCGTCAACTGGCCCCGCAGGGACTACACTCTCTCCACGTCCCACTACAGCCTCATATAATTGCATATTTTTTATAGTAATGCCTTTATGTGGCGGAGGGTCTGTATTTTATTTGTTTATTTGTTTATTTGTTGATGTATTGTATGGTTTACTTTGCTTCCAACACTGTCTCCTGTTATGTGGATTCCTCAATAATGGGATGTGTATCTTGGCTATCAAAGCTGTAATTATTTATGTCTAGACTTGTTGATGTTTTTGCTGTTTTAGAAACCAATATTGTATCTGACAGTAGAACACGGGCTAAGTCACCCATTCAAAAATACACAGGCCTATTCTTCGTGCAGTATTTAAACTAGATTATTAAAAAAAAATCGTTTACATGTATTCAGGAAAACTCTATAGTTGCTCAGATTAAATTTATAATTTCAAAAAAATCAGAATCTTATTATTATTCAATTCTAAAAACGCAATCAGGTGAATATAGTATTTCAGGTTCTACAAGATTTCAGAGGCTGACAATTAATGAGCCGTCATCTGCCTTTGAGCAAGGTGTCCTGTCACAGCAGTTTGTGGTGTTGACGCGCCCCCTGGTGTTTGCAAAGTAATTATTTTCGAATTGAATGGCAGTCACTTCCCATGAAAAACTAAAAAAATAGTAAAACCGTTTTGAATGAGATGGAATAACTAACATCTGCGGAGATATTCTTAGATAAGAAAAATGGGCAAATCAAAGTTAAGTCAAATGGCAGTTATGGGGTCCCTCCAAATTAATGTGATCCAGAAAGAAATGTGGAATTATTGTCTTTATATGATATTATCTATCAAGGTCAAAAATAAAGTATAGCAATTCTTAATTGAATGAAATGCACAATAATCAGAAATTAGGCTAAATGTATAGCACTGTTCACATGAGCTAGTTATAAATTGATTCACAATCAAAGTGATAAAATAAAAAAAGGTAACAAAGACAAACCTTTAAAGGTTCAGTCTTTAGGGTTTAGTGACATCTAGTGGTGGAGTTGCATGTTGCAGCTGAATACCCCTCACCTCACACTCCCCTTCCAAACATGGAAGCGAACCTGTGGCAATCTTCAGTTGCCATAAAAACTCAAAATGTTTTAGTTTGTCCAGTCTCGGCTACTGTAAAAAACATGGTGGCGTTCCGTAGAGAGGACCTGCTACTGATTTTAAATTTAAAGTTTTGAAATATAAAGGCCCACTTCTTGGGTAAAGAAAACTACGTTTTGTACAATTGAGATGAATCACACGAGTGAAAAACAGCACTTGGATTACTTAACATTCAATTTCGGCCAACAGATCCCTTTCACCTAAATCTTACATACAGAACCTTTCACCAGGTTGTTAAATCTATTTAAAACTTTGCATAAACTCAACCAGTTCTCAAAACGTTTTTTTCCCAAATAAAATCTTTCTCTCTCTTGCCCTGTGTCTATAACGTTTAACTCTTCATATACGGAACCAACGTTTATTGAACTTAAACAACAGAACAACACTGGGAGAAAAAAGAAATCACAAATTTAACAATGAATAGGAATCAGAAGATTAGAAGGCTACAACAAAATAAAACAAAAGTCAAAGATTTAATAGCAATATCCTTTCAGGTTAAGACTGTGTTAGAATTGTTGACATATAGAGCCAGACAGACACATTCTTGGTACAAAATTAACGTTTGGAACATTAACATCTGCTTAGTTGAACAAGCCAATATTTATGAGTGAAAAAATTACACATCTTTTTGCTTTTGCTTCCATCTAGTGGTGGACACTTCTCAGTTTAAGCAGAGGTTTCCTCCAGTTTCTCTGTGCACACAAAGCAGCAAAGGATTTTATCTAATTCATAAAAGTTTTCAGACCAGCAACTTTGATCAACCTGTAAACGTATTGCAATTTACACATGGAAATGAAAAGTCGCATTATGGATTGATAGAAATGCTGATCAACGGAGAAGGAGTTTTCTTCTTGTTAACGATTAGTCACAATGTAATTTTATATTTCCATTTCTTTATTGACTTGTTTTTAACAGTTGGTGTTTTTTCTGGTTTTGCTTCACATTTTTGAATTCAGACAACTACACCAATTTGGAATATGACCTCATGTTGCACATCATCCAATTAACCTGAATGATGAATGATGAGAAGATTTTTTTAATTTTAAACTAAAAACTAATACAAAAAATTCAAATATGAGTAGTTGGTGATGAATAGATTGAAAACCAGTGATTTGTCATTGTTGTTTTTTGTTTTTTTTGTCTCCTCAAAATATTTACATGTGTTATGAGGAATTAAATGTAAAGAGAAGAACTAAAAGTTATGTAAAACCTATTTTGGTTGTGGCAAGAACTTAATTTGATCTTACCTTGTCCTGTCCATGGATGTGCAGTGAAGAGCTGGTTCATTACACACAACTCTGTCATGCAAATATGGTAAAAAATACTGTATCAGAAAACCACTTGTTGTATATGATAAAGAACATGACAGAAAAAACTAATAAAGCTTAGAAATGAGCATTTCTAATACCATGATAATTGCTGAAGTGATCCTGCAAAGAGCAACAAGACAAATTTAATTAAATAAGACATTTTTAAGTGGAAAACAAAAACTAAATATAATGCAAAAACTCTTAGCTGTTATTGTTCAACCTGCAAGTTAAACTGTGATAAAGATGATGATTATTATTATTATTATTATCTCGGAAGTTATATTAAAAGTGTACCAGAGAATTTACAGGCTACTTGTGATTCTTTTACATCTGTTGTTTGTACTGGCAAGACAATTTCACCCAGTGTTTAATGACAGGCCTTTATTTCAGGTTTTGAACCAAGTTAAAGCTGAATAGATGTGTTTGTTTTTTACAGTTTGAGAAGATACAACTCAACAACTACTCCTGTCCTGGGATTTATTTATTTTGTGAGATGATGATGAAGGTTGTTACTTGTTTATAATTATTGAATCTAACCTTTACGTCTGTTCTGTTCATAATTTGCTATAAAGGTTTAATAGGTTTTTTAATAGTTTAACATATGTGACAGACATGCCTTGTCTTTACCTTGTGTTAGTGAACAAGGCTAACATTAAACAACTAATTTGTCTTACCACAGGCCAACATATAAAGATATGAAGTAGGAGGCAACACTTAAATAATATTCATAATAAGACCTTATTTGTCTAAATGTGTTTTCTTATTTTCAGTACAGATCTGTAGTCCTGTAGCCAAAATCTGGATAAACTTTATACAAATGATAGTTGTTACTGATCAGTGGAGCAATATATAAGAACTTGAATCAACCCTCTGGAACAGAATCACAAAATTACATTTAAATAGTCAAAAAATAAAGACAACAATTAATTAAAAAATTCATTTATTTTCAGAACACCTGTCTTCACCAATAAAAACACTTGTCTTTTACTAAAGTTTTTATATAAACTATTTACATGAAAAATAACAACTGACGAATAATATAACAAACTTTAAAAAACAGACTATAAAACCCAGGAAACATGAACGAAATGTGCCACAATAAAAACATTAAAGTCGACATACAGTCATGGAATGTGTCAAACAGATTTAAATGGCTTTACACCTTTAGAATAGGAATGTAGTTGCATGAGGCTCGGTCATTGTGAGTCATTTCGTTTCTACATAAAACTAATTCTTACGGAAACGTATATTGAGAAGCAATATTCAGCAATTTAATACATTTTGGAATATATATTATATCCCAATAATATTCTGACAGGGGCCATTTATGTTTGAATTCAGGCCTCATTGTGTTTCATTACGCATTGACTCACTGGGCATCTTTTTCATTATGGGACTATTTAACCCATATTTCTGTGAATAGTTTGGACCTTTTCTCGCAGATAAAGTCTCACATGTACCGGTCTAACCCTGATGCGAAGTTGGCTTGTCTCATGTAGGTGTTGTTGTAGGAGTTCATGGGGTTGGAGAGGCCCAGCAGCTGCTCCGTGTGCTCGGCGCAGGAGCCCGGGCGTAGGGCCGGCAGGGAGAGCCGGTTGCCGGAGCAGTAAACCTGGGAGCTCCCCGGGGAGAACCCGGACTGGGTCATGGCGGGCAGGTTTGGAGGAGAGGCCGAGGATGAGTAGGGGTACCCGGCGACCAGATTGGAGCCGATGTTCCCGATGTTCCCGATGTTCCCGCTGTTCCTGCCCAGCATGTTCCCCGAGGGGTTCATCGACTGGGTCTGGAAGCACGCAGACGGGTCGGTGCCGGTGACCGAGCAGCTGGAGGTCATGTTGCCCAGGTCACCGACACCGAGCCCCAGCGCCTGGGAGCTGAGGTCCCCCCCCGGGCCGCTCTGCACCACCGTCTGCTGGCTGATGATGTTGTCGATGCTGAACATGCGCGGCTGTCCCTGGCCGACCCCTGCGGAGGTCTGGTAGTGATGCAGCATGGCGGGATGATGCGGGGATGTGGCCGTCAGCTGGGAGCCGTAACCAGACCCTATCCCGGCGTACAGGGTGTTGGGGTACGAGGGCCTGCCCATTGGCGTGGGGGTAAAGGCGCTGGAGCTCTGCATGTACCCGGGGTAGGTGCTCACATCTGTGCGCTTGAACCTCTTCCTCCTCCTCAGGAAGCTCCCGTTGTCAAACATGTCCTCGGCAGCGGGGTCTAAGGTCCAGTAGTTGCCTTTACCTGGTCGGCCGGGCTCCCGGGGGATCTTCACGAAGCAGTCGTTGAGGGTGAGGTTGTGGCGGATGGAGTTCTGCCACTTCTTGGAGTTCTCCCTGTAGAAGGGGAACCGCTCCATGATGAACTTGTAGATGCCCCCCAGGGTGAGCTTCCTCTCGGGGGAGTTGGCGATGGCCATGGCGATGAGGGCGATGTAGCTGTAGGGAGGTTTCCCCCTCTGGACGGGCCTCTTCCTCCGGCGGCTCCCGGTGGGCAGGTGCTCCTCGGTCTGGCCCAGGGCGGCTCCGTCCTCCGCGTCGGGGCTTCCCCCTCTGGGCTCGGACTTGATCAGAACGTTGTCCTTGCTGGTCCGGGCCTGCAGCATCAGGGGCTGAGCAGGAGGCAGCGGAGAGTCCAGGCTGACGCTTGGAGACAGGACGACAGGACTGGCCTCGGCGGGCGAGTGCTGCGTCTCTGCGGTCATGTTGCACATGCCAGAGAAGTAAGAATAATTTGCCAGATTCATAAAAAATATAATGTAAAGGCTCCAAGTCTTCAGCTGAGGGGGGGAAATACCCGAATAAAAAGAAAAGTCAGGCAGTGACTGGTCCTCTTCGTTCCAGTAATAGCCCAGACTGTCCTGCCCTGGTGTTTGTGTGTGTCAGTCCAGGTGAGAGAAAGGCGTTGACAGCTTTATAAGGCAGGGCAGGAATGACGCCACTGGCTCTCCGGTGACGATGGAGGCAGGAGGACAGAGCCCAGAAGAAAAGTTTACTATTCCCTCTGACTCATAGGAACCTATAAGTTCTACTGTGATATCATGTTAAACACTAAAGTACATGATTTTGCAGTTGTGGAGTAAAATGTTTGAGGTATTATTCATTATTGTCTTATTGTAGTTAGTTTTCGGTCCTTTGTTTGCCTTGGGGTTAATGGGATTTAAGGATTTAGTTAAAAAAAAATACTTTTGTCATCTCAACTGTCCAGATAAAGCATTACATGCCGGGGTTCTCTCAGCTAAGGACGCCATGAGTATTGCGAGACACTGAAGGAGGGTGGTGAGGATTAAGAGATGATTTCCTAAAATCAAAAACAATTTAAAAACAATATTAAATATCTTATTTAGACTATTTAACACACAAATAATCAATAACCCTCCAGAGTTTCTTCATACTGAAGAGGACCCTGAGGTGATTATGACAGATTGGCGACAGCATCAGATGCAGCAGGTTCATTTGACAGCACCACAGGTAACATGGAAACGTGCCGAGTAGTTGAATTTTGTCTTAACTCTTTCAAATGAAGATCCTGTGAGATAATTGGTGTCGAAAGTCTCTGGCTCAGTTATTTGGGGGGGTCGGGGACTGAAAGGTTTTGGAACTGTGAAAATATTCCAGGAACCCCGCTCATGTATGTCCCTCTATTTGACACAGCCTATTAACAATGTAAGCTACAGATAGATATTAGACATGTGTGTATTATAAACCTTTTCTCACCATGTCACAATTAAATGTCGAAATATCATGATCATTTTAATGAATGAATCTGGAAGCTCTTCACAGACCTTCTACAGGAGTGAGACACAGACCCTACATGAGATCCACTGGCCTATATGGCTCCTGATAATACCTGCCTTAGCGGTTGCTGTTTGGAGCCTTTAAGGTTTAACAGAGATCCATCGACGACCTCTTCTTTCTCCGACTCTGCCGCGCTGCTGTCCTCTCCGGGCTCTCAGCTGCAGCTCTGTGTCTATCCAGGGCAGAAACAACAGCCGCAGAGCTGCTCTGTGCTACTACAACCCAACTGCCAATCCACCAATTGAAAAATAATAACAAGCCACTGAAAACAAGCAATTGAGCTATCAAAGCTTTTGGGGAAGAAAAGTAAATAACCCTTCATTTCATTTTCATTTTTGGAGAGTGATAATCAAACAGCGCCCTGGCCCGGAGAGGAGAGGTGTTATCTTATGGATTTTGGAAGTGAAAACATAGCTCCGCACACAATCGGTATGCAGTCAACAGCCTCCAAACACAAGCATGAGGATGGTGCTTCTAATTGATTATTTAGGCAAATGGAGGGTTGAAGTTAATTACAAAGGGTAAGATACACACAGAGGTGACCTGCTGCCATCACTTTCAACAGCACAACACAGGAAGAGGTGCTGAGGATTGTCGTGAGCGATACCACGATGTCTGGGTTCAGTCCAGCAGGCAGCAGGGCAGCCTCAAGTTGCATGGACGCTTATGAGCCTAATGTTAAATCAGGATAACCTGAAAAACAATGAATTAGGTAGTTTCCATTCACAAAGACGAAAGGGACTTTGTAGTTTAATGGGTCTTAAATGATGTGCATCATATACCACCACCTTTATAGTCACCATCGATCTACTTGAGATTTTAGATCAAGTTATTGGATTGTTTTTTTCATCTACCATTATCAAAACACCAAAGAAGTGAATATCCTGAGGAAGAATGATGTAGAATCTCTATCAAAGTCCCTTATTTATTGACAATATAGCATATGTATACTGGCCAATCACCTGATTTAAGTTCATGCTGACATTTCCTTTAATTTATCCCCAATTTGAGCATATGCATTCAAACAGGTTCCTTGATTCATGATTGATATTTGAGACACCATAGTTATTCGTCCCTCTGGCAGGGATGATGCAAACATGATCCAACCAAAGTCATTAGTCATAACTGCTCACTGTTTCCCCGACACCCTCGCTCCACCAACACAAAGTGCCTGGTAGCCACCCACCCCCCCCTTCCACCTCCGCACTCACAGATGACTGGACCCCTCCCCGACCCGGCCGCAGCTCAGACGACACTAAGCCCGGCTAGCTACTCATGGCTAACAGCTTCAGACAGGCGTGGGAGCGGGACTGTATCCAAGCAGGATCTGCCCCCAGAGCTGTCAGGTCAGGCAGGACAAACAGGGGCTCAGGCCAGGAAACAGGCCCTCTGCCTCGGGGCCTGCGGCCTCTTGTTAATCCCCTCCCCTCCCGAACCGCCCCACCACCCGCCCAGAGTCTCCCCTGTACACACCTCAACGCTCACTGTACCCTCGACTTGTACTGTGGTCAGTGTGTTTACCATTTTTACCCACAGTGTTCTACATAACCATGAACAAACATGCACGCGCATATGTTAGTGAATGATGTCTGCAGTTCCACCAAGTGTTACTATAAAAATAATATGTCTGATATCTGCTATTTTACTGCCAAATTGTAGGCCTGTTTGTATCCTGTAATAATTACATTATTATCACCTAAATAACTTTTGATGCAAAGACCAAATCTGATGGATATTGTAGATAAAGAAAATAACCTTTGGTAAGTCCTGATTTTCTTAGCCAAGTTCTACACCAATGATACATGTAATAAATGACTTCACTCCAAAAAAGAGACAGGTTATATTTGGATCAACTTCCGTATATTTGTTTGCTCTTATACAGAAAACTAAAAGTGCAAAACAAAAAACGAAGTTTTCTCTCAACCATGAGCTGGCAGTTTCTTTGACAAACAAAAACCCAGTAAGACGTTGTTGCAAAAGCAGTTGGATGTTTGTGCTTCCCTGAAAAATTGTAACTAACTCTTTCATTTTTTACCCTAAATATTGAGTCGTCTTTCAAAATTGCAATTCAAATACATTCTACGTCTGTGCATTTGAAGTCACGTTTACAGGGATGTGCGGTGCATTCCCTAACATATTCTCCAGTTTTCTGTACGGTTTTCTCTGGTGGTAGTTGATGTGCAGCTTCTCTTCCCCTTGAAATCCTGAGAAATATAAAGGGACAGAGCGACAAATGCTGAGCAAACACTTGGGCTCCATTCATTCGCAAAGTGGCTCCAGGGGATGGCTGGGGGGGTGCATGAGAAAAACAGGGGGAATAAAAGAGTGACAGACAGAAAGGGAAAGAGAGAGAGAGAGAAACACACGAGAGAGTGCAACCTTTTTCTTGCTCAAGCTCATCAAGTACGGGCCAGGGCTCCTGAAAACGTAGGGATTACCAGGGTACAGGGGCTGCGCTGGACAGGGCCGCCTCTGCTCACTCCTGCACTGCACGCTACACTGCCCTGCTATAGCACCGCACATGGTTCTCACACACACACACACACACACACACACACACACACACACACACACAAGCACACATACACACAGCCAGTCATGCTTGCTTATAGGGAGCTCATCCTTCATTCGCAAAAATTCACATGGGTGCTTGGCACAGAGATATGAGTACAAAAGACACAGACTCATATATCACGCAGCAACACGTGCAAGTATCTTTAACTTAATTACCATTTTCTGCCTCTTTTTAATGACACATGCCACATTTAAGATTAATAATTGAAATCTTCTTCTACTTGGTATCGAAAGCTGCTGCAGTTCTTCAATTCTCTGTTCGCTGAGGAACATGAACCTCTGACCTGCACTGATGTAAGGAAATCCCCCAGCATCCAGCACCTCAAGCAGGCCTGCTGCAGGGTTCATCCTCAATAGTGAACACCAAGCTGAGGTCACATCCTGAGAAGATAAGCACTGTCTTTAAGCAATTAGGAGGCGAGCGGCACACGCATGAGGTGGAAAACGAGCCTTCGGGACATCTGATGGCTGTGGTGTTTCTTAGGGACTGCTTTCAGCCCTCTATGAGGACATGAGGTGTAAGAAGGAAATTAAGTTCAGAAAGAACAGCACGCACATCCAGACTTGAGGTTCTGGACAGAGGCGAAGAAAAAGCAGAAGTTGGGAAAAGTTCGCCCACAAGTTGAAATGTTTTGTTTGACCTACAAGTTTGTAACGTTTTGGGCACAGGCCCTTCCTGACAGCTATGATTTGAACAATTAAAACGTTTTATAAAGGTGTACATTTCTAACTATACTGATTACATACAAATTATAATGATACAATTATAATATTAGACATTATTACAAATATGTATGGTGTATCTCCTTTGTTCTTATGGCTGTAGAAGGGCCTGTGCTGGAAAGGTCCTGGGAGTTAAAATGAAAAGTTTGTGAGAGCATCAACTGATCTGCAGGCATTTCTCATCTTCTAAGAAATACAGAGAATCATCCAACTCTAGTACTCTTACATCAGGCATTTTCAGAGTTACTATCGGGTATCGTTGTTTCTCCATTCAGATTTGGAAATTTGTGTGAAATTAAATGATCAGTAGAACCGCCAAGATTTAATGAAGGGAAGAAGTTAACACTGTCCTAATTCTTCACTGCTCACCACAGTGAGCTAACACAGAGAAGCTTACTGACTTAACACTGGAAGCTTCAGGCTGGGTGCTTAGATTTCTCCTCAGTTGCTTTCCTGTAGCGAGGGCCACTGGTACAATTAAGATCAAACACATGAAATCATACACCTGACTGCTCTTTAGAGGTGAGGTGGCCAGAAATAAAAGGGCACTGCTACCCCAGGAAAGGACTGAAGTGTTTTTGCTGCAGAGTAAGAAGAAACAGACCCTCTGTATTTTAGGATACTGATCAAACATGTTTCTTTTTGATAAAGCTTATATGGAGCTGGCTCAGGTCGGATTTGGAGCAGTTATCCAGCTATTTGGAAGAATGACTTCTAGAGACTGAATTGCCCAGATGCTGACTGGCAACCACTACAGCATGTCCAGTAGGAACACGACTAGACAGTGTGCACTATTAGAGAGGTTCAATGAAACAAGGCAAGTCTACAGTCTTCTTCTTGTTCCATTATAACTGGTAGTTATGTGTGGTTTCAATAGAGAGAACAGGTAATTAATACAGGAGGTCAACTACTACTCTGAATCGGAAATAATAAAAAACATTTCTACCGATTTGCTTGCAATTAGCATGACAAATATCTTAGAGAAAGAAGGGGAACTTGACGACATCAGCGAAACTCAGCAGTAACTGCAGCTTTGCAGCGATGCTACTGGAGCTCGCAATGCTACCACGCACCCTTGGGCCAGGCCTTGTGTGAGCGTGCATACGTGAACATGGCTCCAGGCAGGAGAAGATCAGTGGCCATTTAGGCTGATGATAATGATGTAAATGTATCCTTTCGGGTCGAGTTTGAATGTCAGGGCTTATGGACACTTGGATAACACCTCAGCAGCAGTATGGAGGCATTTAAGTTTTATTTGTGCGGTCCCCTAGTTCATTCAATTGTATTGGATTTGGCTGCAACTCATGATTGTTGTAAATATTGTTATTTTGTACATGTAACATCTATTTCACCTCTGTCCGTCTTGGGAGAGGAATCACTCAGTTGTGACTCTTCTGGAGGTTTCTGCATTTTTCCTTGTTAATTGTTTTTTCCTCACTGTCATCTTAATACAGATTGTTGAGTCAATTTGTGGATATGGGCTGTAAAATTTGTATTTTAAATACATTAAAAGGGAAAACTAATGGGTCCAGTAAATGGTCAGAGGACTAAATGAGATTACTCCTATTTCGTGTATTCAAGCAAATGCATGCTAATCGGATTTGGGACGATTTCGAACTAAATGCTGCAAATACTATTTGTTGGTTTTACTGTATAAGGCGATGTGTATCTGAAGCATTCCTGGATGCCTATGTGGACCAGACTGCCCGACTGGGTAGTGATGAGTAACAGCTTACCGCAGAGGGAAGAGGGGCTGGTGTGTGGGCTGCACGGCTGGTTTGTGTGAGTGTGCATGTGTGTGCATTCATGTGTTCATACATGTGTAAGGAGAGCGCAACACAAATTTTCTTTCACTTCCCTCAGAACACAGAGTTAAGCTGTTTCATCTCACATTTTTATCGCCCTGAAATGTGGCAAAAGCGAGTATCAGTGAGGTCACAGTGACATAGACGGATCCCTTCATCCGACGTCACAGTTTCGGAGCAGAGAGAGAGGCACAAGAGGCGGGCTCTGAGAGGAGACAAGGACCCTCATTCAGCCTCTCTGGGTCTCTATACTTCTGTCTTTCAGCGTGCACTTCTCACTCTTTCATTTCAGCTCCTCAGCCTTGGACTCAATCTCATCTTCTTACTCCAGAGAAAAGTAAAAGGAAACCACGACGCCAATAAAAAAGTTTATACTGTGAAGGCATAAAAATGTCAATATCTAAATAAAGGAGTGAACGCTGCTTGTGTCAGGCTCATCATCAACAGAAACACTTGTTCCCCTCAGAGCAGCTACTGGTCGTGGCATTGCATGGTGGTGAGAGATGGACAGCCAGCATGCAGGCACACAGCAGCCTGCCTCAAGGCTTTATTACACTGAGAGAGAGTAGAGCGACGATAACACCCGGCCTTTACACAGGCTGATAAAGTGGGACAGACACACGCACAAAATTACAATTATTGTGCCAAACGTAAATGTTCAATCTTCATCATCGAAATTCATTAAAGCTGAAAGGTCACGTTATCAAGAGGAAAAAAAATCTGATTCATCTAATTAAGAATAATATTATATGTAAAAAAAATATTACAAGATAGTGAAGGATGCAGAGTAAAATTCCTGTTAAATTATGAATTAACATTTTCAGCAACCAGTGTTTTCCATCTCTAACCCCGGAGGTTCCACCATCCATGTCCGTGGAAGTGACCTGGGACAGAAATGGCTGACCAGTGTTTACCACCCAGTCCCACACCCACTCTCCGCCTATTGTCCTCCCTGTTGTCCAAGACCAGCTGAGACCGGTGGGATCAGCACCCATTATGTCCCTTAAGACTTGTACACACAGTCACCTAGTAAACTTACAGGTAAGAGAACTTGCTGAGCTGATGTGCACACAAACGGGATGAAGACGCACACATGCAGGTACATGCACATGAGGGGTGATCATCTCCACTGGAGGAGAGTGATCAGAATCAAGACTTGTGGTTGCACTTCTCATCTGTGTCTGTGTGGGTATCCCCAGGGGTGCCTCAATAATAAACATATGTAAGTTAGATGGACAGGGCACAGTATTGCCTGCATGTACTACATATCAGTCAGTAATCACTGTTAATACTCTGATGGTCTAGTTACCTGATCGGTGTTTACACAGCTTTCCAAAGACTCAGTGGTGAGAACTGGTCTGATCCTGCAGACTCTTACACCCATCTAGTGGTTACTAGAACAACTGTGGGTTTCAACGCAACCTGAAGTCAATGCAGGGCAAATGTTGCATTCTTTCTGTAACATTTCATTTTCAAACATGTATTAAAATGTCACATGAACTGTACAACAGAATCCAACAGCTGTGCGTATATCATATAGCCTCCCGCCACCCCCCATGCGTTCATTTACTTTGTTTACAACTTGGATGATTAAAAATACATTACATTATCTATCTATCTTTCTATCTATCTATCTATCTATCTATCATATTGGATTAGGGGCGGCTCTGGCTGAGGGGAAGGTTGGAAGATCTCAGTTTTTCCCATCTGTATGACAACGTGTCCTTGAAGATGCTGAACCCCTCATAAGTGCACTGTATGAATGTGTGTGTTAATGGGTGAATGGCAAACTGTACTGTAAAGCACATTGAATGCTCCTCAAGAATAGAAAATCTCTATATAAATACAAACTGTTTACCGTATCCCTACTTAGACTGATCAGATAATAAAGTATGGGATGTATTCAAACTGCTGCTTTTCATTAAGAAATAATCAGTTCAGCAGACTGGAACTTGATTTGAAGTTGTATGGGAAATAATAGTATTCATCATTTATTCATTTGTTTGTTTATGTATAACGTATGAATGTGAAAGTACACACTCCAGTACACTAGTTGTCAGCATTCACTTTCAACATTTGCAGTCCGCCACACAAGCGCAGAGAAGAGGAAGAAGAAGAGCGGAACCATCGCATCACTGTTTGTTTCTGGGGGCTGACTAAAATGGCGTACAGGCGGGTCTTTCTCAAAGCACTCTGTCCTGTGTTTGTGTCTCAGCAACAGAAAGAAGCGCTTCTCATGAAGATGTAGCTTCAGGACAAGTTTCCTTCTCTCCACCGTACTCTGCTTCGAAACAGTATGGCGTCGAGAAGAGCAACAATAGCACCAAGTGCTCTAAAAAGCACAGACGCTTTAAGGTAGTCATTTGATCGTATCCTTCTTTAAAGCGAGTGCCTTGTAGATTTGTGGTCAGTTTCACTTAAGGAGAAGTTCATATAGAGAAACGTCAGCAAGGCTGTGTCATTTTAGTTAAAAGCGATAGGTTGAACTGTTTTTAATTAGCAGTAAAATAACACGTAGCCTGTCAAAGCAACAGTTATTTTTGTGAAGTGTAACTTACAGGAAGCGATGCTAACATGTTAGCTTAGCGTTGGGTTGGGTCGTTTTCTAAGAGTTCGACCGTTTTGTTTCTGTTCCAGCTCGAAAAGTGGGAGCAATGCGAATAAAACCAACAACAGCGGGACCGCGAGGAAAAGTGTGAAGAGTAAGTGTGTGTTTTAACTTTATTGGTTTTCTGAGTTTGTCGATTAGTTGAATAAGTTTTGATATTGCTGCCATCTTTCAGATATGACACAGACCCCAGGATTTCTTAAATCTCTCCTCGATTCCTCTTCAAAACGACTTTATAGTGACACTCATACTTAAAATCAGCTTGAACTGTGTTAATTGTAATGTTTCATTAGCTCTATGTTGTAACCTTGCCTCAGATTTGTTTTGAATGTGCCTGGGATGCAAAGGAACTGTGCTCAAAACCACGATACACGTCTACGATCTGGTATTGTGATATACTGTAGGATGACAGAACTGCGAGACAGTAACCTTTTGGTTACTCTTCCCCTCCAACCTAAAAAAACAACAGTGGATTTGGAAAATAATTTCACTCGGGAAATGTACACATGTTGCATGTTGCATGTTGTTATTTCCATTCAAGGGGCGTTTCTAGCTCACATGAGACATGACATATTTAATTGATGAATCATAACAGAGCTTTATCAATTTAATTCTGTTTCTTTTTGTCTGTTATTGTCTGAATTTCTTCATCAAACTTTAGCAAGTGGAACCATAGTCAAGTCTCGATATATGCAGTCTGCTGAGAAGTCATCACTTTCAAAGGTATTGCTTCTCTTTTTATTTATTTTTTTACAGTTTTCATGTGTGAGATGGTTATTTCTCCGTCTGTATGACCTGTTCATACGCAAACCACTTCTGCGCAGTCCCTCTCAGTTTGTAGGTGTTGTACCTTCGATGATACACATCTGTGCATTATTAAATAATCTCCTAACCATTGACAGAGTAACTCGCTGACCAACGAGTCTATTGCCGGGCCACTGAGGCCTATCTCACCTAAACCCAGTGGTGTCAGACCAAAGCTGGGCATGTCACCAAGACGCTCCATGGCCCCACAGGCTCTTGCAACATGTAAGTGGTAAAAATTAAGAATTTGTATACACGCAACATTAAGTGCTTTATATGTGATTGAGATATGATTCGTTAAGAAGTGCATATTCTTTTCTGACAACATGTTTCCTCTTAGTTTTGGGACTATGAGATTATCTTTGTGATAACATTTGCATATTCATCTGTCTTATAGCCATCATGTCACGGGAAACGGAACCGTCACTACTCGGGGAAAGTATTCTACAGTCTACTTTCTCAGCTGGACCCTGCTTTCGACCAGAGTTTGATATTTCAGTTATTAAAGGTAAACAGATTTAAACCCTTTAAATTTCAATTAAAAATGGGACAATCCAATAAGTTTTCTTTCAAATGTCTCTCTTATCAAAGAGAAAACAGTGATGGAAAAAGCAGCAGAACCCGAGAGACACCCAGAAGAGGAGAAGAGGGACATTGAGTTGCAAACGTTACGACTGGCATACCTCACAGCTAAGGTGATTCAGTCATGTATAAACTGTTTTCAACGTTTCTGCTTAAGTCAGTGTACAATGACATTTTAAGTAAGAACACTGTTCCATGAGGAATAAAGATCTTGCCAAGTGTCCCATGCTGTGACTGATCTGCTTTTGTCTCTTTGATGTTTGACTTAAAGATGGAGAGCAATACTGCAAAACTCAAGGCTGAGGCAGAGGCAAAGATCCTGCAGATAATGGAGGAAGACGAGGCGCTGCATAAAGACGTCCATGAGAAGAAACGCCAGTACCTGCTTGCAGAGAAGAACAGGCTGATGAATGAGTTGCTGGATTTGCAGGTCAAGAAACCTTTTCCTTCGTACTGCACTGACTTTTTTTCATCGCGTTACATTAAAATATATTGTGAGTGTAATGAAAGACATAGAGAGACTGTCACATTTTTGTCAACCAGCAACAATCATTATACTCATCATAGCTGAATTTGGAACCTACTTCAGAAATATCTTGTTGCTATAAATCATGATTTTGCTTTTAATATAAATATGAATCCATCTGTACAGCAGCGTATCTTAATACAATAACTGTATTTATTGCTGGAGACACTTTGCTACATTGTCATACTCATATCGAGGCTTCTTGGCTCTCGACTTTGCTGATTGATAAACAGCTGGTAAATTGGTGTTTTATGTAAAGATCAGTGTTTGTGTATAAACTCTATGAATTTAGGATTCTCATCCTTCTAATGTTATCACTTTCCATCACAGATTGCTGCACTGACTCCGGTGGCAGAAGCTGCTCAGCAGTTCACAGAGCACTACAACTCTTTTGCTACCGCTGTTGACACCACCAGACATGAGCTGCCTGTCAAGAACTTCTACATTGATGGAGACCGAAGGGAATTTTTAGGTTGTAGTTACGTTTTTTTAAAGATTAAAAAGTTAAAAGCTGTAGTTTCAAAAAAACTCATTGTTAATAGCACAAAAAAAATACTAACAAATTGGAGTCAGATTATTTTAACATTGGTTAATGAATTGGTGTATGTAAATGTAGCAAATTTTTTCAACTTGACATGTTCTCTTCAAACAGCTGACAGGAGCATAAACCCCAAAATACAATACACTACTTTACAAAAATATTGTGTTAAATACCTTTTGCTATTGACACTTTGGCAGATACTGGTGTCCTATCGGTCACTGACGTTTAAATATAGTTTTTTCACTTTAAACAATCGTTTCTTTATTCTGACAATTTGTTTCATGTGCTGATTGAAATTGATCTTATTTATGAATATTATTCCATGTGACCTAACCATTGTGATTAACATAAATATGTGATGTGTTATGAACTTGTTCTAAATGCTATGCTAATCCTTTTGTCCTGTATCTTCCCATTATAGATAAAGCGGAGGTTTGCCTGAAGGAGAGTGAGCAGCTGTTGCTGGGCTGTACAGAGGGAGACTATAAGGACAACAGCACCTCTCTTGAGTGCCTCAGGAACATCAAGATGACATCAAAAGACATCAGCCAGCAGCTTTCAGGGTAGGCATATATAGAGAACGCTGTATATACATGGCCTCCCTTGTTAGTGTTTTGATTCATAGCTCTTTTGTCAGGTCACAGAGGATTTCACTGTTTGTGTAACTCAGCAACACTTAGCTTTAACTGGCTTGTTCTAACAATTCCTTGCTCTGCTTTGGTAATGAAGAACATTATGCAGCCATTTATTATCTTATCAGGAATAGAAAATGTACTGGTTAATTATGCAGTTGGCTTGTAATAGGCAACTGCCAGCGAGCACCTTCTGGCCTGTCTCTCATAAGCTAACTGAGAAAGTGTAACATGCCTTTATTTGAACATATCAGCAAACCAGTCCTAGCACTTCTTATGATATGTGCACATGTGTTCATATAGTGGACACACACATATTATTACATACAATCTGTACACAGGGCTACACTGTGAAATTAACCTTGGGGCCGTCTCATAAACTTGCACGGGCATTTAGCTACAACCTCATGGAGAGGGCGCCCTTGAGCCAATAATACACACAGATATATGGGTCTTACAATATAAACACTCAGTTACATACATGTATACTAGAAATGCTTTGTTGTGACTGTCCAAAAGTTTTTATGTAATAGCTAAATATTGTATTTTTGTGGCCGGAAAATAAGTACATTTATTTGTAAGGAATTGAACACAGCCAATTACCCAGTAGAACCTAAGGTTGGATTACACCTTTACTCACACATTGCTGTTGCATCCTTTTTTATCCAGTGCATTTTCAGAGCTGCTGGAGCTGTCCTCATCAGCCTGTCGTCACACAATCCTCGTCCAGCAGACCGTGGAGGAAGAGCAGCTCGGTCCTGCAAGAACCCACGAGCTCTACTGCCCCAAACAGTGACAGATGCCTCACAGCAATGGGATACATAGCAAATGCACTTTGATAACCCCGATTCCCTTTGTGCCATTTGGGACATTGTGTACTGTCAAATGTTTTTGTGTGCTGTATTATGATTTTTTTTATGTAAATATGAAGTGCAAAACAATGACTGATACTGTGTATAGATTAAACATCGTTAGTAAATAGAAAACAATATAAACCAGAAATAAAAAAATCAACACTGCGGATGATCAGCTCCACTACACATGTCACGTCTCAACAAACTGTCCCACCGATATCGATCACACATAGGAGGAGTGTGACCCCTTAACTGAGCTTATTCAATGTATCCACACACGTCCTCTACTGGCTTCAGGGTAGAGGATACATTATACAAATCTCAAATCTTAAAATACATTATACATTATAAAAATCTGCAGTAGAACAATTATGTGTTATACTCCGTTGCTGTATTTGCACAACGTATAAGCAATACATAGACATGTACTGAATCTTATATTTCTATTGATAAAAAATAGATGAATGAATTAAAAATATATATAGATTAAAAACAAAAATAAATAAATGAATTATATATATATACAAAAAAATCTTAAATATAAACAAAATAAAAATGAATGAAAGGTTCGCAGTAGACTTCTCCGCAGGATGTGCGCAGTTCACTTCTGAAATCCAGTCCACTTAACAATTTACATAGTGTAAGATATTGTACAATAGTGCCAACTTTAGAAGCTCAGTATCTTGCCATGGACTGTTCAGCATGCAGATAGGAGGTGAGGGAAATCGAACCACCAACATTCTTGTTGGAGAACGACCACTCCAACCGCTAGGCCACACTGTCTGCTCATTTCAATGAAAGGCCCTGTAAGGAGATGGGCAAATTATTGTCGTGTGCGTCTGTGTCAGACTATGTCTATTCTGCTATTGGTTGACATTTCAGAGAAAATTTTCTACTTTACTACATATATTTGACAGCCTTACCTAAACGTTACCTAAAAATTCATGCAAAACCTTCTAGTTTATATTCGGTATCAAATAAATGACATATAGTTCCCATCAACTAGCACAAGGAGTAAAGGTCACTCATTACTCATTATCAAATCAAACCTCCGGCCTCCTGAACTTTTACTTTGAAGGTTAGCTGTCTCTCTGTCCCCCTCTGGATGTCCTTTACATTACATTACATTTCATTTAGCTGACGCTTTTATCCAAAGCGACTTAAAATAAGTGCATTCAACCCCGTGGGTACAGACCCAGGACAACAAAAATCAAGAAAATACAATTTCTTCAAAATAAAGCAAAACTGCTAAAGTGCTATAAGTAAATGCCATTTAAGTACTACTAAAGTGTTAGTTTCAAAAAGTCCTCGTTCAAGTTTAGCTTCTCAGGTTGACTTCCACTTCATGCACAGACCAGGTGAGGCCTCACTACTGCACGAATCTACAACAACAAATCACTGGATTCTTTGCTGCTTAATTTCGTAATAAAGGGCTCGGTGATAAACAGTCAGCCCACAGATCCGGATATGACGTCGCATCAAACCAACACGGGCTCCTTCTTATTGGACGACGCTGGAAAGTGACGACCTGCCTGAAGGTCCAATGAACCGCAGGAGAGCGCCTCGTCGCGTGTGAGTACAAACACCAGTTTAACTTCGCGTTAACTGGACTTTTCGTAGAATATACTCCTCTATGTCAGTAGTATCACATGGTGGCAGTTGGAGTACTGCAACCTGCGTAGCGTGATTTGGAGGAAGCGATATTCACGCGTTATCTGTCTTTGTTAGCTGGCTAGCTAGCTGTCGGTGCTGGCTAATGGTTAGAAATCAACGGTAGCTAGGTGGTTAGCATCACTATTTACCTCCACATACTACACTATAGAATACATTTAATGCCAACGGCTGCTAATGAGGAAGCTACTAACCGAGCAAGACAGACTAATAATTAGCTATTTTAGCTCAATTAAACAGGGATTTCGTTAACTTAGGATCTTATGTTTTTAAGAGTAATTAAAATTAACTATTAAAAGAATGTCCTTTTAAGGGTTTTAGAGTTAAAAACTGTCCTGAACACAGACTCGTCACTGTTCAGCTTAAATGTTTGAGTATCCCACTATCCTGGAAACCATAACAAAGGGGTGCATAGATAGTTTCTGTGTGTCTGACCATACACTGATCACTATCTGTTGTTCAACCACCTTGTACACAACTAGTGATGTGGTGACACTTCAGATGAGGGATGAAATCTCAGGAGCAACTCCAAATCCAAAGATCTTGATGACATTATAAGCTAACATTGGAACTGTTTTTCAATAAATAGTTATTTTCTAATTCAACATTCAGTTAAATCAATCATAATGCAGTTATTTTTAAACAAAACTGGTAAGACAAATGTGGAGTTGGAGTAGAGCTTTAAACAAAATGAGGACTTTGTTAGCATATCTCCTTTTAATTATGATCAGAGACAAATGAAATTGACCAAACGAGCATGAACATTTTCAGTGAGATCTATGATGGTTGACACGGAAAGACCAGAGGTTTGATGAGGACCATCGTAACATAAGCTGGTGGACTCACATGTTCATCTACTTCCTAACCTCCTCAAACAGCTCTCACTCACAGAGGAGGGATGCACCGACAGGAGGAGAGTGGAGGCCGAGGAACCAGGAGCAATGGCGAGGCCCGGACAAAGCCTGGGTGAGACGGGAGGAGGAGGGCGAGAGACATGAGCCGCAGGGGAAAGAGACGGTGCCCAGGGGGACCTGCCAGACCATGTGCCCTGCTCATGAGCTGCAGGTTCGTGAGGCACAGAACTGCCTGCACCGTTTCGAGATTTTAGCAGGTACAGAAAGAAACCGTCCGCCCTGTGGAGACCCATTACGTGCTGTCAAGGAGTATTCCAGACCGGCAGCTGGGAAAGATGCAACAACCCCCACTGACCTCCGTCCACCTGCTGTGTTGCTGAAAACTGTTTGTTACCTTATCGATGACATCGCTGCTTCAACCAATCTGCATCCATGGACTGAGGCTAGTAGTATTTACACATCAGTTTAGTATCGTCACCTATATTAATTAAATTGGTTAAATAGTGTCCAAAAGTTTGGCATCATTTACAAACCTTTTCTAACAGTTGAAACTTCACTGAAGACTCAGTTCACAGGCAGTTTCCAAAACAGCTTGATGTAAGCCTCTGCCAAAACATCATGAACCTAGAGGAGATGTCTTAACACATAAAACTCCAAATGGGCTATCTGTCATCCAATCTTTCCCTGTGTTGTAATCTGCATAATATGTTGGAGGAAAACTGGTAGAACTCTGAATGTGGGATGGCCCCTAAAATGTCCTGAAATCAAAAAACTGTACAGTAGATTTTGCGGTAGTTAATTTTTCATTGCTATATTCAAATGACAATCACACATGCACATCTTCATATCTTAAATAATTTTCCTCTTTTAGGTGTACGGCTTTGTTTTTGATCGGCTGCGTGGTGTGAAGCAGGACATGATCATCCAGCGGGTGTCTGGTTCGGACTGTGTGTTAATTTTAGAGCGAATGGTGCGTTTCCTCATCTATGCCTCTTACCGTCTCTGTGGTGAGCCGCTGCGTCTCTACGACCCACGTATCAACGACACACACTTACAGGAGAATCTAAGCTGGCTGCTGGATTGCTACAAAGCAGGAACAGAACAGCATCCGAACCAGGAGGAGTTTCAAGCTCTTGGTCTTCTCTACAACTTGGGTTAGTTGTTATATGCAAAGTTAAATGCTTAACAGGGGGTTTTTGCATTGGTATATTTAAATGTTTGTTGAGGCATTTAATAAAAGTTTGCAAGTGCAAATTCATTAATAATTGCTCCTCTTGTGTCTTGCAGATTCATTACTCCTTTTTCCTTTTTGGATGTTACCTCAAAGATGTGTTTAGAAGCCATGTTTGCTGTACTTGCTGATAATTTTCTCTTTTCCTGTCCCCCAGGTTTATCTCGTGCAGTGCGTCACATTATGGAGCTCCCCAAACCGCTCCGAGGCACCCCAGCCATCCGCCTCGCTTTGTCTATCAACCGGGCTTATCTGGAGCGCAACCCGGTGCGTCTGCTCCGATTGGCTCAGAGGTTGAACTTCCTGCAGAGCTGTGCGCTCCACCGGCACCTGGTGACAAGTCGTAGAGATCTGCTGCACATATTCAGCCATGGCTACAGCAGCCGCAACTGTCGCTTTCCTCTCCACAGACTTGCTCAGCTCTTGTTCTTAGACAAGTCGCTCACAGTCCAGCTCTGCTTGTCTTACGGAGTGGAGGTTACCCAGGACGACCAAGTGGTTTTCTCCAAGACTGCTTTCACTGAGCCTGAACAAGGGAAACTGCACTGTAAACGATATCACAACATAGTGGCTGAGAAACAGAGAGACCTCACTGTCAGGAGTATCATTGATGGTTGTGCTTGAGACAAAGGGGGGGTGGGGTAAACTAGAATGGTGCATACCTCCACTAAGGTCCAACAGTCCCCTTAAATCAAATCAAGCTGAACCAAATTTCAGACACTCTTGGGTGTGTCGATTTTTCTTAATGTGTTTTTCCTTGTTAAATCTGTAAAAATGACAAGAAACGCAATGCTAGAAAAGATTTAAACATTTAGTATTTTATTATGGAAATTTGTCAATTGTGTGCAACGGATAAAAAAAACCATCACAATTTGGTGCTCCATATTTTACTCTTTTCCTTTGGTTATATTTCGTTCTTGGTGCTCCCTTTCGAGGACACTTAATTTTGATGTTTTACCAATGAAATTCTCCAGATTATATAGGTTCAAGACAGGATTCTGATTGAGCCATGGATGTGCCATATACTTACAGAGTGGCATCAGTCAGAAAAATAAGTTCTCTCTTGGTTCTAAATGTTTTTTAGATTTGTGTATCCTCGTAAAGCACTTGGGGCCCTGAAAGATGTGAATTGTTTTTTATCATGTTACTGTGTTTATTCAGTATTTCAGTTAACCTGCTTGAAACTACTGTGCATCGGCCTTTATTCACTCTTAAAACGCTGTACCTCAGAGTTATGTCAATACATTTTGTTATGAAAAATAAAAAATGCCTTTTTCCACTGTAATTTGAACCCGTTTCTCTGCACCTTAGTTTATTCACCACTTGGGGGCAGCAGATGTCTGTCCGCATTAAGGGCGTAATGCAACTAGTGGAGGAACAAGAGGCTAAATCAGATATAATCCCGCTCAGAAACAGTGTTTGTGTGGTGTTGCACTTCTAGCAGCGGACGTGGAGGTTGTTTTCCAGTGCAGGAGGAGCCGGCTGCAGCTGGTGGCTCATTGTTTCAGAGATGGCAGCGGAAAACCAGAGAGTGTGTGACATGTGCAGGTAAACTTGTGAGGAGCTGCAGGGTCCTGTGCCTCTCACACTGGGGTTAGTCATGCTCCCTGTGCAGAGAGAGGAGGCATTGAAGAGAATGAATCGCAGCCTGCAGCTGATCGTCTGCTGACTCGCTTCTGCTGCTGCTGCTGCAGGAAGCGGAGGATCGAGAGGGATCAGCAGGAAGGATCGGACATGTCCAACTGTTCTTTACTGTGAGACAGTCTTTTCTTTGGCGCGCTGCAGTGGGAGGACGCTTTTACTCTATTTGTAATGCTGAAATATGAGAGAACGGAACCGGGGCGGGTGAAGAAGGCACATGGGAGAGGACTGCCTGTGTGCTCTGGGCTCTAGAAAAAAAAACACTAAAGGGTTTTTTACTTGGAAGTTTGATTTTGGTTTTTTTTGGCGATGATTGCAAAAAGCAGATCTTTGGTTCTGGGACTCTGAAACTCTCTCTCTCTCTCTCTCGCTGCACACCTACAACCCAAAACCTCAATGGATACGTAGACGTGAGAGAGTTGCGGACGCACACGGTGCCGTTCAAACTCCCATTTAACTTCTCACTCGAGCTCCCAGATCCAGCCTCCTCCTGGAGAGCGGAGGACCGGGAGCCCTCGTTCCCGCAGGACATCGGTCACACTGAGGCCACGACATGTTGCGCTCGTCTCTGACAGCCGCGAGTCTCTGCTGGACCCTGTTCCTGTGCAACGTGAGCCCCGCTTGTGCACAAGAAAGACAGTAAGTATAAGTCAGTGTGTTGCATGTCCTGCAGTTGCTTTGCCACAGTACTGTAACTTCTCCACGTCTCTCCTGTTCACTGCGGCTGCACTCAGCCAAACCTGCAGGAAAATACTGTTTGATTTCTCTCATTATCTGACCTGTAGCCATAGAAACCCGTTTATTTCGTGAAGATATGTGCAAGGAGCTTCTTTCTAGCGGATCTGAGATATTTACTGCATAAAAACACATGCCCCTGTCTGTCACGTTGTCATGTGAGGAGTTTAATGCCATTGCACGTAATTGAACCACTGAGCAGATTAGTAAGCAGTCATACATGATTTTGGACTAGTGAGCAGTCATACATGTTTTTGGACTAGAGCACTAGTGAGCAGTCATACATGTTATTTGACTACTGATAAGGTTATTGAAGTAACCACACAGTTATTGGACAACCGAGCAGTCATACATGTTATTGAGCTAATGCTCCCACTGTAGCAGTCAAACGTGGAAGTAGTGGTAGACCTAAACCTAACCAATTCAATATGGCTTCTTTATCAGAATTGATTGTGTTATTGAACCCTTCATATGTTATTTAATCAATGTAAAATAGTAAGTACTATATAGATATTCTTATATCTCAAAATAAGCGGGTTGTGTCAGTGGCCCATTATATTAGGATTATTCCAACTAACCAGATTAAAAAAAACATTTAGTTTAGTTTCTCCCATGCCATCTGTGCGGCTGTTGTTTTAATGCTGACCTTGAGAGTTGTGTTGCTACTAGTGAAGAGTTGTAAAGAGTTCTTCCAGGTTGCCCAAGGGGGTAAAGGAGGTAAAGAATGCAGCTCAATGTAAGAAATAAACCCCCAAAATACCAATTTACTCACAAATGCTTGATCTACAAAAGAGAGCTCACATTGTTGACATGTATTAACCAACTTTCAGCTAAAGGGTGAATTTTGGGCAAAAGGGCTAAGAACATAAAACCATGTGACCGAACTAAAAAAAAAGCAAAGAGCTGACTGTTTAGGACTTCACCTACAAAGGAGAACATAAATCCTTCTCAGGCAGCGAGCAGCGGCTCTCAGCTGAGGACAAAAGTTGGGCAAAAACAATGAGAAGTTGAGCACATCGGGGCCATGTGACTGAAATAAGCATGGTCTCCACCACCTGATCCGGACCCATCCGAGAGCTGGTTAAACTCACTAGATCAAACGCACTGAGTCAATTTCCTCGTATTATCTCCTTTTTTTTCTTCCCGAAGCCTTATTTTCCAGGGGGATTTTCTCCCGACTCTTTCTCTCCCTCTCAGGAACTGCAGTTGCCTCTGGCTGTAATGCAGCACTGCTGTAATGCCAACCACCTGATCTTTCAGGCATGCAATTGGGTTTGTGCTCGAGGCTTTTGCTCACTCCTAATTTGTGTGATCTTCGGTTAAGTTCTTCAGCGGGTGAGCAGGGCCTGTTTGCCTTTAAGAAGTGGAGTCGGTGTGACTGGGACAGAAGTGGTTTGATCAAACACAAAGGTACTTAGAGTTAGATGGGTTCAGGTACGCCTGCAACATGTTGGTGGTATAACAAATATGTTTTTTACTATAGTCAAATACATTCGTGCTCACAAATAATAGAAGTAACTGAATGATGATCACTTTTATCATCTACTCCATCAAGCTGGTTGTGCAGCACCATCCCTGACAAGAGCTCCTATTTTTCTACCTCTGTCACCTGAGCTACATGCCGCACTGAGCCAGATGGCATCTTCTTCTTTCCCCCAAATAAAACTTAAAGTGGGCCTTTTTTCCCCCCCAGACCTTTTTTTTTATAATCATCAAAGAATGACCTTTGCACCATGACCTCAGGGACAGGCTCCTTCCCTCAATTAAATGTCAGAGCGACTGTGTGGAATCTCAGTCGTTAGTTTTCAAAAACAGACACCGAGGGTTCTGTCAGAGGTGCCAGACCACCCAGAGAAAACACTCGGGGCAGAAAGCTCATTGGCCGACAGGTAACGTGTCCCTGGTAACTGTTGCAATTAAACCTGATCTCCCCGCACAGATCCATGTGGTATGGCCCTGTTTGTATGTTCTGTTGTCGTGTGCGTGCATCCTGTTTGCCACAAGTGAGCAATACTGCGTGTCAATCAAAGGTCCCGAAGGTGGCCTGCATTTGTTTTCTGCTATTCTGGCCTTTTCACCATTTATCACATGAGCCAATGTGGGTTCACATCCAGATTACACCTCTCCTGGAGTAACACATGTTTGCCCCAAAAACCTTCCACTTTTGTTTTGGAATATTTGGGCCACATTTACATTTTTTACAATATTTGGTATTTAATAAATTTTGTCTGGGCCACAAGAAGGCCAGAAATGGCCCACATCCGTATGCTATCGGAAAAAAATCTAATAAAATTCACATCCATCATATGTTTACCCTCTTCCTGTCAAATGTCCTTCTCTGACCGCTGACCTCTCCTTTTGTTTCTCCTCCTCTGCTCACCCTCATACCCTCTTCTCTCCTTCCCTCCTTTTTTTGGTTTCTCCATCCTTCTCTCTCCACCTTGCCTTCTTGTTCCAGGGGTTATTTGGTTGCTGCACCCTCTGTGTTTCGAGCCGGCGTGGAGGAGAGTGTGAGCGTCACCCTCTTCAATGCTAAGGCAGAAACCCGCGTCCAGGTGCAGCTGTCGGTGAAGGGCCAGACGGTGGCTCACGGCCACGGCTCAGTGCTTGGTGAGAACAAATTCTGAATCTACAGCGCGTTACACTTTTGAAAGAGAAAACTTGCACTGACAGGTCGAGCTGTGAGATACGTGCTTTGTGTGATTTATTCAGAAGGATGTTGAGATCACACAGGCAGGTACGCAGGCACACACATATGAGAAACACACACAATGTCTTCCCCTACCCTGTGCTCCTGACCAGCCTGGGTTCTCATTCACATTATCTATGATTGGAGGCTTCAGTTATATCTCGGCCCACCAACCGCTCAGTGTATACAGAGTGGGATTAGTTTGACAGCACCATTAATACATGGTGCTAGCTCTGCCTTAGAGTGGCATGGAGATGGGCTGCAGCTGGATGTCTCAGCTCAGCCAGGACGAGAACCTCCAGGCAAATATTTATACCATCATACTGGTGATTACACTGATAGGGGAGAATTGAGATGTATATTCATGTGGCAAAATATCCCTCATTAAATAATCTCATTGTATCTCTTTCAGACAAAGGCACCATCAAACTAAAGGTGAGTCAGCTCCTGCCACTTGGTTTAAATTTGCCTCCTGAGCAGAGTCCTACACTATGTGCACGTTGCTGCTCTCAGGGATGTTTAGCGGTGACAGCTGCACAGTAGTGAGAACCTCTCGAGCGCTGTGTGCACATTGCTCAGGCAACATGCAAATCAACACTAACATTATTTGTAATGCAACATCTGTCTCAGCTCATTCATTGGGAGTAAGGTAACAGCCTCAGTATAATATGCAACAGCTGTTGACGTGCATGTATGGTCCGCCGCTCCCGAAGGCTGGAATAGATAATCTAGTATGCACGACTCCGTTCTTCCCCTCTGCCTCCCTCCTCCTCTCCCCCTTGCTCTCTCCCCCTGCCTGTCCTCCCCTCCCTGTAACCTCCACCCTCATTCTCGTGAAATAAAGTCATGTGGACTGAGCACTGTTATAGCTTGGCATCTTCCTCTGGTGTTTAAATGTAGTTCTCTTGTTGTTCTGTAGCTTGTGTTCCCTTGAACAAAATCTTAAATCAGATGGAATAATTCCTGATAGAATGCGACCATCGAGAGTAAACACTTCAATCCTTTCCCCCACTGACCTAATTAGGTTCTGGTAAATCCCGTCTTGATCCTTCCTCTGTTAGCACTCATGTGTGTGAATGTGCCACCAGGTTCCCTATGGGCTCAGAGGCCAGGCCCACCTGAAGGTATGGGGAAACCGTCACCTCAACGATGGCGGCTACATCTTCCACAACTACACCACTGTCACCGTGGAGAGCAAGGGCACGACTGTCTTCATCCAGACCGACAAGCCTGTCTACAAACCCAAACACAAAGGTTACCACATAGTGCATCTGCTAGATATTCAGTAGAAATTCAGAGAATTGAGGATGAGGTCAGATGAAATAGTGGCCACTCTTTTTTACAGATTTCTTTGAAGATTTCTTTAGTCTTTCTGTCTTTCCCTCGCGCTGACACTGTGAAAACTACAAGGAAAAACAAATTCTAAGACGAACATTGTCCTAAAAGTCCAGAGACGAACGCTAACTGTATTACTGCTCATCTATTCCGATTCTTACCCATAATGCCACAGTCCATCAGTATTTTTACAAAGCCGGTCATGTAGTCCAGTTACATTTGTGTCTAAATATAATCCCACAGAAAGCGAACAGGTAATTAAACCAAACAGCAGTTTAAGGACATACGTTTTACAACATTTACATCCAATTGACCTCATTTTAAAAGCTTATTTATTACATTTGAAATCACTTGGTCACATTCTAATTGCTCAAAAAGCTGATTCAACTCAAAGAAATATGTCATATATCTTTTATTTACAACTTAATATGATACAATAAAAGTGTCAATGAGACAGTCACAGCATCCAAGCTGCACCAAATTGTAGATTCAGATAAATTTCAGTCCCCTCAAAAGGACAGATATTTTAAATTAAGACCCATGATTCACTCTTTCAGAAATCAGTGACAATGTCTAAAACGCCCTTCCTTACAATGTTAAAGAAAAAATCTTGGATCTGCCCCCGATCATCTTCCCTGAACCATATCACTTTCAAGTTTTGTGGAAATCAGTTCAATAGTTAGCACTGTGGCTTGTGTTACTGTAAATATTATACAGTGTCTTGATTGGGACATAACTTTGCACCAATTTTGTTGATCTGGTTCAAATGCATCAAGGTTTTCGTGTTGAGCTGATGTAAACATTGTGTTGTTTTTCTGCCTTTAGTGCTGATCAACATCTACACAGTCACCCCCGACCTGAGGCCAGTAAACGACAAGGTAAATGGAAGATTATACCGCGCAAATAAAAGTAGAGCACGCCTTGAAAACCACTGCAAACATTACTCATCAATCTGGATGAATGTGAAAAGAATTTATAAAAAAATTTTTAACTAAAAATTATTTGGATTTGTGCTAAAATCTATAGTTCTGAATCTGTTATCGTTTAACAACACAGACAAACTTCTCCGTCTCTAATCGGCGAAATTATGAGGAGAAGCTTCGCACTCTCTGAGCGCGAGCGAGAAATGTACAGTCACCTATTTACAGAAACTCAGGCAGAGTAATTTCTCCTGGAATGTTAGCAATGGCTCCAAATATACTGTGCAACTGTGCGGACAGATGGTTTATTGATGTTTGCAGCTATAAAGGTCTGCTGCTGGTAAAGGGCAGCGCTCACTTTCACAGATGGATGATTGTTGGATAAGGAATGAGTGGGGGGGGTGAAGCAGAGGATCCTCTCTGGACTTTAAAGATTTTTTAATTTTTCATATAACATCTTGTGCTTGTCTCTCTCTCTCTCTCTCTCCTGTTTTTGCAGATTGAGGCCTATGTTTTGGTGAGTGGAGGCTGGCAGGGACCACCCAGGGCTGGCTGAGCCGTGTCCGGGAGGGGACAGTGGCAA
Organism: Pseudopleuronectes americanus; assembly: GCA_038501795.1. Taxonomy (NCBI): domain Eukaryota; kingdom Metazoa; phylum Chordata; class Actinopteri; order Pleuronectiformes; family Pleuronectidae; genus Pseudopleuronectes; species Pseudopleuronectes americanus. The sequence goes on from CM076724.1 coordinate 11,489,988, forward strand.
TTTGAGTTCCCAGACTAGTTGGAGATTACAGAGCATAAGTCAAGGCAGCTCACCTAGATAACAGGGTGCTCTATGGAACAGTGCAAGGATAAACAACACCAGCAGATACTCCTCTTCTCTTCTCTCTCTCTCCCTCATGTGTACTTGCTGACCTTGCTAATTTATCGTCTCTCTTCTCACATTCTGAGACGTCTGCAGGTTTGAATAACAGGTTGTTGTTCACAGGGATGATTTTGTTTACTACCTTCTTACTGTCAGCGTATTTCTCACTCGAGGAAAAGCTCTGATAGTATTTTAACGCTGGTCGGAGACAGGAGCTAAGTCTCCGGGTCAAGTTCAGGTCAATGATTGTTAGGCCTACAATAGTTCAGCCCCTTAATGTAAAACCTTAACAATGTTTTTGTCTCCCAATTGGATGTTTCAGGATCCAAGAGGATCCAGGATGGTTCAGTGGAAGACTCTGAATTCTGTCTGTTGTGGTAAGACACATTTTCTGAAGTATGTTGACACCATCATAGTTTAGTCCTATGTCCATATTTCATTGTAGATTTCCCTTTGTGAAATTTTGGACTGTAACCACACAGTAATATGTGCATCTTGCATAATTCAACACCACTTCAATTGTCATATCAGGAGTGTATACTGTTAATAACATGTCTCTCACCTATCTTCTCTCTGCTATAGGGGTTGTGAACACCAGCTTCCCTCTGTCTGACCAGCCTGTGTTTGGAGAGTGGTTTATCTTTGTGGAGGTGCAGGGCCACACCTATAACAAGTCGTTTGAAGTGCAGAAATATGGTGAGAGCCTGCACGTGTTGTTTTCTACACTGTGGCAGCTTTCAGTCATCCTCAGTTGTGTTTTGAACGCCAATAAGTAATATGCTAATTATCTATGTTTTGAGAATGTTTTACTATGTTAATATTGTATATAACGGTTGGATTTAATAAAATGTTATACATATAAAAAAGCAGGTAGCTTGAAAGTAATCTTCTGCTGCCTTGTTCACAGTGATGCCCAAGTTTGAGTTGATGATAGATCCGCCACGTTACGTCCGGGACCTGAACTCATGCGAGCAGGCGACTGTCAGGGCCAGGTAAGTCACTTAACATTCACCAGAGAACATATCGCACAGATGTTCTCTAACAGCATTTCACAAGGGGGGACTTTGGTTTTGCTGACCAACCATGAAATTATGTTACCTGCAGCTCTGCTTTTTATATTCATCCTGCTTTTTTTTTACACCCGTTTCTTGGTTCACTGACCTTGGCTGTCCTATAGATGCAGAAGTCTGACATGTCAATGTTGTACAGGTACACCTTTGGGAAACCAGTGACGGGGAAGATGACGGTGAATATGACGGTGAATGGAGTGGGCTACTACCGTCATGAGATGGGCCATCCTGTGATAAAAAATATGGAGGTCTGTTTATTTATTTAATCAATGATATCTTAATGCTCCTATTTATTTGAGATCTTATCTATCGATGATTGGTACTATAACTACGTTCTATAAATTCTAAATATGTGTATCCTGTGCTTTTCTCAGATGAATGGCTCTGCAAACTTCAGCCTGTGTGTGAAGGACATGATGCCCCTGGATGTAGCTGATCACTTCAGGGGCACGGTGAGCATCTGGGCGTCGGTGACCAGCGTAGACGGCAGCAGGCAAACCACGTTCGACGATTCCACGCCCGTCCACAAGCAGCTCATCGACATCAAGTACTCGAAGGATACACGTAAACAGTTCAAGCCCGGTCTGCCTTACAAAGGGAAGGTGAGTCAGCGAGAACCGCTTTAACTCACTTTTTGTATCACCTGACAGATAACGATCAATCTCATCATTACTGATTGTCTGTTTGTCTTGTCCGCTCCTTATAGATCGAGGTTACTTTCCCTGATGGAAGCCCAGCTGACGGGGTGAGGGTGCGTGTTAAGGCCGAGCTGACCCCCAAGGACAACATCTACACCAGTGAACTGATCTCCAAGGATGGCCAGGCCACCTTTGAGATCCCATCCATCCCCACTGCCGCCCAGTATGTCTGGCTGGAGGTCAGTGGTCTTTAGATTTATGTAATTTCCACAGGGTGAAGTGAGAAGGTCGTTTTAAGTAAATATTATGAAGAGTTACAACTTTCTTTTCTTTTTCTTGCCGTAGACCAAGGTAACATCTATTGATGGAAAGACAGTAGGAGACCAGTACCTGCCCAGCTACCTGTCCATCAGCAGCTGGTACTCTCCCAGCAGGTGTCACATACAGATCCAGAGCCCCAGCACCTCCCTCAAGGTAAGTCTTCAGAGTGTAGTGGGTTTTGCGTCATTGGTACATCACAGTGCTATCAGTGTCGTTACATCACAGTTATATATTTCTGTGTGTTTAGATCGGCCAAGTGGCAGAAGTGGCTCTGAAGTCCACCTGTCCCTGTAACTTCACCCTGCACTACGAGGTGGCGTCCAGGGGGAACATCATCGTGTCGGGCCAACAGCCGGCCAACCTGACGGCCTCTCACCGAGGGAAAAGAGCCACCGTCACCTTTGATAAAAACATTCACACCACCAACCTTCCCCCTTCAGCCTCTAGTAAGCACATGGATCATATCCCATTACGACAAATGTAACAATACCTTATTCTCTGGATTTTGGTCACCTTCCTTTAACCTTTCATCTCTCTGCCAGGTGTTGCGGGCTCCTCCTCCCAGGCCGAGGTGGACAGCTGTGTGACTTACCTGCGTTTCCCTGTCAGTCACAGCATGGCGCCCCTCAGCCGGCTGCTGGTCTACTACGTCAGGGAAAACGGCGAGGGGGTCACAGACAGCCTGCAGATCCCTATCCAGCCCGAGTTTGAGAACAAGGTTTGGAAACAGAGTGATTCTGTTTTTATTTACCCAGACAGTATTAAATGTGTATATTTATTGGTATTTTAACACCCGCTGAGATGTTAAACTTCCCACACATTGATGGTAATTAAGGCCTTTTTCTGTTATTGTAAGAATAACTGTCTCATATATTATTCATTAAAACCTGGGGGTAATGGTGCGCACTCTGTGTACATTTGAGAGCTGGGCCAGAGTATCCGTGCACCAGCTCTGTGCACAGTGTAATGTCTGTAAACAAACAGCTGTGTCGGCCTGGGAGAGATCCCCCAGTTCCTGCCTGCATTCAGTGGAGTTAACTCCCTGAAGTATTTACAGCTCCCTGGTATGCCATTACAACACTCACTGTGTGTGTGTGTGTGTGTGTGTGTGTGTGTTTGTGTTTGTGAGTGTGTCGGAGGAGGAGGGGAGGGTGGGGTAGCGAGGGCATGATGAGACAGAGGCCATGCGGGCCGCAGCCAGATGAGTGGGGTCGTGACAGCAGAGGATGACAAGTGACTGAGTGGTGAAGGGAGGGCAGTGGAACCGATTAACAGGGCTAATTTGTGGCCACAGGGCTGTTTGAAAAGAGCTTTGATGGGTGAAAGTACACGGCCGACTCTCACAGCCCTCCTCTTTCAAAGGCTGTAGTTTTCCACTCTCTCCGTCCTGTTGTTTTTCCAACCATATCTTACTCAACACTGCTGGACTGATGTTGTTGCCGAACGACACGCAAATTGCCTCCCTGCAAACACAAGTGCTGCCAACAAGTGCTGACTTGATTGAGGAAATTAATTAAAGAAAATTAAAGACGGCAATTTCACAAATTGATCTGTCACTTATGTAATTTATCAGGAAAATTGGAGTTCACTTGTTCCAGCTTTTAAAGGTGGGGATCATTGGACAGTTATTTAGACAAATCAAACTAATTGAACATATCAACTCGGGCTCTATGAAATTCTGCACAGGCTTTTTAACTATTTCATTACATTTTATAGCAAATGCGTAATCCGAAATATAAAGAAACAACATTTTTAAATAAGAGTTGAACAGTCCTTTTATTAAGCCACTTTTAAACACACTAGATCCAGATTTGGACCTAATTGCACATCAGTCCTAATAGCATGTCGGGAATGTTTTCATCAAGATCCATGAAATGAAAAAGTGCTGCCTTCAAGGAAAAGTGTTTTTTCATAAACTTTCTTAGAAACAAGCAAATATGCCATGGTTAAATAGTAATTGTTTGTAGTAATTGTTCATATCAACCCTACTCACTGGTTTGGTTGAATCAGATTTTGTGGTTTAGAGAAAGTGATTTTTTGAGAAAAAAAAATGCCCATGAGCTTTGTATGTTGTGTTGTTTTAATTGCAGGTGTATGTTTCTCTGTCAACTAATGAGTCCATGCCAGGCGACCCAGTGACACTTCATGTGAAGGGTGAGACAGGCTCATGCGTCTGTGTGGCCACTGTGGATAAAAGTCTTTACTTGCTGAAGCCCGACTTCCAGCTCAGCATTGAAAAGGTTGGTCTAGCAATGGATAAATTTCAAATATATATAATTAAATAAGATTCAATAACAGTGAAGCTATAGTAAAATTTCATGGTGAAAATGCTCATTGTGAAAGAATAAATGTACGTTTTGTGTCACTTTATCTTAAGGAGTTGACTCAAGCTAATAGGCCCTTTTATTTTCTGATAGATTGTGGTACTAGGTATACGTAACTATGAGCCGTGACTGTGTGTGTGTGTGTGTGTGTGTGTGTGTGTGTGTGTGTGTGTGTCTTGACATGAATATGTTTCCTTTGTGCAGGTGTTTAAGGAGCTGGCAGATTTTGATGTGTCCGATGCCTTCGGAGTTCCTAAAGATGACGGACACTTCTGGTGGCCGGGGCTGTCGTCAAAGAGACGCAGACGTTCCTCCGTGTTTCCATGGCACTGGGACATCACCAAGGACGCACGCTTTGCTTTTACAGTGAGAACAAACACGTAGTTGAAGGACATTCAGCGACGGTACACAGATGAAGAAATTATAATTTAGTGTGTGTGTTGCTCTGTGTGTTCAACGCAGGAATCAGGGCTGGTAGTGATGACAGATATGGTGAGTTTGAACCATCGGCAGAGCGGAGGAATGTACACAGACGAGGCCGTCCCTGCGTTTCAGCCACACAGCTCCACCTTAGTGGCTGCCATGCACTCTCGCCCTACAACCAGGTAATGCACATGATATAGAATCTCAACAAACAGTGAGCTAGGTTGAGGCTCATTCAGTTGATGATGTTCACATATTTGCTGTTTAGTTAAGTTGTTGATGAACGTTTGCTGGGATCTCTGACTGGACCACACACAGCTCTGTGGTCAGTACTCTTTCTGAAAACACAGAATTTGAAACCAAGCCCACCACAGAGCAATAATTACTTCATGATCCCGACAGTTATAAACTGGCTATACATCTCTCAGTCCGTGTCATGCTTGGTTTGAAGAAGGTTTAGATTTAAGGAATAATGGGTGAAAGTTGATTTGTTGCTTTGTCCATATTTTAAGTCGACTTCCCTCAAAGAGAATCCTCCTCGTTCGAGTGATGAACGTTAAACACATGACGTGACTCGGAAGATGTCAGCGTGGAATTCAGAATAATACACTGTCCAATTATGGTGTTGTTTTATTGTGAGCAGCTGAAGCCCTTTATTGATGTCAGCTTGTGTTTTGGTTGCAGAGCCGAGAAGCGGAGGCGTACATTTTTCCCAGAGACTTGGGTGTGGCACTGCCTCAACATCAGGTATTTAAATCTCTATATAAACATTTCTCTTGTGTGTGTGTGTGTGTGTGTGTGTGTTACATGCCTGTGGCAAGATATATAAGGTGCACGAGACAAGAGGAAACGAGAGGAGAGACGTGAAGAGGGGAGGAGGCAAGAGAAGAAATAAAAAAAACGATTCAGAAAAGGAGATATATTCTTAGAGGGTATGAAAACATGTGAAGTGAGGACAAAAAGAATGTTGGAAACGAGCGAGTGAAGATAAGATAGATAGTTTTTTGGGAGAAAAAAAGAGCGAGGAGAGGTGCTAGTAAATGTGTTCTTATGAAGACGGATCTTCCATCGTGTAGCCACATCCAAGATCTCCCCCCTCTGGGTGTGAATGTGCCTCATTTAAATTGGGCAATCTTGGAACGGCCTGTCGCTTTCTCCACAGCTCCCTCCATTCATTTTCAGCCAACATAAATGAGTCGCCCATAGATTTCCATATGCTTGATTCCTTTGGATGGGGCTTTCGGCCCTTCCCTAATTTCCTGTGAAGTCCGAGGCTCGGGTTTCCCTTAAAAGTCTATTAAAGTGGATTTCTGGGCAACTTTGATCAAAAGGAAGGGCGTACATTCAAGTTTATTATGCTCTGTGACCATTTGCCAAGACCAACATTAAACGTGTTGCCAATAATGATCTCAGTCCATTCATCAAAGAAACAAACTGGGTCGGCAGCACCTGACCGTCCCTCACACCTACCATCCGCTTTACAGTGTTTGCTGTAGCTGCACCGGTGCAGGTGCTGTTGACACAGGTGCTGCTGACATTAAAGTAATCCAAAGTGTTTCATCAAGCCCATCTTTGTAGTCTGCGCCTTTTTATTGCTCAAGTCCAACCATGAAAGGATGCTGAGATCACTTTTCTTTCTTTCCCTGCCTCTCAACTTGAATCTCCACACGCGTCACTGACAGCTCTGAAAGCGGGGAAGCTGAGCTGCGATTGGATGTGCCGGACTCCATCACCACATGGGTGACGGAGGCCATCGGCGTGTCCGAGGACAAAGGGCTGGGCTTGGCGAAGAGCACTGAGCTTCGGACCTTCAAGCGCTTCTTCGTCGACTTCACGTTGCCCTACAGCTTGATCAGAGGGGAGCAGACCAAAGTGCCCCTCACTGTCTACAACTACCTGCCCACGTGTTCTGAGGTAAGCTGATGGCTGAGAGGCCGAGTGGACAGGAAGACAGAATGTGTAATAAGACTAAACAAACAAGTCAACTGAGTACCAATAAATCCAGACTTTTGATTCTTTCAGTTTTCTCGACAACTGCTCATCCAATAAACTTCTAAAGTGCAGCTGTTGTCCATATTTATAAAATATACCAAAATTACAAACTTCTCTCAAAACACTTTTTAACGGTGTGGTCAAAAGATAAACTACAATAGCACCCGGTAGAGGACATATCTTCAAGGCCCAATAGTCCCCTTAAATTCATCAAGTTGCACCAAATTTCAGACACTCATAGATATAAGTCCCCTCATCATGACTTACTTCTTTTATGAAGCTCAATGAATTATTCCATGGGAAATCAGTGAAAATGTCAAAAAACTCCCCAAAACTCCTATTCCTGAATCCACCCCTTGGTCCGGATCCGTGCCAACATCTTATGGTTTGTTTCGTGGCCAATATCCCATCCCTCCAACTAGTGTTGTGGAAATCCGAGCAGTAGTTTTTTTCATAATCATTCTGGCAAACAAACAAACAAATAAACAAACAAACGGACAGGGGTGAAAACATAGACAAAAACAAGGGAGCTCTCTTCTGGGACGGATCGATGAGCTGCATTTACAGAGCAGACAAAAGGATCAGTGGACTGCAGATCAGAGAGAAGTGATGTGCTGTATAAGCTATGGTCTTTTCAGTATATTGAATTCTGTATAAAGTGGAAATGGTGTGATCTTAAACTGTGTGATCAATAAGAAAAAGGTTTTAATTTAGGCTCAGGTCAGATGTTGTGTCCAAATGAGGCAAAGGTTCATAATGTGACCATATGGTATCAGCACATACAGCAGGTCTGTCTCAACACTCTCTTTGACTTCTCAGCTCCACCTTGGCCTCAAATGGGTCCATCGTGCGCTCCACATAGATGACATCATGATGTTTGCAGATGAGCCTGTTTAATGGCCTGTGCTCGCGCTCCCCTCATGTCATGTTAGGTGACTACGTAATCCAGAAAATCCCATCGTTTGATATCCACCCCGGCAACATGTGATTCCTATATTTTTCTGCTCTGTTATTTATGACTCGTGGCGTGTGGATGAGGAGCAGTTAAAAGCTCCCTGTGCGTTACCGAGCCCTCTGTGAAAATTGGACGATGAGTGGAACTAAATCCTTCAGGGAGCTGGAGAGGCATGAGTCAGGCAGCATGGAAAATTCACAATGTGATTTTACAAATTCTCCCTCGCTTCCCGAGCTTTGAGGGGAACACGCTAAGTGAGGGAGGGGCATGTCTCGCAGAAATTATGTCACTGGCCTGTCAGAGGAGATTGATTGCCTCTGACTCCTCTCCTCTTCCCTCCTCTCCTCTCCTCTCCTCTCCTCTCCTCTCCTCTCCTCTCCTCTCCTCTCCTCTCCTCTCCTCTCCTCTCCTTTCCTCTCTCAGGTTCATGTTAAAGTAACCGTTCCAAAAGGCATCAAGTTTGTTGGCCATCCTGGACGCCACCACCTTACCAGGAAGAAGTGTGTCGCGCCGGGAGAGGCTACCCCCACATCCATCGTGTTGTCTTTCACTGAACTGGGATCTGCTAACATCACAGGTATCCACAGAATTTTCATATATGAATAACACAGCAGGATATTGTCCAGGTCACACACGTTCACAACAATGCAGCAAAAGTATGGAACATTCAGGCGAAGAGTTGCTCCTGGGTGAGGCAGGCAGGCAGACATGACTTTAAAAGTTGACATCTTCTACATACTTTTACTCTTCGTATGATATTTGTTTTCTTCCAGTTTCACATTTTGTAGCATGTTAGAAACACCATATACACGCCCACAAGCTCATTTTGAATTTTCTGATACTTTTCCTTCTGTATTCTCACATGGTCTCTCTTGGACATTATTTGGACATTTTAAAGGGGATCTGGCAGGAAAAGTTCCAGTAAATATCTGGAGCAACTCACCCGGATATGGCCCAGCCTGTCTCAAAGCAACAATATAAAGACAGAAGGAAGTGGATCTGGGCTTGTTGTAAAATAATGTGTTTTGATACTAATGAAAACAAAGCAGACGAGGACATTCTGGATAATGAAATTTACATCATTTGAATTCTTAAGTGGTCTGTCACTAACCAGGCCGTGGCTCCTCTCTGTGATACCTCACAAAAAGTCGAGCCTGTGCCTAAGGAGAGCTCAGCCGGCCAAGGAGTGGAGCTGTGTGTGATCTGGTCACCCACCCAGAGTTACAAACAGTCCCCTCCAGAGCGCATGTGAGAACAAAAAAGGGCTGGCAGTGGGGGAGCTTTGCTGTGACACTCAGTGGCATGTTGATGAGCTTGCAGGTCACTGGCGGTCAATGGGCCCCCCATGGCCCCACTCCTAGTCCCTTGGCCCCTTGTGTTTCCCTCTCAGTAAACACACACAAAGAGAGGCCGTTGGCACAGGGCCACATTTCCAATGTGCTCCTCAGCAAGAGAACTGGGAGTCCTCTTACAGTCACGTATGTCCTGTGTAATGTATGTTATGAGCGATGACCACGAATGCATGAAAGACAGAGGGGACAAGGCCCCTCTGAGCTAATCGCGATTAGTGACTGAGAAACACGTGATCGGTTTTCCTCGAAACCTTGAATAGTTTGTTATGATTGTTATGATATCTTTTTATCAAAAACACCCATAAAGCAGAGACCGACTTATATGGATATGTTGAGGCCGGTTACAAGTATTAGGGAGTTAAAAATGTCCATTATTATATAAGCTGATATATATATATATATATTTAGAAATATAAGAATTGCTAAGATGTCTTTATCAAACTCTGACCAAGAAGTGTAATTGAGGTTTGGTATTTTACAGTTTAACCTAAAACTTTGTCATAAATAACTATGAATGAAAGAAGACAAATACATATGGAACATGAATTAAGAAGACGAACATAATGCATATTTGTATATGTAAATAGAAAATATTTTCTGCATTATTGACAGTTTTTATATCAGCATATGTTTGCAAACACTGACCCAGATGTGCCTGTTAAAGGCTGATATCTGCAAATATCATCGGTCAACAGATATCGGTCGGGCTCTACTATAATTGGTGATTTATGCTACTAGACACTACAGAATACTACTCGTACTATGACTAGAACTACAGATGAATGTGCCACGGGATTAAAATTGAACACATTGAAACAATGTATTCTCTAATGTCAATGTTCATGTCCGGTTGTTTTGTCAGGAGTTTTTAGCTTTCAGTAACATTAATGCAGTTTAAGCCAAGCTGGTCCTGACTCACCGTTGTGCTGCATTATGTATCATCCATGATTCCTCAGCGAGACAGACATGGTAGACAACTGAAATTGGTGATATTGCACTGTGACAGAATTGAAAGGAAAAAAGCTTATTCTGTTTTGTGCTGTCCGATAGCTCGTGCCATTGCCTACAGTGAATCAAGCTGCTGTTCAGATGGACTCCAACAAGGCAAAGCAGGCAATGACGTGGACGACAGAAGGACCCCAACTGGCCTGGACTTTGTTCGCAGGACTGTCCTGGTGGAGGTATGAGAGCTGATATTTATCAGTGTCACTTTATAAGAAGAAGACTTGCTTAATATTTTGATGGACTTTTGTTGATGTAATGTGTTCAGATTTATTCTATTTTCTTAATGTATCCAACTTTTCTTTATTCCTTCTTTTTCCTGTGAACTCGTTCTTCCTCCCCTCATCATTCCTGCAGCCAGAAGGCCTGCCCAGAGAATACACCTACAGTGTCTTCTTCTGTCCCAATGGTCAGTGCACCCACATTGTCCTCTCCAGCATATATGGTTATATTAAGGAGGGGATTTGTTTAATATTGTTAGCAGCCGGATGGTCCATACCCAGTTGTATCTAGAGAGTTAAAGGGATCGTTGAAAATGAAAATGATAATAAGTGAATTAAAATGTTTTGGTGAATTGTCCCTTTAATGCTGAATCCTGCCCACTGGCCGAACATGGTAAAATCTTGTTGATGTTTTAAACAACACAGGTAGGATTTCACTAGTAAACTGTTGATATTGTTATTTTGACAAACCTTAAGAGCCTGAGAGTATTTTGTATTTCCATTGTCAGAGAGGATCCACATCTCCACCCCCAACAAGTATGAGTATCAGTACGTGAAAAAACCAGCCAGGATGAACCAGTTCCAGGTCGCTGTGAAGACCCACAACGATGCCCACTTTGCGCTCTCTGCCAGTCCCCACGACAGTGCAGAGATGTTAGAGATCGTACTCGGGGGGAGGCAAAACACTCGCTCATGGATCTCACTGGGTAAGATGGGCGAGCCCCTGGTCAGTGCCTCCACGCCCGGCATCCTCTCCTGGGACGAGTTCCGCAGCTTCTGGATCAGCTGGAAAGGAGGCGCTGTACAGGTGAGATAGCGAAGATAAAGAAATTGTTTCCGAAAATATTCTTCTGCACCATCCAGTGCAACAGATTTGTGTTCAGATCACGAGTGGACACTCTGACTCTAAAAGAGGAGGGGGGAAGACTCGGCAGGCCATGGGGTCTGTGTGTTAGGAGAACTGGCGCCACTTTTACTGGCATGCCTTCAGTAAGGTCACGCTTAACGGGCTAATGTCACCGAGGACACCCTGTGATCTGTGGTGCGGTGCTCGCATGGCCCTCTGCGGCTGGCACACTCGCCCCCCCAGCCCCAGCCCTGGCATTAGCTTTGTACCGTTCACCAAAGGCAGTAATTAAAAGCCCGCCGACAAGCGAGGCATTTTAAAGACCAATAGGATTCATTTATTTTCTTAGGGATGATGGCATTTCAGGGGGAGCGGGCTGTGGGGCTTGGCCACGCATGCTCTTTGGTTTAATGTGATTACAAAGTTAAACTCTAGCACCAGAGAGGAAATGCTCTCTACATGGGTCTGTTTGTGTGTTTGTGTTTGGGACTGTGTGTGGGAGCTGAGTGAATCACACTGGCATCACTAACACTTGGCAGAGGGACATTATGAGGGCTCAGTAGGAGGATGTCCAAAAACAGCACCAGCTGCTTTCTAATGTGGCTTCACTGGTGTTTTCTTGGTTACTGATGTCAAACTGTGAACAGTTATATTCATGTTCTGATTCTTAGAGGAAGGAGTTGAGGTGCGATCAGAGTGCAAACCAAAACTAGAATATCTCCGCCAAGGCTCATTATTCCCTTCATGAAACCACATTTAAATTCACTAGATCCATGCTCGTGAATATCAGTCCACTAAACAGGCCTGAATTAAGATCCATGAATTTTTGCTGAGAAACGAAATATAAAAAAAATTCTTACAATGTTAAAATCATTCCAACAACTTCTATAGTAATCTGTCTTGTAGATTTTGCATCATTTTGCTTACAAACAAACGTGAAAACAGAACCTCTTTGGCAGAGGTAACAATGTGATAGACTGTTAAATACGACTGTGTTTCGTCTGGCAGTGTTTTACTTTATCATCTCTGTTTAACTCTCCGCAGGTGGGACATGGTTTACATCCGTCCAATGAATCCGTGATCCTCAACTGGGCAGGACAGCTCCCTGGACAGGTTTGTCTCTTTTATGACATTTATATACTTATTAGAGTCATTTTTGTTAAGAGATCCTTATAACAGTAATTTGTTTTTCCTTCCAGGTGCGTCACATAGGCTTCTCAACAGGCTGGGGTTCCGTTGGAGAATTTAAGATCTGGAGGAAGGAAGACTCGGATGAGAACCACAACGAAGCCTTCACTCTGGGCGTCCCTCACAATGTGGTGCCTGGATCTGAGAAGGCCACGGCATTTATGATTGGTATGATTGTGTGGCTGATGTGTTATTCCCTTCTTACTCTTGTTTAGCAAAGATGGAATACAATATACTGTGCAGTGTGAATAAGTAATGTATCAATGCACCTGTATCAGGTGACGTCATGGGGCCAACTCTCAACAACCTGGACAAGCTGCTGCGTCTGCCCTTTGGATGTGGGGAGCAGAACATGATCCACTTTGCCCCCAATGTCTTTGTTCTGAAATACCTGCAGAAGACCCGGCAGCTGAGCATAGAGGTCGAGAATGAAGCCACTGACTACCTGCTGCAAGGTAACAAAACTGAAACCCAACAGCATTCTGGGTCATGTGGCTTGAGCCACAAGTGTCTGTTTGATTTTTTATTTTATTTAGTTGTGCACAAAGCGGCTTCCTGTTAAGAGGATGTTTTCTCATTGTAACTATTGTAACTTTAATTATATAACCAAGCCAAAACTAAGACAAGAAATTAAGAGTAAGAAATGGCACAAGCGTCATATATATAGTCTTATCATTAACCACACAGATGATCTCAGACAAAATGACACTTACTTAATTGAGATATAAATTATACATTTTAAACAGAAGTCTTGTATCAGGCTGATATCATCGATATCATGTGCATTCCACCATTTTATTATTTATTTATCTTTCCTTGTTAGTTAAGTAAAGAGGCCTCAAACTATATTTACCTTTTCTTAGATGTCTTTGCTTGGAGCAAACACACATTTATAATAATTTTATCAGGGTGGCAGGACAAAATCCTAAAATAAATATTATTGATTCAATGGGTAGTTTAACTTCAAGCATTTTGTGTATTATATGTGAGATTTAGTACCACAACTCTTCAAGCCCTTATTCACAGTTTGTTTTTGTGCCTCAACACATTGAATCTCAGTCATGCAGAGAAATGTAAGTCTCCTGCGTATCTTCCCTTCAGGCTTGTAGCCGGTCACTCGTTACTCTGTTATACTTGCATAATCACAGTGACGTGTGCAATGTGCTTCATCATGTGCGCAACAACAACAAGGGCATGTCCAAGCACACTTGGTATTTCTGTTCATATACTTCGGCGCAGCTGGGTATGCACCATAGATCAGGGTGAAGTTCACTGAGGTTCACATCAGCTCAATTGTATTTGTATAGCTTCAATTCTTAACATACTGTACATCATCTCAGCTTTACACAGTGAGTTTGAGGTCTTAAAGATCATGGAGAACCCCAACAATGCCCATAACAGAAGCACTGAGGAAAAAAAAATCCTCAATTAAATCAGAAAAGGCATTTGGACTTTCATGAACTCTTCCTTGTAACCGCACAAGATTGATTTTGTCTTCATGTCCAATGAAAGATAATGTCCCTGATCCATCTGACAAGACAACATATAGACACAAGCAGCTACACTCACTTGCTCGAATCCACCATCCAGGTTTAATTATTTTACAACTCACATTCCATTTCCATGCTCAAAATGACAGTTTAAACTTGGGTGGCGTAAAGATGTGGCTCAACATGAGTCTTTTTGCAAACCAGTTGTGTGATGTATGTACCAGTGGTAGTGTGGAAGGGAATAATGAGGGAATAGGGAAATCAAATGAATCTATCTTCACCCCTTCCGCTGCAGGCTCATGTGAACTGCCATCGACCGCAGATAAGATCAGATTGAAAAGAGAATTAAACAGATTTTTGGGAATGTGTACAAGAATGTTCTGAAAAGGAATTTACTGATCTAATATGCCGGGTCACTCATAGTGGTAATGTGTGTCACTGCTCTTTATCTTGTTTGCTTTTGTCAATTAAAGGAGACAGTTTAAGTTTGTAAAAAACTAAGGAATCATGAAAGCCCCATTATTTTGTTGAGTTGTTCCAGTCTGCAAAGTTTTTTTTCATGTGTTTGAAAAGGCTCTGTAAAACCTGAAAAAAGCGTGTAAATACTTTGGTAATTCCACAGTAACTTCCATCACCTCTCTCATTCTTTCTTCTTATCCAGGCTACCAGAGACAGCTGACCTACAAACGGCAGGACGGATCCTACAGCGCCTTCGGAGAGAGGGATTCCTCCGGCAGTATGTGGTAAGCCATCGTAGGGGGAGCTGCTTGGAGCTTACTCAACTCGTACCAGCCAAGCTACACCTATAGCTGTAGCTTCATTCCTCCAAAGTAATTAAGTCTTTTTTATCAGTAAATTGTGCTCAAATGAATCTATTCCTGATGGTGTGTTTAAATCACTGCTGGGTTTTCCCTCGGAGTATCTATTTCATGTTTACACTCCCCGGGGCTGAGCAAGCAGGCACGACCATCTCATAATATTTATAAAATGAAATCTGTGCTTTGGAAGGGGGGGCGCCGCCGCTTGCATTTCGAGGCCCACGCGCTATACGCGCATACCTGTGGTTCATTAATGAGCTGAGGTGGGTATTATGATATTTAATAGAGCTAACACTGTGAAACAGCAGGTTACATAAACCACAGAGAATCGTAAACAAACTACATAATTGGATCCCTGAGGAAGCCCAAGTTGTCAAGATTTATTTGCAGTTAATCGGGGGTTCATATCCGTCAAGCTGAGCAGACCCAGGCTGCTCTGGCCCCACAGAGCAGCTCTTAATGCCTCTATTGGGGACACTTTTATAAGTCGACTGCAGCCACTTCACCATGTGTTGTTTTTTTCGACATGGCCCAGAAAAATAGAGGTGGTGCATGCCTCTTAATGACTCACCACCTGGGTGTATTTGGTAACTGCCACGGAAACCTTGAACTCTTCCCCCGGTTGACTGTGAGAGGATATGAGGATGTAACAAGCAGCGGTCTGGAGGTTTCTTTCCTTGGCGCCCTGCGGCGACAAGTGTGGGCTTGTGGGCACAACACAGATGGTGAACCCTCAGTAAACCTGCATCAGACACATTATGAATCCGTCAACAGCGACGTCTGCACCCAAAGGCAGGCCCCGGCTTTTGTTTTGATTCCAGGGTTCACGAGTGTTAATGTACTCCAGCTCGTAAAAAATGGATCAGAGGGGAAATTGACAAGTCCGTTGAAAAGTTTGAACATAATAGAAGAAAAAGAAAAGAGTTGGCAGTAACAGCTTGTTGTGCAATGTTGGCCATCCCTGCTGCAGAGGCTGTTACCACAGAGTCAAGCTAAAGCTTAATGACTTAATGTCGTTCAGGAGAGAGGAAACAATGACGAGGAATGATGGGGGGGGCAGAGGAAAGTTTTTTAATTTCTTGATTATATTTATAATGAACCAAAACTATTTTGGAAACACAGCGACACACACTTTGTTGTTGGGTGTTAGTGCATAGATGCATATTTGTGGAGCCATTTCATTTGGCCTTTGGGAGAGTGCTGTCTACACGTCCGTAGAATGCTGAACCGAAATGAGATGGTCTGGGCCAAAGAAGGTTTCCTCCTTAATTCCTCAATTTCAACATTACCCTAAATTTAAAGTATTCATTCTTTGGATTTTATGTTTCATCATATTAAAACCTTCATACACTATTTTGAAATCCCACTCCCCTCCCTCTATATTCTTAGAGTGGGACAGTATATATTTCTTCTCTTTTTCTCTGAAGTATCACTGCTTGGCTCTACATGTTGAGGCTGGCATGGCATTTTGTATCTGCCCTTAGACCGATCTGACAGCGTAAGCAGGGTTCGGGGGCTGAATACCAGAGATTAAAAGAGCTGATATCAGCTGTATTAACCTAATATCCCTTTACAGTCTTTTTGCAAAGCAGCAATGTTTTTCTTTCCCTTTTTGCAATAGCTTCATGGCGACTGAGTCATTGATTGTGGATGTGTTCATTTATAAAATCAATCGATCATATTTGATTTGTTTAGCCCAAATCACACTTTGTCTCATAGGGCTTAACAAAGTGCGACATCCTCTGTCCTGAAGGCTCAACAAGAGTAAAGAAAAACTACAAAAAGTACTATTAACAGGGTGAAAAACTGAAAAACCTCACAGAGAGTCACATGTGAGGGATCCTCTCCCAGGACGGACAGAAGTGCAATAGATGTCACATGTAACTGAACTGTACAATATTTACAACATTAATTCGAAGAAACCTAGTGGAAAGGTGTGTCAATGTTTAAAGTATTTATACATACTGTTTACATACTATTAGTACATACAACTTTCTAATAGAGACAATGAAGGGAGGGATCAGCAATGACAATTGAAATGAAGGAGTTATTGCCAGTAATGGTACAAGATAGTATATTATAGGGTCCAAGACAGGCCTGAACCAGTGAAATCATCGTCGATTGAAGTAATGCATCACTGCAGGAAAGATTTCTCCAAGTCCAACTCATAACATTCCCCTTTAAGCTTATCAACCATGGCTTCATCTAGAAGCGTATCAATGTATTGTCTTTAAAAAATTCTTCATATCATCCCGTTTGAAGTGCGGAGCTGGATAAGGGCGGCTCATAGAGGGGATCAGAGAGGGAGGAAGAAGCAGTGGAGAGGGGAGAATTGGGAGAGGACGGCCCCAGCCAAGGGCTGAGCCGGGAAAGGGAGCCTCTGTAGGGCTTCCTTCCGTCCTTCCTTCCTCAAACTAAATCATATCTACACTTTCTTAAACCTTTCCCCAGGGCTCGACATTTAAAGGCCTGTGACATGATACTTACCTTTATAACAATTTCATCAAGCTTGTGGCTTCATCCCTACTTTTGTCTCAAGAGAGGAAAAACATCCAGGTTTGATCCGGGGGAGATTTCATTGTTTTTGCTTTACCAGAGCAAAGTTCCTTTCCTACTCATCTAACTTGGATCGTGACGCTCGCTTACAAACAGCGTTGAGAACCAGAGCGTGACCTGTTTGTTAATTTCCCCATTTCCACCAAAGTTTCTTTCTTCTTACGGTTCCGCAGCATGCCTCATCTTGTAAGTAAGTTGCGGTCAGGGGTGCTGGGGTGGAATGTCACTGAGGAGTTGTTGTTCAAAGGCTTGAATCTTTTTCGACCACTACCAAGAGGTCGGTTGTTTATTGATGAGCGTGTGTTTCTTAGCTCAGCGGCGTCTCTCAGGGCCGAACGGGTTCTCTCTCAGTGAATCCCCTCTGCTCAGTCTCAAACGTGGCCCACTAAAACCACGGCTCATAAACTCTCAGTTGCTCTCCCGGGCCTGCCAGATTCACAACCTCCGTCCAAGGGATCCGTGTTTGTATAAGTTGCAAAATGTTTTTAGGGGGAATCTCCGACTCACATGCAGAGACATACTTGATTTCACATTCTTAAGAGCGCAGCTGGCACATTCTGCAGCGGCGATCAAACCCTGCCGCACCCATTTCCTCCCCTCCTCGCTTCCTTTCTTTCTTTTATTTCATGAAAAACATCCACACGTACCTTGTCCTCTTGATAAAAAACATCCTTCCATCCATACTCTTCACTATCAATCCCCCCCCTCCCCGTCTGCTCACAGACTGAAAGAGTGCAATCCGTTGAAAGTCCTTGATAGTTAAGTATTTATTTGGATGTGCCAGCACACGTTTTAAAATAATCTTTAATTAACTCTCCTCTCTTATCTCCTTCCCCTCTCCTTTAACCTCACCCTTCTTCATCTGCCTCACCCCTCTACTGCCGCCTCCATCTCTCCTTCCTGCAGGTTGACGGCGTTTGTGCTGAAGTCCTTCGCTCAGTCCCGGGGTTTCATCTTCATCGACCCCAGAAGAGCTTCGGGAAGCCAAGTCCTGGCTCATCAAACACCAGCGGGATGATGGCTCCTTCCCGGCCATGGGACGCATCCTCAACAAAGACCTACAGGTAGGACCATGACTAGTTGGATATAGGGCGATAAAAATTCTTGATGAAGAGGAAGTGCCTGTTCTTCCTCCCTGAGACAATGACAATATGGATTTGGACTGGAATTTTCTGTTTGGAATTCCTGTTCTTTCTTTCTGTTTGTGTGAGGTGAAAACGTAATTTTCTTTCAGACATCTCTCAACCAAATATTTACAGTCGGGACAAGTGAAGGCGGATCTGCAGTTTTATGTTTTAAGATACCTTAGTCAGAGGTGGATGTTTTCAAATTCAATGCTAACTTTAGGTGCGTTAAAGGACAGATATTGTGCCTTTTCAGTTTGTTTTCCTCAAGTGGGCTTTTTGTGTATATAGAATGTTGGCAAAGTAAAAAAGCCCAAAGTTTGCGGTAAAAGGATCAACTCACAGAAAACTGTTAGCTCCTGAAACCCGTCAGTACTGATACTTCTGCATCATTGTGATCTCGTACTCTACATTTTAATAATTCACAAAGCTGACATTTCTTACATGTGCTCGAAGTGGTTGACCAATCAAAACAGAACGGGACAGCTGGCCAATCAAAGCAGACTGGGCTCTATCGGAGGGGGGCCTTAAAGAGACAGGAGCTTAAACCAAGTGTTTCAGACAGAGGCTGAAAAGAGGAGCTTTAGCAAGGATCTATCTTTTTTCTGAACATTTTTTAAATAATAGTCCAGATTGAAGTTCTAAACTTGAAAATGAGCATGATATGTCTATTACCTTTCTCTTACCCTTGTGACTAATCTGCTATTCTTCCGATTTCTGTGAATTTGACAAGATTGAGATCTTGTCATTTGATATATATGATGTAAAAGTAACTGAGAGCTTATGTGGGTTTTTTTGTCCACAGGGAGGAATCCATGGGAAGATCTCACTTACAGCCTATGTGGTAGCAGCTCTCTTGGAGACAGGAATCACTACAGAGGTGAGCAGTCACACAAAATAGCACTTCACTGCTGCCTGATCCTCTCACTCCACAGTCACTCCTCAGAGTGGAACTTGGACCAAACAGTGTTAAATCTGGTACTTAAACCCACTGGAAAAGGTCAGTTTATGATTTCAGTGGCTAAAAGGGAGAAAGACTTTAAAACACCAAGAGCAGCACATAGTGCGCGACCTGTTCCACTTAAACCTCTTACTCCTGTAGCCCGTCCTACCAGCCCGAGTCGTGTGTGGACGTATTGCTGCATTCCTGATAGTTGTGAAGATGGATGTGCTGGCAGTCAGCCTACTCATATTTGTTCTGCCCCAGTGCTGCTAATCTCATATCTAATCACATTCAGGCTGATGTGTAAGGTAACTGAGTCCTGTAAAAGGCACAGAGGCTGCTTTAGTCTCTATATCCTTTCTGCTTTTTGCACTTTTCTCTCTTTTTGAATTCATTTGTCTTAATCTAAACATCTTCACCATATGTGCTACATCCAAAGTAATTTGTAGAGGAAGAATTACAATAAAATTCTACTAAAAAGTTCCTCAGCTTTTATTGGAGATTCATGCAGCATAAAAGCTGCTCAACATCTTTGCTCTGCGTTTGTCCAAATAGTTGACTCTTTACTTAGCATTTCCTGTCCCTGGCTCCTCTCCATCCATCTGTCTCGCTGTGTTTCCTCTGCTATCTATCGCAAAAGACTTCTACAGAGAGTCTGTCCTCTTACAACTGATAAAAACTGAAGAGGTGTCCTTCACTTCAAAGCAGAGCCCCCCCACCCCTTCCAATTTCACTTAATTAAAAGATGACTGCTGCAATTACAGTGAGGGGCTGTGGAGGCCTATCATCTCGTGGATGAGAGGGAAGGTCACATCTATATGAGATGAAAGTGAACCCTCGACTTTTTAATGGCCGAAATGAATGTTTATTCAACAACTGCATGGGAGTAGAGGAGAGGGTTGTGAGTTTGGACAGGGCAGCTTCAAAACATGATAATAACTATAGCGTGTGTGTGTTTTTATGTGAGAACTTGTACTTATGTCTTTGTGAGGACCATTTTGAGTATAGATCTAATGCAGTGAGTATATTTTGTCCGGTCCTCACTTTTTCAAAGGGCTGTTTGAATGTTTTTGACTTGGTTAGGGTGAGGCATTCAGTTGTAATGTTTTTGGTTAGAGAAGGAATGTGTTATGCCAATAAGTATCCTCCCTTAGATAGGGTCAGGGCGTGTGTGTGTGTGTGTGTGTGTGTGTGTGTGTGTGCGCGCGTGTGCGCGCGTGTGCGTGTGCGTGTGTGTGTGTGTGCGTGTGCGGGTGTAGATTGACACAGCAAATAAACCAAATTATAATGAAATAATAAATATTTATCTTCTAATTTACCTACAGTTACCTATAAATGATTTTGAAGTTGCTCAAATAATCTCGTGAGCATTCTGTACAAATATTAATTCAAGAGAAGAAAAAAATTTGTCCATGCATGTAAATATATCACTAATGCGACCATGAAATAAATGTGAGTTTACCATTCATGTTTGTTTTGGATTTCCGTCTCTGACACGTCCTAAAAGCTGTTGATCATTTCTGCTCCCACATGTTCATCTGTGTTTGTTTTGCATGCGGTTCATCTGATCCAGGAAGAGAAGGTGGCTGTGGCCAAAGCCAAGGATTTCCTGGAGAGCAACACCTACTCCGCCGACGACCCTTACACCACGGCCCTGTCAGCATACGCCCTGGCTCTGCTGCGCAGCCCTTACGCCCCGCTGGCCCTGCGCCGCCTCAACCACATGGCCATCACTCAAGGTACCTGCCACACTCATCACTGTGAGTCATTCATTCAGAGCTAAGTACTGGAGAAGAGATGTTTGAGCAGGTAACAAGCAAAAGACCAGATGTTGAATGGAAGTAACAACAGGATGAATGCACCATTTAAAGGAAGCAGCTCTGTGCAGTCAGTCTGTGAAGCAGTTGTGCTGTCGTCCTCAGTAGTTCTATCCCCTCCTCCCCTTTCCTTTCTTTTTCTTATCTCACTCTACGTTTCCCTTGGCTGTTTCCTTCTCTTCCTCTCCACTGAGCGGAATGCAAAAAAGTGTTAATCAAAATCATTTCAGTTGCCAAGTGCAATGAAGGCACAGGGTTTGGTTGCATAGTCACTGAAAGATTTAGCAGTTTAGGATAATGATACAATGAGTCATAGGGTGCAGGGTGTTGGACCCTCACTTTGTTTGTGTCTGCAGATGGACTCACCCACTGGAGCCTGACAGGCAGCACGATGACAGACGAGGACACTTTCATGGGCTTCAGCGATGGCCTCTCCCAGTCAGGTACACTCATCATCCATCGACATCACCTCCCTATTGGAAACACCGGATGTAAAAGCACAGTCCAAATAAGAATCTTCATAATCATTTCTTGTTTTTTTCCCAGTGGTGTCAGCAGAGGTGGAGATGACAGCCTACGGTCTTCTGACCTACACTCTCTTGGGGGACGTGGCCTCTGCCTTGCCTGTGGTCAAATGGCTCTCCCAGCAAAGGAATGCCTTGGGCGGCTTTTCATCCACACAGGTTGTTATGGGTCCTATCTTTATTCAAGAGCGTGGTCTTATAGATGTTTAGTTTCGTAGTGCTTTCACTCAAAACCCTGTGCTTGCACTCAAAAAGCCCCTGCTTGTGTTTAGATTTGACCGGCTTATACTCTACCTGTGCGCTTGCACTCACATCACTTGTCGCTAAGACTCGTTTCCTGTACTCCAGCTTACGTTTTTTTTATCACGCTGCTTCTGTGTATGCGTGAAGCTCGGATTTGTCCTCTGCTCCTGGGCTTTTTTCTCCTGAGCTTAAATTGTTTTGTGCAAGAATTCTGACAAAACTGTTGACAGATTTTCTCATTGCCCCTCTCTGTGCCAGGACACATGTGTGGCTCTGCATTCCCTGTCAGAATACGCCATCCTGTCCTACGTGGGAGGGGTCAACCTCACAATCTCGCTGGCCTCCACCAACCTCGACTTCCAGGAAACATTTGAACTCAACAGGGACAACAAGAGACTCCTCCAGAGTGCCAAGGTAATCACATCCTTGGAAACAGTGAACAGAGTAAATCCTCGGTGATGTTTGTTCAATGGCAGGGCGGCTCCTTGTTGTTTTTGTATGGAGATGAGGTGCACACTTCAGGTTGTTTGTGTAGGTCGACAGTGATTTATCAACATTGGCAAGTCTAATGATGAATTCTCACTTAAGAGAAACCCCTGCATTTAAATGCAAGTTTAAGAAAGTTTTCCCTCCTGATTAACAGTGATTGATGAGTAGCTGTGTTTCAGAGCCACAGTCTGGCATCCGACTTAATCTCTATGTTTCCGTGTCCGGCTCTTTAGCAGCCAGATCCTTTCCCACTCTGCCAAACCAAACCAGGCTGGATTTCCCAAAAGCACCTGGCTGATCTGTTGATTTAATAGCTGTGCTTTACTGGCCCGTGTGCTCACACATTACGATCTTACGACAGCGTGACCACAAACTACCTTTGGCCACGGCATCGTGGCGCTAGGTCAGTAAAGGGCTCCATGAGCTGGAGCAGTTCAGGTGAGAGTGCATTACGTCCTCTCTGCCAGGCATGTTGCTCCGCTGTGGTGTCAGCTATAATTGGGGGCAATTAAGCCCCGCTGGTTAGTAGCCAGGGACCTACTAGTGGCACGGCAGCAGCCTCCAGCATTCATTCACTTGATAAATGACTCACTCACCTCTCCTTGCCCCCTATGACTCGCTTTGTTTCTTCTTTCTCTTGTTTTTCCAGATCCCCAGTATCCCCACAGGCCTTTTCGTGAGTGCTAAAGGAGAAGGCTGTTGTCTCATGCAGGTATTGTAACGCTGTGACCTTTGTATTCTTGAATGTTGCTTGAAAAGTGGGACCGTAATACTATGCTTACTTCACTGGCTCACAGCGAGAGTCTCCCAGCAGGGGAGAGTCAGTTACCATCACCCAATGAGTCCCAATTTTCTCTCCCACCCCCCATAAATTGGAGTAATCTGGTAGAGTTTAGCCATTTGTTCTGGAATGTGTTGATCATTCCGGTTGATTCCTGCGGCCCCCGGACGGGATGTTGTTTACGTTTACCTTGTGCTACTTCTACCAGAGGCAAACAAAAACCCTTTTCATAAACACCAGGAGTCCGTTTTCCTCGTTGTTGGATGCTATTCTGTTCTCTCGTATTATAACCAATGTTTAAACCTTTATCTACTTTAAAACCAAACAGGCAAAGGAAAGCATTAGCGTTATCAAAGTTGCATGTTTACATTCTTGTTTTTAGAAACCTATATGTGAGATAGAACTTGGTTTGACCGGGGCAGAGGCGAAGCCCCGTGGATGTTTCTTTCACACTGTGCAGTGCCTGAAACGTCTTCCAACTCGTCCACAAACACACAGTCCCTTTCTTCACATCTCTCTCCCCTCCCCTCACACACTCACACACCTCTCTGCGTCAACACACCTCCTTGACAGCCCCTCAGGCCAGCAGCACCTGGGCTCTAATGAAATACAAGAGCGGGGGCCAATCAAAGAGCCCAGCCTGTGTATGTGTTTGTAGACACACTGTAAGTGATGAGTCTACGTCCCATGCCTCAGGATTATTATTTAGCTTTGCACAGGTCTCAAATCACGGCGGATGATTTATTCAGAATTTGAAACAGTTCTGGCAATAATAATCTCCTGTGGAATTAAAAAGAGCGTCAAAGCAGTGACTTGTCCTCAGGCTGAAAGAGTCGTCTGCTGAATGCATGTCTTGTGTCCAGTGAATATGATTTGTGGTTTATGCTTCAAAGCGCTGCCTAAGTCTTTTTTTTCTTTTCTTGCTTTACTCGACTTTTCAAGGCCGGAGGTCCTAAATATTTGAACTCTAAGTAGTTTGTTGCCAATGTTTGATGCCAAAACGTGTCTTTAATATTGCTGTCAGCAGCGCATACACACGCACACGCACACGCACACTCACACACACACAACATAGAAATTGTGACATACCATCAGCTCGTGTATAGTCTGTATATAAAAGTGCACGTAGACTCCGGGTCTGGAAAGTGAAGCCAATGCGGAAGGGCTTGAAACCTCTTTTTTCTTGAGTGACCAGCAGAGGGCGACTCCACAGTTTTCAAAAAGATCCAGTTTCTATAGAAGTTTATGAGAAAAATTACCTTATATCTTAATTGATTTATAACAACAGTAAAAATGTTCCTGAAAATAGTTTATGGTCAACCTCATTGCAACATCTTCAAGTTAATTTAGTAAATTATGGCCCCATTTAAAGTGAAATAGATGTGTATGTAGGGATTGGACATTGTGTGATTGACAGTTAATACTATCCAATGGGTGCAGGTCGCAGTTATAGGTGGGCATGCAGTGTTCTTGAGCTCTCAGTCAGGCTCCGACTCTGCTCCTTAATGTATGGTTACTTCCTGTTTCAGAAAAGCAAGATGGCGCCATCCAATATGCCAAATTTGAGCCTTCAAAAGGCAGTTCACAAACCAAGGGGCGATGTCAAGTGGGTTGGCTCTGAGTCTCTGGTCAAAACCTCATAGTAAAGCTACATCACTTGTAGGGTGAATACTTGGAGCAACAAATCAAGACCTAGGCCTCTATCTTAGTTTATTTGCGCAAATCAGCATGTGAAAGTCAAGTGTCTTTGCTAGTTTCAGCAATGTAGTTGTTACTTTTCCATTATGTGCCCATGTTTTTAATAGAAAATGCACTTGCACCCATTTGACCGCCCATGGGGTGCTTGAGTCTCAAAAGGAGGTGTAGTCAGTATTATCTCCAGGTAGTGGGCTAAAGTTAGGGGTGGAGCGATTGGGAGCGATTGACCAAAACCTGGTCTGATGACAATGGTGCATTATTTATAGGGTGTATGATGCACACACATACGTGGGTATAAAACATGCATACACTCTGCTTTTTACACACATATTGTCTACTTGTGTTTCTTACAATATACCAGGCTTTTAAAGGGAATTGGAGATGGCACTCTCTGATTGATTTATTATTTACACTGGGAAACACAGCCATGATTAAATAACAAACTAAGTACAACTCCCAGTGAATCTGCACACGCCATAAGCATACTTGTGCTTAGATCGTTGAACAGCCTTTGGTGTTCTGATCAATAATTCAACACGATTTACAGTGTACACCAAATTGTAACCCAGATTTTACGGCAGTTCATCCAATATTATATCCCGATAATAATCCACAAATGTAAACATTGTGGTGAAAAGTCAGTAAGATTCATCCTCTGGGAACAATGAATGTCTCAACCAAATTTCATGAAAATCCGTCCGGTAGGGATATCTCAGTAACAGTCAAAAACTTCAACCTGTTGGTGGTGACAAAGAACAAGTGAGAATAGGCAAAGTCAATACGTAAGTGCCTCTGTACAAACCTTCATGGCAGTGTACCAGTGTCTGGCTGTGGCTTCGCTAAAGATATACCAAGGGCAAGGGTCGAATAATTCTACCATACAGGGAATCAAAACGACAAAGGAGGTGAAAGTAATTGTTGATTCATTGGGTAACTTTCTTTAACACTACATGTCCATTGCTCTCTCTCTGTAGATTGATGTGAGTTACAACGTACCTGACCCAGTCTCCAAACCAGCCTTCCAGCTCAAAGTGGACCTGAAAGAACCTTTTCAGGAGCGACACGTGCAGCACCCCTCCTCCTCTTCGCGTCATCCTTCCTCGCGCTCCCGGAGCCGTGCGGACAACCGCTCTGAGCTCAACAGGAAGCGGCGGGCCCCCATCGATGATGACGACCCGGCAGCCCATCAGGACAAAATGGACTTTCATATCTCCCTTGAAGTTTGTGCTCGGTAAGACAAACAATCTGTGTACAAATAAGTAGTGGGTCTGCACAGCTCTGTTCTCACACTATGTTACCTTAATCCCGACTCCCTGCTTAGGTGGCTCCATTCGGGCTCATCCAACATGGCCGTCATAGAAGTTCCCATGATTTCCGGTTTCCGAGCAGATGTCGAAAGTCTAGAAAGGGTAGGTAATTACATGAACACACAGAAAATACTCTGTCAAAAGATGAGAGACTGTTTTTCATTTAATTTATCTGAAAATATGTTCAGACAGAGAAAGAGAAAGAGCAGAGTAAATGAATGAAAGTGTGTGCAGCTATGTTCAATTTAAGAAAAGTATCTGTCATGGACGTATGGACACTAAGAAGCGTACACAAGTGCATTTAAACTGTAGCGTGTCAGAGGACGTCAGCTGACTAGGCGGTCCCTTCATATGTGGCTCAGAACACATTAGCAACACTGTGGCTACATCTGTCCCAGACCACCTCCGAATGTGTCTGAGTGATCTGAAGGACGCATTCAGGAGGCGTTCGAGAGCTGACCACTTGTGATCGGATCACTTGGGACGGATGTTAATACCGGAACTGAACAGGGTCTCAGAAACATAGTAGAACGTAAACAGGATGCCTCCTTACACAAACACACACATAGTTGGATTTGGTTATTCCTGTAAACCTGACATTCCTTTCAATGCTGTTTCAAGTTGTTGTTCAGACCAGCTCCTGAAGACTTCCTCCAACTGGGGGAGAGTTCCTCTGAAGTGTGCTTTCTACACGGTCCATGTGAAGCTGTGTCACGTGTCTCCGTGTGTGTCCATGTGTTCGTCACGGTCATGAGGGCGGTCATGAAGATGAAGGTCCTTTTTATGGTGGTTTTTTCAGGTATGATGAGAGGAGAGGACCAGCCAGCTCAGGCCCCGTGGAGTTACAATGTCTCTGGGTCAGAGGTCATTGGGCCTCCCTGGGCCTACAACACCAAACACACTCACCTCACTGGGGCCTCATGAGGCACAGACTCAGAGGAAACTTGTATAGTTTGCAAAGGAGAGAGGAAATGGATGGATCTAATGTATTTAACATGGAACTGAATGAAAGGAGTACGTCAGGCTATGGAGGGTTAATTAAAATATGACGACATTGATGGATAATAATAGAAAAGGAGGGTAAATTTCAGGTTTAGATCCAGGTCAGCTCCCCAGCCCCCCATCACAAGCTTGTCCCTCATTACTGGACAGTTATAGGGGCCTTGGTCTGCAGGCGTTCACCTCTACAAGAACCACCTCTCTGGCTACCTGGGGAGATGTTAAACACGCACATTCACGTACAAAAACCTGCACACACACACACACACACACACACACACACACTGCTGTGAGTGTGTCAGTTGAGGCTGACCTGAGCTGCAGTGGCTAACAAGCTCAGTTTACACCCCTGCTGGCCTCCCTCTGAGTTTTACTGCTGCCTGCCCGGCTGCCACTTACATTCCTCAATTTATGGTGGCAAGCTTGGCCGCTACAGTCATGTCTAGTTGCCTTCACGGATGCTGCAGTCATGAATGATTAGCCCGATGACTGACTGGGAACTCCCACGGCTTCTTATCACCCAATATAATGAGCTTTGTTTAACGGCCCAGAGCACGTTGCGGACTTAACGTCTGAGCTAAGGGACTTCATTGGCAATTTTTTTGTGGATACATTGTTGATCTTGTGTTGGTGTGTATGTGTGTTTGTATGTGTGTCTGTCTCGGTGGCGCCAGCTCAGGCTGAGCACCTCATAAACCCCTGCTGTCTAAGGGCTGCCACCTTTGACAGAATGAAAAATCTCCCTGTAGGGGGAATTAACTCTGCCGGCTCTCTGTGCACACACTCAACATTTCCCTTATTACTCAACGATACGCTCCTATTTATTAGAAATAGCCATGCACGATTAACCCAACTGTATACTTGGACACCATGTTCAACAAATACCAGAAACTCACTGAGAGTAAAACTCTGATCGGGCTCTCACTGAGGACAGTTATGATCCGTTGTTGATTTGGACTCATAGAAACCAAGTCCCTGCTTGGTGCTCTGGTACATTTTCCACCCTCGCCTCGCCCCTCATGACATGGTGGATTGCATATGGTTTGAGTTCAGGTTATGACTCATGGAGCCCAATCAAATGTAGACCATATGGACTCTGACAGTGAGGTAAGGCCACGCTACTACATAGTGTTATGAATTATACGGACAGACAAAGGGACATCCACCAGTTAAAGGATCTCTGACAGCTGGGATCCAGGATTGTGTGAAACGAGATGCTCTCCAGTGTCTTCACCTGGTTTGTGAGACCAGTAGCATGAGTTAACCAGTCAACACTTTATATTTAATCCTGTGTGAACACTAGACCCTGATTAGCATGAGCAGGAGCTGTCCAGTCCACTGTGGTGCTGATTAGTGTTCACGTCCATGTCCGTGGACACTACAAACAATAAGGTAGCAGTTTATTAGGTACACCCAGCTAAAATGAATGTACAACACAAGTACAACAGCCCTGCAGTGAGTCCTGGCTTTGTGAACGTTCAGATGTTTTTAGAAAGGTGTTGCTTCAATGTTTTGATCATTTCCGAGGCGGCCGTTTTTGTTGCTGCTGTTGGCAAGAGCTCCTATTATTTTGTCTACCTCATTTATATAAAGGAGGGTTGGCTCAGCTGTTTTTTTTCCAAAAGTACCATTAAAGACTCGTGTGAGGGATCTCATGAATATTCCTCAAATATTTCCGACCAAACAGATTCAGCAAGGAACTCGATAGCACACACATACTCATATTTATTTAAAATCCTCAACTTTTTGCAGATTTGCTTCGGTTCTTTTTGTGTGTTTTCCTTCACACTTTACTTGTGTCTCCCTCTACAGCTGCTGATGGATAAGAGAGTGGGTCTGAAGAGATATGAGCTGAGTGGGAGGAAAGTGTTGTTCTACTTCGACGAGGTGAGTGGAATCCACATTGTTGTGTCACATGTCACTTTACTAAAAGTACAAATAAATAGACAAAATGTAAAAGTACCACTTTAACCTTTTTACTTGAGTAAAAGTGCTATTAAATGAACTTAAAGTATTATAAGTAAAAGTACTTGCAGACTGTACCCTGTTCCCTAATGTTAATGTGTAATACATCATGATGCTGAGTCTCTTCCAAATACATTTCACATGTTCATTCACCAGTGATGCTGCTGCAGGAGGCGGGGTCTAGTGTTATCTGCTCATGCTGATTGGATCAGTTTAAAATGTCCTTCTCTTACTTTAAAACACAAAAAAACATTGTGAACCTTTGAAGAATGAAAATGTAGTGTAGCAGAAAGTAGATAAATGTTGTGGAGTAAAACTGAAAAGTACTTGAAAATAAAATTCTACTTAAGCAAAGTACAGATACATAAAAAATTTACTTAAATACAGTTACAAAGTAATCCCACCACTGATCAGGGGTGCGCACATCATGGGATACTGATGATGAATAAGTAGAAGAGTGGTACATCAATGTTTTCGCAATGACTGGAGACTATTTAAAGTGTGTGTGAAAGTATATCAACGTCCATATTTGTCTCTAATTGCATCTGTTGCTGTATGTTTTGTGCGTTTCTTTTTCTTTTTGCCACCTGACCTTAGATCCCCAGCCAGTGTGTGACGTGTGTGGCCTTCCAAGCTGTCAGGGAATACATTGTGGGCAAGACAGCACCTGTTCCGGTCAAGATCTATGACTACTACGAACCAGGTGTGATGAATATTTGAAGTGCCGCCCTTTAAAGAGTTACAGAGCAGGAAAAACGTCTAACTGGAAATTGGATTTTCTTTCACTACGTTTATGACCTAGTTATGATGAGCGAGCGTCATCTTTGTTTTGTGTGTGTGGGTGTGTGAATGTGCTGGTGTGGGTCTCTGCTTGTTGTGCAGCCTTCGAGGCCACACGGTTCTACAACGTCAGCGAGAGCAGCCCGCTGGCTCGGGAGCTTTGTGACGGCCCGACCTGCAACGAAGTGGAGAGCTCAACCAATCACTGGATAGGTGAGAGTCCTTCTACGCCCCCTTCATGATAAACAGGCACCGCGTTTCCTTCGGTCACTTCTATTTATTATTTCGTGCAGGTTTTGTGCAGGCAAACCAGTGCAACAATGTGTACGGCTGCCCGGAGGAGGAGCACTTTGAGCGCTGCACCTGCTACAGGGACTGCGGTTACGACGGCGAGCCGGTTTGTGGGTCGGACGGGCAGCTCTACCAGAACCAGTGTCAGATGGAGGTGTTTGCCTGTCGGAACGGGACACGTATCAAGCAGGTTCCTCTGTCCCAGTGTCCTCACAGTAAGAGCTCGCTCATCGCACAACACCTGACATCACCTGGAGTTCAGTCTTTCCATCATTCACTCATCATGCTGCTCTTTTTACCAAAGCCTCGGTTCTAGATATCTGAATGTTTCCCCGTGTTGCCATGCTAACACAGCTCGAGTTAGCTGGAAATAAATCTCTCAATCCATTATCAATCACGAAATCCGGAAAAGGGCCGCACAGTTTGGTCCTGACGTCTTTTTGTTTACAGCTCATTGACACCGACAATGGCCCTTATCACCAAAAGCTTTCAAATCTTGTTGTGTTTCTGAGTTGAAATCTTCTTCTGCGTCTTCTACATGTATGGCTCCTCTTTGTCACCCTGAAATAGTTGTATTCTGTCTGTCGCCCCTTTGAAACGTCATCAACACGCCCATTAGATCTCTGTGAAATCCTTAGGAGAATGAGCTCACTCTGACATTACCCTGACAAGGAAAAACTCTGGAGATTGTCTGCGGCAACGGACTCACACATTTGCGTTTGCACATGCAGCCCCTCCGGATAGTTTCAGGAGAATATAGAGTTCAGTGCATGTAAGGAAGCAACTTATCTAACATGAGGGACATCAGCTTAATAAGTGAAGTGAGAGGAAAAGTCAGCTAACGTGGCTTGAATTTTGAAACAGCCACAAATGTCATCACTAATATTGTTTGTTAGGGCTCAGAAATAAGTCAAAATCAGTCATCCAGCTTTAGGTTTTATCATCTCTTCCTGTGGTAATTTTGCTTTAACTCACTGACACCATCTCCAACAACTTTTCTTTCCTTTATAAGAAACAAGTGTTTGTCTTATTTTTAATTTACTTTGATTTGCCATCAGCATCTCCGTGGAACTGTCCATCACGGATCACGCATGCATCTGGTCCACGTCTGTGTGTGTGTTCACCCCTCCGCTCCTCTGGGTGTGGAAACAGCTGTTCAGGTGTTGAGCTGATTACTGGAAGAGTTTTCTCCCCGTCGCACCGCTCTCTCTGCTCCCCGCTGTATTACAGGGCTCCGTCCAAATGACAGAGTGCTTTTGTCCAGCCCTTTGAAATCCTTGTCACATTCCTTTCCGACGCACAGCCCAACAACAAAGGAGCCTTCATGTTGTGGAGCGGATTGGGGGAAAAGACATAGACAAAACTTTGGTGGTTAAAGAGCCGCGCTTGTGCCAAGTGGTTTGTGTTGCGTCGGTCATCAAAGGAACCGTGGTTTTGTTTGGTGCTCCCTGACCTTGTTTGTTTGTGTACAGTTGCGTGGGGGGGACATTCAATGCCACCATTCTTTTTGAATAGGAAAAAGAGATAATTTGTTTCCACACATGGCCCCCTCGGCCGCGGCTTGGCCCCTGCTATATTTGGAAAGTGTTTTTTTTAATGCAGGCTCCTGTTGAGACAGAGTGTACATCAGAGGTGCTGCTCAGTGGGGTGGATAATACTTCTGGGCAGTATTTAGATTATGCAACACTGAAACTCTGTTTATTCATAACTCCTTTTTTTTCCTCGTACGTGCCGTGGCCTTCACATAAACGTGAAGAATCAAACGTGTGTGTGTTTGTCTTTCCAGTGGAGACCACGGTGGAGGACAAGCAACCGACAGCAAACCAGGAAACTGAGCTGCCCTCAGTGCCTGTACACACAGGTAACTTCATCTGCCACTCTACTAAACATAGCTTGAGATGAATCCCCAGCTCCTACATACAGTACACTCCTCTATATCACCCCTGTCTTGCTCTCTAACCTTCCCTCCATCTGCTTGCTGAGGTTCAGCAGCAGAGATTGTGTTTACTTCTTCACTTGACAGTTGTTGTTGATATGCACATGTTGTCTGCAGCATGTTACATCTGCAGCTTGAATCTGCATCCAAGAGGGCTGAGTCTGTGTCAGCTTAATGTAACAAATTTAGAGTCAATATTTGGGGACACATTATTTCCAAATGGTGGTGTGTGCAAATAAATGCAGTTAGATTGCATGTCAAGGGCACATAAATATAATATATTTGTGTGTCGAGTGTGAATGGGAGTTCAAAAGGGTAGGAGGGAAATATAGTGAGAAGAAAAAGATGAAAAGATGTGTGAGGTGTAAAAAAAGACAAAATACAGACAGATCAAAAGGTGATGAGAGGAGAGAAATAGAGATGGAGATGGTTGGAGTGGCAGCACATTCCCCTGCTGCCACATCATGTCTCCAATCGGTGTGATAAATAGGTGGATAGGTTTCACGCTGCAGGCTCGATTGTTGCTGTGCCATGAGCTTAGATCTGGAGTTACTTCCAGGGAGGCGGCCAGAGAATTCCTGATAGGATGTTTGGCTGCGTGCGGAGGGAGGATGTAGCTGTGTTACATTTGGCAATGAAAACATAAGGAGGCACTGCAGCCATTTACAAGCTGCAAGAGGGTGCATGCTGCACATACATGCTGCACACGGATGTGCAGGGATTGCATGTGGTATTGTGTGATATATATCAATGATATATCCCACTTTAGTGTGTGTGTCTCTGTATGTATGTGTGTGTGTGTGTGAGTGATGTGGCACAGCCTGCACGGACTTGTTTCCCAGCCTGCAGCTCCTAGTAGCTCACAAAGCTGCTCTCAGGGAACGGTCTCCATAGTAGAAAAACGCTTTACACTCACCACAGGAATTCTGTTATGTACTCACATGCATACACACACACACACACACACACACAAATATACCTAAACACACATTTCTTTATGTTTATACGATAATATGACGATTTGTGCACGAACACGTATGCATGCGGAGGCAAATACGCACACACCCGACATGCTCACCTCCTGCATTATAACCACAGGGGAGATTAGGTTGAATAAGCACTGTAAAAACACTGTCATTGTAAACCATTAGAAAGTTGACGACATGCCCGCTAAGTGCACCGAGAGTGTAATAGGTGAAGGTGGCTGACAGTGGAACAGTGGAGGAAGCTGTGGAATTAGCTTCCCTGTGCAGACATGTCGTACGAGTGAGCTTGTACCAGAGGATACAGTAAACTGGATACACAGACTCACTGGCTTCGGGTTGAGCTTCCTGTCGTGTGCGTGTTTTCTACTCACGTAAAGTTTACACTTTACACAATTAAAGATTTACATTATCTTTAGGGGTTTGCGTTTTAAAGTCGAATGGTCATCACAGTGTTTAAATAAGCTGAATGTGATTGTAGAAGAGTCATAATATGTGCAAATCTAATATAAGCATTTAATGAAACCATGCTCTCATCCAAATATAGTGACTTTAAAGTAGAACACGATGGTGTTTGCAACATATTTTAAAGTAGAAGTAGAAGGACCCCTACTGTCACTGATGGGGTATTGCTGCTGAAGATCTCCAGGACACGCAACACTTAACATTTACGTCAAGTGGCCGTCATCACTGTCACTAACTGAACCCCATGTGTCCAGGTGAAGAGGAGCAGGGGTCCATGGCAGAGGTTTCCTACTACTCCTATGAATACGACCCAGATTCTGATCCTTTCCTCGCTGACGCGGAGGCGGGGGAGCATTTCTACCTTCCTGAAGGTGGAGAGGACGTAGAGCCGAAGGTGCTCATCACAGCAGATACCCAGATACCCACACTGGACACAAAAAACACCCCTGAACGATGGTATGTGCCGGTTCTTCTGACGTTGATGAAAACTAACAATGGAAAACATGTGTCAGTAATGCCTTTATTGGGGACTACTTTCATACATGGATGGATACACATGTGGTGCTCTATTGAGTCTCAAAATTCACTGCAGTGCCCTATAATGAAGAAAGTGCAGAGATATGTGGTTTTTTTTAGATAGTTTTTAGAAAGAATTAATAACACTATAATACAGGAAAAAATAACGGCCAATTACACTGGGAATAAGTAATATAATCACCGGGTTAGAATTTGACTTGTTTAAAATCACTAATTGATCAATTTTAAGAATTGAGAAGAGTGAGATTTCTATTATGACATTTTGCATTTCCATAATAAAGTCAAAATATTGAGACTTAAGTCAAACTAAATCAGATACTTTTTTTCATATCCATTATAAAGTTGAGATGAATTGGGAATTTCAAGATTAAAGTTGAATCTTTAAGAAAATATCAAACTACCAACATTAGCACATGTGGCCGCCTCCACAAAATGCCTTGCGTAGATGAATTGATGAAATTGTATTTAAGAATCTGTTTCAGTAACAAGCTTATTGTTATTATTAATTTGGGCCCACAAGTACTTTGTGGTTATCAGGATTAGGTGTTGAAGGGATTGTGCTTAAACTGTCCATTCAGGAGAAACCCCACAAGTTTGGAATGATGTAATCGGACACAGACTTATCCGTATTTTATCCATGGTTATAATGTTAAACAAAGAACTGTTAGTTTCTGTTGGAAAGTTAAATAACATTGTCACTCCTCTGGTCTCTTGTTCAGAGAAAGATCTTGTAACTGTGTCTGAGATAATGTGATGTTGAAAGTGTGTTTCTGTTTTCTTGTCGTCCACAGAAACCTTCAGAGAGCGAAACCCTGCCTTCCTCCAAATTGTACATTATTTGTGAATATATGTTAGTGAATGGAAAGAGAAGACTTGGGACTCCTGAAAGGAAGACATGGGGGGGTCTGGAGAACGATAGTGACTCTGTGAGCAAGTGTGTGTACGTTTGAGCAGATGCCTTCATATATGTGTGTTTGTGTGTGATTGGATGTGACTGTGCGTGATTGTTATTAAGCTTGTGTCCTCCAGACTTCTACAGATCTTCCTCCAGACTCCTGGTCATCAATAGGCACCATAGCGTCTTTGTTATTCACTGTACTGCCTTTATAATCACTAGAAGAAATAATCAAGTATTTATGTTTGTAATTACACCTGACTTTAAGCAAAAATATTTTTGTTATATTTTCTATCTGTGGTATTTATTTGTAGCTAGATGTCATATCATTTGTATTTTTTTTTCTGTCATTGTCTGCCCACACAGTCGACTTTTTACCCTTGCGGTTCTTTTCGGTTCAAACAAAAGATACAGTTTGTGTTATCAGATGCATTTTTTCCTTTTAAGCAAGCTTTAACCCAATAATTGACTTGTTTTGATGAATATCTGGTGCTGGAAAAAGACATATGTTAACCATATGCTTTACTGAAACAATAGCTGAAATGTTTTTCATTCTTGAGATTTTTTTTATTTTTTAAACAGCACATTAGAGATTGACAGGAAACCTGAGGAGAGAGAGACAAGGGGCTGACTGACATGTGGCGAATGCCTCTGGCCGACTCCCACCGTGGACTTTACAGTTCCAGGAGATGCGTGTGTTGACCAGCGGTGCACCAGGACGCGCTGGCCGACATGTTTCTGAAACTATCGTATCAAGACACGACCATCACCTACTCTCAAGTCGCCTTTCATCTTACCTGCCTTGAGATTTGATTGTACAGTTCATAAGCTATTGTGTTCTTTTTTCTTTGTTACATTTTGATTTGTGAAGCAATCAACTCAAAAAACAAAACAATCAAGAATGAAGTTTTAAATTTGTGTAAATGTACCAAATTTGATTAAATGTAGCCCCACAAACTCATATCAAAACTTTGTGCTTTTTAAAACAAATTTTTAAAACAAATGAGAATATGACTCAATTTCTGTGCTTTTGGTCATCACAAGATGCTCCGTGAAATGTCATCACACAAAGCAGAAAATACCATTGTCACATAGAGTTGAAAGGGTTAACTCGTCCTGCTTCTCCTGTACCCCTACAGAGTCATTTCTGCCGATGCAGCACACTGCATGCGATTGTCCCTCCAGCAGAGCAGCTCCAGTGCAGTTGTTTATGAAGACTCCATTTCCTCTGAGGAGCTAGTTAGGTCTGGAGATGATTTCTTGCCTGCAGTGAGCTGTGTTTCAGCCCTGCTGCTTCAGAAGGCCCTTTGCTTTGATAAGTGACTCTGTGAACCCTGGCAAGCTGCTGTGTCAGAGACAGAAAGCATGCACATGTGTGTGTATCAGTCTGTACATACTGTACACCAGGCACATGCACAGACATTTTGGGGGACAGGTGCTCAAACCAAAAAAAAGGGCACCCATCGCCAAAACTATTTATGAAATTAAAAACAATAATAATAAATAAATAAAAAACACAGTAGGATATTTTCAACTTATATATTTGTTTATGTTAACATACTAACTCAAATGATCAAATTGAAAAAATAAATGAATAACAGACAAAACAAGGCCATCTGACAGAGTTGAAGCATAAGCAGCATTACACTAATAATATACCACAATATTTCTCACCAAACTGTTATGTAGCTCAACTTAAGACCTACCTTTCATTTCAATAATAAAGATTTTAAATGAAACAATACTAGTGAACTTGTCTAATTTGTAGAACAGTAAAACTGCCTTTAAATGCTCTGCCTGCCTTTCTTTCTTTCTGCTTGTCTGCCTGCCTGTATGTCTGCCTGTCTGTCTGTCTGTCTGCCTGCCTGTCTGTCTGCCTGCCTGCCTGCCTGTCTGTATGTATGTCTGTCTGTCTGTCTGCCTGCCTGTCTGTATGTCTGCCTGCCTGTCTGTCTGCCTGCCTGTCTATCTGTCTGCCTGCCTGCCTGCCTGCCTGTCTGTCTGTCTGCCTGCCTGCCTGTCTGTCTGTCTGTCTGCCTGCCTGCCTGTAAACAGCTGGACAAGGCTTTGAAATCACGGATTTCCTGAGTTTTTTGTTTTATTATTTTTTAGGAAACGTCGGACCAGTTGCGACGTAATGTTTTCAGCGCGCTAATGTTGTGGGTAATTTATCACCAAACAACGTCGGAGGATTGAACACACACCGTCATTACCTGTTTGTCTGATGCTGCGGTCAGAAGGCTGCAGCCGTTTGGCGCTCAGCGCTGCATGGGCACCAAGTGGAGGAAGAGGAGGAGGAGGAGGGAGGGGCGCGGCGGGGGCTTGTGAGCGCCGCGGAGCATGTCGGGACGAAAAACTCAAAATAACTCAAATAAATGCCCTTCAGATATCACACACATTTGGGGGGAATTGATGACAGAGAGAGTAATTTTTATTCTTAAATATTGATGCATGAAGAAAAAATTGGGCTCCAGCAGTAGGGCACTTTTCTCATCCAGGGCAAAAGGGCCAGTGCTTGAGCACCAGGGGTCTATCTGTGCACGTGCCTGCTGTACACACATCTAGGCTTGAGCGGGCACTCGAATTGCTGCTGACACCAGATTTGTGTTACCAAAGCAGCAGCAGCAGCGGCAACAAGAGAGTTGGAGCCTGTAAAAGTTTAATGTTTGTTTTCTGCACGTCACTTGTCGACCCTCTTGGTTACCATGGCCTCCGGCGACCGGCTGCTCAGAGGCCTCCAAACCAGTCCTTCAAATCTCACCCCCAAATTATCACTGGGATTGG
The DNA here is from genome assembly GCA_038501795.1 of Pseudopleuronectes americanus. Classification (NCBI taxonomy): domain Eukaryota; kingdom Metazoa; phylum Chordata; class Actinopteri; order Pleuronectiformes; family Pleuronectidae; genus Pseudopleuronectes; species Pseudopleuronectes americanus. The sequence goes on from CM076724.1 coordinate 11,527,848, forward strand.
AGGAGATGAAAGAGGGAACTGTTACTGCATCTAGGTAATCAGTTTGACCTCGAGTTAAAGATAACAAACCAGAGGGTTGCTGGTCCAGTTTCCAGCAGTGTATTCCAGCTGTATGTTGGCAATTTATGACCAGATCAATGGGGCCTGCTGAGTGAAGGTAGTAACTGCTCCAGGTGTGCTGCACTGCCTCTGACCCTGCATCTGTGTTGGGGCTTTATGATGTCCGGGGGGAAGACCGTGTCAAGATAGTGCTGTGCATGCTTGGAAATGAAGATGATCCCTTGTTGTTCTCAGTTTGAGATAAAAGTGATAAAACTGCACAAAACCCTTCCTCCCTCCCTCCATCCTGAACCCAGACAATGATCTTCCCATCCAGTCCAACTCCGGTTCTGACAACAAGCCAACAGTGCAGGGGACCTGTCTACAGCAAAGTATCTGCAGGGGTCACCTAGGCAACTGCATGCACGGCTGAGGAGTGATACGGCGTCTCCACACTGCGATGAGCAGAAAGAGTGAAAAGAGAAAGGAGGGAGAGAGAGGGGGATCCTGGTTTCATGGTTTGCAGGGGAGCTAACGTTACATGAGAGTGAATCGGAGTGATGACATTGTTCCTACACAACAGCTGAGTGCACCTATACATGTACCTGTGTGGAGGAAGGGCCCCATTCACCTGTCAGGAGCCACTGTGGATGGAGCATTTGACAAAAGCAAAGAGGCAGAGGGATAAACCCTATCCGAGGCAGAGGCGGCTCCACTGTTAACACTCTGGGTTTTATAGGTCTCAGGTTTCTTGATTGTTTCAGAGGAAATTAGAGATTGATTCTGGATCATCTAGGGTTCTGGGTTTCAGTGTCAGTGGAGGCACGGGTGATGCTGGATCCTGGATAAGCTACACTGTGATAACTGAAGACCACCGAGGTGTTCATGAATCGAGGAGTTTCCTCCAGTGCTCCCCTGATGACTGTTTGACTTTCTGAGGATGAAACCTGCCTCAGGTCCGGCTGAGAGGAGGAGTTTTCCTGTGGTAAGGTACAAAAAACATTAGCTTCAAGGTTTTTACATTCTATAGTTTGATTTGTCTTGTTAAGGTCAACATGTATGAATGTTTCTATAGTTTTGCTGCCATTGAGGAATTCTTGAAGGATCCATCACTTCTACAAGGGTCAATGGAGAAGAAATATCCAGCTATTGCAGGAAGAGAAAAAGGTAACTTCATCAAAATAAAGCTTTACCAAAAGCTACTTTTCCTTTTGCCCCCTGCGTGAAGACCTGAACATTATTACCTCAGTTACAGCTGGTCACCTTTTGTCATACGACATGTCATCATTTCAAAGGGCAACACTGTGTCAGGGTGGAGGGGATCTCTCAGGGAGCGGACCTGCCAGGACTCGCTCCTGTCTGTGAAAAATGCTCCAACCCGCCCTGCGTGTGCACATGCCTCTCCCAACACTTGTACGCTGATGTAATCCTAATTCCTTTCCCTGCAGCACCGACCTGCTCCGATCGGATCTGCTCGATTTTTGTTTGACCCCGTGTGCACAGCAGACAGAAATCAGATGCAGAGGTTTAATCACTAATAGCTGCAGGCAGATAGAACAGAATGATAGTGAAGCAACTCAGTTTTGCTTCTCACGTTGTAATAAATCTAAATGTTTTTAAGGTTGAGTGAAATACACTCATTTTGTGACTTTGTAGACATATTTATTACTCACCGACTCAGACCTTTGTTTTTCTGGCAACTGATGAAGGTGGAGAAATACTTTACTCTGGCACATGAAGTTTCCTACGTGACCTGTGCCCTTTGAATGGAAAAGTAATTGTTGCCACTCTGAATCCATTTATGCAAATCTGTCATTAGAGCGCTGCAGATGTAATTTGAGGCACCTGATGTTTATATGAAATAGTAAAGGACTATGCAGAGACCCCAGAGTTCACCTGTGTGTCCCCCGCCCCTCTGTGTTAAGGGCCAGGTCCTGGTCGATACGGGCTTCCTCCAACCATCGGATTTGTTGGCCATGACTTCACCAAAGCAACCAGCCCTGCCTACTCTTTCCATGGCAAGATGAGTGACAACAGTGAGACACTTTGTATTTATTACTTTTAGATGTTGTCGAAACTTCATTATACATTTTTGTTACTCTCTTGGTCTGAATGAACTTTAGTGTCAAATCTGCTCATAACCAAGAGCTAATCTTTTCAGGATAATATCTCTGAATGACATAAAATAAGTCAGCGTTAGCTCCATGGTGGTGCAATATCAAGCTATATCCAGTAGAGGGAGACATATCTTTATTCACCAAGCAAGTCTAATTTGAAGTCATGCTTTATCAAACCAAACACAGGATGAGACATTATATTGAGTTTATCAATCGACCTTTATTTGTATAGCCCATATTCACAAATGACAAGTTGTCTAATAGGGCTTTAACAAGATGTGACACTCCTCTGCCCTAAGCAAGAGGGAGGAAAAACTACTAGTTTATAATAAATGTTTACATTCCCTGCAGTGTACTGTGTTGACTCCAGTCCGGGGCCTCGTTACCATGTTGATGCCAAAATCACTCGCTTTGGTAAAGATGGCACGCCCTCGTTCTCCATGTTGGGCAGAACGAAAGAACAGAGTAAGTTTCTAACCCTGCATTGTGAAAAATATATTTATTTTCAGTGCATTTTTTCCTCAGAATATTATGTTAAATTTAATGTTTTGCCACAACCTTATTCATAGCTGTTATAATCAAACAATCAACCGTTATCGAGAGCACTTGTTGAAATTCAGCTGCTGAAGCTTAAAATCTGACGCTCCTCAACCATATGGTTCTGACTTGACGGTTTTTATATTATTCAACTGATCTCTCTTCATCAGAGGAGCTCTTGAGAACACCAGGACCGGGGGCCTACAGTCCTGAGAAAGCCGCGCCATGCAACGTCCAGCGCAGACCACCGTCCTACACTATGGGCTCTCGCACACTCTACCGCAGTGTTGACTCAGTACCTGCCCCCAATAAGTATTGCCTCCCTCCACTCATGGGCCCTCAAGTCCCAAACAAGCCAGCCAGTGCAAGCTACACACTGTTGGGTTCTTACAGCACAGGAGGACCATCTGTGGATTTAGCCAAGACGCCCGGGCCTTGCAGGTACAACAGCACGGACCCAGGTGTGTATTTACACCGACAGCCTGCGTATTCCATGCTGGGTCGACACAGTTTACCCAGAGACGCCACCAAGAAGCCGGGTCCTGGAACTTACAACCCAGAGAAAGTGACGGTTCACAAGGCCCGGGCGCCGGCCTTCTCGCTGGGCATCAGACACTCAGAGTTTGTCACCCCACTGGTACTTCACATTTCTGACTGAACAATCAAATACTTGGATGGAATGACAGAAACATCATTATGCAATGGAAGGAGAATATGGTTGAGCAACACATGTAAAGAAAGTACAATTTATTTTGTTCTTTAAGCGACAACATTTTTTGAATCAATCCTGACTCACTGTCAAAATGTATAATACCTAGAAATTTAATATGTACATAACACAAACATAAAGAACAAACATTCAAACACCATGTGTTAACCATAGGCTTAAGAAAAATAAAACCCTATGACCGCTGAGTAAATAAATCAATCTTAACAAAACGACTTCCAAAGACATTTAAAACTTAAAAATGTACAGTTGACAAATGTTCTCCATATCATTAATCAACATTTACAGCAGAATCAAGATAGTTGCCTCTAATTACCTCTAAAAATTGAGGGACTGAGAAAGAAAAAACATACAACTACGGGTTTGCTGCACAATACATTTACAACAAATGTAGAGATGTACGCAGGAGCAGTGTACGGTCCAAAGACGATACTAATAAGCAGAGATGATAGCAGGTATTTTACAGATGGTTCCCGTTCAGTCCATTGGGAGAAGCCTTCTGAAAAGCAGTATGTGGGGCTCTGGAGGGTGAAAGCAAAGGATCAGTGCATCAGTATCATCTGTGGTATAGGTGGTTACACCATAAAGCAGGGGTCACCAACAGGCGAACCGCGGTCCAGGTCCGTACCCAGAAGCTGACCTGTACGGACCCGGACCTACAGCCAAAACAGAAGGTTATGATTTAAAACCTGACACGGCGGTTCTATTTGGAACCGGCGCAGCGTTTGTAATCTTTACGGTAGTGGTTTAGTGGATGAGGAAACGCACAGACCAAGTGCATTCGAGTTAAGCCATCCCACGTGATACTACTCAGCCAAGTCTGTGCATTCCACCCGGGTAACATTGCGTCTCTACAGTGCAGAAAGATGAGAAAGTTAGAGACAAGTTACACATGAAAAGAAGGTAGAAAGAAAAAAAAAGATAGCGATACAGGTAGAGAAAACAAAGAGAGAGATTCAGATGACTGAGCCGGAGAAAGGGAGAGAAACAAAGGAGTGAGACGGGAGACAATGGAGAAACAGGAGTGAGACAGAGAGAGGGCGAGAAACAAAGGAGTTAGACGGAGAAAGTGGAGAAACTGGAGTGAGACGTAGAAACTGGAGAAACTGTAGTGAGACAGAGAAAGTGGAGAAACAGGAGTGAGACGGAGAAAGTGGAGAAACTGGAGTGAGACGGAGAAAGTGGAGAAACTGGAGTTAGACGTAGAAAGTGGAGAAACTGGAGTGAGACGTAGAAAGTGGAGAAACAGGAGTGAGACGGACAAAGGGAGAGAAACTGATGAAAAAAGTGAGGGAGTGGGATATAAGAGGGGAAGAAAGTAATTCTAAAACTGTTCAATTGTTAAAATGTGTTGAGATTTATTATTTGTAAAATTTCGTTGAGACTTTTGAGTCAATATGTGAAACAGAAACATTTAAATATAGCTTTTGCTCCCTTCATTTTATTTTTCAGAAGCTAAGCCCTTTATTTGAACATGCACAATTTTTCCCATTTTATTTATTTTCTCTTATTTTGAAATGCAGCCCTACTTCTTTTTAGTTAATGAGAGAACATTATACATATCTGCAATCACACATATATTTTCAATTCTACGTTACGTGACAATAAATATTGTCAAAAGGTTTTCGTATAGTACTGAATTAATTTGATTTGACAGTCAGGTAGTGAGTACATGTAAATGTTTATACAACTACTAGGCTACTTAAATATATATCACACTAAAAAGATAGACATTATGATCTTCCGGACCTTTGCTTCGAGACATTTTCTTTAACTGGAACTCTTTCAAATTTTAGTTGAATACCCCTGCCATAAAGTATGTATGTTGCCAATGAGCTGTGGTCTGAGTTTTGACACAGTCCAATGGCACATGCTAGCAGATATTAAAGCAACATTATTGTAATGGTCCTGCGATTTAAAATGGGAAGAACAGTGCCTGTTCTTGCTAAAATGTAACTTTGGTGGGGGCGTACGATCTCCTGTGAGAAGTTTGGTACTGACTAATAGCCGCAGCTTAAACTGCCAGAATCAGGCGGAGCAAGTTGAAGAGTAATGTTGAACTGCAGATCAGTTAAAAACACTTACAAGTCATTATAAACCAGCAGTTGTCTCTGATATCCAGCAAGGGGGGCTGTTGCTCAGTAAAAGTTGCATACTGTTGCTTTAAAGTTCTAATCGTTCTTAAATATTTGATATACTCACGCTTTTATAAAAAGGTGTTATAATAACATTATAATCAATGATCTTCTAAAAACAATGTTGCTCAGGAAACACACAATTGATCTGACTAACACAGGCTGCTGCAGCAACACATTAACCTAAAGAAATTCAAGGAAGACTTGTGTCTAAAACTACAGGTATGAAGAATCCAGGTCCCTCTCATAGCTTAGTGCATTCGTTCATCAGGGTTTTACTGACACACAGACACAGTCATTATTTGCAGTCTTCATGCCATTATTTGTGGACATAGGTTTCCCTCCCATGAGCACCAGTGGTGTGATGGGAAACTAGTAGGGCTCCTGCCACCTCTTTCTATTACATTAACTTTGTTTGAATATTTCTAAATATTTTTTCTTGTAACTAAGGCTTTGGATCTTTTACGATTTCTCTGACACTCGAACCTGAGGGAAGGATTCCAGCTGTCCTTCTATCTCTCTCTCTGTGTGCCTTGTGAGTATTATGAACGTGTGGGCCTGTCCTCTGGGCATGATGTGGGACTCACCTGGCTTGTGGATCATGTAGTGAATCCAGCCCTGGCTCTGCTGCACCCCCAGGCCCCTCCACTCGTCCTCGCTCATCAGGTGGGAGGAGGGCACCAGTTTCGACAGCTGCTTCGGGAGCACGACATGCCTGCGAGAGGAAGAGGAGCCACAGTGTGAGGAAGAGGAGCTACAGTGTGAGGAAGGTTCCACTGGGGCTCAGGGAGTAGCTTTTTGAGGGAAACAGCCTCACGTCAATCGCAGGGGAACTAAATGCATCGTCAACACTCGACAAACTACATTTACAACATCAGCAAAGTAGCTTTTTTCCTCTCATTTTACATGTGGCAGCTACGTAACGTTAGCATAACGACTTTACGACACAAGTGTGCGATACCGGGAGCACAGGGTGGTTTTCTTAAATAGTATAAATGAGACAATAACCGTACACATTTATATAAAACTAAACACCCAGGGAGGGGGGAGCTGCCAACGGGCGCTAACGTTGTGTTTAGCCTCGGAGCTAACCTCGTCTCTCTGAAGTTAGCTAACTATCCGCCGGAGTCAAAACAACGGTCTTTTGAACACGCTAGCATCGTCGTTAGCCTCACCTGTACTCGAACTCCTCGTCGGTGTACTTGTCAGAGTAGTAGATCTGTTTCTTCGACATGTTGGGTGTGAAGTCAGCAGATGTGTTGCAGAAAGTCCGTCACTGCGTCTGGAGAACAGGAAATGAGCTTCTGTCATCTGCCGCTGTTTTCTGACCGGGATTCAAACCTCAACGGCTCCGCGCTCTGATTGGTCCACGCAGGAGACCGACCCTTCGAACACAGATCGTCTATTTAGTGAGCGATGTGCTTCTGAGGAGGAGGAAACGAGGGGGGAATGATTTTCAAACAGTTCGTGCATTTGCTCTAAATAATTTAAAAACATGTACATTTCGCTAATAGTATTAATAAAGACTTTTATGCCACATGGGTTAAGTAGATACAAATTAAATAACTTTCAGGTGTTTGGTAAAATATATCTGATGTATTTGTAAAGGTTTCTACGGAGGCGGGGAGAGAGAGATCACTGCACTGCAAATTATGAAAACACATTAAAGTATAAGCATGTGTAAATCGAAAAAAACACGTGCAAATTAAGAAAACACATAAAACTTGAAAATAAGATATTTCATCATTATTATCATTCTCCTAGAGTTGCCACTACAAATTGAGGGAACAAATTGTTTTCACCAACAAAGGCACTGGAAAAGGAACACTGTGCTGAGCTTTACTCTTCTTGAAGCTTTGCCTACCAACTCTAGAATACAACAAGACCCCTAGAACGCATTCACATTGACCGATCTATCATGACCAGAAAAACAAAAAAGCCTAAAGGGGCGTTTTGAAAAACACAATAGGAAGCACGCCATTTGGCATTTAGTGGCCTTTTTGGCCATATTCCACATTTTTACTTTGATGTACTTGTACAAGGGCTCACATCAGATTAACTTCAAATTGAGATGAAAACAAAAACAGTTAAACCTTAAAATTACAATTTCTACAATTTCTGGGACTAGCACTGAACGGGTTAGGGTTAGCACTTTAAAGAGTCGCATGCGTTTTGGGCACTGCGGCAAGGGTAAACGCTTCACTTCTTGTGTCCGTCACGTGATGTCGATCCTTGCCTGCTATTTGCTCATTAGATTAAATATGTTTGTTTTGAATCACTGCCCTATGATCTATGTTGTTTTATATAGATCTGTGATCTACTGAGTCCAGTATCACACAGATTGACCAACGGAACCAAACCATCCCAGTACAATCCTGCTGTTTGACATTTACCGTCATTCATCTCAACGAGGGCTCCTCCGTCACAGTGTTAATTTCGTTGACTAAAACTATAACGAATAATATTCGTTAACGACCCTTTTCCCATGACTAAGACGAGACGAAGACCTAACGAAAACGGATCTTTGAAAATAAAGACTATGACTAAATCTATTTTAACTTTCGGTGACGAGACGAGACGAAAATGTTGGTGGTTGACTACGTCACAATCATTTTTAAAACATCATCGTATACGGCCGTTATGAAGGATCAGGAGCGGGCGAGTGAATCTGTGAGTCTGTGTGTCTGTGTGTGTCCTCCCAGATAGCGCACCGTAGCCCCGCCCCCTGCCCCCGCGCACTCGCTCAGAGAGACACAGTGAGATCAGAGCTTGTTCACGTGGAGCAGCCTCTCAGTGACCGACTGCTTCTTAACTATGGAAACAGTGAAAACACAGAGTTTCTCTGGTCTCAGCTGATCAGAGATCAGCACCTCAGCTTCTTGATCAGAGCAGAAGCTGCAGTTGGTTTCTACCGAGCTGCAGTTTCTGTGTTCGCCTCCAGTCTGACTTGCTCTCCCTTTTTGTTTTCACATTTAAAACTGAATATATATTTTTAAGCTATTAGGCTGCAGCTATATGTTTTTATAGAGAAGGAGTTTAATGTGGCTATTAAATGTGACTAAAACTAGACTAAAATGTTCTGAGTTTTCGTCGACGAAAACTAGACTAAAACTAAGAAGGATAAAAATGACTAAATGTGACTAAAACTAATATGCATTTTCGTCAAAAGACTAAGACTAAATCAAAAATATCTGCCAAAATTAACACTGCTCCGTCATCACTGCTTCACTGTCCGTGTGTGAGAGTGTAGTGCTGCGTTCCAGACGACTCGTATGTCTGATATTCTGACCTGATATTGCCCAGTTCCGACTTCACGTCAAACATAAACAAACATGTCAGACTGTGAGAAGCTGATTAATTTGTCTCGAGACATGAGACAATTCAACTGTAGCCAGAAACAAAGAGGATGAGGGCCACGACGCCATTATCTTTGACTAGACTTTTATTCTTGGAAACACATTTGATACATAAAGGAGAACACACACTGTCACTGAATCTCACCAACCAAGAAACCATTGTTTTAAAAGAAACATATTTAATCATATGAACTAGTTAAGAACACACTTTCATACTGTGCAAGGAACACAAATTAACCTTAAAATGATTACGTAGAAATCAGTAGAAACAAGATATATAAACACAAATCTTTGGTGTTATTCAATGAGTTATATTTTCTAGGGACATAAAAACTGTTAATAGTCTATTTAAAACAGTGAACTATGAATATGTATAATAAAAATATCTTCTGATAAATCCAAATAAATCTTTTGTTGCAAAGGTTGCAACTGAATCACTTCTCTCCTTTATGAATTCTCACATGTCTCGTACAATAGGACTGAATCTTAAATCTTTAAACACACTCAAATCAACTAAACGGTTTCTCTCCTGTATGAATCCTCATATGTATATTTAGACTGCCCCTTTGGGAATATCTTTTACCACACTCACAGCAATTAAACTCTCCTGTATGAATCCCCATATGTTTATTTAGACTGCTCCTTTGGCTAAATCTTTTACCACACTCAGAGCAACTAAACGGTTTCTCTCCTGTATGAATCCTCATATGTCGATTTAGACAACTCCTTTTGCTAAATCTTTTACCACACTCACAGCAACTAAACTCTCCTGTATGACTCCTCATATGTGTATTTAGACTGCCCCTTTGGGTAAATCTTTTACCACACTCAGAGCAACTATACGGTTTCTCTCCTGTATGACTCCTCATATGTCTATTTAGACTGCCCCATTGGCTAAATCTTTTACCACACTCAGAGCAACTAAACAGCATCTCTTCTGTATGACACCTCATATGTATATTTAGATAGCCCCTTTGTTTAAATCTTTTACCACACTCAGAGCAACTAAACACAATTTTTTCTGTCTTACATCCCATATCACTTAGAGGCTGGTTGTTACTTATTGTATTTAAACCAGTCTGAGGTTCCCTGGTCTCCATCCAATCCTCACTGTCTTCAGTCTCAGAATAGTCTTCAGTCTCAGAAGAGTCTTCAGTCTCAGAAGAATCTTCAGTCTCAGAAGAGTCTTCAGTCTCAGAATAGTCTTCAGTCTCAGAAGAGTCTTCAGTCTCAGAAGAATCTTCAGTCTCAGAAGAGTCTTCAGTCTCAGAATAGTCTTCAGTCTCAGAAGAGTCTTCAGTCTCAGAAGAATCTTCAGTCTCAGAAGAGTCTTCAGTCTTGTCCTCAGTACCTTGTTGTAAACGTCCATCAGGACCTGAGGTCCTGGCTGGTTCTGGTCCTCCACAGTCCGCTCCGTTCTCCTTCGTCTCACTCGGATGAAGCTTTGACGATTCAAGTTTCTCTTCATCTTCTTCACAGCGAAAGGAGTCAATGTGAACTGGATATCAGTCTCATTCAGGCCGTGAAAGTACTGTCCATCCTGATTGGTCCACGGTTCCTCCTGTTCCTCTTTAATGTGGGGGGGCTCTGGGTCCCCCTGGTCCACAAGAGGGCTCCACTGTTGCTGCTCTGGGGGAACCTCTTCTTTACTCACCATCAATTGCTGGACTTCTGCAGGACACACTGAAACACAAATACACATGTTTATCATTTCAGAGTTTCCTGAAATGTTTTGAAAAACTTGTGTTGTGTGTCGCTTAATGTCAACTGTTGTGATTTTTGACAGATCCCATTCAGGTAGTAGAGATGTTGAGTTTGTTTACAGTTGGTGTTACGACGCAGCTCGTAACGGAAACAGCATAAGACAAAAGTGTTTTCATTTTGAGGCCAAATAAACCAATTAGGTCACTAACAGAGGAGAACAGGGCGAGGGGAAGTTAGTTAATTGTTTAAGCTGCATTTAGACCTTCGGGTAAAACTCAGAGAAATGTGTCCAGACTTTTTGTTTCAGACATGAGCACAGCAGCAGGTGTCCTGCACACTCGTTCACAACAGCATCAAATCCTCCTCATTATTCAGGTGAGAGGTGGAGAAGCCGGCTGCAGTAGACAGGGACAGGAAGTGTCGTATTAGCTCCGCTGCTCGAGCTGATGCTAGCTAACGTTAGCATGTGAGCTGTGCAGCCGGACATCGGGCTTCATCACTGCATCGAGCAGCTTCCTCTGGCGGCTGATCTCCCGCTCGGACTGCTCCACTCGGTCTTCGTACTCTGTCAAGGTTTCCTCAAGCCCCGCGAGAATCTCCTCCCCCGCCGCCGCCAGCCGCTCGGTGAGCATCGCTCTCAGCGCCGGGACTTGAGCCTTTCCTCCTCCTTTCTCCACCTGCAGCAGGAAGTCTTCAGCGGCAGCGCTGATCCGCTCATGTACCGACTGCCGCAGCAGCTGCACGGCGGACATGTTTCTCCTTTATGAGCACTTTGAGTCTCTGAGTGAACAAAGACAGCCATAGGCAGGAAACCAGAGGCTCCGAAAGTACTAATACTGCACAGTAGAAATACTCTAGTAAAAGTACTCTAGACAGTACTTCACACGTACATTTTTTGGTCCTTCATAGTTTAACAATACACACAGAATATGATCACTTACTTTTATATATCATCAAACATCTTCAAATGTTTCAAAAATATTTCATTTGAATCATATATTAGCATATTTGCAATAATCTGTCAATAATTCAGGATTTGGGGAATTTCCCATTTATCTCATATGAAGGACAAAAACATGACTTGAGTATAAATAAATGAATACATGTACCAATAGAGAAATAAATACATTAAGAAATGAATAAATATAGTAATACAGAAATACATTTTGTCATCGCAAACTGTATGTTTTCATTTATTTATGTATACTCAATACTTTCTGAAAAAATATTTCAGAAATGATTATAATTAACAATTGGACGGTTACACATTTTCTATTCTCCAGGCTCTGTGCTTCAGCATACTTAATTAAAATAGATAAGGTTTATAAGTAATTTACTTACTACCTCATTTGAGTATGTTTACAGCAATATATAAATAACAATGGGTTCAAAAGTAAATTGAGAGACCCATAGTGCATCAGATGATTAGATTTCCCCTGATACATTCAGCAGGTGGAATGCTATTCAAGCAGATTGAGGTCTTGGGGCGATGTGGAAGGTTCAAACCCCAGCACTGAGCGATGTGGTTCTTTTCGCTGTCATTAAAAATCATTCCTTCAAAAGACATGGTCCCAGAATGGACCACATAGTTCAACTCCCTAACCTGAAGCTCCACATGACCCCCGGCTTCCACGAGCAGAAGTGCTGCCAAACTCTGGTTCTAATTCTTGATAGCTAGAATTTATCCCTGAAGATAAAAATAAATAATTTTTAAATTGTTCACATATTTGACTCAATAATTTCCTTTTGTGAACCTTTCAACATTAGTGTTATGACTTCATCTACAGCCTATAGTTGTGACTCAGTTCTACACAGGGATCTTTTTCTACACTTTCTCTAAGCTTAACTAATACTACGTTTCTCAATCAATGATTTGTAAGTACAAACTCTCCTTTACATTTTAACCAGACACTGTAGTTAGGGGTTTGTGTCCGGCAGCTAACTGGGCTGATGTTGTTCTAAGTTGTAATCGCTGTAACAGCTGCTAATGAGTGGCAGTGTATTCACAGAGTGGTTTGTTCCACTTGTAAATGCAAAGCACCAAAGTCAGAGGGTAAATAGGTTAACTCTTCACATACAGAGAAACACTGCTGTGTATCATCAAGTGCAATTAAATCATAGTCTGAACATTAAACCTATAGTACCAACTTATTTTCTTTAAAATACTCCATTTAATTAAGTTTTAGTTTATACATTTCACATTTATTTTTGCATGTGTTGACAGTGCAGTTATTTGTCAGGATAAAACGGACAGAGAGTACAGATGAAGGCCAGCTTCTCGTGCGTCTGTCAACATGTATCGATCACATCTGGTTTATCAGTAACTTCTTATACTGTGTGGAAAACAAACGAGAAGTCATTGGCTGTTTGGAGGAAGGTGGGGTGGCAGTGGAGGTGGTGTCACAGGGCTTCTGATGGTGGTTCGGTTTGGATGCTTCATTTTTTCCGATATTCACATAGTTTATGTGAAAAAAGCCATTGGACATTTACTGGGTTTCCTCTCATTCACCCCTTTTCTCTACAGACTCATACATATAGGTAAGCCTTGCTTTTCTGATCCATTCCTGAATTCTAGAGCATGATCCGTACATATTGTTTGGAAAAATTCATTTTATTTTCTGAATTGTTCTTGAGTCACAACAGAAAACAAGACGATACTTTCCAGACTTATCAGCCAACTGAAAAAATTGTAATAACTTGTTTGATTGGATTTACACTATTGACAGGAACATAATGAGCCTTTCCTTGTCTGTGTGGGTGGAATTATTTATTTACTACATTCCCCCTCGTTTTTGTGCAACTAATGACCCTGCCTCAGTTATTTCACAACCATTCTAGATGAAGTTTGAAACCATGTTTATATTTCCTCTTCATTTAATATCACGTTTCTTTTTTAAATTGTTTCCTGAAATACCTCTGTGATCATTGTGGCTCATTCCTGATAATTGTGTTATTTGTCAACACCTCATTCTCACGCTTACCCTGTGGCCGTGATCTGACCACCACAAAAAGAAAAGAAAAAAGAGAAAAATTGTGCGGTGTAAATCCCTGTTTAACCAAACGTGTGCTACTCACTCTGAGTCTTGCCCACTGAAGCATACCTTACATTACCTTTATGTGATGAGATGGGGAAATACAAGTGTGAGAGGGGTAGAAAAAGACATGATGCAGGCTGCAAGTGAGGATCGTGCTGAGATGATTGCTCTCCGGGGAAGGAGTATGGGAGAGAAGTTGGGAAGAGAATTCAGACAGATGGAGGAGGGGGGATTTTTTTCAGAAGTAGTCGCTCATGAGGCTGTATTGTTTCCTTTGTTAAATTGTTGTGTATCACCAGGACAAATGGAAACACACTCGCATGACTCGACACGACTCTCATAAGAATCACTTAAAATAATTGGATTACATTTGCGCCTGTATTGATTCACTCTCTGTTATTCTGTTAATACTTTACTCACCCCATGACACATTGCATGACACTTTCCTTTTAACTCATTCTAGTGCTAGTCTCTTGCATGCCTCGTTGCACATTATACCTATAGATATCTGTACACTCTTTAATTATAACTTGACAGAAAATAAAACAATGCACCGCAATAACGGGAGAGAAACCTTGTGGCTCCAAAATAGGTTGGAAGAACGCAACAAATGTCCAGAATAGAATAAGGCCCATAGGACAGGCCAAAATGATCTCCACAAAATGATCTGACAATTGTATTCAGATTTTAATTTGTAATGAGTAACGAGGTGTTCAATGTCAATGAAATGGAGTAAAAGTATGTATTTTTTCTTTTAAATGTAGTGGAGTAAAAGTAGTCCTGATGAATATAAATACTCAAAGAAAGTATAGATCCTCAAAAAAACGACTTAAGTACTGTAACAAAGTACTTTTACTCCGTTACTTTACACCACTGGGAATCGGGAGATAAAATGGGGCCACTTTCAATTCCCACTCCTCACCCCAGATGCCTGTTCTTGCTCTTACTTTGGTGAGTAGGTTTGACCACCTCTTGCCCTTTCAGGTGATGCCTCAGCTTTACTTGTGTTAGCAGATGAGTCGTAGCTTCCTTTTACCCCTACTACACAAGTTTTATTACCCTTTGCATTGCATCCTGCCAATCTACGAACTCGTCTTCTCCCAGGGGCCGATGGCATGTCGGGATTGGAGACACACTCACTTGGAAAGTGCTTAATGTTCGTGAAAGGATGTCGCAGAGCTTGGCTGGGGTTGATTCTTTTTTTTTGCATCGTGAAGCAGCATCTGTTTTAGGAGGCTTACAAAGGCCTGCGTGTCCTCATTTTCAGCAACACCTGGGCGAGTCAACAAAATGTCATCGAGACTGGCAAACTGCCCGGTGTTCTGATTCGTAGAGGATGCTGGGGTCCCCTTGCTGATTTGCAAGGACTTTCTGCGTTTCCTTCCTGGTACCTCACACTCCTCGCAGCGACAATGTTCCTTCAGCCTCCACAATTGTGTTTTTATATATTTTCTCTTTGTAAAAAACACATTGGTGTTCCTTCCAGAATTCAGCAGCTTGTCATTGGGCTGACCATTTATCTGTACCAAGTTCTGCATTGCCTGATATCTGCAAGAACTTAGATTATACGAACATTTGCCGAGGTACAGGTAGGCCAAAATGCCACCAAGAGCCCACATATCCATGGCCTCATTCAGAGGAAGTCCCAGCATGACTTCCCAGGGCCCTGAGGAAATTCTGTCCAGTTTCCAATTTGGAGACCTGAGTAGCCATGCCAAAATCAATCAGCGTCACCTTTGAGAGCAGTCGCTGATGATCCACCAACATTGTATTGTTTGGCTTGATGTCTGCATGTACCATATTTAGGCTCTTCAGGGCAGTCAGAGACACCAACAGCTGCTTTGTGATCTCTTGAATCTCAGACAGAGGCCGCCCCTTGCCCCCGGACATTCCAATCCAATCAAACAAAGTCTTATCCAGCTTTTCAAATTCCAGAAGTATTTTGTCACCTTGTGTGTGATGCCCGTTGAACCTGACCAAGTTATTGTTGTCTTGACCGAACTCCCGGAGTGCTTCAAGACTGTCCATCTCCTTTAGGCCATCTACTTTCGATAAACTCATCAGAGCCACAATCTCCTTATTGTCTATTTTAAAGCACTGTTGAACTATTCCATAAGTCCCAGAGCCCAGTGTGTCCAGCAAGATGAAAACATTTGATTCAGCTGGCACACGACAAAGTTTGATGTCATCAGGTTTTTTCTTGATGTTTAAATCCTTAATTGGTTTAGCCATTTTAGTGCGTTTATTGGCGGGTGGCAACCAGCATCAAGTATTGTTAATGCATCTACTGCATTCTAAGCTTTGGTGGCATACTACATTTCTAATAAATAAAGGCTATTTAAGGTTGCAAAAAAATGCAAAGAGCTTTTTATAGAAGGCCTACACAGAAAAAAACAACTGAAATTTTTTCTATACAGGCTTTATTTCAACTGATTTCAATTATTAGTTATAAAATAATATAGAACTCATACATGAACAAGTGACATTATAAGTGGTAAAACTAAAACTAAATATTAGATCAAATGTGGTGTTCGGGTCCACTGGACCCAGGAATACGTAAAGTGTTAAATTGTACATTTTAAGCACCTCTGCTCCCACATTCCTGCACATTTTACGTAAAAGTTCTCTGCCAGTTTTTGCATCTCACAAGGATTCTGTGGATTCCCCTTTGGATTTGAAACCTCCAGCAAGGATAATATCCCCAAAGTCTGCAAATAAATGGGTTTGGTCCATCTCATTCCAGCTTTCTACGAAAACACGCTGTCCCTCCAAATTAGTGCAGAATGATTTACGTAATGAAAAGTTCGTAAGAAGGCATTTTTTGACATCCATATGTTTGCTGCTGATGGCCTGGATTTGGGAACTTTTTACGTAACTGGTTGATGCTCAATCTCATCCTCTTCTTCAAACTCACTGTCAGACTCTGAATTGATAGAAACAGGATTTTCATATTCTCTAAACTCTTCCTCTTCATTGTCTTCAAAAGATTTTCTCTCTTCAAAAATAATTTCTCATGTAGACTGAAACATGAGTGTGTTCAATTTCTAATTAAGTTCAAGAAATAGACCTCAACACTGATGAAAAACCTTGTTTTCGTTTTCTTTTTTTCCCAATCATATCTTGATTGTAATTGATGTTTCTTTATTTAATTGCATTTTATCACAGAAAACGAAAAGCACTTTTATTTAACAGGGGTAAATGACAAATATTAACCATATATGCTAATTATATATTGCTTGTATTTGGGATAAAGTTAACATCTGTTAAGTATTTTTAATATTGTAACAGTATTGATTGAAAGACCGAATAATGTGGTGGGTCCACCATACCCGCGAACATTGGCTGAGTGACCAAAACACGAACACCACACAAGGGTTAATATTTCTATTTTTTTATTTGCATATATCAGTGGGTCCTGTGACAGTTTGCTTTTATGCCTGTTACCTGAAGAGAAATAATCTTGTTTGTACATTTATGTATTTATCATTTTATTAACCCAATCAGTGAAATCTAATGTAACCTTAAATATAACCTTATGATTTTTTTGCTTTCTTTTATTTACGTGGTTTACAGGTTTCTTCATTATGTGTGTGTGTCTGTGTGTGAATGTGTGTGTGTGTGTGTGTGTGTGTGTGTGTGTGAGAGAGAGAGAGAGAGAGAGAGCGAGAGCAGGGTGGATCAGGCAGATGTGTTTTAGCTAATAGAGTCTGAGAGCAGCTGGGCAGGGCAGGGCTAATAGACCAAATGACATCATCTAGAGAGAGAGAGAGAGAGAGACACTGGGAGTATAAGAGCGAGCGAGCCTGAGGCAGTGAAAGGAAGCAGGCCAGCACTGATAGAGAGGAGAGCGGCATGAGGAGAGTGGGACAGTCTGTGTGCGTGAACGGGAGAGGACCAGACGTTTGTTTGACTTTGACAGGAATATAGGCTTCTGTCCGGCAGATTTTTTTCCTTCCGTTTTCTCCCCCTCTTCTGTCACACCTTCCCCTCCTCCCCACCTCCCCTCTCCCCTCTCCCCCATTCATCCTCTTGACAGTTATCTCAGCTCCTGCTTCAGGCGGCTCCTCCGGGCATGCTCCTTAAACCAAAGTATGACCGCTTTCGCAACGAGTCTGTGACCTCCTCCGACGACCTGATGCAGAGCCTAGCCATGAGCGGTAAAGTCGTGGCCACGCCGCTAGTCCGCTCCTCCGCCCAGAGCCTTCCTCTGCCTCCACTGCCTACTCTGGATTCCAGCGCCAGGACCTCCTCTGCTGGGGCTACAGCCCTGGCTGACTCCCCTTGCCTTGATGGGGAGCAGGAGGCCACCACAACCTTCTGCATGCTCATCCCAAAGATGCCCCAGTGGAAGTTCTCCAACTCCCTGCTCAGCCGGAGCCCATCCAACTCCAGCTCCAGCTCCAGCTCTAGCAAGGACTCGGGCAAGGCGGCAGTAGCAGCTCCCTCCCAGGCCTCCAGCTCCCCTTCCTCAACTTCACACAGGCACAGTGGTGTGTCCTCGGCCACTGGCCCAGTGGCAAGTCTTGCGGCAGTGCTTAACTCCTGTGACCCTGTGTGTATCACCCCCTGTTCCTTACAGGCCATCCGGGGCCAGAGAGCAGTCACGGCAGCAAGCTCTGCCAGTCCAGGGGGTCAAGGATTCGGGGCTACAGAGGCCATGGCGAGCCCGGGTGTTTCAGGCAACTCCAGGTCAGGAATGAACCGCAGGACGAGGGTGGAAGGGATGTGGCCTGGGGGAGAAGACTTCCACCAGAAGGGCGGCTTCATCCACAAACCCTCCCAGGGCTGGTTGCACCCTGACAAGAAGATTGCAGGACCAGGAGCTTCTTACATTGTCAGGGTGAGTCACTGGCCATCTTATAACTGCATGCAGTATATGCATTGTAAGTCAAACATCCAACAAATGTGTGTGTCTTTTGGCTTCAGAAGAAAGCAGGAGAAAAACTTTTCTTTTGCAGAACAACCACCTTTCCACAGCAACCAGCAAATGCTACAATATTGATAACCACAGCTACTGGTCCCTCTATCTGGGTTAGGAAACAAAAGGACACTACAGTACCAGACAGTTTCTTATGCAGCTCATGTGGCGAGGGCTGGGGAATATATAATTTAATCCAGATAGATGGCTTGGTGTGGCTGGTAGGGGGACTGTGTCAGGATGGTGCACAGGCATCAGGGTGGACAAAGATAAGGTGTGAAAATATGTGTGGACGGATTGTTATTCTGCTGCAGTTCTCTGAAGCTTGTCTGCAGCATACACAGCACTATGTATACAGTGCATGTAACCTGTGTGTGATAGTACGCTGCTGCTGCTGTGGGAGTGGTGCTCTTTGTGCGGTTCTAGGATTGTTTACATCGTGTTCACAGTGAGGCCATGAGAGTAAAGTGTGATCCACAACCCTCTTCATCGTGAATCTCATTCATTAATATCATTATGATAAGTGTTCACGATGTTTTTTTTAAATATTACACTTCAATCTTTACACAAACTCTTTCTAGTAAATAAGATTAGCCTGCAAGGAGAAATTGAAGGTTATTTAGTTGATGAGATGAAATCAAATAGATCACTCTGTGTGGTCTTTATCTGGGTGTGCTTGTGATTTGTGTTTACAAAGGGTTACCATCCCGAGCAGACTGCTTGACGTCAATGTCAATGATCTCCCC
Organism: Pseudopleuronectes americanus; assembly: GCA_038501795.1. Classification (NCBI taxonomy): domain Eukaryota; kingdom Metazoa; phylum Chordata; class Actinopteri; order Pleuronectiformes; family Pleuronectidae; genus Pseudopleuronectes; species Pseudopleuronectes americanus. The sequence continues at coordinate 11,547,162 of CM076724.1, forward strand.
TCAGCGATCCCCCGGCTCCCGTTCATCTCCCGCCCCTCTTGGCACTGCTCTTCTCCCCTCTGCCCCCCAAACTAATGACATGCTCTCTATTAGCACAGTCTGGGGCCCAAGCATGCTTTCTAATAGCATTATACAGGCACCATTCATTCCTATATTCAATTAGATTTAATCACAGTCATTTGCATCATGTGATGTGGAAGAGGACGGTTGGATCAGTGTGGGAGGGGTCCTGTGATAAGTACAGACGAGTCCTCAATTCCCGTGCAGGGCTTCCCTACGAGTACTGCCGTCGTACGCTGGTTAATTATGAGACTTTTAACTGTTTATTTCTTTCTTCTCTGAACGTGCACTGCAATAAATGTAGATGACCCATGTGAGGTGATGTTGGCAACGCACTGTGAATACAGACGCTGGCTAAAGCAGAGGAATATGTGCAACTCAGCTGCAAATCCATGCAGGGAGGAGTAGTCGCTGCATGTATTAGTGTCAAAGTGACACTAGGTTTCTGCTGTGCTGTGCCATTTTTAATCAGCTCTCTCTCTCTCCCTCCCTCTGTTTCACCTCTCTCACTCACCCCTGCACACCACCACACATGTCGGTCCACAGCCACCCCTCTGCTGGGATGATGCTCAGCATAAGTTTCCTCCTCCCGAACACTTTCTGTGTCGAGTCAGGCTCCGTGTCTGGTCTGCGTCTGCCATCTCTGACACAGCAGCAACCATCACACATAGAGGTCCGGCTGCCAAAGCCGTTATCATTTAGAGAGCTATACTATAACCAGACTGCTGTCATCTTTTTCTGTGCACTCGCAATCTGGTGCATAATATTTCCCTCATCAAATTATATATATCTGTAATATGATTTTTGGATTTTTGCTCTATCACTCATAACATGAATTGCAAAAAGATGAACTAAAGTTAAAAAAGAGCTGTCGGTCTGCTCTCTGTCTGCTCTTTATTGTTACACACCCTACATGCTTCCTGGTCTAGACCTCTTTTGACCTGCATTAGTTTGAAAATTAGATATTAGACAATACAATTATGGAATTGACATTTTCTTCAAAAGCTAGAACAATTTACTGACTTATTTTGAAGCCACAGAGAGAGAAAGAAAGAAAGAATTAATGACTGAGAGAAACAGAGAAAGAAAGGGAGTGTTATATTTCTGAGGAATGCCTCTTGAGCCCCTTTCACACTGGACAAAAAACCCACTTACACCCACTAACATCTGGCTTCAGTCCTCAGTGTGAAGGGAGACAATCAGCTTTCTTTCCCAAGTGAAATAACTGCAGCCGTCGGCTTTCTGTTGCAGCTCAGATCAGTATTAATGTAAATATTACATTTTCAGCCTGTTCTCAAGCTTTGGCATCTTTCATCGCTCACAGTGCAAAGAACCTGTCACCTGCCCTCCGTGTAGCCGATAAACCATCAATACTATTAAATGACTCATCACTATTTGTATACAGTCTGTGGGCTATACACAGCACAGCACAGCCATGCCAATGATGCTAGCCATGATTAACCCTATGCATGACTGAGAGTGTGCTCTGCTCACTGATCTAACTCTTGCTGCCCCGACAGCTTAAAACACACATTTACCGACCTCAGCACCAACCTACACATGAGATGCGACAGATGTGTGCCTGACAGCTACCAGCTCACTGTCAGTCAGAACCAGTTGGCCCAAACAGAAAGGCTAACCATGTTAAAGCGGTCTATTGTCTTTTTAAGCAGGTTTACCTATGATTAAAATCCTGCATATATGTATTCAGTTCGGTGTAAACCTGGTTATTGGAAACTCAGTTTCCCTGTAGTCTCTGGAATAGTTGGAAAGGATAAAAGTGCAGATTGAGTGATAGAAGGAGGGATGCATTGCATCAGCAGATGAGTGACTGACAATGGAGGCATTGGTTGAGAGAGAAGGAAGGGAAAAAAAGAGACAATTTTCCTGATGGAAACACCCCCGCCTCCCCCGTCCCCCCTCCCATGTCCAAATCTGGTTAGAAAGCTCATTAGGCTCTCAGCTCAAAGGTCTCTCTCTCTCTCTCTCTCTCTCTCTCTCTCTCATCTCTCTCTCTCTCTCTCTCTCTCTCTCTCTCTCTCTCTCTCTCTCTCTCTCTCTCTCTCTCTCTCTCTCTCTCTCTCCTTTCTTGTGTATGTGTGTTTGTGTGTGAGACTGCGGTGTGGTCTGCCTGCTGTTGGTTGTACTCAGGACAGTAATAACCCTGGACTACACATTGAATGTGGGATTGATTGAGACTGTAGTACTGTAGTGGACAATGCCTCAGTTATGTAGCATCAAGTTAGTTTGACAAAGACTTTACAATTCAGAAAAGTTGTTTATTTTTCATAAGCAGTCTTTTTAAGGGGGACAAGCACAGAAAAAGAAAACTGTTGATACATAGATATAAGCACAGTGTACGTTGTTTTACAAATAGTGATGAAATGTATTGGATACATTAACATGTGGTTTATTTAACTCAGACATTGCACACAACACTGTAACTGTCATGTAGTTTGACAGGTTATTTTTTTATCAATTACATAAATGTAAGATTGTATTTTGCTGTACAGATAAACCATTTTACTTAAGTTATCAGAGAAGTAATTAGTTAAATGAAGCACATATTTACTACATGTTTTCATTTAAACCTGCAGATAAGTACAGAGCATGGCAACATGCAGTAATTGAACACAGGACACAAACACACTCGCCCTCAGCAGCCTCCAGAGGACGAAAGAAGCTACAGTTTGTCCAGGATTTGAAGCTCTTAGTGCTGACAATTTAGTTAAAGTGCCATTAGCACCTCAACCTGACGACCATAAGGAGGGTTCTCTCTACAATCATACAAGTTAATGTCTGACATGTGGATTTGAGCCAATTATAGTGTTTAGTTGCAAATAGGCTTGTTTGCTATAGAAGATTTTCTCAAACATTATTGTAAGGTTTAACATAGTAGGGTCAACTCAGTACTTGATGTGTATTGTTGTGTGTAGTTAATTATTTCCAAGGTGAGGAAGCTGACAATATCAATAACGTTCCATGAGTTTGTGTTCAGTTTTCAATTTAACCTCCATCTTGGAGATAATCATGCTTTTATTTTTTTATAAAACATGGAAGTACACTCACAGTATTTTCACATGCTGCTCAAATGGATTTTTAACTTCTACAAAAATGTGTCGGCCATATCTAAACTTGTTTTGTGATCTGTTTCTGATTCCAGTACATGGGCTGTATGGAAGTGTTGAAGTCAATGCGCTCCCTGGACTTCAACACGAGAACTCAGGTGACGAGGTAAGCTGCTGGTAACTGTCTCTGCTGCTAGTGATTAGTCAGGAGAACCTGATCCAACATGTGATGGAAATAACTACCAGACACTATAATATCTAATCGCCATCAGTGGTGTGTCAGTGCCGGGCTGAAACATGACTTATTTTCTTTTTCTGATAATTGACGTGTCAGTATAACTTAGGGAAAGATCCTAGATACTGTAACAGATGAATGTTAATCCCCAAGCTTTGATGTAAACACTCTAACCCTTTATCAACTGACAGCAGCACAAATCAAACTTTTTCACCAAACCAGGATCGACTAGTTGCAGTAGAAATGTGATGCTAATGCAAGTATTACAATTTTTTTCTCAAATCTAAAGTGACTAGATTCTGCATGATGGCAGCAACATGGTATCTCAGACGTGCGTATTGTTCACAGTGTGAGTTTAGTGGTGCCCAAGGTTATATGTCTACGTACAAACCTACACCTCAGGATCTTGGTGTGTTATTGTTATCAAACCAGGGTTCAGCTCATTCCTCACCCACATGGGAGAAGTGCACACTCCCGCTCTCCCTCTCCGTCTCTCACCCTCCTCTCTCTCTCCTCCGCAATCGATCGGTAGTAACCGGAGCCCACAGCTTAAGTGCAATAGGAGGGAGGGGGAGAACAGCAGAGATGGAGTGATGAAAAGAGGGAGAGAGGGGAGAGAGATCCATTATTTATGATGCTCGCTAATGACAGTGGAAAGCTGCAGTGGTCCCCCTGAACGCACCCTGCTGTATCATGTCTGTGGCTGTAGCTTCTTGAGGAGGAGGAGGGATGCGTTCAAAACACAACATTAGCAAAGGGTGGAATCACACTGAGCCTAAGCTGTGTACATCAGGTTTGGTTGTTGCATAATGACATTTTAATCAGGAGTGTTTTTGTGCAATGATGATGAATCAGTTTTGATGGAGCCCTTAGTCTAATTTCCACTGGTCACAAAAACCCACTAACATCTGGCTTTTGTCTGCAATGGGAATGGACACAATCGGCATTCACTCCTGTTTCAAATGGATTCTGCTATTTACAAAGGTTTGATCGACAGTGATTCAATTTTGATACAGAGGTGAACACAATTCTTTGGTTAGGACAGGCGAGGTGAGAGAGCGCCTCAGTTGTCGGTGCATTAGTGACGTCGAAAAAGACACACAGGGAAAAACAGAAAGGCAACCTTCTCTATTGGCAATCGCCTATTTTAACAAGTTTATATGGTTTTGTATTTATATAGCACTTTTCTTGTCTTGATGACCACTCAAAGCGCTTTACATTATAGTTTTACATTCACCCATTCACACACACATTCATACAGTGCATCTATTGCAGCACTTTGATATTCTATGGGGGGTCATTCGGGGTTCAGCATCTTGCCCAAGGACACTTCGGCATGCAGATGGGCCAGACTGGGGATCGAACTGCCGACCTTCAGGTTGGAGGACGACCACTCTACCCCCTCAGCCACAGCCGCCCACTTTAACCACATTTTTTTTTAAACGCTTATACCTGCTAATTTTGGTGTAAAAGAGACATTTGTTCCTGAATCAGTGGCAGATCTTGGATTTTAGGAAATCAGGGGCCACAACTGTGTCACAGTGTATTCAGAGGGACCCTGAGATCCGCCCCTGCTCTGACCATGCTGCGGCTCATCTGTCATATAAGGCCCAAATTCAAGCCTGTATTTCTATAGAAACTGGCTTTTTTTTGTTTCATGACTATACAATTTAACAGAGTCCGAGAAAACTGCAACAATTCAGTCAGTGGTCGTCAGAATTGCAAAAAAACACACTTCAGCTCCTGGATTCTAAAAGAGTGCATTTTAAAAACAGGTCTCATGGCGTCACAGTGTTAAACAGCAACACCAGTGATAATGAAGCCCAGCAGTTTATTGCAGGGAAATTATTGAGGCTGCAAACAAAAAAACAACAACAACCCATCTCTCTTCCTCCTTTTCCTCCTCCACCTCCTCCTCCCTCTCCCCCTGCCTTCTCATTGGCATGAGTCATTCGAACATCGTGCTGTTTGTCCCAAAATCCCTGAGAAGACCTTTTACCCGAGACGGGGGCCCGTGATGCTGCTTTTTAAATATTTACGAGCCACTTGATAGGGGCAGCTGGGTTCTTCGAATGATGTCCCTGCCGTCCCCTGGCAGAGAGAGAGAGAGAGAGAGAGAGAGAGAGAGAGAGAGAGAGAGAGAGAGAGAGTATCTAGCTCTCCAGCTTCAAATCCACATTAAGCCTCACTCACCGCTATCGTCCTCACAGGGAAGAGGAGCTTTAAACGCCCATTAAGCAGACGTTCCCTGGAGTTACAGCAGCTTCCACACACAATTGTGACAAATCTGCAGAGATAATTGCTCTGTGGAAAGTAAACGTGAATATTGATGCCCTAAAGAAGCAATCAAATGATGTCTCTAATCTAACTGGAATTTAAACACGAGGTAGATAAACAATCACCCATAATAAATGTTGTGTTTTTGTAAGATCTGTGCTTTGGTGCGTTGTTAACATGCCCTGCTGGGACCTCCCCTTGAGCTTTGAACTGTGTCGGGTCTGTGGCCTCTGACTTTAGCCCGAGGCACGAAACACTAAGCTTCTGTTCATGTTAAACCTTAAAATGTGTCCATCATTATGATGCAGCTAAATTATCTGTAGCCCCCGAGCTAAGCAGTTTTCATCTCGTAATCAACCCAGCAACCGTTTTATTCATTTGCCCTTAATTAAACCAGGAAGGTCTCATTTCGATGCAACATCTCCTCTGCAAGGCAGTCCTGGTTAATAGAGTATGTGGCTGCACAGTCGCCATAAATCTACATGATTTGGAGATCATAAATATGTCCTTGCACCCAGTCTCTCCCCACTTTATTCTCACCTTTGACCTGTTTTCATTTCCCTAATCAGGGAAGCCATCAACAGGCTCTGTGAGGCTGTGCCAGGAGGAAAGACGCAGTGGAGGAGGAAGGTGAATAGGAAACTCTAATGTGCATGTTTGTAAATAATTCTCTCACACACTGAAATGGCTTTAACCTTGTTGGAGAAGTATAGGTGTAGAATTTACAACACAGAGTATAATGTATGTGGTTTGGTTCACGTGCTACTTGTGTGACGCTTCCTGAATCATTGAATAGGATTGAAGATACCCACCTTTTATTGTACAAGCTTTCTATACTAATATATAAACAATAAATACAGGATGACGTTTTCTGAAATAACCACAGTTATATGTTTGTCTCTCATGCAGGCCGTGAACAAAGCTCTGCAGTCTGTTATGGGAAAGAGTAACCTGCGATTTGCTGGCATGACCATCGCAGTCAATATTTCCACAGACGGCCTCGGTCTGCTCATCCCTACCACACGACAGGTTAGACGATGCTACATTATGATACATCCGTCTCCTTCAGCTACTCCGGATTCCTCCCGCAGCCCAGAGACATGCAGATTGGGGGTTAGGTTAATTGGAGACTCTAAATGGTCTTTAGGTTTGAATGTGATTATGAATGGTTGTTTGTCTCTATTGGCCCTGTGATACGCTGGTGACCAGTCCAACGTGTAACCCGCCTCTCGCCCATTGTCAGCCTCCCCACGACCCTCAAAGGCGAACTGGTAGAGATGATGAATGGATGAATTAGAGGGATAACATTGTCCAAATATACTTTTATGATTGTAAAAACGACAACTGATATGAATAAAAATCCTAGGCCACCATTATCACATTAAAATCCCACAAATGTGTGAACGTATTATTTTTAGCATTTAGTTTATTCCTTCAGTTTTTCAATTTCAACAATAATTTGTGTTAATTGAGTAAACTCAATGCTAAATAACTGAATTTTAGTTTTGAATTAAGATTTATTGTATCATTTTCACCTGAGAACAACGTCCAGTGGAGGTCACTGAATAAGTTTGTTCATTTCAGTGTAATCCAAAAACAAATTATACTTGCATTCCATGAAAGGAGGAGGGAGAAAAATCTCACATTAAATGCCCCTTTTATATAAATAACAATTATAATAATCAATTATATATTAATCAATAGCTGTCATCATCACATAATGTTTAGGAATATGTATAACAGTCGTGTATGTGATGTTTTAGTTTGTTTATGTTTTAGTTTTCAAATTGTGTATTGGTCAAACCCTTACCCTTTACTTTAATAGATTTTGGCCCCTTTATGTCTGTTTGTCGTTTCATGTTGCTGTTTATCACTGTTAGAAAATACAAACCTCCTCCTCTGTCTCTTCCAGGTGATAGCACATCATCCCATGCAGTCCATCTCCTTTGCCTCAGGGGGAGACACAGTGAGTGCAGTATTTCTCTCCCAGCTCTCTCTTTCCCTGGTGTTGTTGCTGCTGGAACGGACATTTTTGGCAGCCATCTGACTGGACTGCATTTTACTAGTTTCCTATCTCATGACCCGGGAGTCAATGGCGGCCATAATGTAGTTACATACATCTAATTTATGTGGTCTAATTGAATTTTTCCTCCTGTCTGTTGCAGGATACGCCTGATTATGTAGCGTACGTGGCCAAAGACCCAGTGAATCAGAGAGGTATGCCCTTTTTCATTAGGAAACTAAATCATTCCCCTACGAAGTTTCCCTGGATGAAAGGGGCGACCTCACCATGACACTTATTACATTTCTTGCCTCATATCACCCCCATTAGCATAAAATGTTTGGGGAAATAATGTACATAAGAGGATTAATATTAGCTCATACACTTTTTTTCTGTCTCCCTCAGCGTGTCATATCCTGGAGTGCTCTGATGGTTTAGCCCAGGGTGTCATCAGCACCATTGGCCAGGCCTTCGAGCTGCAGTTCAAACAATACCTTCACAGTCCTCCCAAAACCATGGCGCCTATAGAGAGGTAACACACACTCATGACGTCTATGCACAGATAAAAACAAGCCTGTGACGTCTGTGGAGCGGTGTCACAATATTAAATTATTCTGTACATCTGCAGGAACAACAAGAAGCCAGTTGCTAAGAGATCACTGGGTATACATTCCTTACACAGCAAAATTATGATAGAATACAAATATAGTAAACAAATTATAGAGAAAATATCAATCAGAAAGATACATTAAAGTTAAATGTTCTTTATTTAACAACAGCTTTTCTAGTCTAGTTTTTAGTAGTTTATACTTACAAACATCGACACAGACTTCAATAGAGTGATATCATTAAAGACAAGAAGGGATCGGAGAGATAAGACTTCCACCTAGCCTGATTGGCCACTTTATCACTTGATATGGCTTAGAAATGAAATCTTCTCTGATAAAGTTGAAATTATAGTTCAACAACTGGCAACTAGCTTGGAAATCAATCGTGAGTGTCAGTATGAACCAGTGAAAATAAACATTTACAGAGAAGCTTAATGCAGATATTTTAAGAAATACCAAATTCCTAAATCCACACCCTAAAAATCCGCTCCAAAAGTTGACAGGTTCTTCCCCACCCGTCTATCTGAGCTTAATAGACAGTCAACTGACCTCAGATAGATGCTCAGTTGACTGTGTTTTGCATAATCCAAACAAACTAAACACATCCTCTTGGTGGAGCTAGATGTTATTTTAGGAAAGATCGACACAGGAGGAGTTAAGATTCTTGACGTTTGCTTTGTGACATAATCAGTCATACATAGTTTGACGGTATGAATATGAAATGTTTCCTAAAGAGCTTAGTTGCACTTTCCCCCAGTAAAAACCTGATGTACTGTACAAATCTCAGGTTTCTTGTTGTTTCATTACAGAGAGACTTGCATAATCTTATTTGCAATCTTTTATTCTTCATAACTGAGTGAAATGACTTGGAAGTTGCAGCCACGATAAAAGCTTGTTGAATCTGCAAATCTGTGATCTCCTTTAGAATATGATAAATGAGTCCATGAAAAGGAACAGGGGTAATGCTGTCCCACGATTCCTTGCAAGAGCAACACGCGATGCACCTTTTCTAAATACAAAAATAACAAAGCTCCTTCTTTATGCTTGTGACATGATCCAAAACTTATGGAAGCTTGAGGATGTTGTTCTCCTCTCTTCTGGTTTCCAGTGATCTATATAAATATCTGGCAGATTTATAGGTATCCCTTTCGGATACAGAGATGACATCTGATCTGACATGATCCGTCCGAGAACCCAGCTCTCCTGATCGTTATTTTTATGATGAATATAACTCAGCACAATTATTTTTTTCAATTACAGGAGTAGTTGTGTGGATTGTTCATCATGTTTTCTTTAATCAAGTAATGTAGCTCCTGTCACTCATACTACATCTATGTTCTTCCTCAGATCTGTCAGGCCAGAGGAGCCAATGTGGGGAGAGGACGAGGACTTCTCTGAGCACGATTACTACAACAGCATCCCGGGGAAGGAGCCACCTGTTGGGGGTGTGGTGGATTCCAGGCTACGGCCCAGTGGGTCTCTGGTGGGTCACATCCACACACAGCCCCAGAGCAAGAACGCACAGGTGAGTGCTACTGGAAACAATGTTATACTAGGTCAGCTTCTGGATTCTGGCAACCTGGCAATCTTGTTAAGGAAGATGTAGTCAGTTGAATATATATGTACTTAAAAATCTAAATATTATTCTAGAGCCTTATTAAAGTATGTCCATTTGAAAAAAAAACATATATACATATACAGTATATTGCTGTACTTGGACTAGAGTGGCAAAGTAAAAGGCGCAGTCATCTCACAGCAGGAGGCTTTTGGGGTTGAATCCTGAATGTGTATTTGTGTGGGTTTTCTCCAGATTCTCCAGCTTCCTCCCACACTCCAGACCTTTTAAATTGTCCGTAGGAGCAGGAGTGTCTCTGTATGTCAATCCTGCAACACGCTGGCGACCGGGGTCTACCCCCCGCCTCTCATTCAATATCATCAGGGATTTGCTCCAGCCCCCCTTGGACCCTCACTTATAGGTCACATAGGACTCTGAATAGTAGTTCCAACACTGCAGCAAATCTGTATATAAATCTGAGGTTGTAACATCACAACATGTCAACCTCTGTTCTTTATCACGTACTGAATAACTCTCCTTTAACAGAGATTGAAGCCAGACTCAAGCTAAACTCCTATATCTCCCTTATAAACTGGTGACTAATGTATTTAATCCTCATTGTTAAGGAATTAAACAAACAAAAGGAGCATGGAAATATTCTCCATCGCGTCCTGATGTGCCTGCAACATAATTGCTAAAGACAGATTTGATTAGGAGAAGAGCCTCAGCTCCTCTGTTGTTTACCCATAGTGTTTACCAGGTGAGAGGAAACACTGCTCTCTCTTTGTCTCTCCTTGAAAACATGGTGACCCACTGTAGCTAATGTTACAAACAGAGTGCCTCAAAACATTATTATGTGGGGACGAGAGAGGAGAGTTGTCCATTCAGTTACAGAGACAGTAATGTGTTTATCATGTGTTCCTCTGGTGTGTGATGTGTGTTTGCAGATGGGTTCCCCAGCGAGGAGGGAGCAGACATCTTACCCTCCTGGTCAGCTCTGTTATGAGCTTCACTGGGACACTGAGACCAGCAGCAGCTCAGGTGAGACCCCCTGTGGCAGTAAGCAGCGATAGCAGGGAGAAACTTAATCACTTGTTTTATTATAGAGAGGGATTGTTTGTTTAAAATGCAAGGAAACTGCTTTATATTTTGAATTGCCCTCTGGGACAGAAAAGTTTTGAATTATAATATTTTGGTTCTAATGTTCTATCTTCCCTTAGGACCTTAATCTTTGGTTTGGGGTATTTTCCCATGGGCTTGTCGGATGTTTTTGTTATTGAGCTGCCTGCCCCTCAGCTCTCATGCTGCGGATTTTTATCGTGACATTTGCATACACTCTGCCACAGACAGAAGAGCAGTGTTTGGTCTCTTTACAGAATCACTTGATTGAATCTTTAGGATTTTTAATCAGAATGACCTTTCAGATTAGAGGCTGTAATGTAATGTGATGGAGCTTGTGGTTCTTGTTGTTTGTCAGGAGAAGAGCTCAGAGCGTCCTCAGGATATCCTGAATTCCAATTGGATAATTACAGAAGTTGATCCTTAGAAATGCTTTACATTAATTCAGTGCATGTGAGATCATCCATGACCTATGTCCATGACACAATGGTGATGTCATGTCTGTCAGTTGGATAATTTTGTTGGGTTTATATGAATTATTTGTCTTTTTTATATATATATTTATCTATTTTCTTTTGTTTCTTCTGAAGAACCACTTGTACAAAACACAGCTCAATCGTTGTAGTTGTTGGATTCTAGGGAGAGATAAAGCTATGTCATCAGCATAACAGTGAAAAGAAACCTTGAGGAAACTAAATAAAATAAAGAATGGAACTTTGGGGTACACCATATAAGATGGGGTCTGAGAAAGTAGATGATTTGCTAACAGAGACACTGAGAGAGATAATCTGTTGAAAACATATGAAGGAAACCATTTTAAGGTAGAACCAGACACCCCCCACACATTCACATCCTGTGAATGAGAATCAAATGACCACCTTGAATGAAGCCAAGTTTCACTTCGAACAATTTGATCTGTATTTGTTTTATTCAGGTTATTGAGTTCAAAGATAAATAATAAATGTACTAATCAATAGTCCAGTAACCAGAGAAGGGAAGTTATGACACAGACAGTTCCCGACAACACTTTGATATGATGAATATGGTTCAGACCACCAAATCTGTTTTACATTTTGACACTGAAACTATTATTTGAAATAAATAGAAACCTTTTGTGTATTTCAGGTCTTACATCAGATGGTTACCTGTGTGCTGACGGCCAACCACCTGGCAGCAGAGACTATGAGGAGCATCAGTATGTTAACACCCAGACTCTGGAAAACCTGGAGTCACTGGCACAGGGCCATAAAGGGGGGAGGGTACCCGAAAGTCCCAAGAAAGATCTCTTTGACATGAGTAAGTCCTGAGATTTCGTGAGACACATTCTGACACATATAATGAGGATAGTCTCACTTTGTTACAAGAAGAATACATTTGTATTAAAAACATTTTTATTTGTGAATTGTTGTTGCTGTAGGGCCCTTTGAGGACGCCCTGAAGCTCCATGAGGCCAGTGGCGGAGCTGCTGGTTCCACTATGTCCACCACAGTCGGAGGGGGAGGAGGTGTACGCATCCTGGAGGACCAGTGGCCCAGCCCTCCACGCCGCCGAGCGCCTGTGGCCCCAAATGAGGATCAGCTCCGCAGGGAGACCTGGTACCACAGCCGGATGAGCCGACGGGATGCAGAGAAACTCCTAGTCAGAGACGGAGATTTCCTCATCCGGGAGAGCACGACCAACCCGGGACAGTATGTGCTCACAGGCATGCACTGCGGCCTGCCCAAACACCTACTGCTAGTGGACCCTGAGGGAGTGGTGAGTCTGATAGCAAGTGATGCAGCTGTCAAAACTATGTCAAAATATTTCAGATGGAGCCAGGGAAGGAAAAATAGACTAAAATCAAGCTGTTCAATCAAACACTGACCATTGATCATAGGGATATATTTTGTTTTGTCATGTATAATCAGGGGTGCTCAGAGTAGGGGGATGCTGGCTCAACTAGGTGAGCTATTTGCTCACCTAGTTGAGCCCCCACCCCCCAAAATAATAAGTGATTCTTTAGTTCTCTGCAGAAGCAGGTTCGATTCCGACCCAGCCCCTTTGCTGCATGTCTTCCCTGCTCTCTCATCCAATCACATTGGATTTCTGTCTCATCAATAAAGGCCAAAGTGCCCAAAAATATATAGTTAAAAGAAAGGGTATTATACAACGTTTCATGCAGTTGATAGTTGTCATGATTATTTACACACCTGCTATCTCTTGCTTTCATTGCACAGGTCCGAACCAAAGACATGTTATTTGAGAGCATAAGTCACCTTATCTCGTACCATCTGAAGAACGAGGTGCCTATTGTCGCAGCAGAAAGTGAGCTCCACCTTAAACAGGTGGTCAGGAGGAAACAGTGAGCCACCTGCCTCTCATGGGACGGTAAGAACATTTATGATGGTTGTGCTTATGTCGAGCTGTTTATTCAAGGACACAAAAAAACAAAGAAGCCGAACTAAGCTTTCATGTGCTCCTAGTTAGTATTTCATCCGACTCCCTCCGTAGACAGGAAGTATAACAACACTCCCCCTGTCGGCTCTCTGCCAATCACCTACTGACCTAGCTCACTGTCATATCTAGCTGATGTGTAACTGATGGACTTCTGACATGTTCACTGACAACCTGTACACCTCAGTCACAGCAATATGATATATTTTAAAGTTATTGAACATGAACCTCTAACACACTAAACATAACAGTACATTTCAATATAATCAGGGATCCAGGAAACGGTCAAACTTTTTTCAATATTATATATATTTACTTAGAATCTTAAACATATTAATAAAGATTTTGTATATCTGATATAAATTCATATGATTTTATATTCACATTCTATATTGCAAAAAGAGCTGTGTGTATTCAATTAAAATTTTAGGTTTTGTAGTCATGATTATCAATACAAATTTGTAAGTTTGCTCATTAATTAGTTTTAATGAATGGAAGCATACAATCCTGCATGAATCATCTTATCTATTGTAACCGACATGTTATACACATGTTGTGTGACAATTAAATCTAACTAACTATACTTGTATTTACTTTAAATCTGTGCCTCTTTCTCATTCTTATTCCAGAGTTGGATTATCATGAGCCCATGCAAAACAATTACAGGAAAAAAAACTCTTCAATGGAAACCTTTTTATCCCTAATGGATATTCATCTGGAGGCTATCACTTTCTGTCTTTCCATGAACAACAAGGAGAGAGAGGCGTCTCCTCATACTTCCTGCACATGTTTGCCGACCAGGATCAACCAACCAATCCCTCGTCTGTTGTAGACTCCTCAGCATGCAGCTATTAAGCTATTAAACCCATCACAGCCCACAGTTTGACTTGACCTGCAGCTCAGTAACTGTCGACCAATGTGATGCTGCTCAGAGTGGACCCAACTTCAGGAAATCACACAAGGATTTGATGCACAGTGAAGAAATGTCCTAGAATGCCTGAAACAGTAGTTTGTCCAACCATTCAGCCACAGAACAAAACTGTCACGTCAAAGATTTGATCACCAGAACAAAACTGTCACTGGTTATGAGGATGTCAGGTTGTGTATCCAGTGGGTTTTCAGTATTTTAGAGACATTTTATGAAAAGTCTGTTTCATTGGGCTGTGAAGAGAGTTTTTTGTTATGTGTGCAGGACCTTACGCTGAGATGGCACAATGGAAATACTGTTATTGTTGGGTGTGTGAAAGAGCCACATGTCCTCCTGTTGTTTGTGTTTCTTCATAATCCAAACGCCATTTCCTTAATTTACTTTATCATCTGCAGTCATAGTATATCTGGTAGACAGAGGTGGACATAAAACACATTCACCATTGATATGAGTTGTTTGTGTTGTGTGTGTAAGGGCTGCTCATAATTTGTTAAAGACAAACTGTATGTATTGTATAGTCCTGTGGAAACTCTTGTTCACAGTTCTCCGTCCTGGGCTGGAAACACAAACCTCAGTATAGCCACGCCTGTATTTCCCCTCACCCCTCCCACGTCAGTGCCTTAATAACTACTGAGACAGGCATTTGTGTCTTGAGTGTACATAATGTGCACTTCCTGTATGCTCCTAATGCAGAGGACTAGTTGTCTTGCCATGCCAGTGAATGACTGAACAAACATCAGGACGATTAAGCTCTTATACGTGTGAACAGTAACCTAAGCTGCTCTTGTTACGGATGAATAATGTTTAATACTGTTGTCTAATTGTGCTCATGTTTGTCGTTTTTAATTGTGTCGCCTGGTTCAATCTTTTTGTTTTCTTCGACACGGATAAAACTCCTCTAAAGTGATCGACACTAGAGACTTAAGGTGTGGACTTGAAATGAAATCCTTTATTTGTCCCGGCTGAGGGAAATAATCACTTTATTCCTAATCTCTTTCTACCAATCTAATACTTCATATGTCATATATCATTCTTTCTTGCATTCCTCTCTGTGTCTAATGCAACTTACTGTATCTCTGCTCTTCTTACTCACGGCCTCATGTATGCACTGTGAGATGAGGTGAGCCTTCTGGTGACGTCCGAATGATCAGTGTAACTCTGTCAGATGTTTCCCTTTTTGTGTTCTCAGGAATTTCCATGGATTGTTTTCCCCCCTCCTTTGATTCATTTTATTGGCTTTTTGTCGATAAAATTAATCAGAGTTGATTAAAGATGAATCAAAGAAATCACAATGGCATCCTGTCATATGTGAGTCTGCCTTTCGGCCGACAGCTGCACGGTGACTTCAGCAGTCGTGCACTCGTACTACAGCCAAATCAAATATCTCCATCACCCAGAAATAGATGTGAGACTATGTATAAGCTGCTGCTTCAACAGTGTGTGTGTGTGCATGAAGAACAGGATCAACAAGCAGGCCATTTGTTTTTCTGTTTTATTATAACAATGCCATATAAAATCAGTCATCTTGCCTTACAATCAGTAAACATGATTCTACTAAATCACCACTGCTGCATCCACGGTCACCTGCTGCTGCAAACCCCTGACATTTTATAGACTCCACAGGTCTGTTTGTCACTGCTTGGTTTTCAGTCAGTTCTCTGTTGATTAGATAACTGTATTGTATGCATGCAGCTGTCTGATCACGGATCAGTTGTATTTTTGGCTTTCTAGAGGAGATCTCTATTATAATAGTCCCACAGATTGCTGTCCATTATCTTGAGTTGTGGAGCAACTGGATTGTGTAGAGAGACATTGGTTCAAGGATCAGTTTCCCTGTTGCGTCATCCTCAGGATTTGGCGTAGCATGCTCTGCACTTCTTCATCCATTCGACCCTGTTGGGCAGCAGAGAATGATGCAAAGTTGCTGCAGATTAATCCTTGTTGCATATGCACAGGCAGAGTGCCCTCTGTAGGACAGACCTACCAGCAGCACCAAGGTTATTACCTACACAAACAAAACCTCTGATCCAACGCAAGACACACCAGGTACAGACATCAGACACACACTGCTGCCCATAACAACAGCAATGAAACTGTAATCTCATCACAATGAACATAGAAGGTACTGTAAGTAGAATGGTACTCAATAGATACTGCACCTTTGCCAAAGCCCAACAGTCTGGATCTGCACCAAATTTCTGACACTCATAAATATCAGTCCCCTAAACATGTCAAATTTTTTTTTAAATTTAGATCCATGACTTATTCCCTAAGAAATCAAGACAACCTCTATTTCACATTGTTAATGAGAGTGGGGAAACAATTTCTGGATCTGCACTATTCATTTTAATAAGTCTTCCCTTACTGATACCAAAACTTCCAAAGTTTTGTGTCAATCTGTCCCCTTAAAAACAAACCAACAAACTAGAATAGCTCTTATTTGACTACATACATCCGTCAGGGCATCACAATCTTAAATTCAATCAAGCTGCACAGAATTACACACATTCATAGCTTACAGTTCTTCAAATGTTGCAGATTTCTTTCTCAACCATGAATTAATCCCAGGGAAATCCTGGATCTGCACTGAAATTGAATGGGTTCTTCCCTGACCCAAACAACATCCTTCCACCAAGTTATTTGGAAAATCCATTCAGGGATTTTGTTTAATCTTGCTTACAAACAAACAAAACAACCAACGCACACACAGACGGGTGAAAACACGCCCTCCTCAGTGGGGATAATAATGAATGTGTACACCTCTGTGGTGGAACTGTACTCTGAAACTGTCTGAGCCCTGGACCTCCTCTGTAATTTCATCCTCTCTGTCTGGTAAACAGAGATGTTGAACTGTAGCTGCCCGCTTTTTATTGTTTGCATTAAAATCTGGAGTGAATTCAGCCGTCAGTGCCGTTCACAGTCCAGCCAGTCGCACATAAAACTAATGTAATAGTTCCAATGTTACATTAGTAACCCCCCCCCATCCCCCCTCCATAAAACTAAGGAAAAGGCTGAATTTGAGCTCTGGCATGTATGTGTGCATTCAACTGACCTGTGCAGCTGCCAGTAAATGTGAGCGGTACACAGTCACCACCTGTTTGTGCTTTCTCTCCCAGTCCTGCAAGAAAAGGTCACAGCTAATGTTACTGCCATTTTACATATTTCTAGGTCTATAATTTGTGATGTAGAGAAAATTCATTATGCTGTCTTGTGTCAGGCGTCCCCTCACCTGGAGCTGCTGGGTGAGTGTAGAGATTCTGTTCTGCAGTGCCACTTGTTGCCCGGGGTTACCGAGTTGGTTGGATGAAGAGGAGGACGTGATGCCCAGAGGAAGTGAAAGAGCTCCCAAGGCCTCCTTCAGCCGGAACACCTCCTTGGACAGCTCTGTTATCTGCACAGGGACAGACACAGCAAGTCAGCTGACAGTTTCCTCAACAGCAGAGATTTGAACAGCCACCCTCCCTCTCACCTTGCGGTCCTTCTCCTTCACCAGGCCCTGGGATTCCTGGACGTTGTTGTGGAGCACCTGGATGTGGTTGGACTGCGCCTGTAGCTCGGCGAGCCGCTGCTGCACCGTGGCCAGCTGGGACTCTGCCACCTGCCGCTCACTCTTGTTAAAGAGAGCCTCTCTCTGCACCTGGAACACCTAAACCAGTAAAACCACCAATGGCATCATGTCACTTTAAAAACTGCTGATTGGTTATACGTCCAGTTCAGATGCTTTTCTGCTGATAAACAATCTCCATTCACCGGGGGAGGGTCCCTATAATATGCAACCACACCCCTTTTTAACCTTGATGACATCACAGGGGTTGTGAGTGCTGATGAACTTTCATTTATATAATTTTTGTCTGTGCAAGGCAACAAATTATCCTTTTTCAATTGAAGACTCCCCTGATTAAACTGAGGACTGACAGAGATATTCACATTGGCAAAAATTCCCCTATAGCAGAAAAAGGAACTTCACCATAAATCTTACATTATACTTTCAAATCTATTCCTGAAACCTATTTTTAAATGTTGTGCTTACGGGTATTTCCCATGGTTAAAGTCTCTTCCATCTTCCTACAACCACTCTGCAGTGGACCAGTAAATCTACAAACCACTCTCTGTTTGAGGCAAGTTTGATTATACATGCTAAGGTGTGTGCGTGTGTGTGTGTGTGCACATACAAACGCCCAATTGGTTGGTTGCCAAACAGCCTGTTTTCGTAATAAAGTGACCTCTATTTTCAGTTTATGAGCTACATAAAAGAGATCCTGCTCATGTGGCCCCTGATCAGCCTCTGTGTGTGTTTGCAAACCTGAGCTGGAAAAGCAGTTACTCAGTTTGCAAAGAGAGAGTATTAATAAATGCTTCCACACATGTGACCTGGTCATCAGGATCCTATAGCAAACATACTTCAGTGCATCACCAAGCACATATAGAGAGGGATCAGTGAGACAGATGATGGCACTGAATAGAGAAAGTAATACACTTATTAATAATGTAGAGGCAGGAAAGAGGCCTTCACGGAACATGGCTCACTTTGTGGCAGACACAAACACATCTCATGTGGCTTGAGACAGCATCAGAAAGGATTTGAGAGAAGACAGAAACAATAACACACACGCAGACACACGCACACACACACACCTCGGTGCACGTCTTCTCATGTTTGCGGGTGAGGTCGTTGAAACGAGCCGTGATGGCGTTGATATCAACCTGCAAAGAGAGCCGCAGGCTCTCGTGGTCCTCCTTGGAGATGAGGCCCTGCTCTGAGGCCTTCTGGGACTT
The DNA here is from genome assembly GCA_038501795.1 of Pseudopleuronectes americanus. NCBI lineage: Eukaryota > Metazoa > Chordata > Actinopteri > Pleuronectiformes > Pleuronectidae > Pseudopleuronectes > Pseudopleuronectes americanus. Next base: position 11,566,223 of record CM076724.1, read on the forward strand.
CAGTTCTCTCAGCTCCATCTCTTTCTCAGTCAGGGTGTCCCGTGCTGCTGCTGCACTGCTCTCGCTGGCCTGCAGGGAGCGCTGGAGCTCTGCCTGTGAGGCGAGAGGAAGCGATTGATTGACTGAAGCACATGTTTCTGTCTAGTGGCAATTTGAAAGTTTGTCTTCAAAAGGCTTTTACATTAAGCTATTTTCAAGCCTTTTCACATTTCTGTATATACTGTGTATGTACCACAATATTAGTATGTCACTTACTTTTACTTTTTACCCCATTTTTGCAGTTTTCTAATCCCTAATTAATTTTAAGACATTTATTTAAAATGGAGCCTTCGTGAATATTTGTATTGTGTATACTTCTATCGTGCAATTTCAATGATAGATATCTCAGGTTTGATCAATAAACTTTAACTCAGGGTTGGAGTTTAGCCCCTCTAGAATCAATAGTGTGTTTTAAGATGGAATCCAGAAGTGAATCTGAAATATCCTGGATACGAATGCCACCATCTTGCGCATTTGGAGTCAAGCCCCAATACACAAGCTCAACAAATTACAAATCAGTCTTAGCTGTCAGTCATGATGTTTCTCTCCGTTTAAATTGCATCAAAAAACAAATTAGTACCAAACTTAATGGAGACACAAACACCTGAACATACATCGCTGTGAGAAGAACTACTGAAAATAGAAATCACAAACCATCTTTGATCTTAACTGTTCTGGGAACCCCTCTTACCAGATCCAGAAGCAGTAGCCCAGTGAGAAATGGCCTCAAATCAAGTAGAGGCAAGACTCTATCCAGCCTCTCTAATCTATGTCTGTCCCCCTGCCCCTCTCATTTAAACATTTGTTTATTTTTGTCCTCCCCTGTCCTTGCTGACCTTGATTTTCTCATGCTCCTCTCTAGATATGGCGTCCTGCAAGGGCTGCAGCTTGGCCTCCAGTGCGGCAGCCTGCTCCTCAGCTTTGCAACGGAGTTTCTTCTCCTCCTGGAGCTCCTGCAGCGTGTCGGCCAGCTGTTCCGACACTGCGGAGAGCGCCTCCTTGTGCTTTGAGAGAGGCACCGCATCTTGCAGCTGCAGGGCATCCAGTGCCCTGCTCTCTCGCTCCGCGCACAGACAATCCAGAGCCTGTGCTGCTTCCTGTCGGGCCACATCCAGCTCCTCTGTCACTGCTGCCAGGGTTCGTCTTGAGGGCTCTGATTGGAGAGAGTCATGAAAATGGACAAAGAAGTCCCAAACTAACATCTAAATATTACACATAAAATGTTTTTTGAAATGGCACTACGCACCTAATATGACTGAGCGCTCCGAGCTCTCCGAGTGTTCCTCCTCATCTTCCTCCTCCTCCTCATCACCACCACGTGGAGGAGGCCTGAGTCTCTCCAGATCCAGCAGGGCATCGTTGAGCCGTCTGGCCACTGCTGCCCTCTCCCTGGCCAGCTGCTCACACTGGAGCCCCAGATTCACCTGCACCTCCTCCAGCTCAGAGCGTGGCACACACTTCCGCAGCTCCCCCTCTAGCTCTCCCAAACGCTCCTGCAGACGACGGACCTTATCTCCATCTCTCCCTGCTCCTCCCTCTTTGCCTGATACGCTGCTCTCTGCCAGGGCTGCCTCCAACTCAGCCACTTTGTCACGAAGGCCCTTCACTGTTTCCGTTTCTTTCCTTTCTCCGTCTTTTGCCACTTCTTCTTTCATAGACTCTTTCTTTGCCAGAGCAGCCTGAAGTTTTTCTACTTTCTCCGTCAGCTGTTTGATTGTGTTGCTGTCCTGGCCGCTGCGACCCCCCTCCGCGCCCCGTGTCCTGGCAAGCTCCTCCTCTAACTCCGTCACCCTCGCTCTCAGCTGCTGCGCCTCCTTGCTCGGACCCTCCCCTGCAGCCCCAGACCGGCCTTCAGTGCCAGCACCTGCCATGGCAGTATCCCCCTCACCACACTCCACAGAGAGCACCCCGAGAAGCATCTGCTCCTTCAGCTCTTCCAGCTCAGACTGGGAGGAGGCCAACTGCTCCTCCAACACACTCAGCTTCTCCTTCAGAGCCTCCGTACTCTTTGCGGCTGCACTTCCTTCCTGAGACTTACCACTGCAGAAGAAGATAAGTATTATTAATCTCAAGTAATGCAAAAGATAGTGATACAATTACTAATTAAGGAACATTTCTAGCATCCTAAGAGTAGTCAACATTGTTTTCTTCAATAAGTTTAAAGCAATACTATGCAACTTTTTTACTGTGAAATAGCAGCTTCAGAATGATTTAGATGTTGCCCTGTCAAACAATATGAAGAATGGTGCCGCTTCCATTCCCACTCCTCACTCTAAACATTAGTTCTTGCTCTATGTAACTAAAGTGAGCAGGTAAGAGCTCCCGTGTGAAGCGTTAAAGTAATGCTGAACAGTAGATCAGCTCAAAAGACTAAGAGCTCAATGAAAATCTAGCCCGTCTAATTCCATAGATACTCCCTTCTCTCTCTAGGCAGTACCAAAGGTCAGGTTATAGATAACGGGCCAGTACATTGTTGTGTCTTTGTTGAGGGACGTTCGGATTCATCTCAGATGCTCCAGCCAAAGGGGCACCCACTAATTATTTTGTGTATTTTACCAGTGGCAAGACGTAAGGACACAACATGATGCATACTTAGGCTTAACTATCCAATAGGATGCGAACACCTAAATGTCACATGGAGAGTGACAGAAATTCTAGCCATTCATGGATGTGCTGTTATAATACAAAATAAGATCACCATGTGTGGCTGCAGAGGGCGCTGTGGCTCAGTAAAAGTTACATAGTTTTATCTTGATGTGCCAAATGCTCCTGAAGGCCATGCTAATGAACAGTGCAACAACTCACATATATTCAATTTACAATTATAAAAAATAAATAACCAAATGTTTTATTAGAAAAGTAAAACATCATTATTATTGACTTATTGTTGAATAATCTTTTAGGTGAGATACTTCAAGTCACTCTGTTGTATTTTTTCTACGAATTAATTATTCTACCAATCATTTCAGCAATACATCATACAAATCTTGATTATTGAAGTGTCATAATGTACATACATATTGACACATATGTATTTCATCAGTTTTCAGTATAGAAGATAAATAACAAAAAGAAACCAACAGACCAACAAATCACAACCTAGATGACAAACATTAAGCATCTAAGCCTTCATGCTCAGGAGAAATGTAAGCCCTCAGCACTTTTAAAAATGGCCCTGTTCAAGACAGCACCCAGATACTGCTGAGGCATATATTAGCAAAGGTGTGCACATCTCAGAATAAATTGAATCCAGGGGAGTTAACTCGTTCGAATGGATAAACACATGAATCAGTCTTACCGCTCGTCTGCCACGCTGCAGGTCCCGTCTAAAGCCTGAGCCTGAGAGAGGCGCTGCTGAAGGGATTCAAACTCCTTCCTCAGGGTCTCATACTGAGCTACGGGGACAGAGTCCGGGCTGGAGGTCTGCATGTCTGTGTCGTCCTTCTCATACATCTCCAGCATCTGTATACCACACAGAGGTATCATTTAATAATTATAATAATAATAATAATAACAACTTATTTAATATTAACTTTATTTGTAAAACAATAGCTAAAGAAAAAAAATTATAATAATAATATGGACAATATCCACTTTTATAATTGATCAGCCAGTGCTGCGTAACTATATGCATTGCCATGAGGAAACATGTAATTCCATTAGATATTTTCTGCCTGCTAAATCTCCACATCTTTTTAACACCACACTCCCAGTTTGTAACAGAGTTTCTGTTATAAACATAACTTATTAATACATGAAAGCCTAAGCACATATACCCTTGATGATATCATCCTAGGTTTTTTTCAGACAGAGCTCCCCCAGAGCCACAGACGACTGTGCCACTGTTTCCACAGGCTCAATAAAACTCCCGGAGAATAATAAACTGACCTTTATGAGTAAAATCCCCAGACCTCCCTTTAATTAACCTGAGTCATTATAAATCTTATTCTGTTCTGCATCATTTACAGTAAATCACAGCAGGAGATGTGGTTCTGACCTTTGTTCCTCACGTCCTCTCTTAAATTTTACCTTCCCCACTTTCCTGTCTGGTTCTTCTTAAACACAGCAGGGCAGAGCTACATCACAGCTGCTCGTACAGCGGTGCAACCAACAACACGAGAGAATACTGTTAAAAGAAAACTTTAACCGTTCATCCAGCGTGACCCAGTTAGTGAGGGATGACTACAAGTGCCCCCATGTCTGCATCCGATGTTGTGTTGTTCTATTTATACTTGCGTGAACACAAGTGTCTCAGTGCATTAGTGCACCAGAGTGCAGCGTCATAAACTTTAAGTGGTCATGACTAATACCCCAGCCGGGGACACTCAGCTCCCCACCAAACAGCATCTTCATCTTCTGCCAGGAAAACATTTAATAATCACTTCACTAGTGCTATCGATTTAAACTCTCTTTAAAGAGACTGTGTGGGTTTGTAAAGTCGTTTTCAGACATGAACTCTGTGGGTGGGGTCAGGGAGGAGCATGCACGAGGCAGGACATGACGTATGAATTCACTGTTGAAATCACATTTTCTTTGTTTCGTTAGCTACGTGTATTTATTTATTTGTGTTATCCCTGACATTACCTGTACTTTGAGAACAAGCTCGGAGTTCTGCGAGGTTAGTTCCTCTATTTGTTTACGCAGCTCGGCAACAGTTCCTGGGTCTGCGGGGGCGGGGGAGGGACTGGCTGAGTCAGTGTCCTCATCCTGAGCAGGGGAGGCTCTGGAGCGCTTGGAGAGCAGCTTCTCTAATGGGAATGTTCAAAGGAAACCCACCAACAGGAACAATTATTCAGTAGTCAGTAATACACGCTGGAAAACCCAAATGGTATAGCAGGGATACATGCTTGGACGTACATGCATGCTCCGTGCAAGGGCCCTGGGGAGGACATGCACACACAGATCGCCTACCTGGGAAGTCAAACATTTCATCCAGGTCCTCAGAGTCACTGCCCCTCAATACCATGATCTCCCTTCAGCTCCTCCAGCAGCTTGTCTCTCTCTGCCTCGGCCTCCTCTAATCGCTGCTTCAGTTGGGACAACTATTGTGCACACAAAACCACACACACACACACAGGGACAACATGTTCTCTGATGTGGATGCAAACAGGCAGAGATGTACTGAGAAAGTTTACATTAAATCGTTTAAATATTTTTCATGCTGAGTCTGCAGTACCTCTTCCAAGGCCGAGATGGCGCTCTGCTGCTGCTGCTCCAAGGCCTTGATCTTCTGAAGCAGGCGGCCTCTCTCCAGACGGAGCCGTCGAATCTCCTCAAACACCTCCTCGTCTTCCGCCTTAAACAGACAACCACAAAAATATGACCAACCTCACAAAGTTTGCATGCTTATCAAACTGAGAACAACAGACATCAATGACTAAACAATCCTCAGGAAGAGAGAGCCGACCTGGGCTGGTTGCTGTGTTTCTGGAGGCTGTGGCGAAGGGGTCTGACCGGGGCGAGCAGGACTCCGGGGCTGAGGAGAGGGAGGCAAAACCTGCATGATTGAGACAGAAAACAACCAACTTCAACATTATTAGTCATTACAGAGATAAATCAGCATGCTTGGCCTTAGGTAATGAAAAAGACATTATAATCTTGGAGTTTTAAAATAAATCTTTGCTTTTCTTAGTTGTGTCACTTAGAAAATGACAGGATCTGATGAAGAAAACGAACAGCTTTAATCTGATATGTTATATGCACTGGTGATTTTGGGTATACTGAAGGTCTGGCCTTTGAGTGCGGTTGAATAATGTGTTTTCCATCCACTGAGACGTTTCTTTCAGTACCTGGAGAGGAGAGCGGGGTGGTGGAGGAGCTTTCCGTTTACGGGGGGTAGTCCCCCCCTGCACTGATGAGGCGCCTGAGGGGACTTGCGGGGGCTGTGTGTGAGTTAGGAGGGGGATCACAGACAAGCAGAGGTCAAGCTCAACTTAAAAAGGAAAAGCAGAGTTAACTGAGATAAAGACAAAGGGTCAGCAATAAGCCCCCCCCCCAAAAAAAAAGACTGCTGCACACAAAAACAATGACCTCATATTGGAAAACATGCACAATATGATCGGCCGCATTGGGGCATGAGCTCATTGATGGAGGGAGTGATGCAACACAAAGCCTTGCAGCCTTACCTCCTCGGCTGCGCCCTCAGAAGCTACGTGTGCAGAGGGAAAAGACACACACAGCAAAAAATGTCGACAGCAGTGAGGTTCAGGCACATGTGAATATATCCACACAGACACAAACAGACACAACTATACACACTTTCACTTCCATCCACTTTTTAAAGTAAAGTATATCATAGTGGCTTTCATGTATCTGGTTGTAAATCCACCAAAATGTAGAATAAGAACTAATGTGGTCATGCATCATTCACCTAATTCTCTCTTTCATCTCCTTTTTCAACCAGTCACACATCTGTTTCTCATATAACAGCTGAGTCTTTGTTAGGAGAGAAAAGTGGAACGAGCCTTTCGTCTCCTTTCTTTTCAAACCCGACTTTACAATCACATCCAGCTGCCGTCCTGATCCCCTTCCTCTTATTACAGTCTTATTACAGCATAACAACCTGTATCTACCCAGGATACACTGATGGTATGCTATTTGTTTCTGTCACATGTTTTATAATTATCCCATCCCTTCTATCTCTAAAAATAAAAAAAAGTACAAGCGGGCCTCAGACTGTACCTGGAGGAACTCCATCTTGCAACATCTGTGAGACACGCTGGTTGCCCGTGGTTACGCTGTAGTCACTGGCTTTGTGTCCAAGGGCGTCAACCAGCTGCGTGTTGGCCCCGCCTCTCAGCAGAGCCTCTACAGTTTCAATACTGTCACTCTCACAAGCCAACATTAACGCAGATCTGCGATTCAGATACAGGATCATGACATAGCAGGAAAATACGGAATCTCCCATAACACATCTGTGAAGAACTGTAGAATCAAATGGCATATTCATTTTAGACTTGTATGATTTAGTATCGGTGTTGCATTAAGTATTGTATCAGAATCAATTATGATTTAATGTATACAATAAATCAGTAAATATGTGTTATCTCTATCTGTAATGATAGATCCTATAAATGTGGAATCTCTCTCACCTTGCGAATGTTAACTAATGGATAAGGAATCTTCTCCTAGAGGTCAACTTAACCCAAATTAAAAGCTGTTACTCCATGCTGGAAGTCCTGACCTTCATCCCTTATAATCCCCCCCAAATACCCTCAATGACTGGATGACTTCACCCTGCACCCTGACCCAGACCACCCTACTGCTGGGACAATAATCTGGAGGAGGTTTTCATCTGAGCTAGAGAAGCTGCATCGTGTCCCAGTCTAACTCAAGTCACTCAACCTTTCAGTATTGAGATGGACAGAGGAGAATCCAGCTGCATCCCCTCCTTACCTTCCCTGGTTGTCCTGAATGTTTGCATTGGCACCTCGTCCCAACAGGAACACACAGAGCTCCACTCTGCTCATCTGAGCTGCTAAGATCAGAGGGGTGGCCTCGTCCTAACACAGACAAACAAGATTATACAAACATCATGCAGCAACAGCAACTTTGGTTGTAATCAAACCAAAAGTAATTCAAAAGTAATATACAATCTCTGTAATAATAACTTACACTGTCCTGGACATCCAGATCAGCTTTAAAGTCCCACAGGGTCTCAGTGCAGGACAAGCAGCCACTGACCGCTGCAGACAATATTCAGAACTATGGTTGAAATCCAGATATAAACATAAGCTTACATATAGAAATGATGGATAAAAGATTCAGTGTCGGGGGTTAAATGTTAATAAACAACTATTTGCTTTCAATACGCTTCTTGAATGGTTTGTGTCCCACACTATGTGAGTATGTTACTGTTTGGCTACAGTAACCAAACTGCTGTGGGTGTGTATGTGTTACCTGCATGATGAAGTGGTGTCCTGCCAATGCTGTCGATGCAATCAACTGCCAGTCTCTCCTGTCAATGAAAACGGAACATTAGAAATCCCTTCAAATTTGTCTGCCAAGCTTTTAATCTATTTACCAAGCAACCAAGTATCTTACCTGTAGGAGTCTCTTTAAACACTCTGACTGGCCGTTTTTGGCTGCGAGGTGGAGGGCGCTAAAGCCTGGAGTCAGACAGTCAGAAATAAAGGGATATAAACAAGAGCCATGAGATTCAGCAACCTTGGCTTTAAAGATAACACACTTATTGGGTAATGAAATACTGTACCAGCCCCGTCAGGGACGTTCACATCGGCTCCATGAGAGATGATAACCTCCAGACAGTCCAGACGGCCTCGGGATGCACTGAGGTGGAAACTGTGACACAGAGGAAGGACAATACTTGAGATATGAGATGAGAAATGAGAGTTTTCTCCATTTAAAATGTATGATTCTGTGGAATTGTTCAAAAACTATGGTTCAAAAAAATTATTTGTTTGTTAATTTATTTTAATATTAAAAGTTCTTGTTAAATTTCCAGAGTAAATAAAAAGCTTTAGTGATCAACTTACGCCGACTTGCCCTCAGCGTCCAGCTTGGTGGGACAGAGACCTTTCTTGACGATGAGAGCAGAGACCTTGTCGGGGTCATTCTGCTCCACGGCCTGCAGCAGCCTCTCATCACTCTTACTCCAGTCCTGACTCTGAGGGGGGAGAACAGGTCATCACCCTGCACTGCCCCAAAGGAAACTGATACCACACTGCATATCTCACAACATACCACAGAGGGGATGGGCTGCTAAAAGAAATATGAGGAAATTAGAATGTGCGACAACCCGTTATGATGAAATACGTTGTTTTTGCTTGAGATCATTGAGAGGGTAGTTTTGCAAGTTACATACTTTCAAGATGGAAATCGCATCAGTAGAATGTGAAAACTTATCAGTATTCTTGCCTATTCATTCATTTGTTTACTGGCTCTATAGAGAAGATACCTACTGGCAGCGGCAGCAGGCTGAGACAAGGAAAAAGATGCTTCATCAGGCTAAAAACAGGCTGCTGAGGATCCATACTGCTAACAGGACGTCACACACTCAACTAAAAACAGCCACGGTGTACAAACCCAGCGCCGTGTGTCCTGGCTGACAACACACACTGATGACCGGCTACAGAACAAGTCCAGTATAACACCAGATAGTGCAGAGAACTCAGCTGAACATTAAGTTTAAATCCCTTAGAGGTCACAGCATCACATCGGAGATATACATAACAGAAGATGTATTCTACACTGAAATAGAAAAGCTGGCCACACATACAAACTCAGACAGACATCCATACAGTAACACTGCTACTCTTTGTGGTCTCGTCTGCCTTTGCAGCACCTCCCTGTCCGCATCAAAACAGCATCCTGTCGTCCTGATCCTGCTGCTAGCAGGGACACAGAGAGACTTACCATCGCACCTCACACACAAACACACATGCACATTGCCACATTGCCACCTCCTTCTTCTCATCCCTGTCCTCCCCGATCGATAATCTTATATCATTTCTCTGCCTCTCTGTAGCAGCAGCCTCTGTTTTCGGTCTCTCTATAAGTTTTTTTCCGGTTCCTGCACGGTTCCCCTGCTGGCAGCGTCACAGATCTGTACCTCTGCAGTTACAGAGCGGAGCGGGGCCTGTGTGATGTGAGGACTCAGCACAAAGAGGAGAAACGAGCTGGACCAAGCTGCACTCTGTTCTGCTGGTTAGGAAGGTTATTTATAGTATATATAATATCTATCAATCAATCAGTATATCTATCAATTAATCTGTCTATCTATCTATCTATAGATATATCTGTCTGGCTGTTAAGTGAAACTATTTATCAGCATCATCCAAGACGAACAGCTTTGTCACCATTGCTGTGCGGATCACTTAGTGTGCAGGCCAAGGTAACAGGGAGGTAGAGTTTCCCTTTGAGTCGACCTGACAGTATAATGGTGTTAAGAGCATCTGCAGGATCTAAATGCTCAGACCACACTGTGGAGCCAGCAGCAGGGGTGCAAGGTCTGTGACACCAGTTAGCCAGTCTGCTACACGGAGCAGGAAAAGAATCTTAAAGTTTTAAAAAATGCAGCACATTAGAGAACTAGGTTGACCCCCACATTTTAAGCCCTTCAAGGTAATGTAGCGGCAACAGCAGGGAAGTAGGAGTTCCTTGATTCCTTGTGTTGATTCCTTGTGTGTATGTGTGTGTGTGTGTGTGTGTGTGTGTGTGTGTGTGTGTGTGTGTGTGTGTATGTGTGTGAATAATTAAAGGCTACCTGAGATCTCTGGTCATAGCAGCAGTCTGGAGACAGACCTGCTCTCCTGCTGCTGCTCGGTGACACAGAATCCCAGTGCCCCCCATAAACACACACACACACACACACACACACACACACACATACACACACACACACACACACACACACACATACACACACACACACACACACACACACACACACACACACACGAGTGATATCTTTACAATAAACTTTTTAGGTAAAAACACCCCTTGAAAGGCTTATTTCTCTACACAGTAAGAAAACAGTTATAGTACATGTTCAACAGATGTCTCTTACCTCACTCTTCTTAAACTTTGCCTTCAGACTCTTCATAATCACTTGATAGGCACTTTGTCAACATGTACATTGAAATAAACAACAGAAATAAACAAAAGCAGTTATTATAGATGTATGTTATTGGAAGTTACAGCTTATCCAGTTGGGTCAGGTGGGTTATGGTATTTCCCCACTTGGTTCCACATATACACTGAAATAAATAAGACAAATTACACAAACTACTTATAACTAGTATATAAGTATGATATTGAAAGTTACATCTTATCCAATGTGTCTCAGGTGGTTTTATATTTACTCAACTCAACATGTAGGTGTCAATCATTTTTTGAACATGCTATGTGATGTAGTATATGAGCAGTAGCAGCATGCAGCCTACCTGTGGAGGACGGTCCTGCTCCAGGTGAGTTCCTCCTCCTCGTCCCATCAGCTGCCGCTCAGGGAAAACACTGGAGTCACTGCTGCTGCCTGGACGGAGCACCGATGCGCCCGCCTCCGTCGTAAATCAGCCAATCGGCGATGCGCAAATACACCGGATCAGCGTTTGATTGGCAGTGAAAGTCAACATATGCGTCGCGTGCAGACACTTCCTGAAAAGTGACATGTGTCCATATTAAACACAACTTAAAACGCCATTCCAGCAAATACACTGAGTTATTGTGTCGGTGTTCTCCATTTCAGTGGCACCTCTTTGACTCATCATACGGAGGCGGGGCGAGGACAGGTTCCTCTCTTTAGTTTTGACTTTTTTGGCCAATCACCTAAACGTAAAGCAATCACGTGGCTTGAGGACCTGAACCCGGAAGTTGTCACTTTAAAAAGCACATGAGAGATGAGTGGGTCCTTTTTGAATGAATCTGATGCTGGTTAGAGCTGGAGTACATATGGAAGATATTCATTCTTTAATGAATAACCGGATTGTGTTATGGAAGCACTTAATTCACAGATGTACATATTTAGAAGTCAAGCCCCATGTCAACGGATGGAAGAATGAACCAAAGATATTTGCTAAATCTCTTGACATCAATTGAATAAGACCCCTCAGTTATTTATTTAACTTTTACAGTTCTCCTACTAGTCTACTGTTGTTAGTGTTTATTTTTCTCTTTCCCTCACTACTGTATCATCACTGATTTCAATTTTGATATGCAACGTCTGCCTTAAAGGGATGCTATATATTTTCCCACCAAGAGGAGAGTGAAACCTGAAAAGTAAAAAAAAATTAACTAATACAGCTAATTATTATATAAATCATTTTACTATTCAAGGTGCTAATGAGTTTGTACCCTTAATTAAAGTGATAATTTACTGTTGCACAGACATTCAAACATCTATTACCATAAATGGATGCGGACCCTAATTTCCCGAAAACCATGAAGTGACATGAAACCTGCCTCTGGGTTTGTTTCTAGAGGAGACATGCAGTACACTTGAGCTGTCAGATGAGGGCAGTAGATGTAAGGCAGATTAAACTACATTGAAATAATCATTCCTTCCCGTCTGGGCAGCCTTTTCTCCAGTCCCCCGACTCACGACATTCAGAGGTAGCCTTTGTTGGTGAATGTCGACCGCTACTGATCTGTAACAGAAAGAAAAGCTTGTTTTTTGTTTTACCTTTTTAAAATATTATAATTGATGCTGTTATTGAGCGTCTGCATGAAGCCCAAAGTTCAGAGAAGATGTCTTCTCCATATTTAGCCATTTTATAATGAGGGAGTCTTGTTAATCCTCTGAACTATTCCACTGCGAAGTCTTGTTTCCGATTCAATTAAATCTTTGGCTCTGATGCAACCGTGTTTATTTTGCATTTTTAAAATAACACAATGATGTTTGTACCTGTCTTTCTGTCTCATTATCTCTTCTCCCTCGCTGTTTTCTTAATTTTTCTTCCCCAGTATCCCTGTCTCTCTCTCTCTCTGTTTTTTATTTTCTATTTCTTGCTCAGATTTAATCTTTTCTCCCATACAGGCTCTCACGCTGGCTATAGGACAGAAAGAAAAAATGAAATGTACGTCTTATATGTTACAGCCTTGTAGGGGTGTTAGGCTGTTCAGAGTTCTGCAGATGAAAAAGGGGGAATGTGTGGCTGAGAGGAGGGAGAAGAGAGGGGAGATTACGGCTTCAATCAGAAATGACAGGGGATAAAAATACAAAGGTAGAAAAGAGAGGCAGAGAGAGGGAAGGAGACGATATGTTTTGTCATTTAGGCATTTCAGCTATTTGAAATAGTGATTGCACTGGAAACGCATCCACATCTGTTGTGCAAACAAATGATCCACAAGTATCAAAGTCCCTGTGTTGTGCCAACAAGATCTCTATCAACTAACTGAATGAGTAGATCTCATTCCCAGAAGATAAGACCTTGAGCAGAGCATATTGATCTGGTCCCGTCTCGATAATGACTAGCAGTCGGAGAAATGTGAATCTTGTTCCCGCAACATTTTGTGGTTCCTTCAATCTTGTTCTGTTAAGATAAAAACAAACATTGAACTACTGAAGTGAGACTGGTTTTAGATCTGTAGGTCACATCTGGGCAGATTCTTTCCCACATGAAGAAAGGTAATTTGGCAAGCTTTTACATTTGCTGCTATTTGATCCTGTCTTCAAGTGGAATGCTCTGTAACTAATTCAAACTGGACTGCAGGGAGCTGAACGTGACTTCGGATTTCAAAAACCGGAGGAGCCCAGGCTAGGAAACCAGTGGTGCATGCAGGGGGAGCAGGAAGATGTGAAGGTCTTGATGGGATAGCGTTGTTGAGGCTGTGGTGGCGGGGTTGGATTCTCGCACGATGACCTCACCGACTCTCCCACCCCTTGGAGAGAGTGAGCTCATGAGTGTTGTAAAGAAAGAGGCATTTACCGTCTCTGAACAGACTTAGATGGGCCTCATACCCACTGTAGCACATAATCCATTTTGCCAGCACGGGCCGTGGATAGTGGGACATTTCTTACAGGATGAAACACGCTTAGAAAGAGGGCAAAGAAAAAGATGAAAGAAAGGGCATGAAATTGAAGAAGATGATTTATTCTTTGAGTGCTGTAAAGGGCCGGATATTAACACAATATCATTAATTACCGCAAACACAGTGAGGAGGTTTAATGCATAAATTATCTAGCTCAGATTTGTCAAGTGTTTGTCATCTCTGCGCATAAAGATGAGTTTAAAACCACAACCTTCACTCAGGAGGGTGTTATAAGATAATTCTGCAAGTAAACAATACTGCTTTTGAAAGATTCCCACTGAAATAAATGACTACATCATAAACTTCACTTCTCAATGAGGAACATAACATTTGTTTGTGTACCATAACTACAGTTTCACCATTGTTGCCTCTTTTCCATCTCTCTCATTATCTCTTCTGATGAGCCTTCCTCATCCGGCTTTGGATCCTTTGCATGCTGCAATATAACACGGGGACTCAGTATTAACCCATATGTGGTGAATTTGGAGAATCAAAGTGAAAAAGAAGTGAAAAATAATATAACTAAATTCACAAAACAGACCCTAACCACAAAAATATCCATAACAATAACAACTTCACTTCCACACTGTTGTAGGATTTCCCTCTTCACCAAACACTTCTTAGAGAGAGAGAGAGAGAGAGAGAGAGAGAGAGAGAGAGAGAGAGAGAGAGAGAGAGAGAGAGAGAGAGAGAGAGAGAGAGAGAGAGAGAGAGAGAGAGCAGAAAACAGTTTTGTTTTGCCTTCGGGCCTTTCGTAGTTTTTGGTTCTTTTTAGGGAAAACTGCGAAATAGTCATATTTAAAAAACCCACTTGAGGCTACAACATAAAAACTCCGTGATGTCATGCAGATAAATAATGCACATCTTTTGGAGCACATTCGTGGGAGCTGGAGTCTCATCCCCCTCTCCTCCTCCTCCTCTTCTTCCTCTGTTCTTCATTTGTTTTCCCTGTGCAGCTATCGTGAAGAGGATGCATCTCTTGGTTGCATCCCCCCAGTGTTGATGTGCAGATATTTCAATGAATGAACGCTCGGTTGACTGCGGGAGGGGAATAGGAGGATGTCTCTCGGGGAATGAAGCGCCTCCCCTTTAATCGCTCGGCTGGCGGAGCTAGAGAGTCGCTCAGTCTCTTCACTCGCACATTTGCCTTCAGCGGGTGAACTGGCGATCGTGTCACTGCTCGTGTTTTTTTTTAAATTTATTCCAGAGAAGCTGCTGCTGGTGTTTTTACTTCTCTTGTTCCTGTGGTGGAATGATAAAGGAGAGGCAGGTTTTGGGTCGTTTCAGTGTCAGAGCGTCATGGAGGAGCGCGGAGTAAAGCATCCAAAGTGGCACTAGGGTAGTAGGTGAGTGTGTCCGCAGCGCGCAGGAGCTCCCTGATGTTTAATCCTGATGTTTCTACGAGAAGTCAAACAGTTTATTTCAATTTGCTATTTCCTGCTCTAAGTGTGTCCTGCTATTTATAAACTTACTGAATTGGATTCCGATGAACAAACAAGCGGAAAATACGTGTGGCTCTTTAGATTTAACACTTCTCGGCTATTTCTGTGATTCCACATTACTTCCTCAAGTCTCTGTGTATCCCCTGTTTCTTTTTTTATCAGTTTGTTAACGTTGGGTTTTACTGCACTGCTGTGTAATGCAATTCCAGCCTTTGGGCAAAGTCCAGATGCCAGTCGCTATATATGCCCCAGCTCCCTGCGTAAAACAAAAGGGGGGTGCGTGAAAGCCCAGCTGTTGGTGCAGTTTCATGTCACTTGCAGTGCATGTGAAGTGCACGTTGATTGTGGGCCCTGTGGCCACATAAATAATTGTCCGGCACAAATATTTCTGAGGATGGGGAGCAAGTGGATTAATGTTGTTTTTTATTTGATTTATTTTTAATCTTTGAAATTACTTAAACTGCAAATCATATCCACAGCTCAGGCAGGACCATGAGAAACAAGGTCAGACAGTAACATCCCCTTTTTTTGTTTGTCCCTCTCTGCTCCCCTGCAGCCTCCTGCTCTCCGTCTCTCTCCCTCCTCACACACCAGCACTGTTTGGCCGAGCAGCGATGGCCAAGTGGCTGAAGGACTACCTGAGCTTCGGCAGCAGGAAGGTGCCCCCACAGCCGCCCACACCAGACTACTCCGAGAGCGAGATCCTCAAAGCGTACCGGCTCCAGAGGGACCTGGACTTCGAGGATCCCTATGAGGACTCCGAGAGCAGGCCCAGGGCCGAGTCCGGGCCGCCTGACCCTGCCACGCCGGTGTACGGGTCACCCATGAAGTCGTCCAGTGTGGACCCGAAGTCCCCCAAGCACAGACTGATCAAAGTGGACTCCCAGGAGCTTGGGCGCACCAAGATCCTCCTCAGTGCCGTCTCCATAGAGGAACAGCAGGAGCCTGTAAGAGCCTCCTTCTCTCTTCACATCTTTGTAGTTGTTCAGAGCAAAAAAAAACAAGTGCTGACAAATTAGTGATTGAATTAAGGAGAGGGGGATGAAAGGAAAGCATCCCATTCCTATAGCTGTCACAGCTTTATTGATCAGATTCCATAAGCAAGTGTCTGGTACTGTGTGTCACAAACACGCTCTGTTTTCATAAATCACATCACATCCCATGCGCCACATAAACTTGCTTCCATAGCTGGAGGGGAAAATTATTGACGGCTTGAGTGGACCGTTGAGTCGGAGAGGGTCCCAGTCCCCCGAGTTTATGTCCTGCCATAAATAATTAATGGGGTTTGGTTTTGCAAGCTGAGAGAGAGAGAGACCCCCGCATGAGCACATGTTAGGGGCCAAATACAGTACGGGATATATGTAGGGATGTGTCCCGGGCCAGAGGGGAGTGTAATTTAGACAGAGGGGCTGTTGGTGTCATCAGGCCTCTATCAATGTATGTGATGTCAATGTTGTGCAGTAGAAAACATCCATGGCGACTGTAAGGAACGGGGTGGGGGGTGGGGGAGGGGGGGGGGCAAACAGATGTCGAGAGAGCGACAGGAGAAGAAGCTCTACGGTTTCAGAAGGAAATAGTCTGTGCCCGAATTCACCTCACATATGCTGAGCCAGTTAAGGAGCATGTCAGTGTTTTTTTTCGTCCCTGCAGTTAAATCCATGACTCCGCTCACGGAAAAATGGCTACAAGTGCGAAAAGGCCTGAAGTGGATTGAAGTAATAGTCTTAACTGAAGTCAATACCCCGCCCTCTCCCTCTCTCTCTATACCCAACTCTCCTCCTGTGCTCATTAATTTCCCAGGGTCTGTGGGAACATCCGCACTCTAATTAACATTGCAGATTCCTTTGCATCGATAAATAACCTGTTACAGAATCAACACGGGATTAGGATGTGATTTTGTGAAGCGTGTTTTGAAAGAATTTGGGATGCAGAGCCTGGCAGGAGTGATTGTCTTTGTGCGAGGAGGAGGAGAGCGAAAAGGGGGCCGGTGTGTTTGTATCTATGCGCACATGTGTGTGTGTGTGCTTGGGTATTTTCATATCGTGTGTGATTGTGTGTGAGAGACAGACCATATGGCTGCCTGTGTAGCTGTCAGTGTGCCAGATGACCACTGTTTTCCTCCTGTGCTCACATGAAAGAACAAATGCTCCTGACCGACCAAGCGGCTCCTCTTACTCCTCCCTAAAAACATAGATCATCCTGAGACAGGGCTGCTACTCATTGTGTTGCATTCTCCTCTTAAGACTCAATGCAGTTCATTCTTTATGCCTATAATTCAAGTACCACCTTGCGTGGTTTCTAAATATACTCAGCATTTGTGTGGTATTGTGATGTTGCACGCCAAAGGTGCTAATTAGTGTGTTGGTGATACTCCAGAAGCATTTTGTCTGAGACCAGACGTATATTTAACGCGCTACTCAGCACGAGGACCTGATTGCTTGTTGTAAGTGTTGCACTGCTTTCTCCTCCATCTGAGGGTCTTGATGACATATTGTTTGTGCAACAGAGTTTATACATCTCATCTCTCATCTCATCTCATTTTCGTCCGCTTATCCGGGGTCGGGTCGCGGGGGGAGCAGCTCAAGCAGGGGGCCCCAGACTTCCCTTTCCCGGGCCACATTGACCAACTCTGACGGGGGGATCCCGAGGCGTTCCCAGGCCAGTGTTGAGATATAATCTCTCCACCTAGTCCTGGGTCTTCCCCGAGGTCTCCTCCCCACTGGACGTGCCTGAAACACCTCCCAAGGAAGGCGCCCAGTGGGCATCCTTACCAGATGCCCGAACCACCTCAGCTGACTCCTTTCTAAGTAAAGGAGCAGCGGCTCTAATCCGAGTTCCTCACGGATGGCTGAGCTTCTCACCCTATCCCTAAGGGAGACGCCAGCCACCCTTCTGAGAAAACTCATCTCGGCCGCTTGTACCCGCGATCTCGTCCTTTCGGTCATCACCCAGCCCTCATGACCATAGGTGAGGATAGGAACGAAGATCGACCGGTAGATCGAGAGCTTTGCCTTGCGGCTCAGCTCTCTTTTCGTTACAACGGTGCGGTAAAGCGAACGCAATACCGCCCCCGCTGCTCCGATTCTCCGGCCAATCTCACGCTCCATAGTACCCTCACTCGCGAACAAGACCCCGAGGTACTTGAACTCCTTCACTTGGGCTAAGGACTCATTTCCTACTCGGAGTAAGCAATCCATCGGTTTCCTGCTAAGAGTCATGGCCTCAGATTTAGCGGTGCTGATCCTCATCCCAGCCGCTTCACACTCGGCCGCCAGCCGATCCAGTGAGCGCTGAAGGTCACAGGCCGATGATCCAATGAGGACCACATCATCTGCAAAAAGCAGTGACGAGATCCTCAGACCACCGAACTGCAACCCCTCCCCACCACGACTACGCCTCGATATCCTGTCCATGTATATCACAAACAGGATTGGTGACAAGGCGCAGCCCTGGCGGAGACCAGCACCCACTGAGAAAGAAACTGACTGGCTGCCGAGGACGCGAACACAGCTCTCGCTTTGGGAGTACAGGGATTGGATGGCCCTGAGGATAGAC
This sequence comes from Pseudopleuronectes americanus, assembly GCA_038501795.1. Taxonomy (NCBI): domain Eukaryota; kingdom Metazoa; phylum Chordata; class Actinopteri; order Pleuronectiformes; family Pleuronectidae; genus Pseudopleuronectes; species Pseudopleuronectes americanus. The sequence continues at coordinate 11,584,747 of CM076724.1, forward strand.
CCCCTTACCCCATACTCCCGCAGCACCTCCCACAGTTTCTCCCGGGGGACCCGGTCATACGCCTTCTCCAGATCCACAAAACACATGTAGACCGGATGGGCATACTCCCAGGCCCCCTCCAGGATCCTTGCGAGAGTGAAGAGCTGGTCCGTAGTTCCACGTCCGGGGCGAAAACCGCATTGTTCCTCTTCAATCTGAGGTTCGACGATCGGCCGAACCCTCCTTTCCAGCACCTTGGAGTAGACTTTACCAGGGAGGCTGAGAAGTGTGATACCCCGGTAATTGGTACACACTCTCTGGTCCCCCTTTTTGAACAGGGGAACCACCACCCCGGTTTGCCACTCCTTTGGCACTGTACCCGACTCCCACGCGATGTTGAATAGGCGTGTCAACCATGACAGCCCCTCAACACCCAGAGCCTTTAGCATTTCTGGCTGGATCTCATCAATCCCTGGGGCTTTGCCACTGCGGAGATGTTTGACTACCTCAGTGACCTCCACCAGGGAAATTGACGACGAAACACCATCAACCTCGAGCTCTGCCTCCAACATAGAGGGCGTGTTATTCGGATTCAGGAGTTCCTCAAAGTGTTCCTTCCAACGTCCGACGACCTCCTCAGTTGAGGTCAACAGAGTCCCATCCTTACTGTACACAGCTTGGATGGTTCCCCGTTTCCCCCTCCTGAGGTGCCGGATAGTCTTCCAGAAACACTTTGGTGCCGACCGAAAGTCCTTCTCCATGGCCTCTCCGAACTTCTCCCACACTCGCTGCTTAGCCTCCGACACGGCAGCAGCTGCAGCCCTTCGGGCCTGTCGGTACCCTGCAACCGAGTCAGGAGTCCTCCAGGATATCATATCCCGGAAGGCCTCCTTCTTCAATCGGACGGCTTCCCTGACCACCGGTGTCCACCACGGTGTCCGAGGGTTACCGCCCCTTGAGGAGCCTAAGACCCTGAGGCCACAGCTAGCCACCGCAGCTTCAGCAATGGAGGCTTTGAACATCGCCCACTCCGGCTCAATGCCCCCAACCTCCACAGGAATGCCAGAAAAGCTCCGCCGGAGGTGTGAGTTGAAGATACCTAGGACGGGGGCCTCCTCCAGACGTTCCCAGTTCACCCGCACTACTCGTTTGGGCTTACCAGGTCTATCCGGAAATTTCCCCCATTCCCTGATCCAACTCACAACCAGATGGTGGTCGGTTGACAGTTCCGCCCCTCTCTTTACCCGAGTGTCCAAAACATGCGGCCTCAGATCAGATGACACGATCACAAAATCGATCATTGATCTTCGGCCTAGGGTACTCTGGTACCAGGTACACTTATGAGCACCCTTATGTTCGAACATGGTGTTTGTTATGGATAATCCATGACTAGCACAGAAGTCCAATAACAACCGACCGCTCGGGTTTAGATCAGGGAGGCCGTTCCTCCCCACCACGCCTCTCCAGGTGTCTCCATCGTTGCCCACGTGGGCGTTGAAGTCACCCAGCAGAACTACGGAGTCCCCTACTGGAGCCCCATACAGGACTCCATTCAGGGTCTCCAAGAAGGCCGAGTACTCTGAGCTGCTGTTTGGTGCATACGCACAAACAACAGTCAGAGTTTTCCCCCCTACAACCCTTAGGCGCAGGGAGGCGACCCTCTCGTCTACCGGGGTAAACTCCAACACCGCGGCGCTCAGCCGGGGATTTATGAGTATCCCCACACCCGCCCGGCGCCTCACGCCCTTGGCAACTCCGGAGAAGAATAGAGTCCAACCCTTATCCAGGAGTACGGTACCAGAGCTGAGACTGTGCGTGGAGGTAAGCCCCACCAGATCTAACTGATAGCGCTCCACCTCCCTCACAAGCTCCGGTTCCTTTCCCCACAGCGAGGTGACGTTCCACGTCCCCAGAGCCAGCTTCTGCCGCCCGGGTCTGGTCCGTCGAGACCCCTGACCTTCGCTGCCACCCATGTGGCTGCGCACCCGACCCCAACGGGTCTTCCCACAGGTGGTGGGCCCATGAGATGAAAAGAGGGGGGGTGCCACGTAGTTTGTTCGGGCTGTGCCCGACCGGGCTCCGTGGCAAACCCGGCCACCAGGCGCTCGCCATCGAGCCCTCCGTCTGGGCCTGGCTCCAGACGGGGGCCCCGGGCTTCCTCCGGGCCGGGTCACATCTCCTCTTTTTTCGATATTCATTGAGGTTTTTTTTTGAACCATTCTTAGTCTGGCCCCTCACCTGAGACCACTCTGCCATGAGAGACCCTACCAGGAGCACAAGGCTCCAGACAACACAGCCCTCAGGTTCACAGGGACACGCAAACCTCTCCACCACGATAAGGTGACGGTTCCAGGAGAGGAGTTTATACATACAGACCGAATTCTCCTACTTATCAGAAAACATTCATGCCTGAGGATGTTTTTTATGCAAGTGTTTATTTGAAATGCTTTGATTTTTTTTATTAAAAAGCTGATTATGAAAATTCTGGATCAAAGCAACTATAGTCTTTGACAAAACATTTTTAAAATAATTTTTCATTTCTGTATTAAATCAGAAACAGTAGGGACCTGGTTTCTCTAAGGGGACAAGTTAATGTTGTGTTCTGTCAGCAGGAGTCGTTTTTCATTATGAGTAACTGTGTGTTTCGTCCTTTAGGTGGTGCCCTCTGCTCCGCTGGCAGGGGACACGGACTATTCTGATCCTTTCGACGCTCGGCTGGATCACCGGCTGGAGACAGACCTCGGACCAGTTCCCTGCGAGAACAACGGCTACATGGAGCCGTACGAAGCCCAGAGGGTGATCACAGGTCAGTTGACCCTCACTGCTCATCACAGTGATCATGAGATCAGTCACTGACCCTTTCACTGCCTCCTTTTTGTGCTTCAGTTTCTCATTATTAGTTTTGTTCATGTGGTAAATTCATGCATCCACACAAATAATCAATCATAATTGCATGAGATGAAGTGGTCATGCTTAACCCTTAGATGCACAAGTGGGTCAAAAATGACCCGGTGAGGTTGTTTTCTTGAAATATCTCCATAATGAAAAATTGTTATCATTTCACACTCCAGGTATTCCTCAAAAAACATGTTTTTGATATAATGCCATTTACATTTTTAACTTACCTTTTATACATTTAAAGAAATTGTAGTTTTTGTATTACTACCCCAAGCTTCCATAAGTGGGTCAAAAATGACCCGCATGCATTTTCTATGGAATCCAATGGGAGCCTTTGATTATTATCAACTGTGGCTGTCAGGAATAACTTAACTGTGGACCACACAGACTATATCAGAAATTTCACCCCTGAAGAAGATTATTTTACACAGCAAGAGCTGATACGTGTAAGTATTATATTCATATAATGTTGTGTGTGTCTTTCATGACTGTTGTCATTATTATTTATCAATAAATTTGTCTACTTTATAACTAGCTAACTAAGATAGCTAACATTACTATATGTATTGTGTGTGTGCGTGTCGTTCATGATTGTTGTGTGAAAGAGTATTTTATTATTATTTATCAACAAATTAGCCTACTTTATAACTAGCTGTTAGCTAACTAAGTTAGCTAACATTACTATATGTAGTGTGTGTGTGTGTTTGAGTGTATTTATTTATATAGCTACATATTGATCTATTGAAAACATTACTCTTAAGTTTCCTCATCCAAGGTGTCATGAGAGGCAGTAATGGGGTTGGACTCCAAGTCTGACATTTCTGATGATGAGGACCCAGACTATTGTCCAGGTGGCAGTGGCAGTCGTCCACCTGGAAATCCAACTGAACAGGGTCATCTGACTCAGAAGACTCCTCTTCTGTCTCCTCTGAAGAAGAAAGTGTCCAAATCATGTCCAACGGAATAAGTCGGAAGGGCTCTTACTGGAGAGAGTTACCTCCCACCCAGGGCAGAACACAGAGCCACAATATCCTCAGAAGTCGGTCAGGCCCTGCACAAGGGCTTAGCACCACTGTCTCACCAAAAGATGCATGGGAGCTCTTTATCACTGATGATATAATACAAGAGGTAATGAAGTGCACAAACTTGGAAGGACGGAGAGTTGGAGAGGCGGTGGACTAGTGGCAGAATAACTGGATTATGGGCAGAAGGTTACGGATATCGGACTGGAAGGTCACTGGACCAGATCCTGGCAGGTGTGCTGTATTGTCACCGCGAGGAATCAAACCAAAGTCCAAAGAGCACTATCCCTACCCCCACTGTCTAAGTGCCCCTGAGCAAGGCACCTTACTCCACCAACATCTGCTCCCCGGGCGCTGTGCACGGCTGCTCACTGCTCTGTGTGTCCTGTGATGTTCACCAGATGGGACAAATGCAGAAGACAAATTTCCTACTCTGCATGTCGTGTGATTGTGCATGTGTTTGGACCAATAAATGTATCTTATCTTATCTTAGCAACAGCTAGAGGAAAAGAATGGAAAAAGGTCACCAAAGATGAATTCATGGCCTTCATTGGATTGACCCTGCTTACAGGTAGTGAGAAGAACTGGGATGTATCAGTACGTGAGCTGTATGGGAGTCCTCTACATAATCCCATGTCGACTGGAAGGCTGCCCCCAACTGCAAACCCCCGATTATTGAAGCAATGGAAAGGTGTGGGGTGACAAAAGAGGCAAGAAGGCAAAACAGGGAAAGGAGAGAGGAACTGTCAATGACTGGACAGTAACACACACACACACAATGGATGTTCACTTTTTCTATTTCTGTTCTGGGTAATTTTCTTTTTCAAAAATGTTAAAAAGTGAAAAATAAAGATATTTCAAACATGAAATCATTCTTGTGTGGTCCTAAATATAATACTAAATATTATACAAGTGATTATTCTTAACCAAAATGACAAAAATAGCATAAAAACCCATTGATTCGAATACGGGTCATTTTTGACCCACTTATGGAAGAGTGTAGGGTCCCGTCACTCGTGCATCTAAGGGTTAAGGGATGACTTCAGATCTCATCATGAAGAGCACTGTCAGGTACTCTATTGCAGTTCAGACACAAAATCATGAATAAAATATGGTTCTGTGATATGAAGTTATATTATTATTATTGATCTGTAGTCCGTCAGCCATTTCTTTCATCAAAAAACATTGAGAGGATTTTCGACATTAGCATTCTATTTTTTATTAAATAGTTCTGCTTTCACAGAACAATGCGTCTTTATTTCCATATTCTCCAGTTCTTTGTTCTAAAAAGTGCCTTAAACGCAGTATTTCACACTATTTCTTGTTTAATTGCTTCATTTATAACAAACAGATCTGCTCTGGAGTATTGTACCTGTCCACTCCCCTGCGTTAGATTCATCACAGATGAGCCGGCCCTTTGGAGATAACTATCCAGCCTCAGACCCTCCCGCCGCCCCCCCCCGCAATCTTCTCCCACGTTGTCTGGCTCGCATCTATCGTTTTCCATTTGTCTCTCTCCCTCGTAACATCTCTGTCTAGCCCCTCTCTCTCTCCCCCCCCCAGCATTCTCCCTGCTCTGTCCCAGTCATTTAGTGTAAAAGCCTCCCCCTCCTCCCCTCCTCCCCTCCTCTTCCTCCATTTCTCTATCTCTCCTCATCTCGAGGGCTCTCCCCCGCGGCCCTGAGGGGAGTCTGGCTGTCTCTCTAATTTGTTTTTTAGCAAATTTGATGTCCTGTTCAACCCGCCCATTGCCACTCCTGCTACCTTTTGGTTGGTCACGTGACGTCCATTACATCGGGTGTAAATGATCGGCGCCTCCCTTCATCGCTGCCCAAGTGGAGAAACGCTGAAGAAGATCTTTTCTTGCAGCGGCTGGATGGAGCCATTGGAAAGATTAGATTCACAGCGGTGACGGTAGAGTGTTTGGCGAATGCCTGTCACAGTTCTGTCTTTGACTTTGAATTGAGGCTGTCACTCCAGGACTGAGTGTCTGCCCGCTTTTGTCTGTCCGTCTGTTTCTGCTCATTACTAAACACGGCGGAGCAGCAGAGACAGGTGTGAGATCGGAATAGTGATTCTCAGACACAAAGACTGTCCTGGAAAGACACCTGTGCGCTCTTTTAGACGGCACTTTATGAGTTTGAATGTTTCCACTCCTCAGTCCCGTCACAGTTTCCAGGCCCCGGCTCACATCTGTATGCCCAAAGCCTCCTCTGCCCTCCCTGCCGTCTCTCCCCTCAATCTTCTCTCTCTGTCACCTTTCTGGCAAATTGCTATTTTCACCCCCCTCTTTTGTTTTTTTCCCTCCATCGTGCTTCCTATGAATCTCTCATTTTATTTCCTCCACGCCAGTTTTTATCTCTGCGCCTTCCTCCTCTCCATCTGCAGGCTACCGCTGACACGGCGGGTTCCCAGCGCAGGTATAGAGCAGCATTCAGCCCCGCTGTGCTTCTGTCTCAATGGCTTTACATCAAACGCTGACAGACCTCCCCTCCCCTCCTCTCCCCTCCCGTCCTCCTCCTCCTCCCCTTGTTTCCTCGCTACTTCCCTTTCCTCTTCCCTCTCCTCCTGCTCCCCACCACATCCTCTCACTCTCTTTTCCCTCCTCCCTCGCCTTGCTCCTCCTCCTCTCTCCATTTCCCCTCCACCCTCCCCTTTCTAGCCTCGGGGACTTTCCCCAGGGTCTCCACTCGGTCGCCATGGTGACTACAGGGCCGCCCAATAACGGTGTCTTGTCGTGTGAAGGTTAAAGTTTCTCCCGCTTTCCACCAGCGATTATTTCCATTTCGTCCGGTTCAGCACTCACGTGGGTGCACCTTCTCTCCAAGGCCTCTGGCTGTGGACACAGAAGATGCATACTCCTTCATTTTCCCTCCCTTTCTTAACCCTGTGTTTTGAAAGGAGATATTTTTAAGGTCAAGCTATCAGACTGTCATCAATGATTGCTGCTCCAGCTTACAGGCTCCTATTGGTGCATTCAGAAATCTGATTTCCTCCTCTAGCTTGCGTCATTAATCTTAAATCCTTTTATCTCATGACCATGTTTGACTCCGCGTAACAATCAGGTGCTGAAGAGCATCCCTCGGCTGGGACCCACTGAGAAAGTGATGAAAATGTTATCACGGGTACACGGATGCTGTTGTGAGCCATGCGGGATTGCTGCTAGGATCCAGGAATGGTGTGGAGGAGGGAGTTGGCTACCGTGTTGCCACTCAGCATCTAGCCCAAGGCCTCGTTAAGCCCCCCCATATGAGGTTTTGAGCTCACGGCAAGCTGTGCAAACATAATTTGTCTATCCACTCTAATTCTAGTCATGTCAGAGCTCAACAGGCTTTTTGTTTTGCTTTGTAAAGCAGAATAATATCAGTCCTGTGTGAAGAGGGACCTCATCACTACTGGCAAATATTATCTACTAATATTCTCTATTTCTCCTACAGAGTGGTTAAAGGTGACAAACGAGACAAAGCTCTAAATGCTTGCATGTGTTTTTTGTGTGTGTGCTTTATCGTGGATTTAATTTGCATTGGGTTTGACAGAGCTGCAGCGTGGCCCGGGAGGAGGACGGATGCGTGGGGGGGTGCAGCTCTACGACACTCCCTATGACGACGAGCGAGGACAGCGACTGGGCCTGGTGTACGGAGATGCTCTGGAGGAGGGCAAGGAGAGCAGCAGGCTGCCGCAGGATGACGAGAGGCCGGCTGACGAGTACGACCAACCCTGGGAGTGGAAGAAGGACAACATCTCCAAAGCCTTCGCAGGTATGAAGACACATCGTGACGGTATCGTGAGGAGGAGCGAAGAGTAGCACTGTTTGAATGTGTGCGTGAATAAGTGAAAGTGAGTCGTACTGGAAAGCCCTTTGAGTTGTCAATAAGACTAGATGCTGATTACAGTCCATTTCATATTCTTGATTTTAGCTTAAAATCTAAATGAAGCAAATCCCATATTAATTTTACGTTTCATGGATTATGTGGATTTTCAAACAGGGAAAATACCATCAAGATTTTTTTTGCGTTGGAACTGTTCAATCATGCTTTTCAAAAATGCATGATTTATAAGCTTTATAAGGTAGAGAATAACATCATTGTCTAAACCACACCATATTTTGCAGGCTGTTTTGGCTTCAAATTGCCAGAATGAATCGATGCTCGGAGTTTCCCAGGAAATATTCAACATGTGAGATTCAGTGTGCAGGAAATGCATGTTAAACTGAAAATCCATCTTAAAACCCACATATTTAATATCATCTGATGTCTTTCCTGGATATCTACTGAAATTCTATAGCCGACGCAGCAAAGATGAGGAATAACCCAAAATTAGTTTTTCCAAAAGGAGAATCATGAAATTGATTTAGTGAAAATGATCAATAGCACACAACTCAAAATGGCTCCTTTTTAAAGACCCTTCAAAGATTACACATGGAGTCCTGACCTTTAATGTTTCATCATTTCATCGCCCATGCCGTTTTCTTTGCAACAAATGGAGACTACTGTGACCTTCACTCAAAGGACACCCGTCTCTCTGTCTCTTTTACTACATTTAAACACCTACTGGCGACTATTGATTTCTCCCTCTCACACATATGCCACAACACTGTCACAGCAACCTTGGAGATGATTGGAATTGACAGAGACGTCTCGTGTGTGATTTGCTGTGTTGATGTCATAGAAAGGAGGTTGACAGGGGAGGAGCATGGAGGAAGTTCATTTCCTTTGTGAAGCGTCGTTTTATCTGCAGTATTTTGAAATAATTGGCTCGTGGTTATCGTTTTTTAAAGTTGCTCTGCAGTTCAGGTCCCATCCCATCTTCTTACGTTCCATCTACTGAGTGTAATTGGAGGGAGAGAGAGTGAAGTGGAAGTAAAGAGAAACCGAAACAGACTGATGGGTCATTTAGGAGTGGATCACTGTGAGGCACGTCGGGCCAAGTCAGCTTAATTGAGCTGCATCTTCAAGTCACCAAGGTCAAGGTGATGGGATAATAAATCAGCCGCCCCTCCGCACCCGCTCTCCTCCCCCCTCCTACGTCTCCCCCTCCCCTCTCTTCTCAGTTAATTACATGCCTACATGTGCGTGACTGATCCGGTGCTAATAAGAGAGTCATGGTCAGCACACAATGGTCTGAACACACTCACACTCGCATAGACATATCATTTTACACCATGTTCATCCTTGAATCGCGTTAACCATAAAAAGCAGCACAGAGACGCCGTAACTAATTGGAGAGCAGAGTTTCGAATGGAAACGCACGGCTGTTAATTTAAAAGCCAATAACACCTCTCACCTGTTTGCAGCCTTATCTGTTATTTTCTTTTGCATTCAAGCTTCTCGTCTTTGTTCCACATGCAGTGTGCACTCCATTAGAGGACACAGTGGAGGAACACGCCTGTGAGGCTGCAGTTGTCTGACCCCGTGTTTTCCCCCCCATTTAGAGTCAGCACTATAAGCCGTGGCGCTGTGTGTCTTTGCAGGCCGGAGCGCTGAAGTATAAACACACAAACAGTGTTTTCCATTCTCACATTTAATCCATATTCCCAGGCCCGCTCAGCGTTGCTAGGCACGGCCGACATGAAAGGGGAGGGAAGAGATGGCGAGGACGAGGACAGAGCAGGAAAACAAGAGAGATGGAAAAGATGGACAGTGGGCAAAAAAAAAGGAGAGATGAGGAGGAGGACTGAGGGTTGGAAAATGGATAGAGATGCTGAAGAGGAGGCTTACTGGAGCGAGAGAGAGCGAGAGAGAGCGAGAGAGAGAGCGAGAGAGAGAGCGAGAGAGAGAGAGAGAGAGAGAGAGAGAGAGAGAGAGAGAGAGAGAGAGAGAGAGATTGGGTTGTCCAAGGTTATGGCGTGTATGGTGGCAGCTCAATGGGTGTTTGTGGAGGCCCAGTTCTGCGGAGGGGAAGGGTGTTGAGGAGAATTAATGGTCGGGGGGCTGTGGCGAGGTGAGGTGAACAGAGAGGAGGCGGGGGGGAGAGAGTCGTAGCAGGGTGCAATCAGTCATCCTCCTAACATAGGCACATTCTCTGCGACACACACACACACACACACACCAGCATCGGCAGCAGCAGCACAGCGGCGGTGACAGCGGTGTCCTCGCAGCCCCCCCCTCCCTGCGGATGTGACACACTCACTCTGATAACCTGCTGCAGGGGGCAAAGGGGGCATCACGATCTGCCAGCAGCCCCCTCCTCATCACCTTCACACGGGCCAGTACACACACACACACACACACACACACACACACACACACACACACACACACGTGGCTTCTCAAATCAGGTTTTCCAGCTGTGATTAGCACCAGGCTACTAATTCAAGGGTGAGAGGAGATTGTGTGTGTGTCGACTCAAATGAGTGTGAGGGTGTTGGGGCTGGATCATATTGTGTATGGATTTACGTACTCACCATTCATGTAAGCGCTTTCGAACAGAATCTCCCTGATTATAATTTTGGCGGATTATCCGTCTTTAAATGAAATCGGGGTATTGTATGCTGAAGCGAAGCATTTGAAGGCAATTGATAGATTTTCATTGGATGTTTGGGTATGGCTGGCTCAGCTGTGTGAGCATACCTGAGGATTTAAACGTGACAAGTCTCTCTCAGTCCGCTGGGTTTTAATTACGCTGGTGGAGAGCTGTCACCAGTCACCAGCGTCCAGCTTGAATTACAACGGTCATTATTTCCTGGAAGTCAATAGTGAGTCCAGCAGTGTGCAGATTCGGTCCTGCAGCCATTCGGCACCAACTAGAGAGCTAATGAAAAGCAGCATCTCATTAGCTCTCTGATGGTGACACCTAATTAACAGATGAATGGGTGTTTCAATTTTTTTTTAAGTTTTATAGTCCACCTCAAGAGAGTTGAGCCGTTTCATTTGAGCTAGATGATGAGCAATGGAGGAGTGGACACATGATGAGAGCGCCGCAAATCAGCTGGAAAATTTGGATGAGAGGAAAGGTGAATGAATAACATCGCCGCCTCTAGCAATTACTATTATCGTGCCATTGAGCAAAGCACTTATTCTCCACTTATTCCAGTGCAGCTGCTCATTAGGCAACAGCAAAAAACTGGGACTGGGAATGTGTTTGAACCAGAAGCAAGAGGGCGGTGAAATGTATGTGCAGTTTAGGTAAATACTTTGCAGCCAATAAAATCTTCCTGTAATTAATTTACCTTTTGTAGCCATAATATGGAAGAAATGAATAGAGCTGCCTGTAGCCTGAGTCCCCTTTGTGTTTAGGGGAATAGCAGTGACCACGAGTTCGACATGTTTCCTTTGTTTCCAGTCTCTGGTTGGATTGACATATTATTTTACAGAAAATGAATGATACTCTGGTGATAAATCCTATTGACCATGGTAACCTTTTTCCTTCTAGTAGCATTGTGAAGCTTTTCTAATCATATGGTTTAACTTTTGAGTAAAAGGACCTTTTGATCATTAAGTCTTTCATGTGGCGCCATCATCAGGCTAATTGGTCACTTTTGTTTGGTTTATGACCAAATAGCTTCATAGCTAAAAAATTCCTCTCAGCAGAGCTGTTCTTTGTGTTTACTGCTAATTGGTGCATCTTAGCATGCTTAATTATAGTGAACCATAGGCTATACATCATGACTGATCCCCAAAAGTGGAGCCAAAGCGTCTTGCTTGCCACCTGAGGGCTGGCTGCAGTATAGGTCATAAATTCCACTTGCTCCATGTTTGTGGATGGGACATGGGCAAAAAAAAAGATAAAATGCACGTAAAAAATTTGTATGCAGGATATTTTGGCTTCATTCGTGGATAGTGGCCTGAGGTGAGCTCTCCATGTTATACTGTTATATACACTATTACATAATTAACTTAGTTAACTTATCCTTACTAAACATAGCATGTCAATATTGCATTGATGTGAGCATGCTGACACAAGCATTGAGCTCAAAGCATAGCTGTACCTCAGCAGCCTCACAAATCTGCGTTGGAATCAGTCTATGGACTCAAGTAATGTTTTGCTGATCATTAAAGATACTTTCTAAGAAAATGTAGACATATTTTCAAAGTCAAAGGACATTAGATTTCTTTATCCATCCTTGGTAAAGGAGCACTGTTAACGTAGATGCTAAAGGGTGCTGTAAAGTTTTAACGATTGCCAATGCAAAGGCTCAGTTGAGCAAACCTTGCAAAGGCAGATGGTCGACAGCCTATTTGTGCTGTGTCTGGATGTCTGGGCACATGTGCTCCGACATGTTTCCTGGGCTATTCTGGGTGTTTGTATGTCTCCCTGTACGAGCCCCATAAAAGCATGTTAGTGTGTATATGTGTGCATGCAGACAAGACAGAAAAGACAATTAGATTTCCATTTGCTGTGCGGTGCTGCTCTCTGCTGCTCTAAGCACACCCTGGGGACATCTGACCAGTCTCTTCATCAATTTACTGGCACAATGGAAGGACTCTTATCTTGCTCTCACTCTCTCTTTCTCTTTCACTCCGGCCTCCACTTTCTCGGCCCCTTCCTTCTCGCTGATTTTCTCCCTCCTTCAGCGTGAACCTTACCTGACATAAATGAAAAGGCATGTCCTCCGTGATTCCCTCTTGTCAGCCACTGTGGGAGACAGGTCGGAGCGATGATGGAAGTAGAGTAGGGCGCGACTGGAGAGGGGCCAGGGAATATGGAAGGAGAAATAATGCCCCACTTAGGTGAAAATGGGAAGATGAGAAAAGAGGGAGGTTCAATACAAGCCTCGGGGAAATGGATGTAATGAATTACGAGAAAATGTGTACACAAAGGAGGCTCAATGAATGTGAGATGCTTCTAAGATTGAAATCAAAACGGTGTGGATCTTCATTTTGAAAGAAGGACTTGTGTGAATGCATGTTTTTTGTTTGTTTTTCTACCCTGCACTGGTGTGATGGCAGAAGGTGTTAATTGTCTGTCCTTATGGGAGCCATTTTTCCTCAGCAGAAGCTCTTTGTGTGCAGAATGAAGACGAGCCGTCGGGGCTGTTTGAAGAACAGATGTTCTCATTAATGGAGCTAATGAAGCTGTGCTGTTGTCTAATGTCGGCTCCTCCTCTATCGTGAGGACACAGGAAACGGCCGATGTGCTCGAAAAGTCAGTTATCAGGCAATTTGAGCTCTGTGCAACACCAGAGAGGAGAACTTATCTGGCCCTTCCCTCCCCCCTCAGCTAATTCCTTTTAATTGTTAGCAGGTAGTTGAAGCACATGAGACTACATGTTTATTAAATTGTTGTCACCTGTTTCATCAGTCTGGTTATTATGGGGGACAGAAACGATAACAAAATAAAACACTCAATCTTCCGACATAATAACTAATACATTGCTGTAGATTTAGAAACAAATCAGGAATGTGGGCGTAGATGTGACCATGCCTTTAACCGTAAACTATTAAGTGTGTTATTGTCTCGTTCTGGCAAACAAAAGCACTAACAGCCTTCTGTGGATGACAACTCCACAGGTTCCTGGGATGAGTGAATGGAAGCCAGATGTTCCCTGTTTGTGAATGAGTGACATGGTGTGATAGTGTGTCTTTGCTTGAACGGGTGTGTTTGAATCTCTGTGTGTGCCTTAGCTTGGCAATCAACCTTTTGTTATCAGTGAGCAGCTCTCACAAGGCTCTGTGTTTGTGCAAGTGTGCGTGCTGGAGTGTGTGCGTGGGGATGTTTGTGCGTGTGTGTGTGTGTTTTAAACCTTTAGCATTTCAGACGGAGCGAGTGTTAAGAGTCTGAAAACCAACAGAATAGGTAGAATCTGCAGGTTTAGGAGGATTTTCCTTCAAATCGAAGGGAGTACATTTGATATTAATATAAATCTATGTGAAAATGATGTGTTCATACAGATCTGATCAACTCTGACAGGTAGTGGAATTATTTAGGTTAACCCTAACCCTTCTACTTAGAAAGAAGCTTGAATGCAGTCAAGTCATCAATCTTTATAACTTACAGATGGCTAAGATTCACAGTTTGAAAATTAATTCCTTTAACATAAAGAGAAATCTACAAATGGAATCAGACTGTGGAAACCACTGCTATACTCTCCCTTCTTTTGTAGATTTCTTCTTTCACGAGACAAAATGGCTTGTTGCAGCTGCTCAATCACTGAGGGAGAGGAATCTTGAAGGGATTTTTCTCTCCGGCCACACCACCTGAGTTTATCCCTCGTTCGGTTGGCTCAGCACATTTCTGACCTGCGATAAATTATCTCGTTTGTTTCCTCTCACATTTTTGTGAGCCTCTCATTTACACCCTCTTCTCTTTCCATTCGTCTTTCGCAGTTTTGCTTGAGAACTAGAGGTGTGAAATGTGACGTGGTCGTGAGCGAACAGGCTGCTGAGTGCGGCTGTGATGGGGTGTTTCAGAATGTCAGGTGTGTGTTAGTGTGTGTGTGTCTTTGTGGGTTTGTGGACTTGTGCGTTTGCGTGCATGTCTGCCATTGAGGGATGCCAGGCCACGCTTTAATCCTGGCTCCGGTGGAGGTGCAGCCCGCTCCAGATGGGGCCATTGTACCACGCCATGCATCAATAATTCATTGAGAGCCAGAGAAAGTGGCGGAGTGTCTGCCTGCTCAATAATTAACCAGGGAGGGAGAAAGGCATGTATGTACAGCCCGGGTCTCTCTCCAAACGCCGATTCAAATGGCCTTTGATGTTGCGGGGCCTGGGGGGTCTTTGGATTTGTCGCCTCATTTAGACATCACCCCTGTTTTCCCTTTATTTGTTTTGTAATCCCTTTCTGCTTTAAATGGGTCTGTGCGTGTGTGTTCGGCTGCAATAATGACTCTTAAATGAGATGGTTGCCCTCCGTGGTGGAAAATGGTCTATTTTCAGTTCCGTAGGTAGGACAGTGAACTGAGCATTGTTCTGCCCCCGAGCTCTTCAGTCTCAGTCACGTTTTGTTTCCAAAGCATCGACTTCCAGGAGACTTAAAGTGGATTCTGTTCAGATGACTGAACCTCTCTCGTCCTCTCGGTCTTATCTTCTTGACTTTTTCTTTAGTCTTACGATGAATAACTGTAAACACACAATCTGAGACGCTTCAGTGTGATGAAGCAAGGAGACAGGAAGTTTAGTTCACCACATCCCTTTCATCTGCACACACATGCAGCCGCTCACTCGCTCTCGACGGGGCCTCCCTGTCTTCCACCTTTTTTTCCACATCGCACTTCTCACTTACTCCTCATTATGAAATCTCTCCCCCGAATTCATCACCACCACCTCTCTCTTTCTCTTGCATATCTTTACTTGGTTTAACCCATCTGCCGTTTTCTCACTCCCTTTTCTCTCCCGCCTCCTTCCCGCTCTCCCCCACCTCTGTTAGAAATGAGGGAGTTGTCGGATTTGCCCTGGCCTGCCCCGGTGGGTCAGCTGGAGGAGGAGCCCCCCTTCAGAGAGCAAGGTGACCTCTAACCCTGAGCACAACCACCACCACCACCACCACCATCCTCCCCTTGGCTCCCCTGCCTTGCCATCCTTTATCTCCCCAAACACCTGCACATATGCAGTCACGCTGACCTCTGTGACCCAAGCTGTCCTACATCTGCTCTACCTCCACCCCAAACTCCCAGCGGCCTTCATCCGCACCACTTGCATCTGTCTCTGCCCCCACACTTTATCAACCATGCACAACTAGCTCCCGATATGTTGTCATATCTGCCTTAATCATATCAGCAAACTCAGTCGAGCTGCAGTTACATTCAATGTTTAAGCACTGCAGATTGAATGTCACTAAAACCAGGAACAAAACAGCAACACTTCGGTCTTCACATGTAATTGGCTGCAGAACGGAATTAGGGTCGTAATCCGTGCCGTCGCCTCCTGGAGGTTGTGTGTGCCAGAGCCGGGCAGACAAGAAGCCAACTTCCTGCCTCTGTCTGCCATGGGAGATTCATAGAAATGGTGATGATGGTAATTGCGATGACGCTGATTCAATCTGTCAGAGCGGGACCTGCTGGCCTCTAGTTCGGAGAGGGCTCTCTCTCTCTCTCTCTCTCTCTCTCTGTGCTGCACGCGTGGTTTTTTGCAATAGCCTGGTTGATGACGTTTGTCCGAATCTGGCTGTGAGGTTTATAATCCCTTCTGATCACAGAACTGTGTGAACACGGTGACTCACTCTTTCTGTCTCTTTTCTGCCAACAGTGCAGTTTGACGGCGCAGAGTGGGACCGCTCCTCGTCGCCCACAGAACGCTTGCGTCCTCCGGGGCCGTGGTCCAGCCCGCTGGCAGGGGGGGGGAAGAAGTTTCGTATGCCGCAGGAAGGCTTGACGATGGTTGGGGAGAGAGTGGACGCCACTGTTCCTCTGGAAAAGCAGGTGTATGTATGCAGCTTCTGTTAAACCCATAGCAGCTACATAAACATATATCACCCGCTATTAAACCGAGTGGAGATCATAGTGTTTAAGGTTTAATCAGATTAAAAGGCTCACATGATTTAAAATTCACTAATCTTGATGGTTAATCATTGCATGCCCCTGTTGCCCAGAATTTAATTACCTCAAGTATAATATGGGATAAAGAAATTGCACTGTCTTAGATGAAAAACAGCAGTAATAGTAGTGGTGATGCACTTGACATTAGCTGACAACAAAAATACCCACAATGCGGTGCAAGATTGAATATGTGCACATGCTTTAATCCAGTAAGGGTTTTATGACTGTTCCATTTCAATGAGTTATACGAAATCTTGCCTGGAGCAGTGTATGATGTTTATATGCATCAAACAAACCTGAGTTATAGAATAAGGCAAATGCAAATCAAGTGCAGAGATCCTGTACTTGCATGTATTTGTATAAAATATATTTTGTATACTTGATGGACAAAGAGAATGTGACGCATTAAAACAAAGCTTCTACTAAGCAGCGCTCATCAGAGCTGCGAAAGGTTAGAAGGAAACTAATTAAGTCGGAGCGTTAAGAACTCTACTCTGCGGTCTTGTAATTTCAGACATCATTGGTGTAATTTATGTTTCTCTTTCTGTGCATTTAATGGGCTGTTTTGTTAATGAAATCCAAGCACTTAACGCACTTTAAGCAAACATGCTCCCTGCACACGCACCACACACAATGGTGTACTCACAAACACACACATATGTCCATATTCACCAGGGGATGGTAGTTAATTATTATGCCCCATTACTCCCTGATGATCTCCTAAGGGCTGTTTTGAGCTTTGTGGTCTCCTCCTGTTTTAAACAAAGAAACAGCTTCACCATCAACCTGTAGTATTCACTTCAATAGACCCTTTTACCTTTTGTTTATACTTTGATACTCCTTTGCTAAACACACAGATCCTTTTTTCTGCACCCGTAAGTTTGTTGCTTCACAATTAAAATGTTCCAGATAAAAACATTGGTAGATAAACAATACACTGAGCATGTTTTCCTACATTATAACAAATATTTAGTGTCTGTAACATCGTCTTGTTCTTTTCAATCAAAGCTTTTTTGTTTGCTGCTTTGCTTGAGTCACATCTGAGCCTATTATTCATTCCAGAATTCTGCATGTGAAAGGTTTTGCAAAATTAAAAAAGCCCAAAGTAAAGGAGGCTCCCCCAAAAATAACACTGCTCCTGGGGCTCCTAGGGCTCCTGAAGCTCCTGAAGCTCCTGAAGCTCTGTTTTCTAACGGGAGCTTAAAATAATGAATATGGGTATAATATGTCCCCTTTAATCAACTTGTAGAATCAAATTGATTACATAACACTGACTTTGTTCTTTGCTGGTGTCAATGTTGAAATCAATCTGATGTTTCCACAGTAACATGTGTTATTTTGTGTGTTTGTGTGTGTCAGGTGGTACCACGGATCACTGTCTCGTTCTGAGGCAGAGTCGCTGCTAATGCTGTGTAAAGAGTGTAGCTACCTGGTGAGGAACAGTCAGGCCACCCGCTCCGACTTCTCCCTGTCCCTACGGTAAGTCATAGACTCACACGTGCACACACACACATGCACGCTGATATACCACAACAGGCTGGAAGACATCCAAACCAGATATTCAATATTCAGTGTTACAATTTAATTGAGCACTTTCAGCCGTGCGACTGAGGAGTGTGTGCAAAGTGTGTGTGAAGCCACCTGAGCTACCGATCTCATAGCGCAGTCTCCCACACTTCTCCAGCTGTCTCCCGTCGGTCTCCCTCCCTCCCCTCCACCATCACCCCCACTTAAGATCACTGGCACACTGATGCCTTCCCCGATACTCATTTGCAGCACATAATACTGCTTATCTGGTCAAATCTCTCCCTTGTAATTACCACCATGAACCATTGTCCCTGCCTCAAACCGCTTTTCCCATCACCCCCTGTCCTGACCCCATCCTTGGCCCTTCTCCATGGCCCTCCTCCTTGGCCCCGTTGGGCCCTCTAAGTGGTAATCAGGCAGGTAGAGCACACTTCAGTGCACACATCATCTTCCCCATAATCGCTAATGAATATGAATTACCTTCTGCAGGCCACACAAGGAGGGAATCCGGGAGGGTAGGGGGAGAGATGGAAGGGAGGGGGGGAGGCACTGAGTGTCACTGTGTTGTGCTGACATACAAACAAGCTCATGCATTACTCATTTACATGAGTTGAGTGGGTTTGACACACACACACACACAAACAAACAAACACTCACACACACACACACACACACACACATATACTTGCACGCACGTTTGCTCAAGCAACAAGGTCACTACTAGCACTGGAGATAATCGTTCTTATGAAACTGCAGAATCTATCAGCCTCACATTCTTTAGAAGAAGGAGCTGACCTTCAGAGTCCACAACATCAAAGGCAGTTGCAGCACAATCTGAAATGAGTCAGAGTCTTTTAATCTGAATCGTTTTATTTTCTACATTTCTATTAGTAATAATTAGGCCCACGACATTTGCCCACGACATTTCAAAAATAAGTCACAATCAACAATCAGAAGTTCATGGTGTTGCAGGTTTCAGAGAAAGTGCCTCAGAGCTGAATATATTACATATGTAAGAGAAGATGAAGGAAAAGGGCAAAATAATGACACAAAACTATAAAGCACATTGGCCTCCTTTACTTTTGCTGTGCTCACCTGTCGCTTTAACCCCAAATTTACTTTCAAATGTCTCCTTTATCTTTGTGTCCCTTGTCTTCCATTTGTGTCTACACATGCAGCTTTATGGATGTTTCATTCGGTACTGGAACACGTATACACAAGAATCTTCTTGCATTCTTTCTGCCCTGAAGGTCGATGAAATCTTGTGTACATATAAAGTTAAGAGTGTGCTAATTCTAGAGTGTGCCCTTCCTCTTCTCATTAATGTCCTGTCAGCACAGGGGAAAGTGTGTGTGAGTGGTGGCCACTTGAATCTTTTAATTCAAAGTACAGTGCTAATGATTAGATTAGATTAGAGTTTTCATCCTAAGTAGAAAGAGTACTTTTCAAATTCTTTACCTGTGTGTTGTGACGGGTTTGCAGGTTGGACAAGGATTCTGACACATGGCCATGATTCCAAAATACCCTTCAGAAATAAATCTATAATAAAAGCTACATTTTTTGACCCAATGCAGCGTCTGGGTGTTTCTGCCCTTGTGGTAGAATCTCTCTCCCCTGGGAAAAAAATCAAACCATGAGATTTTTTAAGATTACAATGCAACGTGAACAATGGGAGGAATGACAGAAGTAGTTTAGCGGAGACAAAATGAAAGAGGTACTCCAAAGTGAGTCAGCACTGAAACAGACAGTCCTGCAGGATGGAACCCAACATGAATATTTATGAAAGCAGCACTGGCAGGTTCTAATGTACCATGAGATACAACCAGTCCCCCAAAACAAACAGAACGGGATGAAAGCTCACTGTCAGCTCCGAGCGGCGCCGACTTGGTGACACGCGTCTGGCTGTCGCTGCTCTGGAGACTCGTGATGGGATGATCATGAACTGTTGTTGTTTGACTGTTTGTATTCACGGAGGGTGTCTTTGATTTCAGCGCTCCTCACATTTTAATTTGGTTGACTACAACAATGACGATTACGGTGACAGGTTTCAGCCCTTGTCTTTCCCTCTGCTTCTATAATTAGACATAAGTCATGACTGGCGGGCGGGCGGCCTCTTAAAGGGGAAGTGCTGCCGTTGTTGATGTTAAAGGAGAGGAACTGGCGTGGTTGTCTTGGCGAAGCCCGTTTCACAGTCCAGTGCCTCCTTTCTTTTTGTTATTTCTTTCTCACACACTCTGGTTGTGTCTTTCCCACCATGTGCTCTTATACAATCCATTCATCCATCAAAGTGTCTCTTCCTTCCTAATTTGTGACATGGTGTTACATCTTGGTTAGAATCTCCTCCTGCAAGTGCAGCAGAATGAGGCGAACATAAATCCAGGCTGTCATTTCCCCTATGTCGCTATGTGACACAGCTTCATGTTTTATGTCCTCTACATTTCATGTCGCCCGCCCTTTTCTCTCCCTGCTCTTTCTCTTTTTCATATCCGATCACGCTCATGCTTCTTCTCGTCTCCTCCCTCCCCCCCTCCTCTCTCTCTCAGGAGCTGCCAGGGTTTCATGCACATGAAGTTCACGCGGTGTAAAGACGGCAAGTACGTGCTGGGTCAGAACAGCCCTCCGTTTGACACCATCCCCGAGGTGATACACTTCTACACCACGCACAAACTCCCCATCCGGGGGGCCGAGCACTTGTCCCTGCTGTTCCCCGTGCTGGTGCAGACACTCTGACTGACGCATCCTGCTCCCTCTGGACCTCCAGGATTTCATTGAGCTCAGACAATTAAAAACGTGAATGTTTGACGGGATCTTCCCAGCGGATAGTCCTGTATTGGACCGGACTACTTTTGATGAATCGACACACCACGGAGCCAATGCCTTGACCCACCACTGCTGTTGTACCTGTGCCAAGTGTGTCTAAACATCCGGGAGGATTGATTCACATAAAATGCAATACCTGAACTTTAAGCCACCTTTGTTGTAACTTCTCTCCCTCATATCCTTTTGCGTTTATAATATCAGGACATCTGAAATTGTCTCTTTCTTTACTACATGTCTCTCACCACTGTCTGAAAGGGGGGGGAAAGTCTGTATATTCTAAACCTCCCCAGTTCACAGAAGAGCTGCAGAAGATTGAGATAAACGACTGCTGCTCCACAGAAACACACCTCATCCGCACTGGTAAAAATATTGCTGTTGTCAGGCAAAAACCTTGCAAGTTCTAATTTGCTTATTTTTCATATTTCAACCAGAATCATTAAATTGAATTGTACTGAATATGGTGAGAAACTTTTGTCATCCTCTGGGCTAAGAAACCCTGCTTGTAAATTTAAAGAAAATACTGATTAAAAAAAGAAATGCTATTTTTGAAAAAAAGGTTTTTACCAACAACAGTGATGTTTTAAATGCTTTTCTACACAAAGCCACACAGTTGATTTTCAGTCAGTCTGTTCTGTGGCGTCACGCTGCTGCTGTATGTTGATGATTTGCTTGACACGTCTCCATGTTACTTGTTGATTGTTCACTGTAAGCAACAGAGAGGCTGTGTTGTATTGATACTCGTGCTGACCTTACTGACCTGTATCTCTTGTTGGTTGCCTACGTTGCATTTGGTAGACAATGCTGGGTTTGTTAAAAAAAAGAAAGGAAAAAAAAACAACAACCCCTGTCACGGCTTTCATTGTCTTTTCACTGATTTAAAGATAAGACACGTTTGAGAGTTGAGCTGCAGAAGACATCCGAATCTAACAGAGGAACTCACACGGAAACCTCGTCTGGAGTTCAATGCATATCTGAAATACATAACCTATAAAGAGGTGCAGAGGAACTCAAATCCACAACCATAACTCTACCATACGTAACACAAGGAATGCGACATAGCGGAACCACAATGCATTTGGGAAACGCCCTGACATCACCCTATTCAAAGTCAATGGCCAGCGTCTTGGTTTAAGTGTCTTACGCATACGTGTGAGTCCAGCGTAAGGGCACTGGCACACATATGCAAATGAAGCAGTGGTGAACCTTCACCTCCCATTCACTTCCTTTCTGTGTGAGCAAGGGTCATATAAAACATTTGCTTCCTGTTGTGAAGCAAATCCTCAGTGTGGCTTGCAAAAGTTCAACTTTGGTGGACTTTGGCCCGAGACATGTCCCTGCATTCACGTATTTGTGACTGTGACCTAAGAAATGCTGATCAGGAAACCCTGGACACTCTGGACTCTCAAACCTTATGAATGTGGGCCGTGTTCTCAGCTTCCTACACTTTATCACTGATTTTCTGTCTGGCCAAGTCCTTTCATGTTGGCTCGTGCATCATATTTCAGTTTATTTCTTTGCCATCTGGAATGAGCTTCCACGTCTGCTGCCCGGTTGCAGTGTTGTGTGGCACAAACAGATTTCAGACGTCTGCCAATTTTTACCAAACACCATTAGGAACATTAAAAATGAAAAACACACACAAAAAAAAATCATATCCTTATTTCTTTAAGGAAAAGTTTTCTATTGCCTGTGTTGCATTAATTATTGTTGTTATGGACGTTTTCTTTCGATAGTAAAAGATGACGGATAAAAGATGCTTTATTTACCTGCTGTGATGAAACATCAATTTTGTTCTCATAACAAAGGTATCTCAAGAGGCTTCAAGGTTTGCCTTAATGCCGATCAGTGGTTTACAGTCTTAAGACCAGGAGGCCCACAAGTGGTTTCGGGATTAATTTATATTTTTTCAATTTGATGGATTTTTTTTCAGCCTCTAAAAAATAAACAGAGAAACTGATGAACCTTAGAGGGATCACATGCAGTAATGGTTTGAGAATTTAAATAAAGAAATGTGTTTATTTTACATTTGAATGAATAAGAAAAAAAAATCCCCAAAGTATTCATATTAGGAGTATCACTGATCAGATTCATCACAATAGACTCATTTGCAGCTCAGAAAGGAGAAAACAGACAAAGGACTTGGCAAGATTGCGTGCTTCACATACTCAAACACACACACACACACACACACACATTTGCTCTCCTCTATCCATTAACAGCAGGGTAGGGAGGGAGGGAGAGGGTGAGGACTGGGGAGTGGGAGGGTGAGGTGTGGCTGCAGCCCTCATTATTTGGGCTGCGCTGCACTGAAAAGCGCTGGGATTGCTTTCATTACAGAGCCAAATGAAAAAGCAGAGGCTGATTACCCGTGTGACGGAGAGGAGACGAGCTGGATCACGCTCTATTGGGGAGAGAGAGTGAGGGTAGGGAAGGAAAAAAAATGGGGAAGGAGCGAAGGGGCTGCCTGCCTGCCTGTACTTCCCCAACAAGATTCCAAACAAGTGTGTGTGTGGGTGACATGGAAGGGGCTGCTATCGTCCCACTTTTCAAACAGGGCTCCCCGGGGAGGGATATGAATAATAACGACAGCAGCAATGCAACATGTAAATATCAAACAAATATCACAGTCCCATTTCTCTCTGGATTTTGATTATAGCTCTTTTACCTGCTTATCCAAGTTTGTTGTGTTTCTCTGAGCTCATTTGTATCCAGCTAAAGAGGCCCCGGTACCGTGTAAAGATATATTTTCATGAACACATAGGTTGAGACAAGGATTTGTGTGTTTTGTGTGTTTTGTGTGTCTGCGTGTGCGTGTGCAGCTGTCACATGAGAATGCGTGTGATATCAGATCAGGAGGGTGTCGGCGGTAATGCGGTGACGGCAGGTGCTAATCCATCAGACAGCCTCAGAGGAATGAACATCTGTGATCACCACAGAGCCAAAGAACATGCTCGGAAACCACATGACACTCACACACGCACATGCATGTTCCGACAGAGTCATGATCCATTTGTCTGATGAGTTTGCACAGGATAAGGTTTACTATGGATAGATGCCACTTTCACAGAAGATATTTTGATTTGCCACAGCAGTCCAGCAGATAATAGTAATGAATATAATAATGGATGAGTTCCATTAAGCTGCTTCAGTTCAAGGGTCCTGGTTCCTGGACTTTGTGATGGTTTACCAGGATACTTGAATTGAAGAGAGCCTTCCTGGATGTTATGAGTAACACAA
Organism: Pseudopleuronectes americanus; assembly: GCA_038501795.1. NCBI lineage: Eukaryota > Metazoa > Chordata > Actinopteri > Pleuronectiformes > Pleuronectidae > Pseudopleuronectes > Pseudopleuronectes americanus. Next base: position 11,608,645 of record CM076724.1, read on the forward strand.
CAAACAGTCGACGTTAGCTACACAAGCAAGATTTGAGTTTAATCAAGTAATTTATTTCATCATCTTTCAATTTAGTTTTTTTATCAGTGGAAAATAGCTGTTTGTAATCAGGACGAGCAGGAAGATAAGATAAAATACTGAAATGTATAATGGGCAGAAGAAAGTATATGTTAATGAAGGTTTACTTCCAGAGAAGCTTAAGGTAGTCAGGTCTGATTAAATTATAATAGTTGATAATGATAAACTTTAACTTGTATTGCACCTCTCTTAACGATGTTACAAAGACATAAAAAATGAGATTTGAACAATGGTACATAAAGTTGATAGTATTATATAAATAGTCGACGTCAATCATTTGTAAAAACTCAAATAAGAAAAAGTGAAACTTTTAAAGGGGATTTAAAAGAAGCTGGAGAATGACTTTGTCTGTTCAATGAGGAGCGATGTGGGGACTCTGTCACCCTTTATAATGTGGTGAGACCTGGGAGTATTAAGCACTGGATCAGTGGCTAATACCAAATCATTAGAATGAATCTATAAGTCTATATGCAGGCCCTTTAATATCGTCCTCGACATTTACTTTAACATTACACTTTGCCTTTCAGTGGCCTATAAGGAGTCTGAAAACCTTTTATCTTCTGCGGTGTGAAATCTGACATGAACACAATTTGTTTTCTCCCGAAGATGAAACGGTTGTGTTGTTTTCTTTTCATGACATTTCTGTCTGTGCTTGTCTCGTGGGGTTAGTCGTGCAGAGAGCTGTTCCGAAAAGGTGTGTTCACGTGTTTCTGTGCAGAGTCAGAGTTTAGCAACATTTTAATCGGAATCCAATGACAAACCCAGCTGTCAATCAAATCAAATGACAATAGCGCACTGGCCTGATGAAGCAGATTAGCTGTTGCTTTAACTCTTATGTGATCTAACACATAGAACATGTTTTATTGTTTAACTCATTAAATACTTTGTCCTTAGTAGATGCTTATTTTGTCCTGAGTTCATGTTATAGATTAAATACTTAAGATTTCAAACTAAGTTGTCAGGGGGATTGACTCACACTTGGATTCTATCAGGGGTGTCTCCACCACCAGTTGCTCCTTCACACAACACACAACACACACACACACGCTCAAACACAGCGCTGGGAATCACACATCCTCAGAGCCACAAGTGAGGCCCAGGAAATGCATGTCAGACCAAGAGGCTGCTGTTCCCCCCCTCTCTTATCCTCTATCCCAGACATGCTAATCCCTGCAGTTGCAGCAAGCAGGCGTGGAGCAGATAGACTGGAGGTCAGTGTGAGCAGGTGTGTGTGTGTACATGCCGACAGGCTCTGCCGGGCGACTGTAATCGGAGAAGGATCAGAGACAGAGCAGCTGCTGTTTTGGGGGGTTTTCTGGAGAGGGGGATATTTGTGGGGTAGAATTTGGAATGGATGGTTTATCCACTTCTGCCTACTTTGGTGAATGTTTAAAAGTCTGTGGACAGGTTTTGTCGACACGATGGCATCACAACTGTCATGAAACTTGACAGTCTGACCCATGACTACTCAGGAAATTATGCACTTGTGTAATAATGCAGCAGTACTTGTGTGTATGTAGTGTAGTAGTGACATTGTGTACTTGACCATGATTGACTATACCCGACACTGATGAATTCAGGTCAGTACGCTCAGTTTTAACCAAACCTTTGCCAAAAGGTCCTGTTTCATTTGACTCAAACTCAACGCCTGTTTTTAAAAGAACATTTTGAAACTGCTCCCAGTCACATCTTCAAATGTAGACCAATACATTATTTACATTTTTAAATTTTCTTTTTACAAACTTTGACACTCATATATCATGAATTTAATGAATAACTAGCTGCAGACACACTGGCTCAGGAGACAGAGCTGGTTGTCCACTAACCAGATGGTCCGTGGATAGATGCACTGTGTAAATGTGTATGTGTGAATGGCAACATTTTTATAAATGGTGATAAAGTGACGTAACTGAGACGTTAAATCCAGTTTAAAATATTTTTCCCTGACTCTGAGTCTTGATCAACACTAGACAGCAGAATGAATGGGGTGCACAAAGGGATGCTGGGAAGAACCAATCCAAGTCTTAGTCGGCTCCTTTAGATAACCTCCTGTGAAGTGACCTTTGCCTTGGCTCCCTCTCCCAGCGTCTCCCCATCTCCCTCCTGGATAAAACCCTCTGATCCCAGGGATCTTATCACCAAATCTCCCAGCCTGGGTCTTCGCTCGCTTTTCTCCACATGTAATTACACTTGGTTGAATCTGAGAGCTGTGTAGGTAGTGAGGGGGAAGCATTACACAGCGAATTAATGTGTCGTCTCTTGTGAGATCAGTACCACTGAGCCGCAGAGGACAGACTGGCCTCGGTTGGGGGGCCGCCTCAAATAAGACCCGTGGCCGCTCCCTGCCTGGCCCCCACTCCACCTCCAAGCTGCTTCAAAAAGGGACTTGAGAAAGAAAGAAGTGTTTCATACTGGCACACTCAGCGGCTCGGACCAGATGGAGTCTTTGTTCTTTCTCTCTCTCACACACACACAAACGGTACAAACATGTCTGTAGTGTACAAAAACCGTGACACATACACACACACACATGCATGCACGTTTCCTCACCATGCAGCAGGATAAATCCAGGATCACGGTGACAGGGGGGTGGTGTGATTCTCTTGTCCTCCGTCGTGTTCGCATTAGTCATATGCAAATAGGCATTGTGCACAGAGAATGACACAAATCCACCATGTCTAAATCCTCAAAGAAGACCAGTGATGGCTATTTAGTTAACATGATTTATTAAGGTGTTTGACCCAGTTAGCACACGCAGCCGTAAAACTGTGTTTGAATCAGTGGACTGGAGAAATGGAAACTGTCACAGCTGCAATGCGAGGACACACACAGAAGATTTGAAGGAAAATTAATTTATTGATTTTACCGATCATGTTTTTTGTTCCTTCGAGACGAATGGAAGACAAAGATGATGAAATGAATGAGTGAGGATGAAAGCAGTCGAAAGGTGGGATGTGTCTTTCAGTCTATTTTTTATTGTGCACATTTTTGTATTAGTTCGCAAAAAGAACCATCATTTTAAATACATTTTAAAAACAGTTGGAGTTACTCTAAAAAAACGACAGAGACATTGTAGCAGTTTCAAGGTTCAGGTGTTACTGAAAACCCATTGTCAGTATTAGTAAGTGGTGATCAGGAAAGAAAAACAGCAAATAAATCCTGTGCAGGGATTAAGAAAGTAAGAAACATAACACACCCATCACTAAGTGCTGCACATCGTGTAAACAAAGGTTTTATCAGCTAATGGACAATGGAAGATGTCTCAGTATTTATTTATTATTTTTGCCAGAGGTAAATGTTTATTTTATGGGTCATTGTCTCCAATAGTTTTTTATGTGTCAAGTCTTCACATCTTAGATTAGATTCTTGGCCATTTTAGGATTTGTTCTACAGTCTTTTTAGTGAATATCTGATAAGTTGTGATGACACTGGACGGTTTTCCAAATGCAATGTTGTCATAATGTTTTCCAGGAGATTTGTGTGTTTGGCTGAGAATTCTGTGAGCACACAAGCTTTTTATGAGCTGTTCTTGACAAACCGAACATTTATAACTGCAACAACACCTCCGTCTCTCTTGGTTCTACGTCTCATTTATTACCAACAATTTGAAGACAGCAAAACACTTTCAGGGTGGTACTTTGGTGTAGTGGTTATCACACAGCAAGGAGGTTCCCCAGTTTGAATCTGTGTGGAGCTTGCATTCAAACCCCCCCATGTCTGTGTTGGGTCCAATGTCAGACAGACTCCAGCTCCAGCTTTACAGATAATAGATTGATGGATGAATCTAAACAACTTATTAAACCTAATCCAATGAGGACTTGAATCGGGTTGTGATAGTGATGAGAGAAGGGAGAGGATAACATGGTGCTGAAGAAGGATGAGGAGCAGGATAAGGAAGCGGAGGATTCACTCACTCACTACAAGTAACTCCCCACAGCTCAACGTTCTGGCATTTTCTAACGTTCCACATGGCATAAGGTCACGATCGTCCCCGGCTATTCCAGGAAAGAGTGTTCAGACGTTTCTGACAGGAAGCAGTCGGTGACCTTTCTGCTGGAAATGCTTGGCTGCTGTTGCGTCTTCGTTTTCCTCTCCCATCACAAACTGGATGTGGAGGCGGAGCAGAAACACACCCTTGAGCTGAGGTAAGTATGAAATGCCAGTCTGTCAGCTCGTGTCTCATGGTCTTTGCCGTTGCTGCTATCGGCCCAAGCCATCAGCTCAGGATGAAGCAACCTTCTCTGCAAGGGTTTGTTCATTTCTCAGAATTCACATTGACAACCATCAGTCACTCCCTTTGTTACCCTTTACATGTGTGTGAAGCAATAATCCCCGATCATTCTAATGATGGATTTAACAAAAGGTTTCAAGTAAATAACAAAAACAAATCCTCCACCAAACTGTTTGATTGTTATAGACAAGATAACCTTGGAGTTCCAGAGACTAAAAAGAGGAAGCTCTTCAAAGAATGAGATCCATGACTAATACCAACCTGACCTCAGCCAAATGAAAACCTGTATAAAGAATTTATCTGCATTTTTCATCAATGTCTGACCCAGGTCTGAGTAAGAGAGATTTATTTATCTTCCCACCAAGATATTATATGTATGCAGCAGGTTAAACTGTAATAAACTGAAAAAACAGAGCATTCCCTACTGCTATATGTGTTTGCTATGAGCAAAGATCCCCACTTATTCTACAAAAGACCCCAAAAATCCCTGTGTTTCTTCTTGACTGACTATAAAGTGGATCAAAACACACACAGAATATGAATGAGAGGAAGGCCCCTGATTTAATATAACAACATGAGACATGTGAAAAAAACCTCATTAAAAGGGGAATGGGATTTTATTTGGCTATATAATCGTATAAGGCACTACATCACCCAGGGCAGAATTGTCATTTACAGTCCACCATTAAATTATTCACATCCCGCGCTCATTTCAGTCACTAGTGGTTAGTTGACGGAGTGGTTTATACACGTGCTGATGAGAAGAGAGAGAGGTCCTTCCGTGTGGTTATTACAGCTGAAACAGATGAAAGAGGAACTGACTGACAGAGCTGCAGCCTGACATGTCTGGAACTGGTGGTTATAATAAAAAACCAGGATCTCTTCCGACTTCATGTAAAAACATTGCTTTTCCTGTAGCGCCACCTTCAGGGCAAACGTGATATTCTCACCCACAAGTGGTAAGAATCTAGTAATAACATCCATGTAACAGGTTTTGGTTTTCTGGTGTGTGATGAGCATCACAGCCTCAAGAGGCCGCTGGTCCGATAGAGTCTTACAGTGCATCTCAAATCATAACAAAACTCATGAAGTAAGTCCAAGTACCATGAGGGGGTTTACACACACACAAAGATGCCAAATGTTTTCATAGAAAATAAATAGTTTGCCAACTGTGATTTAAAATACTGCTGTTTTAAAAGAATCTGCAAATACAAACAAAAACAACAAAGTGCCCTGCATATAATGAAAAAAAGAAACACATTAACAAACACTGATGAATATAATAATACTGTTACTGATATTAACAGTGGGCGTTGACTGGACTGTTAAACATCAGGAGCTGAGCCCAGATTCTTCTCCATCAAAACCTAAATACTTCTGTTTCTGTGCGTTAGAGAGCTACGATAAAATGTAAAACTTTCTTTTATTATTTATTATTATTATCATCTATTATTTTTATTGTTTCTTGTTGCTCTGACATTTGTCTTCTACATTTCACAAGTGAAACGCATCTGTCAATGCATTAATTCGTCCTATTTAGCCCAACTACAATAAGTAGTAGCTCTCACTAATGTATGTTTGGACTCATGTAACACAGATAATGTGAGGTTTTCCCTTATTTTCTGTCTAGTTTGACTCTTTCTACCAATTGGCCACATTATCTTTTATAACCAAAATGTGTGAATGTGACACATCTAATTCATATGGATTCTGTGTTTATCTTGCATTTTGATCTGACATCTTTCATGAGTGAGCCAACTTTGTAACTAACGCTATCAGCTCAGCTATAGTTTGGTTTTCTTGAAGCCGTGGCTTATATATAAGGCACGATGATATCAATAAACTCCAAATAGATTTGTCTATCTAATACAACACCAGGCCTGTATGACTATTGAATACTGCCACAGATATTAACTGCAGTGCAATACAAAGCATATGCTCTGCTCATATCATGTTCATTAACTTTGAACTCAGACAGACATTTAACTACCCTGTTTCTGTGGCTCAGCATCAATGGATGTTTGTGTTACATTTTCAACCCCTTTACCTGGTAAAAGAATCTATGTATATCCATTATTTACGTGAGCTAGCATTTGACAAAGTGATCCCATCAATAATATTATAGACAGAGACCTGTAAGTCAACAAAACATGAGTATTATCCTGGGAACCCTCTTTGATTTGTCCTTCCTCTTCATTATACATGTTTGTTTAACACTGACATGTTATTTTACTGACGTTCAGTTACATAATGATAAACGGCTGGAGGTGGAGAAATATTCAGAGCTAAAGGAAAAAAATCATTTGGCTACAGCCCTGAATTTCCAGGCCAGTCAACGCCCAAAAATATCACTAAAGTATCACAGCATTTCATTTGGGGCTTGTTTTAATCCAGGTCCAAAAAACTGTCCTCTTACTTTTCATTGTTTTGAAATGTTCAAATTGATCACTGTGTAAAACTATTTCAAGGTTTCAGTCACTCTGGTAATGTGAGCAATAATGTAGCATTATTGTAAATAGTGGCTATAAAAATTTGGATTGTACCATAATCTACAATCTGGAATTATTTGGTCCAAATTTGATATTTATGCTATTCACATCCATGCTACCCTGGTCATAGTGCATAAACAAAAAGTGGCTGATAGCAGGATTGTGTCAGTTCTACATCTACATCTTTTTGACGTTAAGGCCTCGTTAAAGTGCTTCCACTCAGAACTTGCTGAGGGGCGGCCGCGCCTTCACCAACACGGCTGAGAGCAGGTCTGTGGGCCCGGAGTGGTGCGGCACAGCAGTGGCAGAGGGGTCCCCATTCTTGTTGTCCGAGTTCATAGACGTGGGAGCCTTGCCTCTGTTCAGTGTGGACTTGCCAGTACCACTGCCCCCTCCTCCACCCAGACTGGTCTTGCTGTTCTCTGCTGTGGGGATGACCGTGCCCAGGTGGAGGTTGCCCACGACAGGAGAGCCAGTGGACTCCAAACTGCTCTGACAGCAGCACAGCAGCCGGAAGAAGGCTGCTCTCATCTCCCTGCTGGAAAGGGTGTATATCAGAGGATTGAGGGCAGAGTTGAGCACAGCCAGAGCGATGAACCAGTCCACCTTGTAGAGCACAGGGCACTTGTATGGGCTGCAACCCACATCCAGCAGCAGCAGGAGGAAGAGCGGCGCCCAGCACATGACAAACACCCCAAGAACTATAACCACCGTCCGCAGCAGGGCCAGTGAGCGTTCCGAAGGCCGACTGCTCACCCTGCGACCGCTGGAGGTCACCAGGCGGTAGATCCTGATGTAGAGGATGATGATGGCCACCAACAGAGCACTGAAGACACTGATGCAGAAGGCCACGTAACTCTTGGCGTAGAGCGGCAGCACCGTCGAGCAGGAGGTCACATTGTCCAGGCAGTTCCACCCCAGGCTGGGCAGAGCACTGAGCAGCACTGACACAAGCCAGCAGGCTGCCAGCAGTCCCAGGAGCCTCCCTCGACCTGCCGTCTCACAGGGACGCAGACGCACCATCGTCATGTGCCTCTCGATCCCAATGGCCAGAAGACTGAAGGTTGAGGCGCTGAGGGCCACAAACATGCTCCCTTCTCTGGCCAGCCACTGCACCGGCGTCAGGTAGTAGGTGTTCTTTCCCGATGTAAAGATGTTCACTGCATAGGCCACACCAGCCAGCAGGTCTGACAGCGCCAGGTTCCCAATGAGGAAGTACATGCGGCTGTGGAAGCGCTTGTTCTTCCAGAGGGCGAGCAGGACCATGACGTTCTCCAGGACGATCAGCACGCAGATGAAGAGCAGCACGGCCAGCTTACAGGCCTCGATGCTGCGAAACGGATCCCACTTCCCTGTGTGGTTGTAGTGTTTGACAATGACAGGATTCATCCCTTCCTCCAGTTTGTAGTCCATGCTGCCTGCTACTCCCGGCCTTCCTTAGTCGCACAGCAGAGGGAGCCACAGCACTGGACACAGCTGCGGGAGGTCAGGCTGCTCAGCCCGGCAGTCTCAGAGCAGTCATTTTACAGCCTCATCAGTCAGGGACCTGCCAATCACATGCAATTAAGAGACCACATTTAGTCTTAAAATAGACATTTAGTACAAAAACATCCCAAAAGTCACATTCAACAAGGTTCTGGCTAATGTTTGTCATAAAAATATCTCTCTAATGGCTCTGCAACAAAAACATTAAATTTAAAATAAACATAAAAAAGTATATATATTAGGACGTCCTCCTTGATGCTACATTTAAACAGTAAAGAGTATCGCTGAGATTCAAAATCTTATGTAGAGATTTGACTAAGATAGCAGCAACATGGAGATTACTTTGATTATATACAAAGTAATTTAAAAAAAGGAAGTTATAAATTAGGTTAAGTTTATTGTCACACTTATTACTCTATGTTCCTTATATTAGAACAAAGAACTGTGGCATTTAAGTGTTTAAAAAGCCATTGTGTCATAGACGGGCTTTACTTATTATTAAATCAAAATTTCTGGGGAAAACATTATGACTCCCAAACAAACAAAATAAGTATTACTATATAATGCTTTATTACACATAAAATACTGGGGATGGATAAACAGGGTCTATAAAATAGTAACATCATTAATAAGTCCCTTTATGCTCATTAACCAGTAACAAATTCTCTTCTATCAATAAATAAAATAGTTTGAACACCATTTAATCAGAGTTGTACTTGAAACCAGATGCCTAATTATTGTGGTAACTGCATCTTTCCTGTTTTGAAAAGCTTTTACAAAGTTAAATAGTCTTTATTTGGAAACAGAACTTGCCTTTAAGTGTCTCTCTGCACAAACTCTCTCTGCCCAGTTATTTTATTACTTCATCAAGCAGCTTCAGTAACTTATCGTACCTTGGGAAGTCATTGCCTTCATCTGAACCTCCAGGTGGTGTTGAGTTTTTAAAGTTATTATTCTCTCCTGCATAAAAGATGTTCCGGTAAAAGAAAATGCCAAAATGACGTCTCCTTGTAGTCAAAGGTCCATGTCTTGTCCGCTTTTCCAATCACTGAAAAAACTTCCTCAAACATTCATTCAGGTTGTCCTTCTCTGTCGTCGCTGCTCTGTGTCTGCTCCCGACTCTCCCGTCTCTCACCCCTCCTTCCTCATGGAGAGGCGGGATCTTTACCCAACTCTCCATTTTGATTTTTACCAATCAGGAGAGGGCAGAGCCATGTGCTGCATTTGGCCACATGATTTGTTCATAATAATATGACATGAAGTTGGCTTGAAGGTTGATTTTCAACAAATGCAGGTAGAGTTTTTTTTCTCTGGGAAGGGAGTAGTCGACTGTGTAAGAAAAACATTGTCTATTCAAATTAGGGATGTGTGTAATCAGTCTAGGGCTTTTACTTACCAGGAAATCTGGTCCGAACCAAAGTTCATGTCTTTGTTACATTGTTTAAACCCACATTCTCCTCTCTGGAGTAGATGAGACGTTGGCTGAGGCTCCAGATTGAGGAGCAGACTTGTGGTCAACCAGGGCAACCAGGTTTGTTTAGCTGTTGCTGGAACAGAAGGACTTTTGGTAGGGACAGCCAACTCAAGGTCTGGCTTTGAGATCTGGCTGTGCATTCTTTGTGGTTCTCTGGATTGCTGAAAAGTTTGGAAGATCAACGTCTCTGTGACTCACTCATGCCTCTAGACTAGAGGCCCCATCCCTTAGATATCAACCAGCAAAAGTGAGGCAAGGCCCCATGTTAGGGGACCACCTCAGGGTTTCCAGGTGTAGGATCAGACGGGGGGGGGGCCATCTAACTTGGGTGTTGACTGAAAGCTAGCCGAATGGGATGCTTATTGGTAGCTAGCAGACTGGGAGATGGCCCAGTGCTAACTGACATTTTACTAAGGGGTAGTATGAGATGTCTTGAGCAACTGACTTTTGCATTCACACACGCAGCCCAATCTGGAAAAATTCTAGAAATGTCCGGAGTTCAGCGCATGTCTGAGCTCATAGAGAACTGCTAGTAAAAGGGTGGCCGGGATAATTGGACACAGGTCAAACACAACCTAAAGGGACTGAATCAAAAGAGCAGGAAACAAGGACAGGAAATAAAACAACACATCAGGTTAGTCATTTCAAAGTTAAATGGGCAATAACAGCTGGAGTCAAAACACTCAATTCAGGGAAGAATTATGACAAGAACAGATATGAGTAAAATTAGTTAAATGGCATAGAACGAACTTTAGTTGAGATAAAGGCTGCTTTGTTTTCCTTTCCCTCGTTTTCTCTTTGCTGATGTCTGCTCTGTTTGTCAAGCTGTCCATCTCCTCTGTTTTTTGTTTTTGCATTCTTTGCTCTTGCTGAATCAAATTGGCTAAAATAGCATAAGACAGACCACAAATTGAGACGGTGATGGATAACAGTGCTCGCTAGCAGAGACTGACAGCGTAGCAAATGTTGATAAAAAGAGGGATAGATGGAAAGAGACAACAAGGACCATGAGACTGTGTAGCAGCAGAACAGTTTTCTCTCTCTCTCTCTCTCTCGCTCTCTGTTTCTCTCTCTCACACACATTCCCTGTGGTATCACAGATTTGTGAGGTCACAGGCAGTCTGGCCCCTTTGCACATGTCAGTCCAGGCATTGCAGATTAATGAATGACCTCCAGAGCTGTTGACTTTACCCCGAGCAGCAAGAGATGTACAAACTCTCAGACAACATTTATAACCATAAGAAAACACCCCAGAGGCCTTGGCTCCAGGTTGTTGCAAGCTGGACACACACTTCCTGGATGTTTGGTGCTGGTGGTGGAAAGAGGAAACGTATCTGCAGGTCACCAGATCAGGAAAAAATGGAAATGTTGCCAAGTCTCATAAAAGTTTGTATGGCGGTGATGCTATTGTGTGCGTGTTTGTGCATCTTTGGGTGCATGTGGCCTGTGTGGGTGTGTTATTGGCAGCGTTGTGAGTCAGGGAACACTGACGCAGGCTTGGGTGGTGAGTTGGTTGTTTGGGAATGCAAAGTGTAGTGGGAACGAAGGAGGAACAGCACTGGTGGTGGAAAACGAGGGCCTCTCGGGCCATCTCCCCACGTCCCACCACTCCAAACACGCTGAGAAAAAAAAACATTCCAAACAAATTCCATTGATTGGAGAGTTCATGAATTATAGGTAATGGTAGCTGAAGAAATTTATTTGAAGTCCCACAAAAATGTCATCCCTGAGTCACATTTTCCACCACTGTTATTCTTGTGATTACAGTAATAAAATGACTAAATGCTTAATCGTTCTACAAACACAACCTTTGAACATGATGGAACTTGAATTGGTGAAACTAAACTTGTTGGTTAGGTACAGATAACAAAACGATTTAATTTGGTCTAGGCAACAAAGCTATAAGGAGCTCCTGGAGTCTTAAAAGATGATCAAGTTAAAATCTTGTTGGAACAAGTTACTATATCATGTTCTCACAAGATAATTATCTCTTGGGATCTCATTTAGATATATTGTTTATGCCATATAGCTGATGTTTCTCTTCTGACTTCAGCTTTGCTAAAGATTTTTCACAGCACTTGGTTGAAGCAGAATATTGTGGTCTTGTTTAATACAGTAAAGTTCACTGTGACACAACATGTTTATTTACATCTAACCAAAACTGTTATGTTTCCCTGACCCCAACCAAAGTCATCTTGCTGCCTCAAAAGCTTCTTAATCTCATCTAGCCAGCAGTTCTGTTGCCACCACAATGTTCCTGCAATAACAGATATGAGCATAACTTTCAGGTGACATGGTTGACAGCAGGTACCTGCATTTAATCCCTCCTTCATTTCTATGTAGAAAAAGAAAGATCATCATAAATCTCACCTTTCGATTGTGTTTCCATCGCTTATGCAGCACACTGTATTGCTTTTGTTAAAATATAAGAAAGCTTACATAAAGTTTGGAGCTATCCTCAATACGTATATGATATTGGCGCTCACCGCAACAAAAGGATCAACTAATAAAATCCTGTTGATCTTGGATCATTTATAAAATGTATTTCCTGGACCATCAGACCTTCTCTTGTGGAGAACATGGATTACATCTCCGTAGGAAGTTGTGAGCAGAGCACTGATAGTGAGGGCTGATAGTGTATCTGGAGCAGTGGTGTTGCTGGAGGGTTATCAGTGCAGGTCTGAGGTCTTTAAGGGCACAAGGTGACTGCCAGTCTGAGGACCAGTGCTGCTGCTTCTTTAGATAACCTCTTTATCTGCATCCAGCTCTGAATAGCCTAAAAGATGTTTCAATAAAAGGATGGACGGCGGACAGATGGGAGTGCAATGTATTTTCATGATAAGTTGACTTGCGGAAGAAATATGTTTTTTTGATACCTTTATCTTTCAGTGAGACTGTCAAGCTCGGCTATTAAAAAACAATAAAAAATCTCCGGACGTCAAATTGACATTAAGTGCTGTCAAACATTGCACCATGTATGAACTCTTAATCGTGGCCCCCTCATTGTTCAACATGTCAGCCTGTCTGTTCTCACATGATCCGTATGGAATTTACAGAGTCAAGATCTTTATGGCGTTATTTATTTTCTTTAAGATAGGGGGCTTTAACACTAAGAAGACTTCAAGCCTTTGCTTTGCCAAAATATGTTAAAAATAACTTGGACCTCAGTCATGTAAACAAGCATGCCCAATTTTCTCAGAACTGCTTCACTAATGTCTGGGAAAGTTCGGAAAGAATTCTGCGTGTGTGTGTGTGTGTGTGTGTGTGTGTGTGTGTGTGTGTGTGTGTGTGTGTGTGTGTGAGAGCGTTTCAGTTGACCATGGGCATGATGTGGCTCTTCCCTTGCATGGGGCCATATTTGTGTACCCTCTTATCATTTCTCCTTCACACCAGAACCATAACTCTATATTCATTCAACACACACATCAAAACCCTGTCGCCACACAAAGAAAAACCAAATCATGTAGAAGTTATACGTCTTATTTTTGGAATGTGTTTGTATATGTTGGCTCTTTGTGCTTGTCAGTCTGCTGCTCAATAAGAAAGGGTCAAAGGTACATTTCCCTCGAGACGCGGACTAATGGTCACGCAGTCCAGTGAGTCGGTCCCAAAACATGCTCCTCTGGCCGGCAATCTTACAACCATCCACCCCCATCCACCCCCAACACCGCCTCAAAGTCCAATGACCCCCCTCGCCCCTGCTTCAACCCCACACCCTCAGGTCTCAGAAGAAAGGCAGCAGGAGCCTGAGAAAGAAGTAACCCACTGACAGAAACCAACCAGACTCCATTTTTCTAAAGACCATCAGTGCAGATTTAGAATCAGTTTAACCTTTCAACGTCATGCTTGTGTATTTTTCTCTCATAAGCTGCTTTCAGACATGCACTAAAGATTGGATATTCTGGGCATTTTCCGGAAACCCATGTGAACTTACAGCAGGAAATTTTAACTGAGAAATCCACAGCGAGCGGGTGTTACATTTCTAGCATGCGTCAGACCCAAAACCGTAAATTGCTAATGTGGATATTAATGATACTTCCAAATGCTTTCCTCTTCCACAATCTTTGAAAGGCTGTAAACAAATTCTGCTGTGTTTTCCACAGCAGAATTTACAACCTATTATTTCTGTAGCATCTTTTATTCCATCACTAAGCGCTCCTCTACAGAATGGAATTTACGAATAACATTTTGAGTGTCATCATTGTAAAATGATACCAGACGGACACAGTGAAACCTTTCAGGGTTAGAGTACGTGGGCATGCTTGTGTGTGCAGTCGACATCCAGAGGTGTTTTCCCAAGCATGAGAGCCCGCCATGATGGCCGTTTGAAATGAATGGTGAATCTTTGTGAATGAGTAACTGTGTGAATGACGATCCGTCACAGCCCGGCTCACAGACTTTCAGTGACAGTGGGCTCTATGGCCTGAGTGACGCGCCAACGCTTCGGATGAAGAAAGGTTCGATAGAAATCTGCAGAGGTAGTAAAGGCTACCATGGTGACCGCTCAACCAGCAGCAACAATAACACAGGCACGGCCATCGGGCACGGCCATCCTAAAGCTCCCTGGCTCCACAGACAGGCGCACAAAATAAAGGCTAAAAAACACACACTTCACATCTCATTAGATGGGGCCAGTGTGACAGATGACTGAGGGGCCCCAACAGGTTGACTCCACCAAGTAAACACCACCAAATGGGAATCGAGGACTGGGCAATGTGAACCAGAAAAAGGTCAATCTGCTGGATTTGGTAAACTATTAGGTTCTTTTCACTTTCTTTAAGGTTGCAAGTATTTTTGATTTCTAAGAGAGTATCCATCTATCCATCTATCCATCTATCTATCTATCTGTCTATTTATCTATCTATCTATCTATCTATCTATCTATCTATCTATCTATCTATCTATCTATCTATCTATCTATCTATCTATCTATCTATCTATCTATCTATCTATCTATCTATCTATCTATCTATCTATCTATCTATCTATCTATCTATCTATCTATCTATCTATCTATCTATCTATCTATCTATCTATCTATCTATCTATCTATCTATCTATCTATCTATCTATCTATCTATCTATCTATCTTTCTATCTATCTATCTCTATCTATCTATCTAACTATCTTTCTATCTATCTATCTATCTATCTATCTATCTATCTATCTATCTATCTATCTATCTATCTATCTATCTATCTATCTATCTATCTATCTATCTATCTATCTATCTATCTATCTATCTATCTATCTATCTATCTATCTATCTATTTATCCATCTATCTATCCATCTATCTATCTATCTATCTATCTATCTATCTATCTATCTATCTATCTATCTATCTATCTATCTATCTATCTATCTATCTATCTATCTATCTATCTATCTATCTATCTATCTATCTATCTATATAAAATAAATATATTTTTGGAATATTTTCATTGATGCTTTAATATGACAGATCCCTTTTAATATTTTACCCTCTCTATGATTGATTTCTTAAATATAAAGTAATGCACTATATTCTAAATTATCAGTAAAGGTTAATAAAGCCTTAGACAGCAATGTACGTTAAAGTTAGATAGTATTTGTAAAACAAAGGCAGTGGAGCAGATGTATACAGAAGTTTAAAATAGTTTAAAACTATAGCACAACTACTACAAGTACCTCAGACATGTACTTGAATACATTGTATATTTCCGCAGATGGTGATGATCCTTACTAATGATACTGTGAAGGTTACATTCTGTACTACTCTACATTACTAAGGTGCTGATACTTAGTACATTTCACTTCTGACATTATGCTGTACACACACTGTAAAGACATCAACAGGTCTACACATAAGTACGCAGTAATGATTAATCCTGTTTTTCAGCCACTGTACAGTTGATATTTTGCAGCACTACTGGACACCTGTGGGGCATATGTGGTGGAAGTTGGTCTGTGGACTCACATATTCCCTCTCCTGCAGCCCTGTGGTCCACATGTGTTTATAACCCCCACACAACACAGTCCAACGCATCACTGGGATCGCAGCCGTCTCCCCCCTGTCCCCTAACCCCCACCCAGCAGCCAACCCAGTCATCCCACATCTGTCCCAGTCGGTGTGCTGTGGCAGCTCTGGTGTTGCTGATCAGGCTCTGGGGGGGGGGTCCGACAGCGGTACGCTTCATCTGCGGGCAAGAAATGCTGCCTGTAGTGGTCATTGGTTGTCTATTGATGGAGTGTGAAGTGATCTTGTGAGCAAAGAGAGGTGGATAGGGGGGGGGAGTTGTGAAGATGGAGAAGGCCGCAAACAGTGGAGCGAACAATGATGTGTCAGATCCAGTTTATGTGCCGTCTGTATAAACACTGGGGAATTGTCTGCCTTCTGAGCTCATCCTTTCCAACGGGTTAGCCTTTGGGTTTTCCCAGCATAAACTCAGAATGTCCAAAACACATCTCTGATATAATTAGAGCATATACACACATATACACACGCACACACGTACACACATAACTACCGCCACCTTGCCCTCGCCTTGGACCTCTGGAACGTTTTCCCTGGAGTCCAAAACAATCAAACCACTAAGTCAGGAGAGTGAGCACATGTCTCCAACTCATCCATCACCTTTACAAGCCACAACCACAGCAGGGGAACCATTCTGACTCACTGATTTCCATAACAGAGTCCAGCTTCTACACATTATCTAAATTATCAGTGCTGTCTGGCTCTACACTTTTATCACCATGTACTCTGTAAGTCCTATTAGGATGGAGAGAATAAAAAAACAAATTGCAACTTTTATGTTTCAGGCCCTGATGTTTTCTCTGCAGCTCTCGCCCTGACAAACTGTTTTCCATGGATGCGGACCAAGAGATAAAGCTGTGACCTCTCGGTGGAGCGCCAGCTTCATACGACACCGTCACCACGAAGGCACTCGCTCCCTTGGCTCACTCACTCTCACGGCCTCGGAAAAACTTCTTTTCAAACATGGCCTTAGATGGCAGAAAGAGAAACGGTCCAAAAATGAACAAAGCACGCATTGTTCAAAATCACAATTGAGAAGAAAGCTCGGGTGGGAGATTGAATTTCCTACATATTCATATCTATTATTAAACCATAACACAACCCTAAGAAATTGTCACAGGTACGATGCAATCCAAGAAATTAGGATATTGTCGGACATGTGCAGTATTCGAGTGATAAGATTATTTGATTATGTTGAAAACCATTGACGGTTAAGAAGTGATGTAATACTTCCCACAGCCTGTATCTGCTATATTGTGATTGTGTGGAGGTAAAAGGAGGCTGGTCATGATCGCAGGTTAACGGTGGATTCAAACAGTGGCCTGGTTGTGTGCTCTATCTATGGCACGTGTGTGCGCACCCCAGTGGGTCGTCCACGTGAAAGGGCCCATGTGTCTGGGCGTCAGTGACTTAATGACTCCACTTACAGGCCTAATTCACACTCAGGTTCTTGTGCATGTATGAAAAAACAACATGCGCGGAAACCCCTCCAACAGAGAATCGGTTGTGTCCGTCAGATTGGAGGTGAACACTGTTTGATCCTTCCTCCGGGTCGAAATAGAATTATGATTATACTATTAACTTACAGGCGTAATTTCACATCTGCAACTCGAAAAAGTAAAACATTCATGCCGTTAAAGCCCGATCGGAAAGGAGTGGTTTTGGACGGAGAGTCACACAGGAGAGAGGAGAGAGAGATACACTGTAGAGGCTGGAGAGTGGAGAGAGGGCAGAGACGTGCACATCTTTCCACTGTGTTTTTATTTGTGCTCATTGCTTCTCACAGGATATGCCCTCCACTGTTTCCGCGAAAAACTTCTTCTATGGTCAAAAATCGAGCTGACTATTAATAAAGCAAGAGAACAGAACACACTGTTAGGAGCAGTTTTCCTGTTGCTTTCAAAATTCCAACATGGGGTATAAATGACACTGCTGCTGCTGTTGTCACCATCATTTATCAAAATGTTAATGTGCTTCAAAAATGGAGGGAAAGGAATGCAAATTTTGTCCAGTGCACCTTTATTTACATGTGTACCCTCTGTGTGTGTGTGTATACCTCATGTTGTGGGGACCTAAATCTCTATTACAGAGTCATGCTGTGGGGACTTGGCTTCCATATGGGGACAAAAAGCAATTCCTCACAAGATAATTCGTTAAAATCTAAGGTGACAATATATTTGAAGGTTTGGATATGGTTAGGTTCAGGTAAGGTAAGGGTAATCGTTAAGGTAAGACGAAGTAAGATGGTTAAGGTTAGTATCCTGGTAATAAGTTTAATGTCCTCTCAAGTCTTGTGCCACTGTGTTTGTGTCTGTGTGTGTGTGTGTGTGTGTGTGTGTGTGTGTGTGTGTGTGTGTGTGTGTGTGTGTGTGTGTGTGTGTGTGTGTGTGTGCGTGTGTGTGGGCGCATGTCAATCTATAGTATAATTTTGGTTCAATACCATGGCTTTTAGTTGTGATGGTTAAAGTTAGGGTAAGTGGTTAGGGAATGCATTATGTCAATGAGTGTCCTCACTACACGACTGTAAAGAGATGCGTGTGTGAGTGTGTTGTTGAACTGGAACTTAAAGAACACTGTTTTGCCATGAAACAACTTGTGCTCATGATTCAGATCCTGTGCTGCCTAATAACTGGAGAGAGTTCACACGCACAGCAGCACAATACACGGA
This sequence comes from Pseudopleuronectes americanus, assembly GCA_038501795.1. Lineage (NCBI taxonomy): Eukaryota > Metazoa > Chordata > Actinopteri > Pleuronectiformes > Pleuronectidae > Pseudopleuronectes > Pseudopleuronectes americanus. Next base: position 11,627,084 of record CM076724.1, read on the forward strand.
AACCAAAGTCTCCTGAGTCGAATGATCTCACCTTTGAATGCAACCATCTTTGTTGCCTGAATTATTAGGCACCATAAAACACAGCACTCGCAGGCTTCTGGTCTTGAATCATGTTGGGAGATTCATTGTCACACAAACACATCAATTATATAATAATTATATGTATAATATATATTGTCCTCTCCAGAGCAGTTTTGGAATAAAACATGGAAGGGGGCTTTCCACTGTCAACACAACAGCTAGCGGCCCGGGGGTGAAACCGGCCGGGGCTGACGACTGCGTGACCTCCTGTGTTTTGACGTCTCTTGTTGGTTTAGGGGGGAATCCGAATGGAAGCTCTAAATCCCAGTTAAGCCATAACAGCGCTGGGAGAGCTGGGCACTCCACAGCCCCGCACTATCTGATCATCAGCTTTGTGCTGGCAGGCCCCGCTGAGATACAAACATCCTGTTTAGGGAGGGAGTGGGAGAAAGAGAAAGAGAGAGAGAGAGAGAGGAATAAGAGAAATGCCAGTGGAAGTTGTCACTAAATGAACAAGAAAGGGTCGGCTACCGAAACCAAAATGTCTCTGCGTGTGTGCAATGCAATGCTCTGAGAGTTATCTGTGCTTGACCCAGTGGTGTTTCTGGCATCAGTTTCCTCACTCAGTGTTCTTTAAAACTATTAAAACTCAATGCCGAGTGTAGACTGTGAGTCACATTAGTATGCACGCTGAAACCCGAGAGCGGAGAGACCAGCCAGACTGAAAATTTCCCCAATTATGCCTCCACTGCACTGCCAGTAATCTCTTGTCCCATCTATGCCAGCCACACAGAGGACATATACACCACATGTGAAAGTAACAGAGGAATAATGCTTTGAAGAAGAACTACCCTACTGTTAAAATCGATACTTCTGTAATGTCCACACTTCATTTATTGTGTTCAATTTGGCAACGTTGTTTAAAAAAATGTTTGTTGGCATGTTGAAGTTTTCAAAAAGCAGCATTGCCCCCTTGTGGAATATTATGTACAGTGTCACGACATGTAGAAAACATATTGTAGCACATAGATACAGCGAGTTCATGAAATCCTTTAACACTGTATATTCTAGTATGAGGTATAATGGAGGTGCGTTGAGGTAACACTGAAGGAAGAATAAAACAAGCTGTTTCAAACAGAATAATATCAAATTGGTCATGCTTAATAGTATATTCTATAATATCCATATTGATTTAAAAAAACAACAACACTATATTTTGAACAACAAACCAACAATCAACCAAAACCAGAGTTAGGTGGAGAAAATAGAAAGATACATAACCAAGCCTGAAATCCTGCTTCCTCAGCTAACAAAGGAAACTCTGAAACAATGCATATGCTGAATGATTTTTTTTAAAGGAATGTGTGCAGTTCCCGGACATCAGTTGTCACTTGGACTGAAAATGAGGATGTGGCGGCGCTTAAATTGTTTGTTTTTTGCCACAGACCAGGAGACAAAGCTATTTTGTGTTAAACATTATTTGATCTGCATGACAATGTGTGTTCTGCAAAAACATGTGCTTCCATATGAGGTCCAGTGCGCACATGTACTGACAAAGTGACTGAAGGTTTACCTCATGTTGTAGCACGTGTGCTCAGTGTATTTGTTAGCCTAACTTCAGTTACAGTATTAGTATGAGGAAAGTTGAGCTAATGTTTGAGCAAAGACAAATAGACTTAAATTCTATATGTATTTTTGACCTGTGCTTAACAGTTTGTCTTATTTACTGTCTATAATGTGTGTGCTGAGTGGGGTTGACTACCACTGTCAGCAAAATTGCCCCTCAGTGAACACAGAGAGTCAATCCAATCAATTTGAATTTTATACAAATTCAGTCAGACTTTCTGTCATATTTTGTATTTTGTTGTATTGCTCCTTGTTTAACAATGTTTGTCATCACAGTATTGCAAATACATGGACAGCTACATGCATCACATGGTGGCATGTATAGTCATGCTTTTTTGTGGATGACATGTTAGAATGTGGCAGACTCTTGTGACACCTCACTGGTTGTCATGGTGACTCATTTAGACATACTGGCTGGAGCCGGGATGTATCCAGGAAAAAAGTCAACTGGTGCACACCAAGCAGGAAGTACAGAGACCTATTGAGTCTTGATTGTAACGGCTGATGTTATTAGATTATAAACCGAATATATCTTTACATCAGTGGAAAAAATATGTAACGATGTGAAGTAACAAAGAGGCCGGACCACATCTGGAGGTGATGCGACTCGTGTCATGACCAGACCTGTCATGTGAGAACGCAATCTGAAAGTGTGGCCACATTCATGAGAGGCAGGACAAGACACTATGAGTGTGTGTAATTTGGTGCAGATCCTAATAAAAATCCTGATCCAGTGAATTTGAATGTGGTTTCAAAAGGGGACTGTTGGGCCTTGGCAGAGGTATGTGCTCTGTATTGAGTGTCATTCTACTTCATATTGGTATTAAACAGAGAAAAGGTATCAAATAGTCATATTAAACAAAACTTGAGAAATTTAGAAATATCCACATGATAAGAGTCAAACCATTTATCTAATTACAGATTATGTATATTTTTCCACAACATTCAAAAGAAGTGTATTTGCATTCCTCTGCTTTAAGTTCTATTAAACACAAAGAAAACCACCCTGGTCTCTCATCACAGGGTTAACATGCATCGCCTGTAGCCACAGCACAGGGTTATGGGTCAGTGTTCCAGGGCCCAGTTCCCTATTTATTTTCTCCACCATTGCCAGATCAGAGCATGTCTATACTGCGCCCTGCAGGCCAGAGTCTTTAATGCACTCTGCTACTGGACATTCACATGTGTTGGGCTATAATGTTTATATGTGTTATATATTTCGATTTTTATTAATATTTTTAAATGTTATATTTGTTAAATATTTTCCGCAGCTGTCAGTGAGCCACACAGATCTGTCACTATAGTCAGATATTTAACACAAAGAGTTGCATTATTTATTCTGCATTGATGTCAGAGGGATCAGGATGTAATACAGAAAGCTAATGTGAAAACCTCATGGAGTTGGAAAGACAAAGGCAGACTAGGCAGAGTAGCTCCCATAATATACATGATGCTGAGTTGCATTATGGGAAATGTATGATCCAGTGGTTTTTATAGCAGGGAGTGAAGATATCTGAGCTTATGCTGCTTTGAGGTCCAATACGACCTTGTGACATGGTGTAACCCTTTAACTAATATCATCAATGACTCAGCCACCAATGACTGTACCCATTTCAACTGCCTTCTTATGATGTAAACAGACATCTCCATGACAACTGAACAAACTCCATCCAATTACAAGAACAGAGTGAGACAGACGAAAGCTTAAGAGAAAGGCCAATAAGAGGGTCATGAGTTGAGAATGTTCTGTCAAATACTTTTTATACCTTTAATTTATCATATTTTTTTATATTTTGTAAGCACATCCTCGTGTCCAAGAATGTCAGGAACATTTCCCCTTCCCCCCTCACACTTTAAGTTTTATAAGTATTGATATTGCTGTGTTCCTGTCTCTTTGATAGGTCATTTGAAAAATAGAATTATATATATTTTGAATTACTTCATACCGAGCATCTCCACTTCTGCTGTCCCTTTATGTGACGGTAGGTACTGGTAAGATTTGTATCGGAATGTCATAGGTAAATAGCATTTTACTGGAATGTTTGGTATTTAAGCTCAAAACACACAATATATAAAGCTTCACAAAGAACCATCAATTGCTGTTTTTGTGAACAGCTTTCCTTTTGCACACAAAACACCAGACGGAGTTAAACCCCCAAAGAAATAAAGGACACTATGAAGTGTCCTCACTTTTGTATCCTTCATAAAAACCTTGTTTAATAGGGGGCAATTAAACAGAGAAAGGGTTCTCTTGGAGAGGGTGGAGCAGTCTGTTGGTGAACACTTTATAAAGTGTCCAAACACACCTCTCACTCCTCCCTCTATCTCTAGTATAACCAGGAAGAATGAAACAACAAGGTGTCTGACACAGCAGCCACATGAAAGACAAAATCATAGATGGAATAATGATAATTTTATTTATTAAGCATTTTCCAAAATCCACATTACAACGTGCTTTACAATGGCAGCAATATGCAGACCAATCAACTGTTTTATCTTGTCTGATAAACACAATGACAACTGTTGAATTCCAGAAGGCTTACGTCTTCTGTACTGTGCAGTATGGGCCTGTGTCCTGTCCATCTCTGTGATGCCTAAATGATTATTGTGCAACGAAGTGTAAAAATGTTTTTACCTTCAGAGAGGTTTGTGGAGCCATTGCACCTTAACACAAAACCTTGGGCAAAATTGTAAAAAATATCCTCCTACAAGATGGCGCCATAAAATTATGGGGCATTTATGCGGCGGTAACTTGATGTAATGAAGTTGAACCCTTTACAAGAATAGGATGTGTTCAATTTGACGTGTATAATTTCAAGTATTGTGTACTTTACATAATATGATCATCACGTCAAACAAAGAGTTTAAAATCCTACTGCGACTGAGAAAAATTTAAAATCAGCACTTTTGTAAAAATGGGTGCAGCAAACATTTGGAATTGTTGTTTTGAAAGTAGAAGGAAATGTTTCTAGAATATATAAATAGCTGACAGGTAATTTTCTGTTTGTCGACTTGTCAATTAATTTATTAGAAGCTCATTTTCCTCTGCTACTTAGTCAATAGGGTTTTTATATTGTGTTTTATTTACATTGTATATATTGGTTTATTTTTGTTGTGCACTGATTGCTGGTTGTACATCAAATTGCCCTTGAAGGATAACAAAGATTTTCTTTTATGGACAACTTTTGTTAATCACAAGCTGCACAGACCAAGCAAGAGCAGCAGAGAAACCCAGCAGCCAGCAGGGGGGAGCCTCAGGACATCACATCGAAACAGGCAGCAGCAGACTGCTCGGAAATTAAGCAGCAAAGATCCAGGGATTTGTTGTTCCTGTAGATTTGTGCAGTAGTGAGGCCTCACCTGGTCTGTGCATGAAGTGGAAGTTAACCTGAGAAGCTAAACTTGAACGAGGACATACAGAGAGGGGACAGAGAGACAGCTCACCTTCAATGACGTTGAGCCATTTTACCACACCGATTGAAAATTCCTCTAGAATATGTACATTTTAACCACTTTCTACTTTTGTACAAATTTTGGTAAGAATTTGAGCATGTTAAAGCCTTCAAAAAGCCAATTAATCTGCCTAAAAAAATTATAATAATAATAATTACAATTTCAATAGGGATTCACTGTCTGTCAGTGCCTGTCAGTGATCGGGCCCTAAAAATGACAAATAAATTCCGGTGTCGTTCTTTACAAAGGTGACCTATAGCTGCTGATCTGAGTCCTGCACACAAACACATCTAACAGTAGGTTAAAGCTCATTCAGATGATTGTGTTACATGTGATTGTGCAATTGTTGGATGCTAAACAGAGGTCAAAACATGACTCTGTAAACAGAAACACCAGAACATGCGGTCACTCTCCCTGCACACAAATGTGTTGTGTTGTGTTTTCTCTGTGTGTTTTGGGCCTTTTGTTGAACACAAACACAGTTATTTTCTCTGCATTACCTTTTGACACATAGCTGCGTCACTAGGACAATACTGACAGATGGGTAGTTGAAAATCAAGCTGTGGTCTAATTAGCTATTTAATATATTTTAATCAACTTTGTGCATTACTAACTTTACATGACACACAGGACGAGACACAAGAAAAAGGAGATGAGAAATGCCAGCGTGTCTTGAAAACAATGTTAAGTAATTTTGTAATATACAGAAATGCCTTTACAATTTTTCTATTGATAATAGTTTTTTAAAGACTTGTTTACACTTTTCTTATTTTATAGAAAATATATGGTATACAGCAGTAATGGAGGAAGTAGTCTTTTACCTAAGTCTGAATAAATAGATACAAATTCATTGAAGTATAGACTAAAAGTAAAAGTACCACATCAACTTTTTTCCTTGGGTACAATTAAGTACTTGCTTATACATACACTTAAAGTATTAAAAGTTCTTGCTGGGTGTATCATTTCCCCTAATACAGTTGTCTGCTACAGTATTAACTCTTTCTATTGTATATTCAGTTTAATACGAGAATAAAACGGGTTCTGTCATATTAATATAGAATGCTGAAGATGATGCTATTGAAAAATCTTGGATCAGTGGATTAATCCCACTCTAAATATTGATATCCTCAAAAGTAGGACAGGTAAATTAAGCTGCTGTGGGTTACACCTTTAACACACATAATGATGTATCGTTATGTGATTGCCTTGTGATTATGGATTATCGAGGAATCGCTGTATTGTAATGTTAACGTTATCGTGGGCCATGTGTTGCGAGTAGTAGATACCCTGCAATTTCCACCCCTTCTTACTGATATATGTAGTGGAGTAAAAGCAAAAGTACACAAAAATAAATCTACTGAGGTAAAGTACTGATACTCGGAAAAAAAGGTTCTTCAGATAGACAGTATACATGGCAAATTATCATAAGTAAGAGGACACTCCAGAAATAAAGATATCAGAGATACATTATATTTGAAGTCTTTTTATTCAGCAACTTGAAATTAAAACCAGTCGTATCATTTACATTCTTAAACGGTTTTAGGTGTTTACTAAGAAATGAGTTGCTCTCAGTGATCCTATTTTAATCCTGTTGATATCAACACCCGGGACAAATTTAGTCACCATCATATCTACTTATAGATGTATTTGTATTCAATGTGGTTGAATGGTGTCTTGTGTGGTCCACATCTATATAAAAATGTATATATATATATATATTTACACACATATATATGTAAACTCTGCCTCTGCTTCTATCTCTCTATAGGGAAGACATGCAGTCATTGGCCGAGTCCTTATATCTTTATCTGCCTCGGCCATGTCCTGTCCCCTCCCTCATTCACATACCCATACATATACACTTTACACTGCAGCACGGGCAAGGCAGGTTTATCTGTGTGGCACATTTCAACAACAAGACAAGCATAACATAAGGTATCATGACACTTTGTGAAAGCAACACAAGAAGCATTTAAACAGATATAGAGTGAAAAACAAATGATGCAACTGTTATTGGATGAGATCATGTCAGTGTATTTTTAACCTGGGGGTCAGAGGTCATTAATCATAACACATACAAAAAATAGAAAGGTGAGCCGTTGTAATTTCAGTTGGTTTTGTGTTCAAGTGTGTTTTGAAACTTTAAGTGTGATAAGAGCAGAATTTTGTATCTGATTCCAAAAGTGTTTGTAGTTTAAAAAAACCCAGAAGTTCTTCTTTAAGTGTATATTTTAAGATGACGGTGGTTTAAATGAGAAGTGAACAATGTACACTGGGTTTAGAAAGTGAATAGAAGTCAGTAACCAACTGTAGCTGTGGCTGCTGCTGAGTGGTGGAGGCAATAAACGGAGCCGAGCAGCAGAGCTACAACATCCGGGCAATAGCCAGCCTGCGCAGAAACGGAATGGCGGAGGTAAGTGAGCGAAAACGAGGAATGCGATGAAGCGAACGATAGAGAAACTGTAGCGACCGAGCGACCCGCGTCCACCCGGGACTGTTCGCCCGGCTGCCCGCCGTGTCGCCGGCCGGTGGAAGCGAAGCTCCGGGGCCGGTAAAGCGGCAGGAAGAGACGGGAGAAGCTCCCCGGCTCTCTCGCTCCGTCTCTTCCCCCCCCTCTCCGTCTCCGCGTTCTCGGCTTTAAAGAGCCACCCCCCCTCCGCCGCCCCGCCAGCCTCGGTAGTAGCGCCGTAGAAAACAATGGGGGCAGCTCGGCGGGGTTTTTACAACACGGTGGTGCTGAACGTGTTTCAGGTGCGCCGCCGGGGAAGTGGGAGAAAAAGTTGCGGGGAGGGATGTCACGACGCGGCGGCGGCGGCTGAACTCCGGCCGGGTGTTCCTCCGACTCGCTGCTAGTTTCCTTGTGGTGCCGCTCGTCCGGAGGAAGACACGTTCAGCACCAAGTCACAGGAAAGCGCCGGCGGTCGCACTCACACGGGGTGAGCCCGCCGGGCGGGGAGAGGCTCCGCTCGGTCCACCGGTCCACCGGACTCCGATCAACTTCTGGGTCCGGAAACCGTGTCGCTGTGCCTGTTATCTAACTGCAGGAGCGTCGGCACTTTATCTCATGCAAGGGCCGGAGAGTTAAGCTCATCATGTGGCCTCTGTAAAGTTTTTCACTTCTGTATAACGCGGCCTGCATCACAGACACATGCTCCATTGTGTCTTTATCACTTTCTCTTAAAGCCCGAGGATGATATTGAACATAATTTAAACCATCCCACAGGTCATACATCGGTGATCTTATTCAACTTCCCTTAATCACTTTCCCTCTATTATTCGACTTTATAATCGGTTTTACTTTGCTTGACAATTGTTTTGAACTTTAAACTTTCAGATTTTTAATTGATTTATCTTATTTTGTCTCTATGTTGTTTATAATGTCTCGGGACAGCACCCTGAAGCTGTCCCATGGGTATGAAATGTGTTATATGAACACAACTGTCTTGCCTGATGATAATAATCCACTTTATTTAAATGGCACCTTTCAATACAAAGTTACAAGGTGCTTTACAAGTTAAAAAATTAGAAAAAAACTGAAGGCAAACAATCGGAAACAGTAAATAGTAACTATTTAAAAAAATCCAAACAATTGAAAAGTAACCAACCTGCTCACGCAGCTATAGAGCACAGATACAGGAATAAAGAAAGAGTAAAGTCAATATAGAATAAAACATAAAATGATTAAAGTAGAAGAAGGAGGATGCACGAGAGAGATTTAAAAGAGGATAAGTAGTTTGCCATCCAAACATCCTTTGAAATGTCCCAGTAAAACCAGTGACACTGAGTTTAACCCAATGTGCTCCACTCAGCGACACTTGGTAACTTAGGGGGAAGTTCTCTCTAATAAAAAATAGATGTGCTTTAAAAGTGAAGAGTCAGCTGATCTGCTGGATCAGGCCCATGTTGGTCGTGTTGTTTATTATATTATGACTTTAATCTGTTTTACACAATCACATTATGGGGACTTGTTTTCCTTTCAGAAACCAAAAGACAGTCCCCACAATGTGAATTACTAGATTTTAAGACAAGACATGTGTTAGGTTAGAATACGAGGTCCGACATTTAGGAACTACGCTAAGGTTAGAGTTCCAGGAAATCAATGCAAGTCAATGTTATGTCCTCTGAAGTCATAGAAACTTGTGTGTGTATCTAGGTGGGTGAAAGCCTCTGGAGATGAGCGCTGACATCCTGTTCTAGTGGAGCGTGGATGAGGAACAGTGATGAAGACCCTCAGCAGGAGAAGCAGGAGTCTTAACAGGCCTTAGAGGAGTCGGAAGTGAACACTGCTTGCCCCATGAAGATGGCAGCGCAGTCCCACACTGTACGGTCAAGTTCAGACACACCTGATTATGTCATAGCTGCTATTTAAAAGCTAGTCTCTTTAATAATATTTGTCGATTTCATTAATTTTGAATGATTATGGGAACTTTAAAAAAACATCCATCATCCCAGTTAAAAAAAAACTCTGGGTATAAGTCTGACAAAAACACAGAATAAAGCCACATCTCAATCCACTCATCCCAACACTACATCACAGTACATGCAGTCTGTGACAGTGGGAAAGCTCTGTGTCAGAGCCCATATTTGGACCCACTTGCAGGAGTTGTACTTAAAATTCCACACTCCTCATCGTGCTATTTTCATAGCTTTCTTTCACTTCCTGCCTTCATTATGAGACAGGACAGTATTATGCGTGAAAGGTAGACATTAGAACTGAACCTGCAGCCGCTGCAGGAGGACTCAAGCTTCCAAATCTCATTTAACAAGCAAAACCTTGTCTAACCTGCTCATTTGTTACTTTAATCCTTATTTTTGCCAGTCAATTTGTGCTTATTTAATATTTTTGAAATGCATTACTATCCCTGTTATCACTTGTATTACTTTTTTTTACTATTAAAAACCTAATAAATTAGCTGTTCACCACATCTACCTGTGCCCATTTACAAAAAATTCAAAACAGAGCAATATGGCTTAAATTAATATCACATAAAGGGCAGTTTAAACTGTAATCCAATTCCCAAATTGCACAGATAGGAACAAACATCCTTTTTAAAACCGAGCTCAAGAAAGGATATGAAACACAGCTGTTCATTGTCACATCTGGATCCTTTTTCTAGAAGAGGGTTTACTAAGTTATCTGCAACCCCCTCACATGTGGTGACTCTGCAAACTGACTGAGAGTTAAATTATTCGGGCAGAAGAGTGAAAAATTCTCAAAGAAAACCATTTTGATGGTTTTACTGACTTACACGTCATTTAATGTGGTTGTCCTCCTTCTCTCGCTCCATCCTCTCTCTCCACCTGTCGCTGGCTTCCTCTGTGGCCCTCTGCTCGTAGGCCAGTGAGCTTCCTCTGGAGAAGCTGCTGGCTCTGTATGGATACACAGTGCCAGATCCAGAGAAGGAGACCTGTCAAATGGCTGCCAGCCTGCCAGGCATGACACTGGACAAGGTGATACACCAGCACAAACAAGATAACTCATTCTTATCGAAGCGTTTGTCTGGTTAGAAGTTTATATTTGGATTTGTATATTAACAAACAATCGAGAAGACGTTAACAACTGATTTATGAAGCATTGTGTTTTCTTCTGCTTTGTTCTTTGCTGTGCTCTATTATTGATATTTTGTTGTTGTGTTCAGGATCAGCTAACAGAGGATCTCTTTCCTGGGGAGGAGGAGGAAGAATCATCACCGGATGATCTCACCCCCTCAGTCACCTCAAACACCTCAGATGTGCTCCGCCGTCTCCAAGGTATCACACACAGATTAACACATGGCTAAATAACTTCTAACATGATCCTATTTCTCCCACATGAAGAAAAGTGTAGAAAAGAGAATTTGGTTCATAATTTTGATTCAGATGGATCAGTTTGCACAGTCAGGGGATTTTTCTGATAGCTGCAATATTGTCTCTCAGTTTAAATCCTGTGTCTGGTGGGATCGGAGCCTGTTACTCATAACTAGCTGCTACATTTCAATAACAGTACCTACTGGGCTTTATTGTGTTACAATGTTTTCAGACCCTCTGATTTGTTCTTGTATAATTTCATATGAGAGAGTCTCAGCATGGCATCTTCTACTGCCATAAAAGTTTCCTGTCCATGCGACGGAATGATGTCAAAGTCACTGAGACATTTCTTAAGAGAAGGATATTCAATATGTAGGAACAACCCCAGGTAGTGATTCTGTTTGAGATGAATGACGGTATTTGTGCTGAGTCCACAGAACAAACTAAACACGTGGCAGGTTTGCTGCTTTTGTGTCCTTTATTTGTTCAGGAGAGATTGAATAAGAACACAGTTTCTCCAAATGGTAAAGACAAGAGAGCCTTGTTCCTCTTTGGCTCTTGTCTCATATTTTTCGCTGCATCATTTGAATCGTATTTTTACTGACTGATGACATATATTCGATTAATTATTAATTAATTTAATTATTTATTTATGTCCAACTTGTCTCTATAGCTTTCGAGTCACAGCTGGGTTTCACTGGAGAAAGATAATTTTACCTCAGCAGGATGTATGTTGTTGATAATATACTCATGAATAAAACAAATCTTGAATCAAATTCGATTCGATATGCTGTCTAAAAGTCGATATGACTTTTACAGCATCACTTTTGAATTCATCTTGACATCCAGTAGTTGAGTAGATCACCCTCCTCTCTGTTGTTTTGGCTTCTTTAAGGTGGAAACAAAGGCAGCTCATCAGATGAGGAGTCTGACGATGCCTCTATTCCCTCCAATGAAGAGCACAAGGTACTGACTGCTGTCACACATAGCTCACCGTGACTCTGTTGACTCTGATGAGTGATATTAGGTCAAAGAGATATGCTGCGTACTGCATAGTGTGTTGCGGTTTACATTTCTTTATAAGAGAGAGAACCACAAAACCAAACGGCTAAATATAATAGTCTTTCTGAATTCGTTCATAATGGATACCTTTGATCCAGTGACCACTTGAGGTCGTAGCTTCAAAGCTTGGACACATTCTTCCTTTCTTTATTTGTTTTACCTGTATAAGCCTCATACATCTTGGCAGTGAGCATAATCATTTAGTGTAGGAGTGCCTGGGAATTATCTGCTTGACCAACTGAATCAAACCTAAACTAACCTCTTGGACATTTTCCCTGACTGAGACACAAAGTCACATGTAATCCACTAATTTACCAGATTTGCACAAAATGCAGCACTTACATATATATATATACATTTACAGTAGCCTGAGAAAGGATCTGTCACCATAACTCTACCATACAGCACAGATCTCATCTGTGACACATTTCAGAACTGTGTTTGATTTCCTTCTCAGGAGATCATGGTTGGCTCCAGGTACCAAGCAAATATCCCACCACTCAATCCAAATACCTACCAGGAAAATGGTAAGCAACATTTATTATCATCCTCTCGGAATTCAAACAATTTTAACAGTTGTTTCCTTTGAGTTTGACACATGTTAACCTTATATGAATTTGCTAAGCATTATGTTTCAGCTGATTGAAGCCTTCTCTCATTTCTCTCTTCTCTCTTTAAATGTCCTTCCCCCTCCTCCTCTCTCTCTCTCTCCACCATCTCCTCATCCACTTTCTCTGCTCTTTCCGCTGCCTCTCTCTTTCTCTCCAGTCTACACCAGTGAGGACCAGTTGCTGTGGACACCGGGTGTCCTGCCGGTGCAGGAAGTGGAGGAGTTCTTGCTGAACACACAGAGACCACGTCGCCAGGAGGGGGCAGCACGCTCCCCCACGCAAGCTAACACTGTCCGTGACAACGAACAGGTAAAGTTATGTCATGTCAAGTGTCATCAAAGTCCCACTGTCCATTTACACGACTCGTAGCTTTTGAGCTGTTCACCCCATGCTTCAACAGAACCACTGAGAATGTTAACCAAATAACAAACTAGTTTTAAGAAAACATTCTTAGATATTCTTTAATTTGAATCTTTTTCTTCTTTTGACTTCCAGGCACTGTTTGAACTTATAAAATGCAAATTCAATGCAGAAGAGGCAGTGAGAAGATTACAATTCAACGTGAAGGCAGTCAGTGGTAAGAACCTTTTCCTGTTTGTTTGTTGGAGGTGTTAGATTTGGGCGGTGGTGACATGACGACCAAGATGTATTGTAGGTGTAGAACACTTGACATTTGATTATTTGTGCAGCTGAATCTATACATTATGTCCTGCCTTCTTCGTGCTCCACCCCAGGCTCCCACCCCCTCGCCTGAACGTTGCAGACATTTCCCTTTGTTGTGAAAACATCTCACTCGACAATCTCCAGCAGCCATCTTCCTATGTGAAGGGCAAACTTAGGCAAACTTGCTAAACCAATTTTGCAGACATTTTCCAGAACTCATATCTGGAAACCTCCTTTGTTAAAGCAATATCTGAGCCATTAAATGCTCAGTTGTATTGCTGCAAAGTGCCTTAAGCTGTCTTGCAGTGTGAGAGCCACAAATGAATATAGCAAAAGATTTATTCCTCTCTTTGGTCAACAAAACCACACCTACACACCTTACTGACTGTCAGCTGCTTCACCCATCTGCAAAATCTGTTTGTTCCTGGCATGTGTTGATGCTGATGAAGTGAAGGATGCCAACACGTTGCCAACAGAGCCCTTGGAAATGAACCATTTAAATAATCCTTGACTTTGTTTAGCTCAGAAGTTAGCAGGACTATAGGTTCTCATGTAGCAGGTGTTTCTCAAGGGGAGGTCAGTGAACACTGCAGAACATAGAGAGGAGAAAATGCACTTCGCCTTCCATTCACTCCCAATATGTGCGAGAACTGCCTCCTGTGGTGAATCAAATCTGCAGCGTGGCTTCCTGTGGAGTTCAATTTAGCAACTTTCTCCTGCATTCGCATGCGTGTGACTGTGTCCGTATTCAGATATGATGTAGTTTGGATTTGAGGAGTGAACGGCTGCTTCAGACAGACCTGGCTGTATTCCTACTATTTCCAAACCCTGTATGTGAGAGTTCTTTCTGCATTAGGCTCTATCCAGCCTGGATTTTGAGCTGCAATTTCATGGCTGCAATTCCACTTTAAATCCTCTGCAGCCCGAAGCCCATATGGCATTAATTTTAAAAGCAATTTCAAATGGATGCTTTACTCCTAAATGTATTGTTATGTGTGGCACTATGACTCTACTGGTGCTCTCTCTCAGATGAGCTGTGCGCCTGGAGCGAGGAGGAGTGCAGGAGCTTTGAGCTAGGCTATCGAGTTTACGGGAAAAACTTCAACCTCATTCAGGGTAACAAGGTGAGTTCTCAAAATAATTACCTGGCGCTCTCATTTGACGGCATAGCATAAACAACCTTTCCTTTCTCCTCAGGTACGAACGCGCTCCGTGGGCGAATGTGTGGAGTATTACTACATGTGGAAGAAGTCCAAACGTCATGAGTATTTCACCCAACAAACCACCAGGCTCAGCCGCAAGAAGTACAACCTGCTGTCAGGGAGCATGTGAGTGCTGCTGGGACACGAACAGGGTCGCAGCCTAGTCAGGGTTCATTTGTGTGATAAATATGTACAGAGATTATACCTAAACTGAAACATACATGAGTTATAAACGAACATGTGAATCAGCAATTTTTGAACTAACGTGTTCACTGCTATAAACCTGATCTAAGAAAATAGAGCAACTTTTAGGCTGTGAGTCAAAGTGTTATACAGATAGATAGGATTGTATTCTGTTTGCAAATGCATGGTGTATTTACTGCATGTGGCCGACTGAACTTCCCATTTAATCTTAAATGTGACACCCCTATTCTGAGAAAGTGTTGCCCTAGGGTTTGTTGATCTATTCATTTAGAAAAAAGCTTTAACTAAAACTTGTAATTTCACACTTCAGCGCTGCCCTAACAATGACCCTCCTCATCTGCTTTACTTTCTGTGAGTTTCTGGGTCTATCCTGATGTTATGTCTCCTAAACAGAATTGGTTTGGCCCAAATTACAAAACATCATTGTAAGACTACTTCTGCTGCAGACATATTCTGCTGTATCAAGTCGTGTTTATTTATTTTTTGAATTTTCTCAAAAGTTGACATTCGCTGTCATCATATTGGAATGGCTGCCAAATTCTCAGATATTGATTTCACTTAAGAATGCAAAATCCATCCATCAATCCATTATCTATACTGTATATCCTTTGAGGGTTGCAGGTCGGGGCTGTAGCTTGTCCCAGCTGACACTGAGCGACAGGCGGACTAGACCTTGCACAGGTCTCATGGAAAAATAATATGAAGAGCTTGAGTGCAGACGGTCGACTCAGGGGATGGGAGGGGAGGAAGGATACTAAAGCTAATAATAATAACAAACCTCCTTTTAAGTATCGCATTTGTCTGCTCACTTATATTTATGTTAATGTTTTAAAAAAGGTTCTTCCTGTCACTCCCTCTGTTAACTGTTGAGACACACTCACGTTCCTGTGCTTAAAGTGGTTGTGTTGTGTGTTGTAGGGAGGATGGAGAACAGGATGGGGATGTTCCAGAGCTGGAAGGAAGCAACAATTCCTCTGGCTTGTTGTCTCACAGCTCCATGGGTCGGAGGCAGCTCGAGTCCCCGCTACCTCCACACACCGACCTGGACAAACAAGGTAACTTAGAGAGCCGACGTAGTGGGCAGCTTATTGTGGGACAAGGGTTACAGCCAATATGCCCTAAAATATATTTTTGGCCTCATGTTCACAAAAGAATCATGTCTAGCATAAAAGCTGAAAGAATGACCATTTCAGAGTTTCATTTGAAGTTGGAGCAGCATGAAACACTTGGCTCTACAATTCTACAACACACATGTACAAAGAGATGACAGATATAAGGAAAATTCATATGATTCTTATGGATGGGGACTTTTTCTTGTGTCTTCACTCATTTGCCAGGTTACCTTTTTATTTTGTCACCTCTATGTATACTAAACAATCCCACACACGGGGTGTGTAAGTAGGATTTTGTGTCTTATGTGAAAATCAGAAAACTGTGCGTGTTCATCCATTTTTCTGTTAATAGATAATATTATATTAACATGAAACCACAAACACGTTTTCCAAATCACATAATGATACCCATCATGCAGTTCTTTAGATTTGATTTTGTCATATACATTGTATCATTATATAATTAATTATTTTGATGACATGGTTTGCCTTTTATTTTGACATCACATATTCATTATCTTATGTCTACATGTTATGAATCATTTTGTCTCCTCTTCTTTGTTTTCCCCATCTTCCCATTATTTTGCTTTTGTGTGTCTTGTGATGTTGTGTGTGTGTATGCATGTCTCTGTGTATGTGTGTGTGTGTAAATGCTGTGCATGTTTCCATGGTGCTCCAGAGGAGGAGGGCCGTCCCCGGCGCAGACGAACTCCCCGCTTTCTCTTAAAGCCATGAACTCATCCTCACAGGCCTCAGAAAGCAGGCTGGGCCTGCAGGTAAAGGAATCTTAGAGAGAGACAAGAAATACAAACATCCTATTGACTTTCATGTGGTATATCATTTAATTCTAAAGCCAAAGGGAACAGGTTTTAATGTAAATGGCCATCAACTCATTTCTGTTATTGCAGTAAATGCCATATTCATTCAAAGGTGTCCGATATATTAAGTTACTTAATTCAACCCCTTTCCTCTTTGATTTGTGTTTTTTAATACTGAAACAACAAATTTCTGCAAGAAAACACAAGATCAACATCCTATGGCTGTTACTTTAAGAGGCTCTTTGAATGATGTACTGTAGGTTTGCAAATTACTTTTCTCATTACTGCAGCAGTATGAGGAAAAACATCTGTCCACCAAAGTGCATCAAGTGGATAAAATACTTCCTCTGTCATTCCCCCTCCTCACCCTGAACGTCTGCTTGGCTTTATGTAGCTTCAGTGAGTGGGTTTGATCTCCTGTGAGAAGTTTGTAACGGACTTAAATGACCAGAATCGGGTCCAACAAGTCCAAGAGAAATGCTCAACTATAGATCAGTTAAAAACGCTCAAAAATACAAAGACAGCATTCATCTGCATTAAGTGAAGACATTTAATTTACAGTAGCAACTCTACATGTTCAGGAAGCCGGTGATCATGGGCAATATTCACCATTCAGTTGTGTTACAGTTCAGTTGAGGTTTTCTTTTTTCTCTTTGTGAAAACCTGAGAGCCCGACAGAATTAGTCCCCACATATGTCTGCAGAGGGCGCTGTTACACAGTGTTGCTTTAGAATGAAGTATTTGAACACCTTTCTGCAGCTGCCAATTTTTGTCACATTTACACATTTTTCTAAACTCTCCTACATGTGTGCAGATGGTGAGCTGGTGATGGGGCTGTCGGAGCTGTGTGGAGACGGATGTCCTCAGCAGCTGTTTGGCTGTCCCTTCTCTCTGCAGCCCCTGGACGACCTGCGGGATCCCGGCTCAGACAGTTGTTGTCCCTCAGCTCCAGTCCAGCTCCAGTCCCAGCCTTCTGCCCTGAGCTCCCAGTCGGCCTGCGGGAGCCCTCCGTGCTGCCATGACGACCACTGCCTGCCGGGCTCCTGCTTTTACCAGCTCCACATGCTTGGTGGACCCTTTGTTCCCGAGGACCCTGACTGTGCACCTAGTGGTGCGACCGGTGGCCCACATGGGCTGCAGGTGGAATTCAGCCTGCCATCTGCCTCTCCGCCCTCGTCCACTCTCCTCCCGTCACACTTCCAGGCGATTGGCCTGCAGCACCCCTCAGCTCTCCAGCATCGCTCTCTGACACAGTGAGGGGAAATTCAATGCTGATGTAGGTGTTTGCCTTTTGTCGAAATCATAGACTGGTGTTGGTTTTACAACCGACTCGTACAAGCCCGAACAAAACGTGCATTTACTGAACCTTATGGAAGGGATGGACCTGCTCCCTGTGCTGGAGGTGTTGCTCGTATCTGAACCCTTTTTTCAAACTGATACACTTGAACTCTTTGTCCATTGTGTTCATCACTACTGTCAGGTGTTGATTGTGTGTTTATTTATAACAGTTTATCACCACAACCTGCGCCAGGGCAACGCTGTTGATTGGCGGTGACGAGAGCTGCAGTGATCACACGAACCATCGTCATCTGCTCGTCTATAACCGAGCAGTGGCTGACGATGTGAACAACCGTTGCTTTGTTGTGTTTTATTTATCATAATGGAGAAGTTTGACTTCTGAAGTCGACATCCAATAACATTTCTTTCTTTGTGTTCTGCTTATTGCTCAGCACTTTTGCCTCTGACTCCGTTCAGATCTGGTATTCCCATCCGTCCTGAGTGAGCCAATCACAAGCAGACAGCTCAAAGTACATACGAACACACACAAATTCATCGGATCACTCAGATTCACGATTAAATCTTAATACCAGCTCGGTTCAGTGCCACATGAACACAACTGCTGCTCATAAAGTCATAAAGTAAAATCCATCAATTCAAACATTATATGAGAGTTAATTTATTACATTACATGTGCTCGACTCAGCCCAATGGTCTCTGTCTTCGGTTTCTCCTGCTTCTCTGGACCTCCAACCTCCTTCACTCCAGCTGCCTGTCAACCTTTGGTACAAGAGTCGATCTTCATGTAGAAATGTATTTGATTTTAAAAACCTGAACAACATTTTCTGTGTTTTTTTTAAAAGCTTTATTGGTGCAACAAGGAGCACAGTTATTTTTCGGATTACTTTTCTCTCTTTAGTTTGGCCTTTGTCAAAACCTTTCATCCTTGTTCTTCCCTGATGATTTATAAACGTGCAATGCTTTCGTGTAATTTCTGAAAACTGTTTCTATAAGAATGAATATATAGTCCAGTGAAGAGCCTGACCTCTGACCTTTAGAGGTGGCGCAGAATAACATATGTTGATGTAAAATGTACGTGCTAAGCTACGCAAGTCAGTGATTCCAAATCCTGCTTCTCAGGCTCTTCAACTTTGAAGATTTCCATGATCATTCATCAAGAACTAACTGATGGCTGTAAGGAGAGTTAGAGAAGTGAGTATTTTGAAAGTCAAGTAGAAATGACAGACTGGTTGGGCTCCAAAAGACGACCTAACGTAGCATTTAAGCTCTTCTGCCTCTTTGAAAACCAACAAGAAGGAAGCAACATCCACGTAAAGTCCACTCCATGAAGATGTGGAATAAAACGAAAAGAACAAAAGCAACATTTTTATCGTCGGAGCGCTCTCTACCTTCTTTCCTCTGAAATGTTTCCTTGAGCATCTTTAATGACCTTGACCTGAAATGAAGAAATATACTGATAAGTGTTTTTGTGCATTTAAAACATCTAATAATTGTTATTTTTGCTATAGAAATCTCCTAAGTGCTGCATAAATTAAATTTCCGTGGCCCCATCTGAGCGTATGAATTTTGAGAGGGACAAACATTTACAATCACTGCACCTTTTGTGTTAAGGAATTATTTATTAAAGTATTTGTTAAAGTCAGTTTATAAAGTGAATTAAAATCGAGAGAAACTGGCTCACGAAATCTGCAAACTAAGAATTTAGATTAACCATGATGTGATGGTACAGGTGTGAGAAATTCAAAGACTAAAGGTTATTACAGTAAATATGATTCCGATATTTTATATTTTGTATCACTGAATAAAAATATGAACTTGATTTGTTTACGTATTTCACAAAATCCTGTATTGATTTGTACGCTCATTCGTACATGTGTGGTTTTCTGCTTGTCAGTATATTTAAGTCTCTGAAGAGGTAAAGGGAACGTAATGGGGGAATTAAGAGATTTTTTCAGGTTATTCTTCCTTTGTCATCTGTTCATCTATTTATTCTTGTCTGTAAATGTGCGAGCTCTTTCTGTGATCCCGTTGTAACGCCAGGCCGGTTTCCGATCAACGTGTGTTGTGTGTCTTTGACTGTTTACTTGAGAGGAGTTCAGTACAACACCACAGAGGCAGCGAGAAGAATAGAATTACTGCCTTTAGTTCTTTCTTCATTTTTACGCTTATTTCATAGAAATATTGTTCTGCTTCTTCTGTTATGTTTTATAATTATTATATTTTGTAAAGAAAAAAACAATTAAAATGAACATTGTTGAAATATTAGGATGTATTGCTTTTGTATCCGGTGCTGCACCTTCTCTTGGAGAATTTGATAGTTATACAAATGTGGAGAGAAGTGATGTCTTCATTTGCCTTTGCAAATGTGGTTTTAAAAAATGCAAATAAGCAGATGCAAAACATTTGTTCAAGTCCTACAACTATATTTTCTCAACAACATCAAACTATAAAAATGTAACAGTGAAACACTGACTTAATTTTGTATTCATGTTTGAAAAATATCTATTATATATATATATATTTTTTAGCCTCATACACCAGGAAAATTATCTACCTCACTCCACAGCACCCTCTACTGGAAGGTTGGAAACTATTTAAGCTTAAAACAAATAAGATACAGACTTTACAAAAGGATTCAAAAGTTCACTCAACTTGTAAGTGTTGAGTAGTTCTGATTCAAACTGCTGATTGGTTGTCAGAGGAGCGACATACTGTGACTGTGAGCCTTGTGTAACAGACTTACACAAGACAAACAACTTCATCTCTATATATATTTATAAGAGTAGACATAACAACTTCAATAACTTTGAGCCCACCTCAGTGTTGTGTATAAATGTAGTGGATTTACGTTTAACATCTCATTAGACTTTTTGTCCACTTTGGATCTTATGTAAAGCAGAGGGCCTGCAACGTATTTGATTTTCTTTAAACCATATATTCCAACTTGCAAATTTATTCTCAGGGATCCATCAAGGTCTTTGTTTCCATTAGTCACCCTTTTCAGGTTTTTGTATTGTCTCACTGCAAAATAGAGCAGAATCTAAAACCATTTTAAGGCATCGTCTTTTAACCACAAAATGTACATCTTTATTTTCAATCTTCTATACGTACTACTAATCTACCTTCATAAAAAAAACTAATTAAAAGCAAAAATGTAATTGATACAAACTAATGTCAAAACCTTTTAAGAGGAACTGTCATGATCACCAACTATGCAGAAATATTCAGAGAATAAGCGGTGCTTTTAAATATGATGTGTGTGTGGTATGTGAAATAGTGAACTATTAATTTAAGAATTTGCATTTTGACAGTACTCACATAGAAAATTGATGTAATCCCTGTAGCTGTAATGAGCAAAGCTCATTCAGGACAACAGCTGGAGTGCAGAGGAACCCAGCAGCCAGCAGGGGGCAGCCTCAGGACATCACATGGAAACAAGCAGCAGCAGGCTGTGATTCTTGAAAGGCGTCAGAAGACAAGGCTGGCAACTACTGGTTTATTCTCTAACAATAGGTTTTTAAAGCATGTTAAATCATCCTGTATCTAAAATCCCAAAATATAAAGTAACTTTTAAGTAAGGCTGTAAAATAAATGTAGAAAAGCAGAAAATATTTTCTCTGAAGCTTCGCAGCATAGAATGACACGGACACACAAGTTAATTTGTCCATCTATTTAGTGTGCCTAGTTCCAAATGAGAATCAGCAGGCGGTGTGGCCTAGTAGGTAGAGTGCCCGTTCTCAAACAAGAACGTCCCGAGTTCGATTTCCAATCTGTCCCATCTCTAATTCTGGCAATATACTGAATCCTTTAGTTTGGCAGTGATTTCAACTTCTTATTAATTGCAAAATATCTTACACTATATAAATTTAAATTAAATAAAAAAACAGAAAAAAATTGAATTTAAATTAAATAAATTAAAAAATTAAAAATTTAAAAAAAACTGCGCACGCAATTCCTGCACAATGGGCTTCTGCGTAGGATGTGCGCAATGGGCTTCTGCGCAGAATGTGGGCAGTGGGCTTGTGCGCAGGATGTGCGCAATGGGCTTCTGCGCAGAATGTGCGCAGTAGGCTTCTGCGCAGGATGTGCGCGCGCAGTTTTTTTATTTAATTTAATTAATTATTTTTAATTTAATTTAATTTAAAAAAAAATTATATTATTTTAATTTAATTTAATTTAATTGGAGCTCATTTCCGCTAATTCTGATAATTAGGTCAGGTTTTTATTTCTCCCTATTTTTGCTTTGACAGTAAAGTGTGTGCCTGCTCTCCTGGTCCCAGGCTCCTCCCTCTCGGTCGGTTCTTTAGTGCCTGAGTCACTTTAACAACCGACGGACCAAAGTCAGGGTTTGCAAGGCAGGGAGAGAGAAATCCAGCCAACCGCGGAGAGGTTTTTCTCTCCTGCTCCTTTGCACGCATGTGCGTAAAAGCTCCGAGTCTGGTGGGATACAGCCAGAGAGGAGCCAGAGAGGAGGAAGTTGGAAGGAGGGACCAGAGGAGCAGTGGCGTGGTGCTGCCTGAGAGCAGGGAGAGAGGAGCAGAGCTCAGACGCTTCCAGCTCTCCTATATCCACAGATCTCTTCAGCTTACTACGCTTTGTTTCCCCCAAAACGCCGGAATGCGCGTAAAGGGACGCACGACTCCTGTGTTGCAGCCGCGTACCAGCGAGTCACACACGAGTTTTTAAACACGCGGCGGGTTTTAACAGGGTGAAATCACCTTTGCTGTCAATGTCAGCACAGGTAGTGAAGAGGATCCCGGAAGAACACGTCGTGCAGGTTACTAGTTTGTTTGCATAGCCTGCGCTTTTTCTCCCAAGCGATCGAGCGCAGATGGACTTGTTTCCTTATTCCAAAAGTAGCTGTTGCCTTTTCTAGTTTTAGATTTTTTTGTAACTGAAAGTGAATAAGCGGAGAGAAGATGAAGGAGCTGAGGAAGAAGAAGCTGTACGTGGTGGTGGACGTCCTCTGCGTTTTAGTTGGTAAGTTAAGGACACGAACGCCTGGCTAACCTGTTATTTGTGAAAATACATTTGACTGTTGACAGGAAGAACTGACGATCAACAGCAGTGTCTGGCCTGCAGCTCCTGGGTCTGTGTGTGTGTGTCTGTGTGGGTGTGTGAGTTTTGCGTCACATAATCAACGTGGGAATTAATTTAATAGCCTGATCCCTGCAGTGTTTGTCACGCAAGCATCTCTGTAATTTAAGATCAAACCTCATCGGGTTGTTTAAAAGGCGCAGCTGAGTTCCCATGCATAGGACTCATCTGTCAAGTCATCATGTTGTTTGTGATGATCCCACTCTGGACTCATTTGGGCGGAAATGTGACAAATGAACATGCGCCAAACACAAGAGGAAATCTCCTCTCATGCTCTCTGCACACTCCAGCAGCAAAAAAAAGAAAAAAACTAACTTTAGCAGGACGTTACAGAGCCTCAGGAAACAGTGTGTTTGTTTATGGAAATTTGATACGCATGTGTCAGCTCCGCTTATTTCTCATTTTCCTCAGCATTTTGTTTGCCAGCAGTCCTCTGAAGAATATAAAGACCTCGCCCATGCTCTGCATGTCTCAATATATCCCTTCCATTTGTGCTCCCATTGTGTTGCATACAAGGAATCTTTCTTTTTTACAAGGACTAATAATCTGTCTTTTTTTCTTTTCCATTGCTGTGGTAACTGGAGTGCATCATTAGTATAATAGTTTCTGTCTCCTTCCTCCTGTGGGCAATGACCAAATAATGAGACGTGAGAAACTGAATCATATCAGTGACGTGTCTTGTGGTTGTAGTTCTCCACATTGGTCCTCCCTTTGCTTATTTTACAATCAGTCTGTAATGAATAAAGCTGAGCAGGGAATTATACGGAGGACCACAGTGTAAAGCATCCAGTGATTTATTTCTAATTGGACTATTAAACAGGGAGCCCATAAATACTTAAGATAAAAAAAGAGCAAGTATGCGAAGTAGATTTTTAAATGGAAAAAGCGCATAATTGATATTTAACAAACACTAATGAATAAATGAATCCATCAGTAATTGGGTCAAATAAACAGGGTAGAGGTCAATAAAAAATCCACGTAAAACTAGAATGTTGAACAGACCTTCACTAAGGCCCAATAGTCCCCTTGAATTCAATCAAGCTGCCTCACATCTCAAACACACATAGACATCAGTCCTCTAAATATGTCATGTGTGTTCTGGTCTAAATCCTTGAATTAGTCTCTGGGACACTGTCATAAAATAAGTTACCTTGCAATGGTAAAGAAAGTGAACAAAAAAAGAATCCTGGATCTTGCCCTGATCCGGATTTGCAGTGGGTTCTTCCCTGATCCATACCACATCCTTCCACCATGTTTTGTGGTAGTCTATCAGTTGTTGTGTAATTCTGCTAATTACCAGACAGACAGGGAAACAGATGAAACAGAACGTCCTTGGCAGAGATCACAATCATTGAAACGTCATTTAAAATAGATTAAAATACCGAAACAGATTAAGAGACTGCAACTATTTATACGACACTTGCAGTCGTCCATAAAGATGATGATACGCTTCTGATAACATCTATATCACCACTGCCCTGTGAGGAAGCTCTTTTCAGATGCACCCACGTTATAATAATCTGTTTTTGTGATGGGACTTTGGTCTATAACTGTACCGTGACAGACACGTGTTGCAGAACAGTGAGTCCTTCAGCAGCGCGTTCATCCCTCGTTGTGTCTGTGATGTTGCGGTGAAGCAGTTGGGTGGAGGATGCAGACGAGGATGGCGGCTCATGCGTGAGCAGATCTGCTCGGCTGTGCGGTTTTCCCGGAGGTTGCAGACCCTTTCAAAGGGGCTTAGGGGTGTATTTTCCTCCAACTGTGGGAAGATCTGCAGACTGCTGAAGTTGATAAGCCTCTCCATTTTGCTGTCACAAGTCTGGGATTAACGTCTGGGCTGGGTTTTGGTTTAATGGTCGGGTCCGGATGACTGCCTCCCACCCGCTGCCTCTCCCATCCCTATTTGCCACCCACGTCTCCCACCCAAATAATCGTCAAGCCAACCCCAAGCTTACGTGAGGTTGCCCCAGCCATGTAGCAACAACATGGTGGAGCTTGTAATTATGCTGACCATTGGCCCATATGGAAACAGACTTCTGACTCAGGTTTCGTCTGCATAGAGGAACTATTTACATTTCATTTAAACCCAAAAAATCCAAATCTCATGTGAATCTTTTTACACTGAATTCCGTCTGCTCTGATTAGCTGCTGTAGTTTTTCTACTTTCTAGTTTGAATGTATCAAACCTCTTGCTCTAAATATTCATGTCCTGCTGTGGAGCAGTAGGATGTATATTAAGATGAATGACATGACAGCTCCCTATCAGTGAAGCCAGAGTCTCAATCACCACCTGGTGGCTGGCTGCAGTATAGGTTATAGGGCGACATCGTTTTTTTTTGCCATCGGCCTGACCGTCGCTTATCTCTCATCGTCTGTGTTTTATTAAGAAATCTTAAGGCTCAAATCAAAGTGATTTCCTGGCCTTGCTTTCTGTCACTCACACCCTGCCCAGCCCAGGTAAACTAACAACTGTTTTTGTCATAATGGATATGAGCCTTATTCTATTTTGTAAAACAATATCCGGCACAGTCAATGAACCCCTTAATGGAGAAAACTTGTGCAAGAACCCAATTAATCGTTTGCTCTTTTTTTCTTTTTAGACACAAAATCTATTGTTGGTCTTGTTTAAAGATATTTGAGCTGTTGGCTCTGCTCAAATATCTTTCTTGGTCTTGAGTTTGTTTTGTTTTGTAAGCTCTCGTCCTCCTCCGCTCTTTCTTTGCTTTACTCCTTCCCCCCTCTCTCCCGTGTAAATACACTCCATACAAATAGATGGTGGGTGTTGGCTCAGAGAACAGAGGAAAAACCGGGATGAACTCTTCTGTGCCCAAAGATTGTGTTCATAGGTGCAGCGTTGCCAGTGTGTGTAGGTCGGAGGAGGGGTGACGGCTCATGACTCAGCTGCTGGAGGAGATATGAATGGCAGCGAGCTTTGAATTTTGAATAATGTGCAAGACACTCCAAGTAGTGTGAGCCTAAATGGCTGCGGGGCAAGGCATCGGTGTAACAAACGCTCACGCACATACTTTTGTTTCACGTGTAAATGCTCTTTGTTGTTATGTTAACTACACTGTGACAAACCAGTTCTGGTGATTACACACACACACACACACATACACATGTACACATACACACACAGACACACACAAACACATCTAAACAGAAGGAACAGTTCCCATGAGGACATTTTATCTCTTTGAAATAAACATGTGCTAGAAAATTCTTTGTCACAAGATGTATCCATTAGCTTTATAACTCTTATATTTCTTCTGAGACTGTTCCTGTTCATAGCTCCTTTGATGCAGTATCGGATACTTGTGTTTTTGAGTTTCCTTTTCCTACTCACATTTCAACAACAAGGGCGAAAAGTTTCCTCTAAACCTTGAACTTTTTTTGTACTTGACTTATTTATTACCTGATATAATAGAGCCTGCTCCCGAAGCCCCCACAGTAACACCAGAGTTATTACGTTTTTCCTCACATTCTTTTCATCCTATCAGACTGCGATTACATTGTTAGTATCCTCGTCTTCTGTTCTTTGACCTCGCTGGATGTCGGTTTGCCAGCAGCAGGGTCCTCCGGGAGCGCCGGAGCGGGGCCCCTCGTGTGGCTGCGTTGGGAAGAGTGATTGTGCTGAGTTCTCAGAGATAGCCAATGAGTGCACTTGATGGGAATTGTTTTTCTCGGGAGAATCGGGTCATGGAAACTGGAACTCTTTTAACAAACAGACACGTCCCTCTGAGAAATATTTGTCTATTTTTGTTGTTCTTCTTCTAATCAAGTGAACCAGGATTTCTGGGGAACACAAAGTCAGTTTTAAAGTCACAAGGACCTTTTCTCGTGGAAGTTTTTCTTACATTAGTACTTCATTATGTTTAAGACATCAAAGGGGCTATTTTGTTTTTTTCTACATAGCTAGCATTAGCTGTTTCTTGCAATATAACAGAAATGTTCTAAGTTCAGCATCAGGCTTTATTCCTTTGCTCTCCAAGAGTATTTTTTTTAAAGAAATCGAAAGCAACATCAGTGTTAACTCTTGTTTTGCTTCTAGTTCTATCACTTACTGCTTCTGCTGAAGTAAGCTTCCTTACAGGCTAGCCCCAGCCGGCCTGTTTTGCGATTTCCATTAGACCTCCACTGTGATGTTCATAGACTGTATATAAAGATGGAAGATATGACTACTCCCAGAAAATTAAGCCAAATCATTTTGTCCACCCCCCAGTGTCTGGCTGCAGAAGCTTGAAGGTCATAAGTCCTGCCTCCTCCATGTTACTGGATGGACTAAAAATTCAACGTAAATGTCACATAAGTCATTTTATGAAACTAAGTCTGGCAGCAATTTGGTGGAACTGCTCGACACAAGTTTAAAACCAGTAAATTTGTGTCTACTATCTGAGTATTTTGAATGTTTTAAACACATTATTGATGATCAACTTTAAACAAGAAAT
Source organism: Pseudopleuronectes americanus (assembly GCA_038501795.1). Classification (NCBI taxonomy): domain Eukaryota; kingdom Metazoa; phylum Chordata; class Actinopteri; order Pleuronectiformes; family Pleuronectidae; genus Pseudopleuronectes; species Pseudopleuronectes americanus. The sequence goes on from CM076724.1 coordinate 11,654,487, forward strand.
AAAACGTATGCTTAAAGAGAGGGAAGCCTGAGTTAGTGAGGACAGTTCCATTTTTAGCAGAGATTAAAGTTTTTGAAAAGTGACTAACACTGTCACTAACAATGTCAGTGGTTGTCCTCTTTGTGTACATGTAATAACACCTTACTGTATATTTGGCAGTGATATGCAGATGTCTCAAAAAGGAAACACACAGCATCACATTGAGAAGCTCCGCTCCCTTCAGGACAGTCGTACACTTGAACTCCTCCCGCTAAACCTTCATGGTTTGGGTGTAGACCTGTGTGGCTGATGTCTTTGATCACCTTCAAAACCTCCAGACTCTTTGATTGTCAGCCCAGATTTAGCCTCTCCCCCTCCCACCCGTTCGTCCAACCTCGCCTGCCACTTTGTCTCCTTATGCGCTGCTTGGAGCTAAGCATGCGTGAATGATGGACCGAGTGAAACAGCGGGATTAGAAATAAAGAATGGGCCACAGCGGCAGCAGGATTCGGTGCGACTGAAGTTGGGCGTTCCTCATGTGAATTAGAATTCCAGAGGCCAGCACCGGCGGAGCTTGTAGGCTCAGCACATACCTTCCACATTAGTCAGTCCGGCTTGGGGTGACAGTTAGAAAGGAGTGTTGTGCTGTTTTGTCACTGCCAGAGGTCTGTAACATCACCTACTGTGTGTTTGGACTCCAGAGCTCTGGTGGCGTGAGTTTCTTTCAACAGACAATGTTTTGAAAGGAGCAAACAAAAGAGAGAGAGAAGGGAAGGAAAGAAAGAAGAAATTGGAAACACTGAGTGCAGCTAGAAGGAAAAAAAATGGTTCCCTGTGACAGTGGAAGGGGGGTGAGTTGGAAACAGGAGTCAGGAATGGAGACATAAGGGATGAGAAATAAAGAGGCAAGGAGAAGTGTTCATGCAACAGGATACATGAACTATGGACAGAAGGAAAAGACGGATTCAAAATAGAAACGAGAAAGAAGAAATTACCTCCATGCTGGAAAGACGGGAAATTAGAGTGGAAGAAATTAGATGGAGGAGGGTTCTGGCAAATGTTGCAGCTGTGACCCTGAAGGAAAGTGTTGTACCAGGCAGGGCAGCCCAAGGGCATGAGAACACCTTTCTCACAGCTAACACACACACACACACAGGCTTTACATGCCTTGAATATATGCATACTGAAAACCCAGATGTATGTTTTTCAAATGGAGGAGAATAATTGTCCGTCCATGTGGTTCTGCAGGTGCAGCAGGTTATGTCATTGTTATGAAACCAGGGCAAGTAGGTGTGAGGTACTCTCACACTATTGGAGCGACTTCCAAATGATTGTGGGAAGTCAAGGCGTCAACCTATTTTTCTGTAGTTGAAAAAGGGTAGAGGCGAGAGAGGGGAAGAAATGGGAGAAAAGGTCAAAAAAAAAGGCAGATATGAAAACCACTAGATGGAGAAAAGCAAGGAGAGGACGTGACAAGCCTCGAATCTCAGCTCCGGAGTGTGATTGTGGTCCGAACGGTCCTCTGTAATTGCACATCTGCCGGCTAAATAAAACTCCGTCCCATCCAGGCCTCTATATTTACAACAGAAGAAGTGTGTGGGAGGACACTGCAATCAAGAGGATGACTGAGAGGAGGCCGGAGCTGCTAGAGAAGAATGAATGACTTTGAAGAAGAACGGAGGATGTGAATGAGCAGTGGAATGAAGGAATGGATGCAAATATCTTCTTACGGAGACATCTTACAAGGGTTTTGATTCATGCTAAAAATGTCTTGATTGTCAGTCTCTCTTTTCAACCAAAATAAGTGGCTATGCAGTGTTTTTAAACACGAGTAAACCCGCTAACAAAAGACTCCTTTCTCATTACCAGTAGAGGAGTTTGCGTTTCTGTTTGTTTTTCTTTGCCCGGCTGAGTAATGTTCAACGTCATAAATGGCCCTGGAAGCTGAGAGGCTCTCAAACCTCACTGTCTTTCCAGTGTTGCACTTTCCACAATATGAAGAATAAAATATCTGTTGTCCCCCAAAAAAGTACACAAATGTTTGTGGCTATTTATGCGCAAACTCCTGGAAGGCATCACAACATTGCAGTGCCAGTATCCAGACTGACAAAACAAAGAAGAAGAAGCTTGTTGTCACGTTTGGATCACTGCTGATCTGAGCCCAAGCCGATAATAACCTCTGTCTGCTGCGGAGTCATGTGACCAAAGAGTAAATGCGGATTGTATCCATTCCAGACACAAACCAGATGTTAGTGGCTTTTCAGACCAGTGGAAAAGGGGCTACACTAAGAACCAATTCATAATGGGAGACACTGAGGTGCCACTGTGGATGGATGCGCTTCCCAAAATGGAATTGAAGCATCTAAAATGTCCTCATCTGAGACAGGAAACCTCCAGCTCCCAGGCAGGAGGTTGGACTGAGCTTCCTGGCTCTATTTCAGAACTGTGGCAGCATCGGCCATCCATCCATCCATACGTAGTAGCAGCTGTTGACAAAGAGGGTTCGCCTGGTTCCCAACTAAGTACCTCAGCTTTTCCATCATGTATAATGTATGTTCTTTTGGATTTTTCTCGACACGAACGATCCACCACAGACGTCTGTGAGTTTAGCTGCAGCCAGAGCCTCTGCTCCGTCTCTTAGTGGAAGCAGCTCTGGAGCAGGGTCAGCGTGGGCTGTGGGGTTGTCCTTGTGGTATCCAGGAGCCCTATTTTGTCTGCTGCTGGATCTATTTTTTGCCTGTAAGCAGTTTGTGTATGTGTCTGCTCTCTAGGAGAAGGGCTGGTTTGTTTCCTGCAGGTTTAATCCACAGGGACATTGATCAAAAAACACACACACACACACACACCTCAGGATGTAGGCAGTCATTCTGGCACTTCACACTCTTTACATCATTTTTTTGGGCGTTCTTTTATTTTTATCCAAACTTGTAATTTATGACCGACAACTTGACTCCGACTTCAGCTGAATTAGGGCTTTACTTGTGAATACAGCAATGAAAAATTCATAACAATTTTTTTTACAAGCCAGGGGAAGACTACTGAAGGCCAGGTGCCCTGACTGCACTCAGCCTGTGAACTCTGTGGCAAAATCCCTGTTTGGTTATAAGGTCTTAGTTAGCACAAAAAACGTAATAAAAACATTCAGCAAATGTCCAAATGGACGAAAACATGATACTTGAGAATTCAACGTTGACGGCTTACATGCAAAAACACTGCTTAGGCATTCGCAAGCACGTTGGATGGAAGGAACTATATTTCACCACCGTCTGGCACACCTCTTTGAAGTTTGCACTTCATTTTTGTGCCGCTTCAGCGTGATTAATGGTCCGGCTCTGGCAAGTGTTAAAAGCTTCATAAAGCAGTTTTGAAGTCGCAGCACCCGGTGACTTTAATGTAGAAATGATTATGTCCTTCTGCTGGTTTAAAGTGACATTTACCGTGCTCTATTAAATAAACATTCCTCTGGACTTTGTCTGAGCCAATCTTACACAAATCTTTCAAACGTGCTGTTGCATATATAATGCATTCAGAAAGTATTTAGACCCCCACACTTCTTTCAAAGAACATGTCCGACAAACTGCTGCAATTATGGCTTCAAGAAGCAGAGTGCCTCCTTCATGCTCTTCACAGGATCCCTTCAAAATGCAATAGTGTGAACATTTTCCAGGAACATATCTGAAAACAGCTTTAAAGAGCCTGCTATTAAAAGGTCATCCAAAGAAGAAGGGCCTAAGACATGTGACCAAACTCGTGACAGTGCAAGAACTCGCCCCAGACTATTGGGAGAAACCTTAAGAAGCACATTCATCACTGATGATACGTGGCTTTTTGCGCCGTGTCAGAAATCCACTCTGCGATGACTCTCATTGGAATCGTATTACTTTTTACTTTGTTTGGTTCCAGCCGCTCTGCAGCAGCAACAAGGCTCTTCTAAGCTTTTAGTTATTAGCTTGCTCACCACAAATAATTTAACTTAGTAACATTGTCTCTGTCAGAATGTGGTCTGCTGCTCGTTGGGCACAAACTCTGCAGAGTTTCCTTGATACTTGTCCAGTCGAGCGTCATGTTTCCAATAACAGTTGCAATGTGTCTTTTTCATCACAAACTGGGCTTGTCTTTATAGTAGATTCATTTGTCTTGACCGTTGCCAAGACGATGCTAACAGTTACATTGGCTTGTTTTTCCTTCACCCTGACCATGAACCGACCGACACACAGCCATGAGGGACCACCTTGGAGTCTGCTATTTTATTCTACCACGGAAATAATAGAAGATTCTCTTTTTTTGTGCTTTTTGTTCAAGTTTTTTGCATGCATATATTCCTTAAATGAGAGGGGTCAGATTATTTAGGGTCTGTATACAACCTAGTTGTCAGAGGTTACACATCCCTAAAATAAAGGGGGTGAACATGTATATTAGTGTAATATATATATATATATTTTTTAATAAGATTGCCAAAATGATTGAAAATGCAGTTGTCTCTTAGGGGTTTCTGCGTTGTTTTGAACAATTTAGACAAGTATAACACAGCCATCTAATATGATATTTATCCTTTTCTGTTTTGTTTGCAGTTCCATGTCTTTTTAATGTTGGGCTAAATGCAAATATTACAAGTCACATTAAAAACATATTAGAACCGGGTATGATCTGAGGTAATATGTGGAAATAGATTTCATATCATCATGTCCTCCCATGACTCTATCAAGTTGTCATAGCGGCAAACCCCAAAGAAGGACAAAGTTCCTTTTCATTTCTGGCAATGCAAACACCCTGAGAGCAAAGAATAATGTTTTCAGATAAAGATTTAAGGTATTTTACAGGCTGGGTGTGGAAATGTTTAAAATAATATTTAAAAGATTCGTAGCATCAGAGCCGCCATTGAAAGATAATTGCATGACCTTGTTTTTCTTTCATTGCAAAAATATGCTACGTCCTTCAGAGAATATATTAGAACCTTAAGATATTTGTCACAATGCTACATCCTGAATGAAACTCAATCCACTCGCACTGTCTTTGATTTGACTCCAACCCTTTGTCAGTGACCAGGAAGAGAAGGGGAGGCAAACCAGCAGCATCAGTTTCTTAACATTGCGTTCCTGTTCTCGACAGCTGGAAGCAGGATGCAGGATACAGGTGCAGAAGCTGCCTCCCAAAACCAACATCAGTAGATCCAAGTCAGGTTGCTCCCCTAAGACGCCTGAGACAGGATGTCAGTTAAAAGACCCTGTATTGTGCTGTGGTTTTCACAAACAGGATTTGGGTGAATATATGGTCTCCTGACATGGCAGATAGACGTGTAGACATTCTTCCAGTGGCCAGCTGTTACCTTAAGTTATCATAAATCTTAATAACTTCCTTCCTCCCCTTCACTTGGAGCAAGATGTCTGCAATTGCTGTGTAGCAACTGAGAAATGGAGCTGTGATATTGAAGCCATGCTGATACACACGATCGACCAATCACGAGTCAGTATCAGCCATCAATCATGATGTTTCGCCCATCATATAACAAAATGTTCATGTCCAATCCATTCACATGGAGGAGATACGGTTTAGGACCTCAACTTCAGCTTGCCCCCAAGGGGACGATTATAGTACTTTGGCTTCATTTTTTAGAGCCATCATGTCGTCCATCTTTGTATACAGTATATACAATCAGTTCAGATTAACAGTTGTTCTCAATGTGTGGTTTGAGCGCAACAAGCACCTGAAGAGGGTGGGCACTGAATGGGAAGACGACAGCTGCATCGGTAGCAAAGACTTGTTTCTGCCTTTTTCGAATGTTGTAAAAAGACAGGGGCTTTTCTGTGTATGAATACCGAGTTGAAATCACTTGGTATCTCTGCATGTTGTTTCCTTCCTTGTTGGACCAGTCTAAACCCAGCTCCTACCAAGGTCGGGTTACCATGTGTGATGATGTGTTTATCCTATAGACCGCCATTGTTTATTCTCCTCTCAACACAAAGCTCCTGTTTTTCAGCAGGTCACCCTGAGACAGACACTGAGCCAATGACACTCTTTGTCTCTATGGTGTCTCTGAGGAACATGTGTGCAATTGGCATCTCACTTAACAATGTCTGTTCTCATGTACATGCAAAGTCAGACATGAGCAGGAGCCAGACACTGCATTGTTCTGTCTGTTTTTAGGATAATGCAAAAACTACAGATTTTACCGACTTTGAACACTGTGAGGACGTTTTTGTCTCTTTTATGAGACTTTCATGCAGCAATACAAAGATCTTTATGAAAACAATAAGGCATGTGTAGAACTAATATTTATGAACGGGGGAAATATAGTGTGGATCTGGGTAATGATCCAGCGTTTGTAAAATTTAAAACAATGATATAAGTTTCTTTATTCAGTTACTGTACGGTAACTAACATTCATTTTAACTATATCAGAAAAATTCTGTCTACATGGTTAAAAGTATGTATCTGTTCTGAATACACGTGAATACAACATGGTTATAAAGTGGTCAGTCAGCCTTGGCCGAGGTATGGGAGGGCCCTTCCAGTAGTTTATTGTGAATAGCACTATTTATTATGGGAATTTCTTGGTCAATTGCTGGTTTATTACAAACATACTGAACTTGGAAAGACTCAATCCAAACACTGTCAAAACAGTGTGTCATATAATTCCCATCTGGACTTTCTGCTGAACAATCTGTTCTGTGCAAGTGTTTCTAAAACTCACAGCATTTATGACTTAATACTAAAGTGCGAGTCATTCTGTCATGATGAGAGTTTTCTGGGCGGAGGTAAAAACCCAGTTGTGTTCACCTCAGCTGAATCCTGAGCCTCCGTCCACTTGTATATTTTCCTTCAGTCTCCGTCTTCTCATCAGTCAGTCTCACTGGACGTCCTCCTGGAATTATGTCAGCTGCAGGCGTTTTTCGAAAGAATGGGAGGGGTGCACATTCTCATTTACACAGAAATGTAATACTATCGGTGGGTGCAGCCCTTTTTCCACAGCTGTTTTTCTTGCATTTAGTGTGCGGCTGTATGGCATTTCCATAATGGGCCCAAGCCTGTCTCTGCCTGCTATGTGCATGGTGGTGGTAGATGTCAGGGTGGAGAATGCATTCCTCACCAGGGCTGCAACTCATAAGAATTTTAATCAGTTCATCAGTTCAACTCGTATATTTTTATTTACATATTCTATTAAATTTCAAATAAAGCTAAATATCCATTGCAGGCCACCAGACTGAAAGAATTAATCATTGACCACGTAAAATTGCACTCAGTGGAACACATACCAACGCCCAGCCGTTCCCCTTAAATTCAATCAAGCTGCACACAATTACACACACTCATAGATATCAGTTCCCTGTATACATCTGGATCAATTAATTGTTCCTTGGAAATAGGTGAAATGTCAAAAAATAGGCGGGATCTGCCAAAGTTAAAGAAAGTGACTAAGACATTTTTATCCAATCCGAAGTTTAAGGTTTTTTCTTTCTTGGTAAATGTACGGTACTCAGTAGATTTTACGTTATACTTCTGACAAACCCCCCCAAAACTGACATGGGTGGAAACATAACCACCGTGACGGATGTAATCAGTCTGTCTTAATTAGTTGGTTTTGGTCGGATATAATTTGTAAATTGAGCCAGAGGGGAAATAATCTACATCTATTTTTTTTACCAATTAATCCAGCTGCTCTTAAACTGTGCACAGGGAATTACATATTCTAGAGTTTGGAACAATTGATCCAGTTAAAACCGACATTTTGCCACGTAACATTTGACTTAAATCCTGTTATAGATAATATAATTGGCATATTATTCAGCAATGGAAAGTTCCATTACCTGCAGCTTCAAACTGGACCAACAACTTATTTTAGCACTGCTCCACTTTCACCCCCAAAGAGTCTCAGGTTGGAAGAATCCGTTCTGGCTTTTGCAGTTGTTCAAACGAGGTCTTTCTCCCACAAGCTGTTGCTGCCTCCACCCAAATCTCTTTATTATGAAACCCTCTCCATTCTGGCCTTGAATAGCGGCAGTAAAAAGTTAGAAGCCGGATCAGTTTACAGCCAAAGTTTCCAGTGAAAAATGCAAATGTTCAATGTAGCTCATCAAACCTCTCGGCTCTGCTGCCTGATCACAAGTTTTAGATACAAAGTCCTGTAGTTATATTAATACCTCCTGAATGTATTATTATGGAAACTTGAGCTGCAGATTTAATTTGTCAGGTTTGGAAGACAAGACAATATATTTTTTGTTAAAGACTGAGCTATAAGATAAAATGTAATTTTGTAATGAAAGGAAATGCTTGAATACTCCAACCTATGAAGAATGAGTATTTGCATGATTCAAACATAAAATACAGTACAGAAATAAAATGCATGGACAACAGGTTGTAGAGTAAATTACTTCAAAGAGGATGATCAAGGAAACGTCCAAATTAATGAACTATTTTATAACCCTGTCACATTTGTATATACATTTTTGTATTGGTTCATCACTTTTTAATTCAATTCAATTTAATTGTTTTTATAGGCCAAAATTGTGTCGTGTGTATGTGTGTGTCTGTGTATGTGTGTATGTGTGGTGGATGTTTTCGAACATTTCACTAAAGCTCTCAGGAGCCTAAACCGACTATATTTGGTCTTTTTTTCTACAGACAGCCACATTAAAGAGCTTCAGTTGAGTGTGTGTGTGTCTGTGTGATGTGTCTGCATTAATTTGTGTACCCTCTTGTAAGTGTTTGTATGATCTTGTCAGATTTTTTTTTGATTTGTTTTTACATTTACCCACATGCCTGTGTACATAAATACATTTTTTCCCTCACTGTTTATTTTTGCAGTTCCTTGCTGTGCATTTCTGCCCTGCCATTTAACTACCAAATGTTTTTTTTTGTCTCCTTGGTGGGTTGTTTCATCATTGTGATTTTAGAGCTCGAGCTCCAGCGGGGGAGAGAAAATAATTTAGCTATCCTTGGAGAAACATTTTCACTTCCCAGCTTAAGAAGTGATGTCATGTCTGAAAACCTGCAGGAAAAAAAAGACAAATGTGTTATTTTAAGCTCATTAACTTGGATTAATCCTTGTTTCTGTTCTTGGCGATGTCAAAGCTCCATAACTCACTTTAAGGGGAACAGCAAGGTTTCTCCATATATAGTGAATATTCCTTTTTAGCTTTGTGTATGACCTTGCTGGTTCTTATCTGAGAGTTTCTCTTCTGTTTTGCTTTAATTTCAGCGGCACTGCCCTTCATCATTATGACCATTGTGTTCAAGCCATATGAAAGGGGCGTCTACTGTGATGATGAGAGCATCATGTACCCATTAAAACCAGACACCATCACCCACGGCATGCTGGCGGCCGTCACCATCTCCTGCACGGTCATCATTGTAAGTTCCCCCCCAAACATCAATCTTCCCTCCCTCCTCTTCTCTGAGAGTTTCATCTCAATTTTAGAAACTGGCTAAAGTTTTGACGTATGAGGAAAAGTAACTGTACTTCTTCTTCTCCCCGTCAGATCTCCTCTGGAGAGGCGTACCTGGTTTACAGCAAGAGGATTTACTCTAACTCCGACTTCAACCAGTACGTAGCCGCGCTCTACAAGGTCGTGGGCACCTTCTTGTTTGGGGCAGCTGTCAGCCAGTCGCTGACCGACCTCGCCAAGTTCACCATCGGCCGTCCGAGGCCTAACTTCATGGCTGTATGTGCCCCCAAGGCCTGCACGGGATACATGGCTTTGATCAACTGCACAGGCAAACCGCAGGACGTCACAGAGTCAAGGTAGAAAGAGAACTGAGTTTTTACTTAGAACACTGTGCTCAGTGAGGAAATGAGAATACACATATCTTTGCCAAGGCCCAACGGTCCCCTTAAATTCAATCAAGCTGCACCAAACTCTACTCTCACAGATTTCAGTTCCCTTATGCTGATTTGTTTTTTCTAGTCCATGAATTATTCCCTGGGTGAAAATGTAAAAAGAAAAAAACGCCCTATCTTGTAATGTTAAAGAAAGTTAACAAAACAAATCCTGGATCTGCGCCCGGATAAAGATTCGCACCATAAAATTTGTTCTTCCCTGACCCACACATCATCCTTCCACTGGGTTTTATGGAAATCTGTTCAGTTGTTTAATCTTGCATACAAACAACAGAACATGGGTGAGAACACAAAACCTCCTGGGTGGAAGTAGTTAAAAAAACAATGTTATCACGCACCAGAAAAGAGAAAATGTGAGACGTTGTTTGATATTGTTTTGGTTTAATCAAATGATACATTTTACAAGATAATTTGGAGCCAAACTGATATGGAGTTTTGAAGGCCGATATCAGGGTAAAAAAATCATATAAATTAGTTTATGTTTGTAGAATTCTTAAGATATTCCTTACCAAAATTATAATGAGGCTTAATTTTTCACAGATGTAAAATAAAACTTATTATAAATAACTATAAATAAAACAAAAAAAACAAATACAACCAAATATATAGAACCCTAGATAAATTTGCTTTGCTCTAAGGATGATGATAAAAATTTGGTTCATCAGTATAAAATGTGATTCAGCTTCATTTGAGTCTTTGTCTTTTCCAGATTGTCCTTCTACTCCGGTCACTCCTCCTTTGGGATGTACTGTATGCTCTTCCTTGCAGTAAGTACCACACACAAGCCTCAGTCCTAAAACACAATGTAAACATGCAACAGTAAATATAGATGTGTCACCATGCCACCGTCTCAGTGTGACTCAGGCATGGAAGTCCCCAGATGGTCTCATCATGAGACCAGATTTATGTATTTGGATCTGCAGTCAAGGGCTTATTGTTGAGACCATGAAAAGGCTCATAGATCCAGTTTCTGCCCGTGGACACAAAAGGGACAAGGCAAGAGTTCAGCAGAAGGAATGTGGACAGTGAGAGACGGGATCTGGAGACGTCTGCTGCCTCTTTCCCGGCAATGATGAAGGCAGAGCATGTGGTGCTGCTGTGTTCAGTATCCACTTCATTGCCCTTGGCCTCGTTTCTCTCTGTTAAAAGCCCTGCAGGCACCGGACAGTGAGTTTCAGGATGCCAAGCTAAGCAACTTTGTTCCGTTCCGAGAAAAATTCCATTTGAGAAAGAGACAGAAGGATCTCTACAGCTAGTGTCCCGTCGGTAGTCTGGTCTGCACTCTCTTTTTACCAGATGAATAAGAGCTAAGTTGTGATATCCAGGTTTGAAGGGTTCAGTGCAGAAAGGCTGTGAGGCACGGGGGGGGGACCATTGTGTGATGCCAAGTTTTGCACCTTCAGCAGTAACCAAGCAGACGCCCAGTGACGTCTGTGCTGTTGCCGTGTTCATAAGTATTTTGGCATCTGCTGCTCTCCAGGCAAATAAAGGGTTTCAGTTGTGTAGTGGACATAAATTAGCCTCATACTCGACACCCCTTTACATTCAAATTCAATTTGAGACGTATACCAGCTACTGTTTCTGCCTTAGAGACCAATAAACTTATGCTTTACGTGAATAGAGGTTTTTATTATTGGTGTTTGCAGTGAAATAACATGTACTTTGAATCCTGACAGTAGGGCAGACTAATTGTTTAAGCATAAACACAGAAATTTGACTGCTACATGAATTCACTGCTATTTCATTAATGCAAATAATCGTTGTCTTTCTTCCTTCCTCATCCCCGAACCATCTCCCAATCTCTTCTCCTCCTCCAGCTTTACGTGCAGGCCAGACTGGTGGCTAAGTGGGCTAGACTCCTCCGGCCAACAATCCAGTTCTTCCTGGTAGCCTTTGCGGTGTATGTGGGCTACACCCGGGTCTCTGATTACAAGCACCACTGGAGCGACGTGCTGGTGGGGATGCTGCAGGGGGCGCTGATCGCTGTGCTCAACGTGAGTTCAACTTCATTCAAGGGAAATTCCCTGCCCAGTGAAAGAATGTCTGCACTGTACTCTTGTGACATTTGAAAGTCGGTATATTAGCCGGAGACGTCAATGATCTGGTGTCGAGTCCTAACTTATCTAAACACTGTGAAGAGGCTAGATTGAAAACCATAATAAATGCATTCCGGTTCATGTTACTCAAGATGTTTTCAGACATTAACTCTGAGATTATCAGTGTAATGGGCTCTGGACTTTTCCCTTATCTCCAAAAGCTTTAGAATCTTTTTTGTCTTTACAAGTTGACATTTTCCTCGGCGTCCCTATGTACGGCTCCTTGTTTTCATCCTGAGATATATGTGTCCTTCCGTGTTATGCCCAGGCCACACAGGATGTGTGAGCCCGTTTCCTGTGAGTGAGTCCGGCTGCTCTTCTAGTGAGTCGGAGTCCCGTGTATTTTATCCCAGTTCACAGCAAAATAAAGATGTCAAAATGATCTTTCCCCACAGTTTCAATGTCCAACTGCAACATAAGAATCATAAGTATTTCCTTCCCGCCCTCAGGCGTTACTGTTGACTGAATCCAGTCATTTGTTGAATAAGGTTTTGGAGGAGTTGAAGATGCACAGCTTCGTACCAAAGTGTGCTGGCATTTAGTTTAGTTCATAGGCCGGCAGAAACTATGGTGGCCATACCAGAAACCTCACATGGCAGCTCTGCAGACCCACTTCCTTTGTGAACAGTAACAGGCGCCTGAGAGATGCAGCAGATCAGCAACACAGCTGGCACACACTGCACACACACACACATGGCCTAGGCATTAGAAATGTCATCATAACGCCCACATGCTGGCCCTGAATCCTCTAAATTCTCCTGATGTGATCTCACATGGGCTCTGAAACAACCATTTGTGTTTTCACATACTGTCCCTCCGGAAAATGTCAGGAGATTATCTGTAGTTCATTGCATGTGGGAAGCAGCTACAGTTCCTTATCTCACATCCTCCTTCAGTCCTGAGTTTAACAGATTCACTGACAGAGGAGGCAAAGGAGATTTTACACCTGCTCAGGTCCCTTCCAGCATTTATTTGGAACCCCTAGTATCTACCTGATGGAAGCAGGTCATGATCTGAGTACAGGACGTGAGTTTGTGAGAAACGCACAAGCTTTTATTTTATTCCGAAAACATTTACCTCCTATTTGTGAATCAGTGCTCACGTGGCGAGCTTATAAGATGTTTTAACTTTCTGTGAAGTGTTTCCAGCCTCGTACCTGTTGAAATCTTGCTCCTGTGGTTTCAGGCTTTAGGCAAAGCAAACACGGGTTGGACTATCCAGATCATAAGAAGGACATTTAATGGAAATCTGAACCATCATCGATACTCCTTCCTTTAGAGCAGAGCAGCTGCTAGTGAATCAACATTTCTGCTTTATTTCATTCTGGCAGTGAAACGTGTGTAGACGGGAAGTATGAGTGGAGCGGAGTGTGACAGAGGCAGAGTGTGACTTGACACGAACACACACACTCACACCGGCAGGTTCTTCGTCCATTCCCCCCCACTCCATCCAGCTGGGCTCCTTTTATTGTTTGGCCACTTCCCTGTTTTGATTGAACCACTGTCAGCACCGCCTTGTGGAAACTCTGCAGTGGTAGAGTGTGTGTGTGTGTGTGTGTGTGTGTGTTTGTGCATGTGCGTGCGTCCCTGTATGATTAATGGGGAAGTGAGCCCGCACCTTTTGGCCTTCACGTTGCTCCGCGCAATTAGAGACCCTCCTGGGCAGAGTGTTTTATGGCCGACAGGGGTTGTGCCTGCTCTCTGTGTGTGTTCCTCTCAGATGTGCACGAGTGTTGGTGTGTCACTCAACAGCTGGGCACAGACCGGTCCAGACACATGTAATCACAGTTTCCAGACTTGCCCTCAATCCGTATACCTCCTCTGTATCTGTCCCACAGGAGACACTCCACAATCTCTGTGGGGAAAATATCCACTAACCTAGTCTTTCTCTCTTCTCCTCATTCTCCTCATCTTCCTCTCCTCTCCCTGTCCTCTCCTCCCCTCCCCGTCTTCAACCTCCTCCTCATCCTTTTCTACTTCCTGCCCTCAAACACCTCTTCTCCTCTCGTGCTCCTACTCCTTTCTCCTCCCTCTCCTCCACTTCTTCCTCCTTCTTATCCTGTGCCTGTCCTCTTGCTCTCCTTCTTCTCTCCCCCTCTTCACCTCTGCCTTACCTCGCTTCCTCCTCTCCTCTTCCTCTCCTCTTCTCTGCAGGTGTGCTTCGTGTCAGACTTCTTCAAGAAGCGTCCCCCACGTTGCACGAGGCAAGACACCACCGACAGCGAGGAGCCGGAGAGGAAACCCAGCCTGCAGATCGTAGACTCTGAGCACACCAACCATTACAACTACCACCCACAAAATCCTGGCCCTGTGTGATAGTGGGGGGGCTGACGCTGGGGGGAAAGAAAGGCTGCAGCCTGCAGATCCCAAACCTGTGTGATGGGGGTCCAACCCAAGGGTGTTCAACCGTCATTGACTCTTTGCTGGATGAGAAGTTCTACGACTATGATTTGTTAAATCTTGGCTACATGTGTATCTCTGTTTTAAAGGAGTAAAGTTCGGGATCTGGTCTGTAGCTTGCAGCCTTCAAGTCCCCAGCTCTCTCCCTCCCTCCCTCTCTCTCTCCATACGTATCAACCACTCACACCCCCACCTGTTCCCCAACCACTGGACTGACTGAGGGGGGCTGCGTCCCATCGCCAGGCCTCTGAGCCCCCCGTTAAAGGCGCCGCGATGACGTCCTGCTCTCCTGTAAGAGAGAGAGGAGCATATTGTTTGTAAGACATCGTTGTGGATGTTCAAGTGTATTCGCTTAAAGCTGCATGAAGGGAAAAGACAAACTCCCAACACACACAGCAACAAAGCTATGGTATATAGTTGCCTAATGAAGTGCTTATGGCTGCGTGTTAGCAGACAGGCGACTCAGCAGAAGCAGAGAAACCTAGTCGTGCCAATTACAGCCCTTTTCTGGCCATCGGATGAATGTAAGGCAGATTATGACTTTTTGCTTATACATATATCGGCCCAATAACTTCCTTTCCTTAGCCATGTTGCAGGAGGTACAGCTGCCACTTGTTTTCTATAAAGTGTAGAGTAGAGCAGTTTGAATCTGGAAGTGCCCAGGGACACCGTGGGATTGGCTGTGGCAACTCATTTTTTACACTATTATCAAATATATCGCTTAATGGAGCTCTAATGTGTTTTTTTGTATGTATGTTTTTAATTTTCATTTGGTTTGTTTCTCGAGCACCTTCCGCACATTGTTGACAACAGCTCACTTTGGATGAGCTCATTCTCTCCTAGGCTTGCAGACTGAGCAGCTGCAGGCCATCCCAGCGCTGCTTTAACACCAGAGGTATATCAATCTAACCAACATGACAAGCTATAGGCATCACCTGGAAATAAATCCATAGATCTGAAATAAGAGGACAACAGGCTCCTGCCAGCTGTTTAAAGTGCCACACTAACAGATCTGTTGTAAACCATAAGCTCTGTCTCAATTCATGGGCTGCATCCTTAGGAGGCTGCATTTGAAGGCTGTTGCATCACAGCTGTACTTTTCGAGGGGCTACTTCCAATATGGCCGACAACTGTTTCCTTCTATCCTCGAGAAAGGAAGGGTCCAACGGGTGTTATCAGCTGCTTGAGTATCACGATCAAGTTATTGAATCGTGGTAACAAGCTCCCGCCGACACAAGAATTCGACCAATCGTGCGTCATTCAATGTCAATCATTGTTTTTATTGCATCAAATAAAACCAAACTAACAGGTTAACTGAACACTTAAACTAACCAGTGTGCGAATAACCACCTTAAAAGGAATGTAAAACATCTTTGAACCTATTTATTGGCATGTACAGTACTGCGACTTTTTAGTTTGGTCCATGTCCCATCGGCAATAACGGAGGAGGCAGGATTTATGACCTAGTCAGTCACCAGGGGGTGATCAAGATGGTTTGTCTTCACTTTTTGGGAGCTGTTAATTACTATGACAAAAGTGCCTACGTAGATTTGTCACTATTACTGAAGTGCTCTTTAGATCAGTACAGTCTTTAACAGTAGACTCTGTGCAGACTGGTTCAAATTCACCATGAACAGTAGTGATGCTTTTCTTAAATGTGCAGGTTTAAATGTGGTGTGATTGAAATTATATTTCCCCTGTGTGTTATGGACTGCAGAGGTAGGAACCATTGATGCAGAAGTCCTGATGAACTTAATGCATCATACCACTACGACTATACTGCCAATCACATGTTGACAAATCTGGCCTCCTTTCCCGCTCTCTGTCTTGTGTTTTTATATAATTTCTAAAATAATGGTAATCAAAGAAGGATGAGACGACCATTTTGAAAATGGTGTTTAATTTATTTTAAATACAAGAAGCTTCTCTATTAACTTTAATAAGGTTGGATTTGCCAGCGTTGTTAAGGTTTTTTGTGCAATCACCCTTGCTTGCCACTATGAGCCAGACATACTGTACTTTCTACTAATTCTATGAGACATGTTTCATGTTCTGTGAAGGATGTGTATATACGCTTGTGTGTTTTTATTTTCACATGTAGGCAGATTTTAAATCCACCTGTACAGTGTGCTTGTTTTGGCCTGTGCCTTCACAGACTGGTCCTTATTGGAGCTCCCACACAAATGGATCCGATTCCAGGTCCAAACGTGAGCCAGATGCCTTGGCAGGGCTTTCAAAATGCTGTTGTAATGATAATGGGTTACATACCCAACTGTGTTTTTGAAGCGAGTAACGCAGCTCCATTCCCACTTCAAAGAATCGTCTACGTTCCGTTTCCCCTTCCTGTGTTGATGGATGGGGTTAAATCGTGAGCTTAGGTCTCCTCTGCAGTTGGAGGAACGACGACAGATCACCCGGACCTCACAATTGATGGAGGGAAGAGAAAAAGAAGACGGAGGGAGATGGAGACCTCCACCTGATAGTGATTGTGAGGCCCTGAAGGTGAGCTGTGACTAGGAGGAGGCGGGGTGCTTTTAGGGAGGGTGGGGTAACCTACGGTAAACCTGGGCTCCCTGGGGACAACTACACATTTGAAACAGAGATTTACAATGAGAAACAGCTGGAACTGGTTGCGGTGAAGTGCTGTGCAACAACCCCACCCACACACACACACACTCACACACACACTCACACACACATCTAAATCATGTGTGCGTTACTGCAGCCTGCAGACTAACAGCACAAATGAGGACAAGGATGTAGGAACGTCATGCCACTTGATTTCCCCCTCTGGAAACCCAGGCTCTCAGCTGGTTACTTGGCTCCATGTGTGTTTTAGGTTTTAGTGGATCAGTGTTTCAGAATTGCGACCGGATGACCAATCTTTTATGTGTCAACTTGTAGCTATGGTTCATGTTGTTCTTTTTGTGTATAGATTATATCTACAGTCTTTAAATCAGAGAATTTTAAATAAAGATATAATCCACATTCAGTTCTGTTGTCTTGTTTTTAAGATTTAAGATTGCAACCACTTACTCAATTGTCTTAAAGTGGTTTGGTCCATTGCAATATATTCCTGAGCATATACAGTACATATATTTAGTTATACATACATGTATATGGATGGATATATTGGGTAGATACATTAGTAATAATTGTTTCCTCTTTATCCATCTTTATTGTTTTATTATTATGTTATTATATATATTTTAAATCTCTGGCATGAAAGGGTGCAAGGAAATGCAGTGTAAAATAAATTGTTGTAATACGGATACAGGATAAATGCAATATTAAAAGCATTTTAATAAAGAGCACGTTGACGCCAGTCGGACCGAGTTGAAGATGTCTTCTTCTATGTCCTCTTCTGCGTGATGAGTCACAACACGTTCAGAAACCACAAGGACAGCGCCACCCTGCGCAAAACACTCTGTTTTGAACAGGCACTACAATAGTACAAGTAATACACCAGTACTTTCTGTGGGACCTTGGGTGAGAAATGTCCCCCCCTACATGCATGGAGGAAGTAAAGATCACCTATAACTGCTCTTCTCTCTTTACGCCGTGTTAGACTCGATAGTGAGGGAAGAATGATTAAAAAAACAGAAATCCTTCTCATTTGAATTAGAGGAGGTGGTGTTAAATAGAAATAGATGGAGTCAGTAAGGGTTAATCTATGCAGCCATGCTGCCTCAGTGCGTCCAGGCCCGGAGAATGGAGCGCTCTACAAAAATAAACATGTGTATTTATGACAGCATAAACACTGGGCCCATGGGGACAGTTGTGGGTGTTTCTTTGGCGGTTTGCGCTGAAAACCACTGTCATCCCTCATTTAAAACAGTATTGCTCACTCCCATGTTGTGAAAGTTGAGCGTAAGAGGGGCCGATTCTCGCTGCGCTGGCAAAACAACTGGGAATTCAACACATTAATTAAAATGTACCTTTACTTTCATAACCATTTATTAATTTAGCTTCCTATTCAGTGAGATTTGCTCTTTAAGTGTTCACTTCTATGTCATTACTTTCTCAGGAGATGCATTATATACCCTCACTGAATACATTATCCTTAAGGTTGTACTGTAAGTGTACCTTTAATGAGATGTAGTCTCAGTGACAGAACCTTCTGAACATCATATCTGTGTTTTTTCATTCGAGAAACTATCCATCTGGAAAACGATGGACGATGCTGGGTGTTACGCACTCCACCGTTCATCCCACTTTGGTCAGTGTTCCTGTGGGCGACAACCATTTCTGGTTAAAAGTTGGAATTTCAGGACAACGGTCAAGAAGAAGGAATATGGGACAGGGTGGCTGCTTGAAATAACACCATCCATAATGGCTCTACTTGTAAAAGTTGACTTTGGATCCTGAAACAGTGAGAATAGATTTTTAGAGTTTTTTCTTGGCTTTACTGTAAACTAGAGTAAAAACGTGCCAGAGAAAGAAAACTGTCAAGTAAACTGCGAGAAAATTATATTTCCATTACTGTGTTCACTGGATTATGTCAAAACTACTGAACCTATTTTATTGAAACATGGTGGAAGGGTGCAGTCGGTGTGGGTCAGGGAAGGTCCAGTTAACTTCTGGAGCTGACTCCTTTAAGGGGTTGACTACAGGATTTGGCTGTTGACAGGTCAGAGCTGCTGCACAGTTCCTCTGAGCTTCTGCAAGACATACTGTCACTTATTATTGGGTGGCTGTGGCTTAGGGGTAAAGAGGGTTGTCCACTATAACAACAAAAGGTCATTGGTTCAATCCCTGGATCCTCGCAATCTGAATTTTTCACTTTTAGAAAATGTGCTGCATGTGGTGCTCTGTATATTTATTGTGTACCAATTTATTCTGTTTTCAAATGACTAGGGGTGAAAGATAGCTCAGACAGCCCATAGTATCAGAGATGCATTTCCTCTGTAACTTTCATAACAACACAAGTCATCCTGAAAATTAGCAGTGCTCTACTCCGCAGCATCACTTCAGAGGTGTCTGTAACTTTCTCATGCTTGAGGCCAGTAGAGACATTTTTAGCTTGGCTCAGTATTCTAGCAATTAAAATGCCTCCAGAAAAGAGCAGCAATGTTTTTCTCTTCCTATCATAGAGAGCAGCGAGGCCTTCCTGCTCCACAGCGTTGCTTCGGCAACAAAAAAACACTTTAATTAACCACAGTGCACAATCACAAACTCGCACATACTCCTCTTGTTGATGGGCAAACGTCAAGGCCTCGTGTAATTTGACAAAATAGGAAGGGTATAAAGTATTTTGTAACTCTTATGTGCTGAAGGAAATTTGTGTTATACAAACCACTGAGGTTAAATGTGTTAGTCACATTGGTTTTATTACAATGAGGCAGTAACTATTGACCCAAATTCATGTTTTATGTACATAATATCAACAGAAAACCATCAAGACAGTTCTCAGAATCAGGGTTTATTGCCAAGTAGGTTTAAACATTCAAGGAATTTGCTGTGGTATGATTTCTAAAATGATTGTGTAACTCCAATATAGGATATTTACAATTTGAAGTATGTAAATATAAGAAGATGTACATGTTATGGTGTAATATCATTTAATAAATCCAGCCTTTGTTTTTGTCATATAAACTGCTTACGACTTCAGCATTCTATTTCATTTATAACTTACACAGACCTTTGCATGTATTTTTTAAAGACCAACCAGTCTTTATTTCTTATAGGGCTGTAAAATTTGTTTCTGTTTCGTATTTTATATATAACCAGAGACGACAGAGCAGAGCAAACCCTTCATCTGAGATTAATTATAGAACATCTTTCCATGGCAGTGATTGGTCGGTCACACATGTGTAACCTCCCCAGCTGAACTCAGGGACACAGAGACCGAGAGCAAGGTTGAGGAGGCGTCTGGTGATTAGGATGATGAAAACCATAATTTGTAAATTAAGTACCTGATGAGTCGGCCAATGATGTTTCCCTTTAAGTGACTGGTGGTTCATCAGGGCAACAGAGGCTCAGCAGATTGGAGGGTGGACATTACAACTGTTTATCCTAAACACCATAAACTGTAAATAAAGATGGAAGACATGTCTCCACTTCCTGCAACTATTAAGAAATATCTGAAATATGAACCCTGCCATCTTGCACCGTAAACGTTGTTTTTTCTTGCATCAAATGACAAAAAACTAAACTTACTCTGCCAACATTCATCGATGTAACAAGAATTAACTAAAATGACTGAAAACATCTTTGAGAATCATTTGATTGATGTCTATTTGCATTTTTTGGCCCATGTCCCATCAACTTTTGTGGAGGAGCCGGGGATCTATGACCTATACTTCAACCAGCCACCAGGAGATGATCAAGGTGCTTTGGCTTCACTTTTAGGTGAACGGTAATGCCATCCGTTACCTGATATATTATTGATGTATTCCTAAAACATGCAGATTAGGATTGTCCACGGGTATAGGTGACTCAAATCAAGGTTGATAAAGGAGATATTCTCAAACAAAAATTCCTTTACTGATACTAATTACAGTGATATTAGTCTTCCTAATTCCTACGATGAGGGTGAATATAAAACATCTGTGTCAGATTTTAATTTGTGTTTCAGGGATTTTATCTAAAGCTCTTATCTGGAGCATCACAACAATACTTCATTATCTGAACAGGTACTGCAAAGATTTTTAACCACTAGGCCACATTTCCATCTGCCATTTACTTCAAATTTGGTGATTTCATTTATCATGACTGTTATAATGTATCTTAATTTCTGGACTCATTTCGATTTTGTAGTTCGGCTGAGTTCTTTCTCAGAAAGTCCTGGAGTCTGTGTGTCTCACAGACGTTTCACTGTCAGCAGCAGCGACCAAGTGGAAAGAAAGAAGCAGTGAAGAAAAGGTAGCGAGGCTCTTGGCTGAGGGAGAGGTGGTCGTAAACAGTCTGAGGAGGTATCTGAAGCTCTCTAGTCTCCGGCCTGCAGTCTCTTGGCCTTTTGCATATTGTCTTCTTGGACAGCAGCTCTGTGCTCAGGGGCCCGGCTGCAGAGGCCTCGCTGAATAATCGCTCATTTCTTTCCCTCGGCTCCGGGAGAGAGAGGCAGCAGAGTCAGCTCATCTGGCGGCTCGCCATCCTCGCCACTACCACCAGTGGCCCCGATGAAGGATTTATACGTTTATATATTGACACACATACACACAGCGTGCCTCTCACCTCAGCCGGGGGCTTCGTGTTGTTCCCCCCCGCCCCTGCAAGTCATCCAAGACTTTTCAGATTTATGGTGGAGGGGAAAGCATGTCCTGCTGTGGAGTAGCAGTGACACAGAGACGTACACACACCTCAGGTACGTCGGCGGGACAGGGCCTCTGTGGGGAAACAGCCCTCGCCCTCGCTTCAGGGCCGGAATGATGTCATACCAACGGGGACAGAAGCTTGTAGCCGAGGCCACGTGAAAGAAATTCAGGCTGTAGGTATTAATGCTCTGAGCGATCATCAGGAAAGGTGGAGTTTTGTTTCTGTGTCGTATGTTTACACAATAAAAATGACATATTAATACACAGCGACAGACTGTGTAGTACTCATGCACGGACCTGAGAAACCATCGGTCCTCTGCAGCAGCAGCCAAGAATCATACGTGTCCCTCACACAGATTTACCCTCAGACGTTTTTATAATGGTGTTGTGTTGTCTTTGAGGTTCCAGATTTAGATCACAGGGAGTTGTGTGTTATCTTACGTCGCCAGAGAAGAGATACTGACCTAACATAAAACGTGTGTGTGGATTTAACCCAACACACACAATTCAAACCCTCCAACTCACCGTTTGCAGAGTGCAGGGAGGGTAACTCACAAATACCAACATATTTTTGTTAAATTACATTTTAACTGCATTTTTTGTCGAACCCAAACTAAATATTGTGACCAGTTACTAAATCTGGGACACTGAGTACACAGCCGCTCACAGCCAGTGGGGTACCGAGGTGTTGTATGTCAATCTGAACGTGTCATTTAAAACCCCTGTTTATATTATTACTCCAAATGTGGTCCTGTGATAACATAGATTTCTGTTGATAATAAATCCCAAGCTCTGCAGGAAATTGCTTCAGGCCTCTATATTTCTGTTTCTACCAGTTGGAATATCTTCAACAAAATAGTATCTATTACTGCAGCCAGGCCAGAAGCAGAGTCAGGACTCTGTCTGCAGATGCATCTGACATCTGACTCCTGGAAAATATCTCATCCCTACTTTAATTCACTTTAAATCTCATTGGTTCCTTCTATTGTCAATTACTGATCTTTAATCTTTAACCCCAATCGAGTTCATATAGACTTTTCTTCTTATTGTGTAGCTGTTGCCCATGTGGCTGCTGCAGCGGAGAGACAAGGACCTCAAGGGGAAGTGGGAGGCCTGGGTCTGCTCAAGAGCCAGCTGGCCTCCTCTGGAAAATTCAAGATGTCTTCCTGTGCCAGACATGTGCAGTGCAAGAGGAAGCAGTGAATGAAAGAAGGGAAAATGTTAGTGTGGATGCTGCCGGCCAAGAAAAGAGAAGGAGAAGATGGTTCATATTCCTCAAATTCAACAATCTGGGGAAAAGTTTTTTTTTACCTCAACAGAATAAGACGGTAAATCATTTAGATGTTAAATGTCTTCCTAAGTTAACAAATGTGGGACACAGACCAATTCATCTCCATTGGTTGAAAGTCATCAAGTACTTGGGTTTTCAGTGTTACGTAAATTAAACGTTAATAAAAAAAAATTACCAACATTTTAGCTTGATATAAAGGAGCTTCAAGTCTCAGGCTATAAGTCCCTGACAGTGAAACCACACAAGTACTCTCTGCAGCATATGTCCCGATCCGCTGTTACAAACCATTCAGCACCTTCAGAACACCTCAAAGACTGGATCCTAAGAAACTAACACGATAAAGAAGGTTTCTATAAGGTATAAGCTTTAATTGATTATAAATAATCAAATCATATTAAATGTTATATAATGTTACAACTTTGAGAAACAATACAACTTTTTGTCAGGATCTTAACCATCTTCACTGTCTCCTTAATAGTAAATTGGAAAATGATGCAAATGCTTGTATAGTGAGTTGACGTAACTCTTATTAAACATGAATTTAGCTTAACATGTTTACTACAGACTGTAAAGACTCAAATCTAAAAGAGTCTATGTTACAACCCTTTATTACAAACTAAATATGTGTATGAATGTGTTTGAAAATATTCTGGTCTGACTGGGTGATAAAGCAGTCATATAAATCAGTTTTGTAATGGAAATAACCCACTGCTTAGAGTCAGGGTCTTTCCACATACACTGTGTTTGTGAGAACTAAGATTTAGTACTGTTTTTAAAGCATAACTCCTGAATTATCGAGAACGAAGTGCTTTACAGCTCAAACTTTACAGTGCAGTGGCGTCACCCTGTGGAACAAATCTATCATTGCAGTCTGCTCAATAGAGACAACAGCATTCTTGTTTGTTTCTATCACTGTCATAGAAAGTTTGCACATTATTCCATTGAGTTAACAGTGAGACAATAGTAACAAACTGAAAATAACAGATTGTAAGACATTATAAGTCATTGCTGTTTTCACATTTGCATTTTTACATTTGACATTACTACTATAGCAGACGTTTTTACTTTTGTTTACATTTTCTTTCCTTACTTAATTTATGTTAGCTGCAGATTTGGCAAATACAACAAACCTATTTACCTTTGAAGTCTCCATTGCTGCTTTTTAAACAACACAATATCCTCATCTAGTTGGATCTGGCTGCAATACCTCTGTTGAACAGCAGATGGTAGTACAATGCAGTGTGAGAGCTTTTTGACTCTCAGTCCATGAGACCTGGAAACAAAAGCATTTGCATTAGGACCATGGAGTTTGTCAATCAGGCAGATATCACTGTATTGAACCATTTCGTTCTGTTTGCTGCTTTAATCCAACAACAATTGGGCGATTTTTTTATTTAACAATAAAAACTGATTAAGTGTAACATATTCATTTTAACAAGTTCAGAAAAATAGCTTTCGCCAACTATAAACCAACCTTTGTTCATTTATGACTATCATTGCTACCACTTCATAAGAGAAGTTATATATTTCAATTATGCTTGGCCAAATTCTTTAAACGATCCAACAATCACTCCATACAATACCCCGTGTCCTCCCTGGCGTCAAAAATGAATGGATATGTTCTGCTTCCTGTTTCAAAGGCTCAAACACACAGATTAGCACCTGACCTGACCACACTCTGCAGCTTCCCAGCACTCATGTGAAGTGGAAAACTGTGGCAACGACTGCACACTTTCTGTTTTCATTTCGCAGGAGTGCATCACTCCACTGTGCGGGGATGAGTGACAGCCCATGCAAAGTGTTGTCAGTAACATTTGCAAGTCAATACTCAGAGATTTAACTGCTTCCCTCTCCACCCAGTGCGGATCGACTGATGGAATTCAAAAATCACCCCTCCGAGAAGAAGCCCCTGTTGCTCACTCGGCCCTTTAAGTGTAAGCAGCAGAATGTTGACTCTGACCTTGTCTGGGAAATTCCACTGGCACATGTGAAGTTATCTTTTTACAACAAGACACCAAGAGAAAACTGTTTTCTAAAAATAAAGGAAAGGCCTCTTGCTTCATCGTCACCTCTGAGAGCAAACAGTGCAATGGTGGATTTCACAGCCAAATTGTGCAACCTGGTGCATTCACATATATTTGCACAGTCAAAAATGAGCTCTTATTCCACTTCAGGGTGGAGTGATACAAAAGACTCCATTGTTCTGTGCTATCAAGAAACAAATTCCAGAGAAATGAAGAAGTGCATGTTCCCCCTTGTGTCCTATTTGCAAAAAGAAAGAAGCATTTAGCAGATATCATGGCAGTGGGTGAATAGCAGTGCTGCTCTCTTCAGTGTTGTGTTCTGTGGTCTGGACGAGGCTGGTGAGCTGGGAAACAATGTTACAGCGCAGCACTGGAATTCCTGAGTTCCCAGATACACATGCCTGTGAGCGTAAATGTGTCAGCGTCTGTTTTACGTGTGCATACGTGTGCATATGTGTGTCACACGGGGTATTTATTTGTATCCTGCCTGCAAGGAGGTGCGTGTGTGTGTGTGTGCGTGTATGTGTGTCGTGAATGTGCAACTACATCTGTGTGTGTGTGCATGTGAGCATAGCTGCTGCTGATGTGGGTCATTACTCCTTCTTTCCCCCCGGGGGCCATGCAGCAGGAGAGGACAGGAGGGGATGGATGGAGGGTTGGGGGGCAAGGGATGGGGGGGGGGAAGTGAGTGTGAGATAGAGGGAGGGGCTGCCATTGTGTGCATGTGTGTGTGTCTGTTTGTGTGTCTGTGTGTGTATGTGTGTTAGTGCCGTGTTGAGGGCGGGGTCCCAGAGGAGTAGAGACCAATAAATCACAGTGCTGTCTCTGCGCTGACACCCAGCTAGTCTGATGAGGGACAGGGGGAAAAATGTGGGGGCCAAAAGAAAGAGAGAGGGAGAGAGAGGCAGTGGGGTGAAGAAGGTGGTGGTGGGTGTCTTGTCTTCATGTCACTCAAGCCCACTCTGTGCAGGAGCCAGTCTCAACAAACGTCCCAAAGCCATAGGGGAAAACTGTGGGGGACAGCTCGAGTGGGGCCGGGGAAGGAAGGGTGGGTGTGGAGCAAATAGGGATGTACCACATAAACAGGAGTTTATGACAAATGAAGCACCTTCCTCCCGTATCATCTTTTACTGCCCCGTGGGATTCAGTTTTTAAAGAGGGCTCTGTCTGCTGTTGAGTTGAATTGAGTTGAACTGAAGGAGAATATCCAACCAATCAGAGACAGATACATAGTGAAAGGGGATTGGTTTAATTTCCAAACTAAAAGAAAGCATATTCAAGAAAAGATGATTAACCTTGTTGCCTTTGGATACATGTGGTGGAAATGATCGAGAATGAAACAAGAAATAATGGAACATGGTATTTTTCAAGAGAAGTCACAGCACACATTGTTGCTTTAGCAGTAGTGGTATGTAATGAAGTGCATTCACTTTCTCATTGTATATAATCTACTATATGTAAGATGTCTGAGTCATTTGTAGTGTTGCCACAGTCTTAAGGCTTGGTGGGGGGAAAAAAAAACTGTTGCAGTTGCCCCATAAGATGTGGTGTCTGCCAGCAGAGATGATCTACACTTTCATAAACACAGGACCCATGTTGAAGAACATGAGCATTTCCCTTTTTACCCTTAGGCTACTTAAGTACATTTTAGTCTAATTATTTGCACTTTTGCTTATAAGTTAAATGTTTGAGCACTTCCTTCACCAGAGGTCTCCACATTCTGGGTCTAAATCTGACTTTCTAAACTTGATGTTTCACAAAGCTGAATATTTTGTCACTGTCATATATGGTACATGTTGTACTAAGATTAAGATTAAGATACATTTATTTATACCAAACACATGCACAGACACACTCATGCAATGGTAGGTAAATTTAGCCTCTAATTTTAACCCATCTGGTGCAGGACACACAGAGCAGTGAGCAGCCATGTAGAGCGCCCGGGGAGCAGATGTTGGGGGAGTAAGGTGCCTTGCTCAGGGGCACTAGAAAGGGTAGGGAGAATCCTCTTGGGTTTTTGGACAGATCAGTCCAGGTTCGTCTTTTGTTGTTTCTCCGTGGAGTCGAACCAGAGACGAACCAGAGACCTTTCTGCCCATAGTCCAAGTTTCTGCCACTAGTCCACCGCCTAGTGCTCTGAAATGATCGTTCACACCTGAAGAGGTCCTACAGATTTGGCCTTCTATTGCTCATAAAAGATCTCGACTCAACAACAAGGAGGTGAGAGAAGTATTCTGTTTAACAAAGTTTCTGCAGGTTCCAAGTTCAATTTAGGACTTTTTAAGACCATGATTAATCAAATTTGAGACCTTTGTCAGGCACAATAGATATGAAGGAATATCGAGGTCCCAGAATTATAAGCACTTCCCTGTAGCTGAATATAAAATGAAGTAGTCTGGTCGAGAAGAACCCCCAATGTGCAGACTCCAGGCTGTACCCTCAAAAATAAAAATGTTAATGTGCAACAGAAGTAGCGTTAAATGAACGTTAACATGAGTCAGACCTATAAACATATCTAAAATGTAGAAAGTCGTATTTTAATGTGTTTAGAACATTCTAAGGCCTAAATTAGAGGGTTAGAGGTTAGGGGTTCTGGGTTAAGGTTAGGGTTTATGAAAATTTATGATTTTATGTAAATTCTAAAACCTGAAGACTCTTTGATCCTGAGTTTCAGCGAGCCTCCATCTCTCACACTTTGGATTTCGAGCAGGATTTCAATTTCTAATCCCACAGCTGCCCAGGACCCGGGGATAACACCAGACAGGTGGACTGATCCAAGTTAAACAGGAATAACTGCTCTCATCATGCTGCTTTCCCAGTAAACAACAGAACGGTGTAAGGACGTGATGATGGTTCATTGTGTGGACAGGATCTCTCCTGCAGACCTCATCCAGCTTTACTGGGGCCTCATTTTGTTATGAGGGCATCACACACGCACTTTGGCGCTGATATTGCTGCTGGCGACCACAAAGGAATGAAACGATCTGAGAAGTTTCATGGGAAGTGAACTTGTTTTCATCGCTTCCTTCAAGAACAACTCCCTCCTGCTAGGTAATAATTTGAGTGTTTGTGTATCCGGTGTCTTGGCTCTCACTGCTGCTCCCTCCTCGCCTGAAGTTGTGATTAGAAAGTGATGCTGCTGCTCCCTCTGGGCACTTTGCACAGCATTGCCCTTTGAGACAGGTGTGTGGAGGAGAGCGTGTGTTTACTTACACTCAACGAACATGTGTTTGACAAGAACTTTCTCTTCAGAGCCTCACACGAATGAGCTCGGACCCAAAGCATCACGGCCGTCGAGTCCTCTCTTGTGGGAGCCACTTCTGATGTCCCGTCGCTCTGAGGCCACTGTGGAGGAGAGAAGGGCACTGTGGACTCTGTGTGTTTAATCACTGGAGCTGGGCCAACACACACACCCACCCAAACACACACACACACGCACACCCACACACACACACACACACATACACACACCGAGCGCACTCCTTCATCTGACCTGCCAATAGCAATAATATGTGTCCTTCACTTATCATTTTCTATCATCTATATTATTATGCCTCCCCCCCAGCAGAACACAACGCAGACTCATACATCCTGTGCAGCCCCCTGCCGCCTACCCCCGCCCCATTACCCAGCCCGGCCCAGCAAGCTACCCCACACACACACACACACACAGACACACACCCCTCCAACACACACACATGAAAGATCTCCCCATGCTGCAGCAGACTGCAAAGCACTGCATTTCTCATGACTTTTTTTTTCTGATAAATGTGATCCCAGAATCCGAGAGGGAGGCCAGTGCTGTGCATTAAAATTCATGGGTAAAAAAGGGCAATAAAATCTTTCTTTCTTTCTTTCTTTCTTTCTTTCTCTTTCTCTTTCCTTCCTTCTTTCTCTCCACTATCCCCTGCTTCCACCCCTTACCCTCCTCTCTTTTTTCATTCCCTCACTTGCCTGCTCAACGCACACACACACACACACACACACACACACTCACACACAAGGACCAGCCACACTCACACACATGCACACACAAGCCCTCTCATCACCCGTGTGCACTCTCCCTCTCTTTCAATCTCTAACCCTCCCACTGGCTCCTCTTTCTCAGCATCCCCCCCGCTGTCCTTCATCCTTTATTCTCTTCCTCCTCCTCCCTCCCTCCCCCCTCTCTGCCTCTCCTCTCTCTCTCTCTCTCTGTCTGTTTCTCACACACGCACACACACACGCACACCAGCACACACACACACACACACACACGCACAAACACACACTTTATGCTCTCACACAAACACACACCCATCTATATTTTCCAACTCCACCTCTGGCAGGTTGTGATTTCCACTGTCAGAAATTGCTTTTTCAATATCTCTCTCTCTCTAATTATGAGCCCCGCTAAAGGGGTCGTGCCACCAGAATACCAATTTTTCCACCATTTCTCCTCCTTCTCCTCCACAGTCCTTTTTGCTCTTTCCAGGTAACAACAATACACACAATTAACACAGAGCCTTGTAATTGTCTCAAACACGGCCGGTGTTGCATGTCTGCAGGTTTCTGATGCAGGGGCTCGGATCTACATTGTTTTTTGTCATGTTTGGTCAGGTCCCTGTGGTCGAGACTAATTTCTGACATCCAGGGATGAAAAAGGAGGATGATGCAGATGTTCATTTCCACATCGACGAGGACCAAATGGGGCCAATGCGAGATTCTTTTTTCAATTTTTTTATTCATACAGCTGAAGGTTTGAGGGGAGAAAAGGGAAAACCACTGAATCCTGATGGCAACCACACATCTCCTCAGCATCCTCCATCACCCCACACACACAGACCCAGGAAAGGGTTAAAACCTTCGCTGAGCACCGGCTTTGATTGACGTGCTGAGCCCGCATCCACCAATCAGGAGCCGGTCATCGCGGCCCACGTGGGCGCTCTCCGCACCCATTGGCTGGTTTTGCCAGTGTTTACTGCGCTGAGGCCGAGCCCCACGTGGAGATTTCATTCAATCTCTGAACCCTCTGAAAGCTGTCGGTGCAAAAAGAAAAAAGGTTCGCACTTCAAAAAAAAGAAATGAAATAAAATTAATAAAATCTCCTAATCGGTCGCGCGTGTGTTTTCATTAGCATCGTTACGAGTGAAAAACAACAACAACAAGAGGAGAAACATGTAAATAAGGCCGATCTGCAAACAGCGTGAGGCTGTGTGGAGAAGAGCATTGTCTCACAGGCGATGGGGAGAAATACTGATATTTGTAATAGAAGCAGAAGGTTATCAATTTTTGATAAAACAATTTGTGGTGGTGGTGGAGGGGTTGTGGGGGTGGGGGTAGCAATCCATGTCTTTAGGTGCGACACACACACACACACACACACCCATCCACTCCTCGCCAGAAAAAAAAAGCTCCTCATATGTTATGTCCCATTGAGGATCAGAGGGAGGGAGGGAGGGAGGAGGGGTGAGAGGGAGAAGTGAGGGACTCTGGGAGTGTTGTGTGAAAAAGAAGTGCAGGCCAACGAGCGAGACAAAAGGAGGCTGCGGCTGCATTGAATGCGCTGGGTGGTGTGGCCATAGTCTCCGGAGCCACAAGCAGAAACCACATTAACCCCCCTCTGGCCTTCACGCTACAGACGGCGAGGGAAGAAGAATTATATATATGTAGAGGAGGAGAGAGAGGGAGAGAGAGAGAGAGAGGGGGAAAGCGGTCGAAGTCGCTGGAAGTTGAGGAGCCGAGAAGAGAGAGAGCGCGAGCACGAGAGAGAGCGAGCGAGCTCCCCCCTGGACCCCGGGTGTTCCTCCTCTCCTGTCCGCGTCGAGTGCGCTGCGCTGCGGTGGTGCGGTGCGGTGCGGGGCGCTGCGGTGGCTGCTGGAGATATAACCCAGAACAAAGGAGTCTTGGAAGCGAGGAATGAGCGAGCCGAGCCTAGCGCTGCCATTACCTCTTAAGCCGGGCCAAATGCCTCTGTGAGCGCCACAACAGCAGTAGGTACCTCTCGGCGGCTCGCGGTTCTCGACGAGGCTCTCCGCCCCGAAAGAGAAGAAGAAGAAGAAGAAGAGGAAGAAGAAGAAGGAGGAGGAAGAAAAGAGAAGAAACACTGAGACGCACAAGTCGGCGGCTACAATGTTTCCCCAAAACCGACCACCGGTAAGAAGGCTACGCGTCCATCTCACAGTCCTCACGCATTTTTTGAACGCGGTTATTGTTTCCTAACCGGAATCACTATTAAACACAATAAACCATATAGTAATTTTTTTAGCCTCCTATAGAGAAAGTGTCTGTGTTTAGGAATTGTTTATCTTATTCATTCCTCTGATGTATTTCCGGGGGAGTCCTTTGTAGTACGCTGCTTAATGCAACTTCACATCTCATGAGTCTTTATGTAAACGCCCGGTGAAATCCACGTCCAGTGAATGTCGGGCAGAATTTATTTGTTTTATCGGGGCACCTAAACTTTGCCCAGTGTCGGTGTGTGTGTGTGTGTCTGTGTGTGTGAATCTCGTGTCCTTGGTGGCCGCCACCTCCTCCTCCATATGGGGCTGGAAACATGGAGCCTCCTTCCAGCTCCATTCTGGTGGTGGAGTTGACCCAGATGATGAAGTGTGTTTGTCCCTTCCTCATGTGCTGCGAGGAGGGAGGGGGTAGTGAGTCAGCCCGGCTTGTTGACACCATCACTCAATGGTCTGCCCTTCTCAAGTGCCACTCATTGTTCTAAAAAAAAATGAAAAGAAATCTGCTTTTTTATTTCTGTTCAGTCATATCAAGGGGGACAGACTAAAAGCAAGGAGACAACCCCCAATGCCCAAATGCTCTGTAATGTCTGTGAGAATGAAAACAGAAACGACCGGGCGCTTGTCAGATAGATCTGTGTGAGTGTGTGGCTTTAATTTGTTTTAGCTGAGTTAGGTGGAGAGCTTTTGAGTAGACTGAAATACATAAACACTGGTCCTCCAGCTGTGTGAAGTATCAATTAAGACCTGCTCATTTGCCTAACCCTCATCTACGTCCCTCAGCCATGCCGTCCTGCACCCCGCCCCTGACTGTGTTTGGATATTCATGTCCTGTCCATGCACCCGAAAACCAGCGTGTATAAAACCTAATGTGAATATGTGTGCGCCCCACTTAAATGAAGTCTTCTCACAAATCCATTCAGATCCAAAAAGGACACATTCTTTTAATTTTTGGACACATCTGTGCGTTTGCATGATGCTTCAATCCCACCACCATCGTGCAGTGCAACTTCTATTCCAGCCTCTACTTCCTTTGAGCGATAAAAGGATCTTGTGAGTCCCCTCAATCCAAACACGCCACACATACACAAACATGGCACACACACCAGCAGCAGCTGTGTATGTAGTATGGCTGACTGCAGGAAGGCAGGGCAGGAGGCAGACTGTGGCTCTGTGGTTTGCACTGTAAACCCAATCCCTCTCATCCAGCCTCTCCTCGCTGTGTTCCTGTGAGAGCTCCAAACCACATCTTAATGTATGGGCAGGCGTCCCAGGGTGAGAGGAGCAGACTGCGGCGGGTCTGGGTAGAATGTTTAGGCCGCCGGCCCCGTTTCCATTGAACCTCTTTGCAGATCTCGACAGTGCCATGCGAGCCTCCCCCCCCCTCCCCCCCCTCCGAAAAGTCCCAGGCCATCAGGAGCTGTTGTTTGCACCTCGCAGTGAAGGGCCACTCAACAAGGCAAACTGTTTAATATCTGAAACGCTGGCCTTGCAGTAACCTGTCATCACCGGAGGATGGTCCGCTGTGAAGGATATGACCCATAAATCCTGTTACCCATGGCCAATATATTACAGAACATAGAATTGTCTTATATCAATAGTTAATTAACTTGCCCACTTTGGAGACACTAATTGCTATCCACATGTAATTCCACCTGTTTATACCTTCTCATCCTCATTGTGGATTCCTCATGTGCATGAAGTTCATCACCTATTCCAAA
This sequence comes from Pseudopleuronectes americanus, assembly GCA_038501795.1. NCBI lineage: Eukaryota > Metazoa > Chordata > Actinopteri > Pleuronectiformes > Pleuronectidae > Pseudopleuronectes > Pseudopleuronectes americanus. Next base: position 11,687,306 of record CM076724.1, read on the forward strand.
TATTTTCTTATTACTATTTTCCTATTACACAGGTTCATATGACATTCTCTCCACAGCAGAAAGCACAACAGACTTTGCTGTTTTTCAATCACTCAACTTGCACATTTAACAAGCACTGAATACAGCACACACTCGAGCCAATCTTCTCCCTATCAGAGACTTAAAATCTGATTACACGCGCAGATGTAATGGTGCTGTAAACACAGCATTTAAAAAAAAAGTTTCTGGAAACACTTGAGGTCCTTGTATGTGCCCAGATGGTTTTGGGATCCGGCCTGATGCCAGCTGTAAACTAGCTGAGATGTGTATGGGACATGGCTGGCTCTCTTAGGTTGTTAGGGTTCAAATCTGCCACATTGCAAGACTGTACTGCATACACATCTACAAGTGAAGAAGAAAGCCAAATATCAAAGTAGAAGTTAGAATTGAAATCTAATCAGAAAATAATCGTCTGTTTTCTTAGCCTGCGACGATGCTTACAATGTTAACAATGACACATTTTACCCAATTGAAATAAAGGTGGGGCATGTATTCACAAGGAGCAAATTGTGACATTGATAAACCTCACAAGTGTTTGTTAAGACCTGGCCTGTAAGAGATAATCAAAGTATAATAAATTGATAATCTAGATTGCTCAAAGTTCATAATAAGATTGCTCATATTTCCAATTAGCCCTCTACCAACCATTTTCTTCTCAACAAAGCTGAGTGTTGGGGGAGGGGTTTGTCAAGAGGCTATTGGGGGGTGATCTGTTTGGCTGTGTTCAGACAGAGACTTACCCTGTGTAGGAAAAATGCATCCCTTCTTATCTGCTCAATGAGGGAGCTGTGCTGGGGGGCGCTTTGAGAGGAGGCTGTCCTAAAAGATGCAGCATTGTGCGACAAAATAGTCGAATCCGGTTCGGCTTTTTTTTTCTGTAACCGAGTTAAAGATGCATGAGACCACACGTTCCTCACCAGCACTGCCGCATGATGCAGTGGCAAGACTCTGTGAATTGTTCAGTTGTGGAGAAAAAGTCCAGCTTGAAAGAGTGCAGGGTCTGCATTTCTGAGATGTGTTGTTTTATATACCTGTGACAATGAAGGAAAACCCAGGGCGTCCAGTTAAATGAACATGTCACATTGCAGAAAAAGCTAAAAGAGATTAAACTTTTTTGTTTGCTACAACGTTATTTTGGATGACCACACCCCCTCAATAGCCTCCCCTACGTTAACACACTTCCACTGTAGATGAAAGGTTGTGCTCTTTTTTTCCCCTCTGCATGATGTTAACGTGGCCTTGTTCTGAATTCCCTCCTATGCCCTCCATATTCATCCTCCTCAGACTACTTGGTTTAAAATGGCTATTAAAAATGCAGCTCTCGTTCGAAAAAGGCATATTGATAACCTTTTTTAATTTATGTAGTCATATCTGTTACTATAACATTTCATTTTTTTAGTAGGAAAGGAACGCATCGTGCTGTTACTGACTGAGTGATTTGGTTTCCAACCAGACAGTCCGTGTAAGCGTTCATTATATTTTTCAGAGCTGCTTCCTTGTTTAACTTAATTTGAACTTGTATTGTTAACGTATTCACACATAGTTTTAGTACGCTGTGGTATATATATAATAGGAAGTTGGGTGGGTTCAATTAGATAATTAATACTTTTTATTTGATGTTTAAATGTAGGTCTGTCTCTTCTAAGTACAGATTTGTATCTTATATTCAAGCACCAGCAGCACTTGTGCAAGTAGACGTTGTTGCTCTGTCACTGTACTCATCAGTCAAGGCCAAAACAATAGCCATTAAGCATTGCTAATCTCAGCCCACATGACCTCGCTATTTGCTCCTCCTCGGCCAAGTGCCATTGTGAGGTTTGTGTTTGCCTGAAGATTGAAGGAACGGAGGGAGCCACAAAACAAAGCCAGATTCACGTCATGATCAGTTGTCTCAGATAACTTGAGATTCAAATGCCTTCTCCATCCTTCTGGTTTTAGCCCAAATGCTGTAGGAAACGGTCTGATTTGGGGCCATATAGCACAAACAAGCCATGTGACCTAATATGCAAAGGAGGCATTTTTTTTTCCAACTTACTCAAAGTGCCGCCATGCCCTGTATCTTCATCTAGGAGGTTGTCTTCCCTAATGAATCTGTTCAGTGAGCTAAATAAAGGCAGGTAAGAGACAGAGTGTTGTGTGGAGAGCAAATGAGTGACTCAGATGAGATGCTTTCTTCTCATCATCCTCAGAGCTAGCATAAAACAGCCCCCCCGCCCCACACACACACACACACACACACACACACACACACACACACACACACACATTTCCTGAGTCCTAGCACGCTTTTAGCTCTTTATCACCACTGTTGTCCGGTGGGGAGAGTGTCTTATCGATCAGGAGCTCGCCTGCTATGCTCAGGAGCGAATTAGCGAGAGAAAGAGACCGAGGGAGGCAAAAGAAAATGAAGGAAAGGAGGCTGAAGGGATTTCGGGTTTACACAAGCTGTTGTGGAGGTGCGCCTCAGTGGAAGGAACAAATGAGCTGAGGGGGTTACCTAATAAAAGAAGGCACCTCCAGCAATTAAGCCAGCTGACAGGCAAACTGTGGCTCCTCGCTAATGTGGGCTGACAGCAGGGAAATTTGAATAACGGGGCATGCGGGAGGAAGGAGAGAAGGGGGGAGTAGTGGTGGCACTAATGAAACAGGTGCCTGGCAGCCCCTCCCCTCTAAGTGCAGAAATCACTGGGAGATTACAAGCCTATTTCTCTCGCATATAGCCACGCAGATTGCTAATTTGGGTGGGGGGGCTTGTAGGAAATGTGTGTGTGTGTGTGGCAGTGTCTTTCCTTCTCTACTGCATGGTGCTACTGTTGAATGGGGACTGTAGTTTTTGAATAATTTGAGATCAGGTGCTTTAAATTCAAACCCTTCTGATGGCTGTGTACTGACACGTTTCATTGCCCTCGGACCTGGGGGCGTGCCATTTTAGGCATGTGTGGGTGGATTCACAGTGATACACACATTCAGTTATGTTACCCTGAGTTAGACCTCCTGTCACAGCGTCCTTGGTGGTATTCAAATGAGAGGGGGAGAGAGAGAGAGAGAGAGAGGAGAGATCTCGGTGGGTGTTTACTCTGATGATTGACTCTGTGGGTAAGCAGTGTAATTAGTGGCCTGACTAATGGGCTGGGCTTTATGAAGGAGGCAGCAGCACAGCATCTTCCCAGCTGAAGGAGACAGAGAGATCGAGTTCAGATAAAAAGAATAAAACAAACTAATCTCAACATTCAGAAAAGATATTTTTAGCCACAGCGTTTTCACTTCCTCCGACTATCCAGAGTATCCACCTTGCAAAATACGGACCTAAAGAATGCGCTGTAGCAATCGAGAGTTGGAATAACAGTAGCTGGATCCGCCAACACTTACCCTTGACCAATTGCAGCGAGTCAGTCTCTGCAGTCAATTATGATGCTTTGTCCCATTTTAATAGAAATGATTTATTCGTATCAAATACGAAATTAAAACCAAACTCATCCTAAAAACAATCACTTGAATGATTTGATAAGAATTACCTTAAATCATAGAAATCAGCTTTGTGAAAAATGTATTTGACCTCTACTTTGACTTTTTAATTTGGTCCAGCTCCAACCATTAACATGGAAGAGGCAGGATTTATGACCTATACTGGAGCCAACCACCAGGTGGCAATCAAGATGCTTCGGGGAGCACTCCATAATTGTCTGTCACACTTTGTTTTTGACAAAATGCTTGTGTAACTTATGCTACTCCCATCAGCCTTAGTTAGACTATGTAATTCACAGATGCATGCTATATATATATAAAAATTGTATCTGCTAAATAGGAGCATATTAGCGTTGTCATGTTAGCTTTTCATAGAGCCTAGAAACCCAAACCTCTTGTGTTAATAGACACAAATCTAATGTTGACTTGTGGCTAGTTTCTTTTGCAACTGTAGTTTTACTATAAATGAAATTCTCTGCCTAAAATTAGATTCAGCATTTCAAAAGCGGAACGGCATAAAAAAAAACAAGACCGTGGCAGCCGCTCAGGTTTTGTGTTTTTTGACGAACTCTTTCTTTCTTTGTTGCTATATGCTGTGTGGCAGGGAAACGAAGGCGACTGTGAGAAATCATCCAGTCATCTCTCTTCCTCCCCACATCCCCTGCAGCCTTGATAAGAAAACACAGTAGTGTTCATTTAGTGAACCCAATATCCCCCTGCTCTCATGACCACATCATAACAGCGATGGCCCCATTTCAGTTCCATTAGAAAACCATGCATCACTCTGGGTCAGTGCGGGCAGCAACGATTGAGAACCATATTGTGGATTCCCAATGTTCTTGAACGTTGTAGCCATCCTGTGTGAATTCAATCAAGTCCACGTGTGCTTGTAAATACTTGTGGACAACAGTTGTGCACACATCCACATGGTGTGTGCAGGGGCCATGTATAAGAGAGTAGTCTTGTTTTTTGAGCGTGTGTGTATGCATGTTGTTTTTAATGGCAGCAGGAGGGGGTTGGAGCAAGGATGTGAGGTCATAGTGGTTTGTTGCTTGCAGTGTAATTAGAAATAAATGCCACACTTTCATTCACATCAGAATAAAGTTGGTGCACAGATGCTTACGTTGGTTTGTGTACGATTCTTTGCATTCATGGATGTTGTTGCATCTGACCTTGGATATAATGTTTGTTCAGAACATGTACCCTGATCTCTTTTGTGCTGTGTTTGGTTTCCAATCGGTTGTGCAGCAGCTAGCATGTTTTAAAACCGCATTACCTGATTGTCTTCACTAACCTTTCCCACCAAAGGGATGTGGGATTTGATTTAAATAATTTCTATCCCTGTAGATGACTCCTTCACGCTCGCTCTCTCATCCCCTCATCATCAGGCCCTCATTTAATCATCGCAATTGACTTGTGCCTTCCTGGGATAAGGCAGAGATTAGTGTGGAACGTGTGTGTGCGTACATCTGATGCAACAGGGTCATATCTCGGGGTTTCATCACTGACCTTGTGGCCTTTAACCCCTAATGTTGGCCTGTAGCTTCCTCGGCTGGCTTTCTGGAACAGGACAGATAGCCGCAACGCTGGGCTGCTGCTCAGGCCCCGTGAGCAACTCACCACCGATTGACCTAAACAGTTAAATAATCAGATCATCCTATTGGAGACAAGCTTTACTTCCTCAAGCCGACCCGCTTCATGCAGTCCTCCCTAGGAAAAAGATCCTGCTGTAATTGTGTAACCGTGATTTTCCAGCCTATGTAAGCTTTGTTCAAGGGCAGACGGCATGCCTCTTGTTTGCTTTCAAGCCGAGAGGGATGGAATAACTGACTGTGGGATTATCAGGTGAGGCTCAGTTTAGACTCATTCCCACAGGTCAACAGGTCAGCGCAGCGACCTGACCTCTCACTTTAAAGCCTGCTCAGCTATTTGCCAGATCAGGAGTTGGAACAGACTAATGGCAGTGTTTCATGTGGGATTTTAAGGGGTTGTATGCTGGGGTATGATGTATGCTTTGCCCGTGTTTCAAGGGAGCATCTGTCACATGCGTCCAGTCTGGTGTGAATCATCACAACAGAAATCCTAACCAGCAGACTGGGGTTGTGTGTTGTGTCCCGAGTGGCCAAGACAGCAAAGAGACGTTTGTTTCTATCACCTAAGATATACAAATATTATATATCTTATTATTCATCCTCTCTTTCTTCCTGTTAGGGTCAGAAAATAGACCAGCTCACTAGCATCATCCATTTCAGCAGAAAGCTCTACCCCATCTCTCACCTGTCCTCCGGCGACATGGCTGTGAAGTAGAAAAAAAAGAAAATCCCGGAAAAATATTAAAAAGAAATGGGAGGGAAAGGAGTGATGATAGAGAGCGAGAGAGAAAAAAGATAGTCTTTTCTTTCATTCTTCTTCCATCCTCCCATAAAATGGCCTTGGTGCTCTTTTTTTCCTCCTGTGAAGAGTAATTGCTCTGTGCGTGTGTGTTGTGTGAAAGAGGAGGGGAGGGAGAGTGTGTGTGTGTGTTTTTTAATCATGAGTTGTGTGTGAGAAAGGTGTGTGTGTGGGTGTGTGTGAGCAAGCCTGACAAAATGTGCATGTGTATTTTTGTGGGGGTGAGTGTGCATAATGGTGGAGCTGTGCATGCAAGGGAAAAGAGGTGTGTGAGTGTGCATGCATGGTTGTCTGTGCTCTAGGAGGCGAATCTGGCCGACAGATTGAGAGCAGCTTGTTAGAAAGAGGAACAATGAGGCCACAGCCCCCTCTCCCATCTTCTTTTTTCTTTCCTTTCGCTTTCCGTGCTCGCTTTCTGCCCCTTTCTCCTTTATTTTATTTCCATCCCTTTTCACAACACTTCCTCTCTAGCTTCTCCTTTCTGTATATTTCTGACTTCCTCACTCGGCTCATTCATCTCCTCTGTACCATTTTACCCTCCATCCATCTTAAGCCTTCGCCTGCCATCCAGAGTTTTTTGGGAACCCTAAATCGCAAACACTTGCTTGTGGTCCAGCTTTATTTTGACAAAGCTGAAGCTGCGTTTTAATTTGGATGAGCCGATAAGGAGGAAACATTATTCATATGATGACACAGTCACCCTCTTTTGCTTCCTGATTGGAAATCGATTGCCAGCAGTGAATGCAAAGCTTTTGGTCACAGTTCCTCCTTATTGTTGGTCCAGGAGGAAAATCCCTGCACTAATTTGTCACCACTGCTTTCCTTGTTTCTTCTCTGCAAGTTAGCACTAAAGGCAAAGAAGACCGGCACACACACACATGCCAAGTGTCCTCGAATGGTCGTGTGATATGCATTGTCAGGATGGCGATTACTTCTAATATAATGCTTAAATGCTCTTGATTATTAATTTTACACTCACTCTGCTCATAATCAACATATTATGTTTGGCTTCAGTGTTGAGTGATGTTGTGATTTATTAAGTTTAAGTTTGTTCATTAATATAACAATACATTTAATTTGTCATACCCACATAATCAAACCTATTGATTACCTACTGTCAATGAACTTGTTGACTCTTTGTTGAGCAACATGGCACCACTACCTCTACGTAAGCATCTGGATTTCCTGAGTCAGGTCCTTTGACCTTTGACTTAATGTTATTGTATTTAAACATTTTTGTTGTGTTTCTACTCTGATTCTTTGAAAGCACGCTCTGTAGCTCACAGGTTCATTCTTAGAACTCTTGATTATAAAATACCCTCACAGCTGAGGATTTTATCAGATTAAATGATTTAGCCAAATTAAGTTTCAATGAAGTTACATCTTTTGTAAAAATGAAATCTTAATACCTTAACCGCATACAATAACATTTCCATTTTCTTTGGATCTCCCATCACAAACTGAAAAAGAGCAAAACTGATTTTGAATCAATGACCAGACTGGATTCCGTTAAACTAACAGTCATATTAACACTAGTTCCTCTCTGCATGAGAAATTATGGTACATTACTATCACTGTCATATTCACCATTGATAAGCTTGTGGAACCCAATGTCCCAGGCCCAGTCGGCTTCTGCTCTCTGTTATTTTGACAGAGAGCCAAACAGACAGACAGACGGACAGCCCCCCCACCCACCCACCCTCCTAGTCCGGCTCTCAGCCCCCTTTTGTCTGCCTGTCCTGCAGCATTACCTCTGTGGTTGTAGTCTCCTAATTGCTCTGGACCCTGTAGAGAAGGGAGACTAAGCACAGGGGTTGGCAGGGGTCTTCAGCCACGATGGGGTCCTTTTACTCCACTTCTCTCCCTCCCACTGCTCTTTCTTTTTTTTATGTCTTTATTCTACTCAGACTTGAAATAAGACAAAGTGTGCTCATTTGGCTAAGAGGCTCTTGTACACTCCGCCCTCCCCCTCCAAGTTGGTGACCCATTCACATCTGCGTCTGCTAGTGACGGCAGTGTCTCAATAATAGACAGCCCCTCACAATGGTTCCACAGGCATGGTGGTAAGCGCGTACAGATTTGGTGGTCAGGTACATATTTTCTTGTCATGGTTGAAACAGCTTGAGTGGAGCTTTTCCATTACTACATCAAAATAGCAACGTTACACAGAAAATCAATGACCAATTGGTTGTAGGTTGTCGCAACTTGGAAATAAAATGTTAAAACTTGTTGTTTTTTGGAATTATCCCATACTGGGAGGTATTTTACATCCTTTCTCGGTTGCATTTTTACGAACACAGCCTGACCACGTCTGGTATCTACACGCTTGTAAAAAAAATGCAGTTGTGTTGCGTTTGTATTTCTTGTTTTCGTTGTACAGATGCGTACCAAACCTTACCTGAGAAACGTACCAAACTGTGATCTGTTACTCCCCCACTAAGCATGGTGTCTCTTCTCTTTTCAGGCACCTTTGCAGCCACCCCCTGGGTCCTCTGTCTCAGTGGTGGCAGCTGCTGCCGCAGCAGCAGCGGCAGCATCGGGGGCGCCCCAGTCACTGAAACTAACCTACCCAGAAACCTTGGACCGCATCAAGGAGGAGTTTCAGTTCCTGCAGACCCAGTACCACAGGTAAAACTTTTTTACATTGTCCACTGAGATTATGACTTTAATCCAGGAAGTTAGCACATTTCAAAAACAGTGGTTTATAATATTTTGTACAACAGAGAGAATTTTCCATTCATGTTATAAAGTTACCTGCAGGACTGTGCACATGTTTTTGATTGATAGCATTAGCGGGTTACCAGACAACCTTGCATTGCGTTGAGTCAAAAGCTGAGCCAGATACAACACACTGTATTTCACGTCCTTTCTTGCTTTCCTGTCTTACATGTGTGTACACACACACACACACACAAAGACACACACACATGCACATATGCAGTCGATCTCTGACTGAGATAACGCAAAGCTATGCGATGTTTTGACTAACTAAGATATTCTGGACCACTGCAGATGTGTGTATATATATATAATATATAATATATATATATATATTTGCGCTGTTTTTTTCCCTTAAGGAAAGAAGTATGCATATATTATTTTGTGTATATAGGGCTAGCCACTCTTTTTGCATGACTCTGCGCTGTGTTTGATGTGCAGGAATGTGCCTAGAATGCCTTTGAATGTGGGATTTGTGCTGGCTGTCCCAGTCTCTTTCTCTCCTTTCTCTCTCTCTGTCTCTCCCTCTCTGTTCCCTTGGCACACCTTCACAGAGTACCCACCCCCTCACTCGTCTCTCATCCAGCTTTGATTCAACTGGCCAGAATTTCCCCTCCCTCCTTTCTGTCCCCCTCTAAACTTCTTTTGTATTTGTTGTTACCCTGCTCGCCAGCATAGCCACACCAGCAGGGCTCTGTTTTTAACCCTGTGTGTGTGTGTGTGTGTGTGTGTGTGTGTGTGTGTGTGTGTGTGTGTGTGTGTGTGTGTGTGTGTGTGTGTGTGTGTGTGTGTGTGTGTGTGTGTGTGTGTGTGTGTGTGTGTGTGTGTGTGTGTGTGTGTGTGTGTGTGTGTGTGTGTGTGTGTGTGTGTGTGTGTGTGTGTGTGTGTGTGTGTGTGTGTGTGTGTGTGTGTGTGTGTGTGTGTGTGTGTGTGTGTGTGTGGTGTGTGTGTGTGTGTGTGTGTGTGTGTGTGTGTGTGTGTGTGTGTGTGTGTGTGTGTGTGTGTGTGTGTGTGTGTGTGTGTGTGTGTGTGTGTGTGTGTGTGTGTGTGTGTGTGTGTGTGTGTGTGTGTGTGTGTGTGTGTGTGTGTGTGTGTGTGTGTGTACATTTCGGGGGAGTATTACTTGGGATGGTATTTCCAGATGAATAATGATGGGTCAAAAAGAAGACGCAGAGAAATCAGAAAAGTAAAAAGTACTTTTTATGAATGCATATGTATGTCTGTATCACTGTAGATTGAAAACTTATTTAGAATCATATGGAAAGGATAATGACATCCAGCCTCCATCATGATGTCATTATGAAATGGATTTATTACATCATACAAAGTGATCAGCATTGAGGTATAAACAGCCTGAGCAGGATATGCAATGTCCCTCCGAGAGCTGTTTCCGTACCCAAACACTTTCCAATATTAGGACATGTATTTAGATCTTTATATTTTCACTAATAATATGGTCTCATGGATATTAATAGGAAAAATAATTGTGCAGGTATTTTTTCACCTTTTTGCGCAGATTTTTTTAACCCAGAATATACTAAATGTCTCCTGATGTGATGACAATCATCCAGTACCACCACATGAACTATAAAGCGCCAGATCAGGTCCCACACACCCACACCTATTCAGCACTGGCTGACCACCTCTTTGACATCTTTTCTGCTCTTTATCTGGAAATAGGGATAACGTCTTGAAATAGCCCAAGATTATATCCTTCTGAATAAATTTGTTCGAAACTGTTTGCAGTTTCCCTGCAACTAAACCTGAAAACCAAACTTCTGCACTGACCCAGGCAAACCAAGCCATTCATAAACATGAGTCATCTGTGGATCTGTTGGTAGCGACAGTGTGATCAGCTCCCCTGGCGGCAGTTCAACGTCAAACCTCGTGTTACAAAACACCTGGAGCCTCACTCTCCTGACAAGAGCCGGAACTAAGAACCAGGGAGCAGGATAAACAATAAATTCATGATGAGATTAAGAACACGATTGGGAGCAAGTGCGAGCTTGTGATTCTATCTGCATCTCCCAGTTTCTATACCACATTGTGCTGTTTGGGCAGGCCTGGTTCAGGTTTCCAGGAAAGCTTGTTTCACCTTGCTACCGGCTTCTCCAGTGAGCAAAAAAAACACAACAGATTAAATCTCTGTACATGACTACAACTGAAAACTAATACTGTAACCATAACAATGGCAAACACTGCTGGAACAGAGTGTCTAATGGATATGTTTACACAAAACTGTTGGACATATGTTGACTCTTGCCGACGAGTAGTTAATTGGTTGTTTGGCTCATTTATGATTGACGTACAAATGCCAGTAAACTTGAACTGCTCATACCGGAAAATGACGATACTGCTATTTACTGATTTTCAACAAACTCATTTTAAGCAAATTTCACGAAATTTGTGATTCAAGTCATATTAACAAAGCCATCTGACATAACTGCTATGCAGACCTTTTTATTTTACAGATTAAACGGTGCAGAAAATATTTTCCCATTTTGCAATTTTTCTTTTTCTAATTCTTGTTCTACATATTTGGTTGTATTTGTTTTCTTTTTATTTATAGTTAATTATAATAAATTTAAACTTTTTATAACACGTCCATGCTTGTCTCACTCGCACACTCACTTTGCGGTGCTTGCTGCATTTTAATTTATGCACCTTAATATAGGAACTAAATCATGTACTGCCTGTCTTCTTCTGAATGTGCTGTTTAGGGGGGATGTTTTCTTGTCCCTGGTTCATTGATATTGTTTTGTGTGGGTTGACAGAGTGATTCCTTTTCATTAATAATAATAATCTTGTCAGACTGGACACCCACCTTTCTAACTGGAGGAAAAAACCTTCCATCAGCTCATTTATCAAGCAGAGTAGAAACAGGAGTTTTTACATTAACTTAAACATTGCGATCAGCACAATAAGATTCTTTCTATAATGGTGTAACTCTGAGAAGCCATCAGATGCCAGTTGTTTAACACATGTGATGCTAAAAAAAGTCTGATTAGCCTCAGAAAGGAGCAGACATGTTGTGGTCAGAGGGATTATCGGTGTCCTTGTTTTGTCCAACAGCCGACGGGTCAGGACACAGGCCCACATCTGATCGCAGGCTACACCTTCATGTAACTGGACCCACTTGTTACCGTATTCACCCTGCAGGGAAAACATGACCCGAACTCCCACAGAGACAGACACACATACACACACACACACACAAACACACACACTGACCCACTCAGACACACTCCCAATCTGATGCCTGCCTTTAATACACACACACACACACACACACACACACACACACACACACACACACACACACACACACTTACAGGCTCCAATTATCTCCACACACACAAATAGATGTTGTCTAGAAATAGCACGGCTTAGTTGCAGGGAAGGTGGCTGGATTCTGATAGATGTTGGATTAGATGGCAGGAAAAAGACTGAGGGAAGGGATTAACGCTGATGAGCTGCAACTGTGTGTTGGGGGGGGAGGAGGATGGGTGGGTGGGTGGCACGGTGTGTTTCTAAATTTGTGTGTTGCTTGTTTGGTTTGGTGGTGTGTACGTGGTTGGAATGAAGGGTTGAGAAAGATTAGTGAGGGAAGAATAAGAGAGGGAAGGGTTTATTAATTACATGGTCATTGGTGGGTCAGTGACCCTGACTTTGTGTGTGTGTGTGTGTGTGTGCGTGTGCGTGCATGAGTGAACTATCTAAACAGGCCGTAATCAGCAGACAGAGGGGAGACGGGAGGAGCTGCTGACACAGAGCTCTCATTACTGTAATTCTGTCTCCCCACACACACACACACAGTCGCAGGTCACTTGGGGGACATTTACATACACTTGTATTCACTTAATGGAGACTTGCCATAACCACTACTCGCCTAACACTTAGCCTACCTATCACTCAAATGTAACCACCAACTCCAAATATCTGCTTATCCACAATTGGGGACACAGATTTTGTCCCCAGTTGGAGAAGCTGCTAAATTGGTCTAAAATGTGTCTCTATAGCTGCTTTCAGATATGCACTGGACGCATGTGTGAACATGTCTGAGTGAGATGCTCCGCAGTTTCTACAGACTGTCGAGGTCAGGGTGCTGTAAACAAAATCACGTGATTTATGCAGCAGAGTTAATTTGGCACTTCCTGCCTCTGCTCCAACACTCATTAACCCATAACATTGAAATATACTATTAAGAAAGGACGAGTGCCTGGCACATTATAAAATACCAATTAACCATTCCATTGTAACAATGGGTACATTTTTAATGGGCTAATAGCATCATAGTCAATATGAGGATTAACAAACCAATAGGTTGACAAATACTATTTACCTTAAATAAATGTTAAAGAAAGACGTGTGTGGTCTGGTGGGAAAGATATCAGCTCTCCACTCACCAGAAACAGGCCGTCACTCGTCACTTCGAGTCCTTCCACTGGTCTCTGCCAAAATACTAGACAGCTGTATAGGCTACAGACAGACACACACACTGAAATGCTACAATATAATTTTTTGCTGCAATAATGAGCAGAAAGAGCGACGGGTTCTCTTGTGGAGAGCTGTTCTTGTTGAGAACAAGTAAAACCAGACACAGGTTAATGACTGGTCATCATTCACAGCTTTTCTGTGTTTATTTATTAACTTTTACTTCAGCCCTCACTGTTACAATACATCCATTAACCTTCTAGCAGTTTGGTGCCACTTTTGCACCAATACATTCAACGAAACTGCAAATGCCCAATAAAGTTGTTTCCATTGTCTCACAAGCAGCATTTCACTTCAGCTATTTTTCGATGAGTTGCTAACTGGGTTAACAGTTTGCACATTAACAACAAAAAATTGCGTTTTCATTTGTAATGGAAGCTCCAGTTTACCAAAGCTGAGTATTGTCTGAACTGTTGAGTCAAACTTGAACTGACATGGTGTGAACTGAATATATCTTTACAGCACATGCAGATCCAGATAGCCTGTTAGTGTGAGTGTGTGTGTGTGTGTGTGCACAGATATAATTAGATAAAGTAGTAAGGAATCCTCTGTGTTTAACTGCCTGTCTGTCGCTCGCCAAATGAGGAAATTATATTTGCTTTAGGGAGGGCTGAGGGTTTGTGGTTTGTTTAAAGATGCATTGTGGGTTGTTTTGTGTGATACAACTTAGAATTGTGTGTGTGTCAAACATTTATCAAAGAGCAGAGCTTACAGTGAGTCTGGCAGCAGAGAGAGGTATGGTTGGCCTGCTATTGTGCGACGAGATCCTGGCTTTGTTTGTGTGTGAGTGTGTGTAGGTGTGTATTTGCTCTCATGCATGCCCTTGAGAGATGATGAAAGAGTACACAGGCAAGTTGGGTGGGTCCTTGGTTTATGAGTCAGTTTGTGTATATCTGTGTGTGTCTGTGGGGTTGAAGATGGAGAGAATCTGCCGTTTCTCCAGAGGAGCAGTGAGGAAGGTTGATCAATAATGAGATATAAAGTGAACATACCTGGGGCCTGAAGGGCTCAATGGTCCTGACACGGAAAACACATGACGCTGGTGCAGCTCCTCTCTCTCTCTCTCTCTCTCTCTCTCTCTCTCTCTGTGTGTGTTTGTGCGTGTGTGTGTGTGTGTCTTCCTTGGCTGGTTGGTTTGTTTTTGTGTAGCAATTGTGTCAGTGACAATGTTGTATTGCCAAGACTATAACGGCTTCCAAGTTTTGAACTGTTGTTAAAACTGTGTGATATTTTAGCTGCATCGCATAATCAATGAGGATCAATCTCATGTAGGCAGAAATGTTTTCAAGATAAAAACATCCACATCCTCCTATGATTACGATAATGAACAGGTTGTGCACATAATTCAATTATGCTAGAACTGAAACCATTTTAATTTTCGTATCTTCATCAAGCTAAACCATCAAATACTGCTGTGGCTTGTAGTTTATATATTCTTAAAATGTTGGTTTTCAATGGTCAAACTAAGTGAGCATGTTGAAGATTTCACCTTGCTCTTCGGTAAATAGTAATGGACATTTCTGATAAAATAAAATCAATTACTTGGTCAGTATTGGAAAACAGGTAGTATTGGAAAACAGGTAGTTGCATGCCTGCGAATCTGTTTGGTATCAACCTTGATTTGATAAAATTTGACCAGTGTTGTTTGGTTTATTTGATTTGGGAAGTCTAAACATGATTAATCACAAACTTGACCTTATAATTGTTTACAATTCTATGATATTAGGAAATGGATTATACGGAAATGAGTTATAGTCAAGTACTTGATGCCAGCTTTACTTGACATTCGTAGATAGTCTGCTGCTCACACAGTTCAGGTTGCAGTGAGCTTTCGGGCAGCAGCACATGACATTTTCTTACTCATTCATCTGTTTTCTCGATGAATTAGTCCTCAATTTGCCTTGATCGTGATTATTTGCACTATTCAACCACTAGTCAAAAACTCAAAGAAGGCTACTATCAGAGAGAGGAAGACTGAGCAAACCAGTAAAAGGTCACAATTGTAAAGCTGGAACCAGCACATTTTCAGCGTCATGTAATAAATCAAACAAGTCTGCCCTCACCTCACACCTTCATCTCCTCTGTACGCAGTGTGTATTTGTTTAGACCGACACACAACTGGCTGAGGGAAGGAGGAGAATAACTCGACAATTTTTTCATCAATACTCTAAGAAAAACCTCTGTAGTTCTACTGTATATTGTCAGATCGATAATGCAGCTGATGATATTTAATAGTCCAAGCGAAAATTAAATGTATTATTATTTGGCACAAACCTGTTTTTACAAACCAGTTATTAAAATGAATGTTACTTTAAACATTTATCTCTGTGAACACAGACAAAAATATTCTCAAACAACTAAAAGCAAACGGACAAATGTTTGATAGAAAAAAATATATAAAAATGTAATTTTTCTAAATAATCAATGAGGGAACGGGTGGAAGAAAACAATTGAAGAAAACTAACATTGGAAAGAGCTGACATTTTTACAATACCCAGTAGCCTGTTTCAAACACTGAGAGAAAACGGCAGTCTGCACATTTTCTGCTAAGTGCAGGGTCTTAATTAGACACTTCGCTGTCTGTAGGCTCTTGTTAGAGAGAGTGTGTCTGTGTGTGTCTGTGTGTGCTCATGCCTGTGTTTATTTAGCAGGTTTGTGTGTACGTGTGGGTGAAAATACTGAGCTCGTGTGTGTTTTTGTGTGTCTACATACATGAAGTTTAAGGCTGTAAGTGAATGTTGCTTTAGTGCTCATGCACAAACACACACACACGCGCACACACACAAATAGACGGCCGTGTGTGTGTGTGTGTGTTCAGTAGCATTGCTGCACTGACAGAGCTGTCTAAAGGCTGGCAGGCTGCAGATTTGTAGCGCATTCGGCTGATCATCTTATCTCCTGTCACCGCCAGTGAAAGATTGGAGGAACCGAGCCCATGGAGACACACACGCACACACACACACACACACACACACACAGAGTTCCATCTTCTTTTGCTCTTGCTGGTTCTCTCTCTCTCTCTTGCTCACTCACTCAATCTCGTTTCCTCCTTGTAGGTCTCTCTCTCCCTCCTCCCTCCCTCTCTCTCAGTAAATGGTGCTGAGCCAAAGACTAATTATTACAGGCAATCATTTCGTCATGAAATACCCACTTCCTGCACACCGCTCTCCTCCCCTCTCACCCTCATTTTCTTCACCCCCTCCAGCCCTGTGGACAATGGCAACACAATTACACACACACACAAACACATGTTGGTCTTTATACATTTGTGAGGACCCTTGTATATTGCATACCCTAGACCCTTACCCATAAATCAGCCATCACACTAAATGGCCAACCCTTACCCTAACCCTAACCCAACTCTAATCAAAGTCCTCACCCTCTTACAGCCCTTCAATGTTTCGATGATCAAAATGTCCCCACAACAATGGTTTTGAACAATATCCCCCCTTGACCATACACACACACACACACACACTGGATTTCATTTCTTTAAGTCATTTTGTGAGGAATGGTTATTGCTTTCTAAGAATGACCCTGGGATCTTTCCTGTAAGCACAATAAGTAACCGTGTGTGTGTGTGTGTGTGTGTGTGTGTGTGTGTGTGTGTGTGTGTGTGTGTGTGTGTGGTGTGTGTGT
This sequence comes from Pseudopleuronectes americanus, assembly GCA_038501795.1. NCBI lineage: Eukaryota > Metazoa > Chordata > Actinopteri > Pleuronectiformes > Pleuronectidae > Pseudopleuronectes > Pseudopleuronectes americanus. The sequence continues at coordinate 11,704,052 of CM076724.1, forward strand.
GTGTGTGTGTGTGTGTGTGTGTGTGTGTGTGTGTGTGTGTGTGTGTGTGTGGTGTGTGTGTGTGTGTGTGTGTGTGTGTGTGTGTGTGTGTGTGTGTGTGTGTGTGTGTGTGTGTGTGTGTGTGTGTGTGTGTGTGTGTGTGTGGTGTGTGTGTGTGTGTGTGTGTGTGTGTGTGTGTGTGTGTGGTGTGTGTGTGTGTGTGTGTGTGTGTGTGTGTGTGTGTGTGTGTGTGTGTGTGTGTGTGTGTGTGTTGTGTGTGTGTGTGTGTGTGTGTGTGTGGTGTGTGTGTGTGTGTGTGTGTGTGTGTGTGTGTGTGTGTGTGTGTGTGTGTGTGTGTGTGTGTGTGTGTGTGTGTGTGTGCAATTTCTTGAGTCACATGCCAAAAACTGAGGACAGTTTTTTGTTTGGGTATTGAGACAGCATGGCTCAGACTGCTGCTACTTTCTGCCCTGAATTATAATTTTCAAGCGCCATACACCACAGACATATACCTGCTGTGAATTATAACAGTATTAAAATATATGCATTTGGTAACATGGATTCATGAACCACCAGCGGACATCAACATCATGCTTAAAGCTCTTGAATAATTAGACAGCGAATCCATTGGTTAATATAAGTACATTCTTTATTAGAACATGGTGTTAATACACAACATGTCTTGGCCATATCATAAATTGGATTAAGTCAAGGTTAGGCTTGAATTGGTCATAGTTAAGGTGAAGGGGTAAAGTTTTGGTTTGACTGTCCACATTGAATGGAAGTCAATGCAAAGTCCTAAAAGGGACAACTGCACAAACTTGTGTATGTTTGTCTAGTCATTGCTCTGCTTCTCCAAGCTCATCCCAAGTCTATGATGTGATGAACATGCTGGCCACACACGCACACACATGCACAGTCACATTAGTTCTCAGCCCAGCTGTGAGTGACTTCTGCTGAGAGGCAATTCCACAGTAATAAAATCTATAGGGTGGGGGAAGGAGGGGGGGTTTAATCCTCATTCCCTCTCTCCATCACCAACTACCTTTCCCACTCTTCGTCCTGCTTCTCTCCCTCTCCTCCCTCGTCCCTCTTGTCCTCAACTGGCTGGCAATGATAAATGAGTCAATTATGTGTGTAGTGCACGCAGCGCTCGAGAAGGGGAGCGGATGCGAACGTTATTACCTGTTGCGGCTGGGGGGTAATGTTGCGGTATTAATCATATTGTAATTTTCCTCCGCTAAACGACCCCCACCCCTCACCACCACCACTTCCATTCACCCACCTCCAATGTCCCACCAACCACGCCGCACCACAGCCCCCTCTATCAATCTCTCTGCCTCCCGCAAACAAGTCGGCATAAACTGCAAAGGGCCCAAAATATCCTTCCTCTCTGGAGAGGGGTTGGGGAGTTGGAGGTGGAGTTGGAGCACAGTGTGCACCTCTGAGTTTGTTTGTGAGAGAGTGAGAGGAGATGGGGTGAGAGAGGTGGAGAGAGAGAGTTGCAGAGGTAACAAGGGAGGTGTTCGTATGCTTGACCTTAACACATTTGTGTGCGTGCGTGCGCGAAAATTCAGCCACTGGCATTATCTAGTTTTAGAAGACACAAGGGACTGTTTAGTGTGAGGAGAGACAAGCAGACACAAAGGACAGACAGATATATAGTACACAAGGGAGACGTTTGGATGCTACCACCTCAGAGGTGTGTGTTTGTGCACGTACGGATATGTGTCAAGAAGCTTTCACACCAGGTCTCACTGTGGACAGCTCCAAGTATACAGCTGTGAACGCACCCAGAAGCATTGAGGAAGCATTTGAGATTCGATCGATCCAACTTCACTCAGAGCTGGTCGGGGATTCTGTGATGCATGCGGCCATGTTCTTGTTGCATTATAAACGCAAATGTTTCCTGATTCACACTGAGCGACTCTCAACTCAAATGACTTCCTTCGGGCTGCTCCAGTTTTATATGCATTATTCATACCTGGTTTTAACCTCCGTGTCAGTTGAGCCGATCTCATGAGTGGACAGCTTGGCATTAGAATGCGTTTCCTCAAGTCTCCTGTAGCCTCTTGCGATCAGATCTCACTTCCCTGCTCTATACAAACAAACATGTGCTTAGTTTCTGTTTGCAAATACCAAATGACATTGTTTTAAGAAGTCTGAGTTTACATATGTGTTTGTTTTCAGTGTTTATCTGTGTGTGAGGGGGCTAAGTGAATCAATGCGCTGTGCACAACTCTACAAGATTTAACGTAATTGGAAAAAAATTTGTGGCTGATTTGTTGTCAACATGTGGTTGTGGTCACACATTTGCAATGTCTAGGAATAGAGAAGAACAAAACTATTTTCCGCTCATTAAACTGTAGCAGGTCAGAGGTGAGTAGGCAGTGCTTCAAATGGGGACCAGCACACGTTTGCGTTCACACAGTGGAAATAATGGGGCCTGATGAGTCCCAGACCACCTCTGTATGTTGTCTGGGTGATCATGTCTCAAATACATCCTCAATGTGTTCACACATGAACTCTCCACCTGTTATCTGTCGCTCAGGATGGATGTTAGTACCAGGTCTGAATGGACAAGACTGCTTGATAAACAAATTACCTACTCACATATTTTACGTTTTCTAATGTATAACTACTTTAAACATCAACACACCTTTACATTGTGTGAAAACATGTCTTAAATATTGTAATTTTGTTCTGTTACACACTGCAACTATTGCCTCACATGTGGATCTCTCTGGGGCTTCTACATTGATCCCCGTTAATGGATTTTGACACTGATTAATTTGTGGCCACCATCACAATATTAACATAAACCTACAAATATTGATTTTCATTTTCTAATTTTTCAAGTGCGTAGAATACTAAATCTTCTCTGTATCGTCAGAGTTGCTAAAAACATAATAAGTTGGTTCTTTGAAACAGAAATATGAATTTACATATAGAGCAGGGAAGTGGACTCAGACACATTTTAATGCCAGATGTGAACAGACGTAGTCAGAGCCGTCCACTTGTGATCTGATCTCCTGAGACAGATGTTAATACCAGGTCTTTACAGGGACAGCAGACTGAGCCACACTCATGGCTCATGTCATTGACATAAAAAGGGAGACCGGACTGAAGTTAAAAAAAGACAGATTTCTTGCGTACGTGAAGACGGAATTGCCACATTTATCTCACTTAAAGCAGAAACTCAGACCTCAATGAAACTTGGCAAAGTCGAAGGAGAAAGAAAGGGGAACGATCAGACGGCTGACGTGCAGCCGGATAGACTCGCCCGGTAATTGGGGAAGCAACAAAACGAGGAGGAGTGGATCGCACGTGGATAGATTGAAAATTGCCCCGGGCGACTGAGAGACACCTTGGATGTGCCTGTCTGCACTTTTGGCTGCATTTCAGGCTCGGAGCGTGACTTTGTCTATTTCTGCTCTGCTCTGAGGTGATAATGGGCTGTCAGCCCCCCACTCACCCTGCTCCCCCTCCCCGACTGAGTGCGAGAGGAAAAGAGACGGAGGGAGGGAGGGTGTAGAGAGTAATTAGTTGTTATCTTGCTAATTGCATTGTGTATTTTTATTGTAATATGATTCAAATCAAAACTAACCCATTTAATTTTTTTCTCTCCTGTCTCTCCTTCTTGCAGTTTGAAAATGGAGTGTGAGAAACTGGCTACAGAGAAGACTGAGATTCAGAGACACTATGTTATGGTGAGACACACACACACACACACACACACACACACACACACACACACACACACACTCACACTCACACTCACAGAGGCCATGTCTCTTCACATACACTCATACCCATTGCAGTGCCAAGCCCGCTGAATCCCTTTCATCTGCTTACAGCTGCCAAACAACACCCACCGAAAACCCCAAACACAAGACCACACACACACACAATCACACACATATTATAAGATGCAGAATAAATAGCACTTACATGGGTGTGCAGTCTTGCATTTGTGTTTGCAAGTGTTTCTTCTGTCTGAGATATTTAGTCCTGGGCCATCTGTTCAGAGCTCTGCCCAGAACCTCTTACTTGTCTGGTTCTAACCCAAATGTGGCTATCAAACTGGATTCCAACATCTGGATGTTTTATGATATTTTATAGATTACAATTTTGACATAACAAGAATCTAAATATTGTCATAGTTGCAGCCCACTGACTAAGTCGAACTGTGTCCCTGCTGTATCACTGGTTTTCAGTCATCCCCTCCAACTCTGATGAGTCAGTCTGATCACATGATAAGTTCTCTGATTGCAGATAGTTTCCTTAGGCTTAATGTTTCTGAATCTGATCACTGAGGGCAGAGGAAGAACATCTTACCATGCTTTGTATCCCAGAATGCTCCCTGAGATTCCGGGCGTAAACCTGCTTGTTAGGGATGGACTGTTTGCTTGGCGTGTGCTTGATTGCAGTTTGATCTCTGAAACTTAAACTGTGACCTGCAGTGATTGAGCTGACACATATAAAGACCTGCTGTAGGACTTAATCCACAGAACCAAGAAGCTGCTGCCCCACAAAGAGCTGTTCACCTGTTGATTCAAAGTTCAGTGAAGATCGAGTCACTACGCTGAACCCTTGACTGGACAATCAGTTGTCGTTGTAGTGATATCGACCGTCAATGTGAACACATTGTCGTGATTGACAATTCACGTACGTCGATGAATTCCAGCTGCTGTTAGAACAAAGTGCTGGTCACTGATTTATTCAGACTTTATCAATGCTGAATGTATCCTGTATCCAAAACGTCCTTTGACCACCTTTAATACACATGTCATGTGTGAAGCCGATAAGATGAACCGTTCTCGAGATGGAGAGCCACAGTAAGACATTTCTGGAATTATTAGATGAGGCTTACACAGTTTCTCTGCTCAACAGAAAGCACGGGAGCATTAATGTGTTTCAGAACTCAGTTCTCTGCAGTCAGAGGCTCTGAAAGCTTGGGGCCGTGTGATTATAGAGGAAACCTTTATCGGCAAATCTTTTTTAGGGTAAAGGAAAGGCCAACACTCTCTGTCCTTCTTTGTTTTTCATGTCTCATACCAACAGCCTTGATTTACCTGTGATCCGAGTCTCACACAGCCACAGCTGACTGAGTGCGGGCTGCCCAGGAGCCGCCAGGCCAAATAGGAGCTATGTGGTAATCTTGGCACAGAGACGGTGCCAGTGCAGGGATTGAAGTTTCTAGTGATTGGGAGAGGGGGGAGCTGGCATGAAGCACAGGCCAGGTCTCCTTCTCTTGGCTGATGATTTGGGGGAGTTTGGATGTTGCTAAGCAACAGGCAAAAACTTGGCACGGCAACTGCCAAGCAGGGCTGCCAGGAAAGGCGTCTTCTCTGGAGGCACACTGACAAACACACACACACACACACAGAAAGAGGAGCATGCACACACCACCCGAAAACACACACACACTTGGAGGGAAACGTGCACACAAAGCACATAGACACACGCTCTTTCACAGATGCAGTCTTGTGCTGCAAACACACACACACACTTACACGCAAATGTGCACCCACACACACAAACACGCACACACAGACACTCATGCTTACTGCCAGGAGAGATGTCTGGAGAGAGAGGACCCCTGCCATCTCCTCTCCCATCCTGCCAGGCTGTTATGGCTGCCCAGCTGCCAATCTTATCTCTCCACAGCCAGCCACGCTGAAAAGCAAATGTCAGCCTGTCACTTTTCCGAAGCATCTGACTTTAAAATGCTCTCTTTTTTTCATCCATCCCTGAAGGTAGAGAGACAGACGGAGCTCCTCCTCGCATTCTTCACAAGCTCCTTGCACTTTAGGATAAAGGCTCGTGTGAAAAAGCTCTCATTAGACATGATTATTACAATAGTCGGTCGCCTTCCGCTGCCCGGTGACACTTTAGAGGGACTCCTGGCTTCAATAATGTGCCTCTGGGTCATTTTAGAGCCCTTGACTTTCAGCAGAGTGGAGGTGAAATTAGTGGTGATGTGCTTTTAGGAACATATGGGTACTTCAGAGTGCACATGCTCAGCCTGGCACTGTCTGAAGCTGGGAGCATAGGTTTGTGACAGGCTCAGGGCTCACACTGTTGTGGTGTAAAAAACGGATGGAAATTTAATTTTTACGTAAATCCAACATCATTGGCAGAAATTAAATTCTTTATTGTAATTTCTTTTGTGAAAAATCACCTTTTTATTTTTTACAGGGTAATGCTAGCAATATTGAAAATGACAATTTCAGTGATTATTGTTATCACATGGGACTGATAGTGAAGTAATGTTTATCACTTGAGATTTGTTGACAATAAGAATAATGTGGACTATCATTACAATTTTCTGTGTTTAATAATTTTAATCACATCTGCATTTAATCTTTGTACAGGCAAATTAAAATAAATTGCCAAACTTCATCATGTTTATAGGACATGGCAAATAATACGCCTTAAATTTAACATCCCATTCTTTTTTAACGAGCTCTAATGATTCAGCTCTAAACTTCACTTTTTCCATTTCGCAGAGTTGTAGCGTTTGCTAAATTAGAAAGAAAACACCAGGAAGGTAAACAGAAGCATTGAACATTAACCTTATTCAGGTTCGGGGTTTTAAAGCTGACAAAATAAAGTTGGATGTATAATGTAGTGGACAAACTTGAGTCATATCAGGATATGATCTTATACACATGTAAACAGGAAAATGAATGGAATATTTTATTTGCAACACCTGTAGACACCATCATCGAAATTATGATCGCAATTATTTTTCTTGAATTAGGTAATATTGTGTCCATGTAGGCTTAATTCCTTTTCCTCTAGTTGGCACATTTTTAATTACGCCCAGTATCTATTGGGTTAAGATTGAGAATACAGCTCTTTTCTCCTTCCTTTCATTATTCAATGTTTTAAAATGTCTGTTGATAACTGCATTCCTATTGTGTGTAACTACTCTAGTTATTTAAAAAGCCTCCAGCTTCATCTTCTCCACACATGAAAGCGCTGAAACATTCTGGTTCATCAATGTTCATATGTGTTAACTGATGTTCTCCTCTGTATTTCAGTATTATGAGATGTCCTATGGCCTTAACATTGAAATGCACAAACAGGTGAGTGAACTCCACATCTCTCTCTCTCTCTCTCTCTCTCTCTCTCTCTTCTCTCTCTCTCTCTCTCTCTCTCTCTCTCCTCTCTCTCTCTCTCTCTCTCTCTCTTCCCCCCCCCACCATGTCTCTAAGGTCTCTCGCCCTCTATCTTATCCCCTCTTGCCTCATGCTCCTAAAGCTTTAAATTATTCTCTTGCATTTTTATTGCTGCCTCTTGTCTTTTTGCTCCCATCAGCTTGACTCCATGTAACTAATATCTTTCAGTGAAGAGTCTGTCTCTCCGTCTTTCTGTCCTTCTGTCCTTCTTGCCCCTCTGTGATGGACTCCTGCTGTTATGCTGTGGAGGCTTTAATAGGATCCACAAACAGAATTCATTTCTTCACCACAGACAGATGAAAATACTCCTTCCCCAAGCCTCAAGATCAGCCCCCCCACACTCGTCCGTCCGTCATAAATCCCTGTCTGTTACTGCCCCTGTGCTCCCTCCCTCTCTCCCTCCTTCCATCCACCCATCCCTCCCACTCCTGCCCTGATTCTCTGTCCCTTATTCCTCTTTTTCTCCATTCCCTTCAATTGCTTGTCTTTTTTAATGCTTCTCTCTCTTAATCTCCATTTCTTCACCGTCCCTGACTCCGTCTCCCCTCCTCTTCGCCAATTTCTCTTTCTCCCTCTCTTTTTTTTTATTTGTACATCCTCCCTCCACCTCCCTCCTCGCAGACATACAGTACAGTCCATGCTGAATTTCACTTTAAATCAGGTCACTGCCTTCCTGCTGTCTACTCTTTCTTTGCCTCTCCCTCGCTCATTTCATTTCACCATCTCAATCGTTTCACTTTTGACGTGCCGCCGCCCCCACCACACCAATCTCATTTTTATTTTTTGTATTTTTCCCTCCCCCGCCTTCCTTCTGTTTTTTCTTTCTCTGTCTATTTCTCCTCTCCCTCCCACATCCTTCGGGCTGTCATTTATTCAGCCCAATCTGCCCCTTTCCTCCTCCTCTCCTCCCTCCACCTCCTCTTTTCACTCTCCCTCTCATTTTGTCCTCCCCTCTTTATCCTCCTTCTCTCGATTGCTCATGCTCTCTCTTCGCTCTCTCTCCCTCTTTCCTGAAGATGTCATTTAGTAGTTGGAGTTCTCTAACAAGAAATCATTGTGTCTCCCTTGGGGTGGGGGGGGCAATGGATTCAGAAGAGGGAGGGGGGAACACACTCATGTCTGGCTGAAAAATGGAGAGTGGGGGAGGGAGAGATGTGGGCAAGCAAGAGAAATGAGAGAGAGAGGGAGGATGAGAGAGGAAGAAGAGAAAAAAGGGAGGGGGCGGAAGTTCAGTCTGGCATCAATAAATCACTTAAGAGAGAGAATGGGTTGGGGAGTGCGCATGTATACGTGTACACACGCACACACACTCAGAGCAGAATCTAGCTGTCAAGAAGATAAACAGCCTGCGGCCATAATGATGTTGTCATGATCTCTGCATGCATATCATTACTGGCTCTAACGGCCTTGTTGGGCCTGCCGCTAAACGTGTTTGTGTGTGTGTGTCTGTTAAACATCACATGGCAGCATTTGTTACACTGATTACGGCGCTAATACTGGAAAGGGAGAAATGGAACGAGGGGGTTGGATGGAAAGAGCGATAAATGGAGTAAGATGGAAAGGGAGATGATGAGGAAGGAGGGAGGAAGAGTTGGCTGTTGCCTGTGTAGTAGAGCAGATCGAGACAGACACACACCCACAGCAAGAATCACTGACCCCCCAGTAGGAAACACACTCGCATGTACACACACAAAAGCAAGTGCAAGAGCACACGCAAACAGACATGCAAGTACACATCAGAAACAAATGCGTGTACACACACACACACACACACACACACACACACACACACACACACACACACACACACACACACACACACACACACAGTGTGTGGGCTGGCTGTGGCCACAGCAGATGCTGTCCATGAATATTTTAGCCAAACTCCCTGGCAGAGTTTCCATTTGCATGGACCAGATGTAAGCAGCTGAAATATTTACCACACTGGCCCTGGGAGAACGGGCCACAGCCATCCTCTGCGTGTGTGTGTGCACACGCGCATATGTGCAACCTTTTATGAATGTGTGCGTCTTATTGTTTGTTCATCCTCAATCTGGGCTGTGTGTGTGTGTGTTTATTCATCAAAGTGACAGTATCTTTTTTTTCTCTTTCAGACGGAGATTGCCAAGCGGTTGAATGTGATCTGTGCTCAGCTCATCCCATTTCTGTCACAGGAGGTATGGGACAGACACACACACGCACACACACTCACACACACGCACACCATTCTGCGGTGTCCGACAGCAGCCCACACAGAAGGCATGCACACTACACATTTATCAATAACTCGCATTCACACACATATACACTGATGTACAGAACTTCAAAGCACCTTCATTTTCCTCGATCGCCAAATGGCTTCAGATTCCTATTTGAAAAAAATCCTTATTTCATAGATACTGTTTATGAGAGTATTTTTCATTCTAATTAAGAAATGTGAGTTATCCAGTATCCAATTGTTAGAATCCAGTCCTTAATTTTTTTTCTGAATCCAACTGCCTCCATTGACCTTTTGGTTTGTTCCACAGCACCAACAACAGGTGGTCCAGGCCATGGAACGCGCCAAACAGGTGACCATGGGGGAGCTAAATGCTTCGATAGGGGTACGTGGGCTCCCCCCTCTGCCTCATAGCGTGTGTAACTTATACTCCCGTTTATTTATTTTCCTCCTTTACCTTTTATTGAGGCAATTATCCTTTGGCCCACACTAGAATTAATCCATTTATTGGTTGATATTTCAAAACAATGGATTAAGATTTCTTTGAGATTCTAAAATATATAAATATTTTTTTGTTTTATTTATTTTTCTTTGCTTTTCACCTCCCCAAAATAATCACATATAAAGAATGGCCAGATATATTTTTCCAAGCAGATTTAATGGAATTGAAACAAAATTAGTTTTCATTATATGTTAGTTTAGTTCCCATCAGGTTGATCTGGCTGCAGAGCCACTGCCCTGACCTCAGCGTCTCTCCTCTCGTGCACATCGCAGCAATTGGTTCCCTTCCTTTCCTTCCTCCTTTTCACCTCCTGTCAAGCTACTTCAGTCATTGCTCGTAAGTCACCCAAAACTCTCTATTTTCTCCTCTCTCTTTTGGTTTCTTCCTCTCTTCTTCCGCTCTGCAGCAACAGCTTCAGGCTCAGCACCTTTCCCAGCATGTCCAGGGTTTGCAAATGGGCCCTCACCCATCAGGACTGACCCACCCCGGCTTGGCGCTTGGCGGAGGATCCAGCCTGCTGGCCCTGTCCGGGGCTCTGGGGGCTCAGTTAGCTGCCAAGGATGAGAGAGCCCACCTAGAGGCAGCAGCGGCCGCTGCTGCTGCTGCAGAGCACCACCGAGGTACAGGATCACTTTAAATAATGCATGTCCACTTTTTTTTGTTTTTTGTAAGACTAGTTCAGGGCTGGATTGGATTCTTCAAGATGAAAATGTCTCTGAGATTCGGAGCAGAGTAATCACTGGAGCTTGGCTCAATAGACTCTGATGATCGGCTTTGCTTTGACTTTTTTTGGCAAAGCACAGCAGTGTTGCTGATAATAACACTCCTCAAGGACATTGTTTCCACTGAGTCATCAGCTGTCGAGAGATGCAAAGTGATCACATATAATCTTGGACTTATGTGTGTGTTTGTGTGTTTGTCTGTGTGTGTCCCCTTATCTGTATCTACTGTCCTGGGGCCTGGTACCTGGATGTGTCTGGATGCTTTTTTCTGGAATGAACAGACCGTGAAGCAGGACCAGTAAGTACAAATCACTACACCAATTAAACACGCACACACGCACGCGCGCGCACACACACACACACACACACACAATGATTGCCCGTAGATACCTTAGTGCATTTTTGCATGTTGCACACAATATTTCCCCTGTAACTAGTTCTTATTTCAGTGGTTCTTTCTAAGAAACTTGGTTCTCCCCAGTTCACGCTGGAACTCTCCTTTTGTGGGACAAAATTTCCTCAGAATAAACAAAAACAGTTTCAACAGGATCTAAAGAGCAAAAACTCATCAGGCTTTGTATCACTGCATGTGCTTTAGTAAACAACCTTTTTAAGATGCCGTTTCTTTCTTCTTTTTTGTCTGTGTTTAGTTAAAAGTACACAGGCTTTGGCAGCTCTGAGTATTTTCAAAACAATATCTCATTGAATTAAATCTGCTGCTTTATAGAAAACTTGAAACCTTCTCTTTCTTCCTCTGACTCGTACAGAGACGATCGATGCAGACTGATATTCTTTCACATTCGTCTCTGCAGCTCATGAGCCTGACGTGATTTATTGCCGCCCCCCTCAACTCATTATCACCCTTTTCCTTCCTCTCCACCCTCGCTCCCGTTTTTCTTTGCTCCTCTCTCCTTCCTGCCTTCATCTCCTCCACCTCTTTGTGCACCGATGCACACCTCCTCTTTACTCTGTGCCTCACTCGCTCGTTTCTCATTTCACTCGACCCTTCTGCTCACCACTTCCCTCTGCTCCCTCTCCAGAGCTCGCTGTCCAACGGGGATAAGGGTCGCTCAGCAGACTACCTCAGCAACGGCAAGAAGAGGAAAGCAGAAGAGAAGGAGTTCATGACGGACTATGTGAGGACGCTTTCATCACACTGTGAATTGTTTAAGTAACTGGGGGAAAGGTTTACTCAAGCCCTGGTGTCCATGCACTGGACTTTATTAGATCATAATGAAAATAGTCTCACTTCCTGGTGCCATTACTGTGCTTTTGGTGTCACTGTGGACAAGCAGATACGTGGAGCATTGTTAGGGTTTTTTTAATTTTCCAACCTGAAATATAAAAAAACATGGGGTCCGCTTTAGAGGAAGTCAGCTTTCCACTTGAACATCTAAAATAAATTGTGATTGTAAGAATTATAATTGTAAGATTTATTTCATTTTTCCGTTTAATTTAATCAACAATTTATGACGCACTGTGAGAAATGAAAGCTTTTTTTTTACAAAACTTTCAAATGCATGAGGTTGTGCATTATGAGTATTAGGGCCACTCTGAGATTGTAATAGTAAATTTGTAATTGAGAAGAAAATTATATTAGAATAAAATCGCAATATTATGAGAATAAAGTTGTAATTTGATTGCGAAAAAACTCTTTGTGGATCCTTTCTTTGAAATTTTTACAAAGTGCTGACACTAATCATAATGTGATGCTGATGAGCCAATAGGTTGAGCAATGATATTTTTGGTACTCTATGCTAACAAATAAAATAAACAGACGCTCCACATTCCTAATATTGACTGATATTCTCCTTCTAACATGACGCGTAGAATAAAATTATAACTTAATTCTCAATTTGTCCTCTTGTTTATTTATAACTTTTTGTGTGCGTGTTTGACCTTTTGTGTGTTTGCGCATGTATATATTCCTTCATGTGATCTACCTGCATCATACAGCAGAGCAGAATATCTAATCTCCATCTCTCTCTTCTCTCACAGGGCAGCGATGCAGACAAGAGTGATGATAATTTGGTGGTGGATGAGGTTAGTAGGCGGCCGCCAGCCTTGGCCTCACGTCACCGCTTCCATCTGCATACAACACGTAAACGCACCCGGAAGGACCATATGAATAATCATGATAACAATAACACACACCTCCCGTCCTCATCCACTTCAGCATGACCTCATTTCTTGATAAACAACCATAAGACACACAGACGAAGGTGCACTTCACTGCCGGTCACAAGCCTTTTAAAAACACCTCAATGTCTAATGTTTAGGTTTTATGAATGATTCCATCCATTATGCATACGATAATTGGAAGTGAGTCTGTACCCATTTCAACTTAAAACCAGACTTTCCTACTAAAAGCACTGCAACTTTGGAAAACACCTGCTTGACTTAATTTACTGCCTGATAATTCCAAATAGGGAATAAGGCCCAAAAGTCCCTTAAAATGAAATGAAGCCGCACCAAATCAGACACACTTATATATCAGCACACTAAACTCTACTTTTTTCATCATTAACCATGAATTATTACCTAGAAAATCGGGGATGAAATGTTTAAAGACCGCTGTTAAAGTAAAAAAAACCTTTGTTTTGACAATTTCTTGGCTCCTGTTCCATCCTTCCTCCAACTTTTGTGGAAAGCAATTCAGTAGTTTTTCCTTAATTCTGCTGACAGCAAACGAACCAACAGAGGTGCAAACATGTAAATTCACAAGATTTAATTGAGATCTGAACCAAATTTTACACATTCCAGAAAATTCAATGAAAATGTTGAAAATCACCCTAATCTCACAATGTTAATCAAAGTGAATAAAAAATATAATTCATGGATCCGTCCATAATCCTGGGTCACATCCCAATTTAATGTGTTCCTCCTTGGGTCATGCCAAACCCCTCCACAACATTTCATGGTAATAGGTTTAGTAGTTTGGGCGTAATCCTCCTTACAAATCAACAAACACCTCTTTGGCGGAGGTAACAAATGGATTTGTCTCTTGTTTACTAAATATTTGTGTTGTGGATTCAGGACCCGTCGTCCCCCACGCAGCGTGCAGTCCTACTCGTCCAGAGAGAACGGTTTGGACAAGATGCCCCAGTCTCGTAAGGAGGGTCCACCACAGGCCAGCCCCACCTCCCTGGCCTCCTCCAGCAGCGCCCCCTCCCCCTCCCGGGGCAAAGAGCCCCCACAGGTGAACCAAGTTGACCACACATGGACATAAGGAAGGCAGCGCAGGACCTCAGTGTTTTCATGCTGTCAGCACATATTGTATTCTGCTGTTTGTTTGGGGTCAACAGTTCATGTTGGAGTTATCATGGTGTATATTCAACATCCGTCTCACATTCAAGGGATGTGTGTGCAGGGCTGCTGACCGTCGCGCGCGACGCGCGTGCGCGCGGTGGGGGAGGGGTGGGGGGGAGGAAGGAGGGAGTGCGGGCCCGGCGCGGCGGTCGGCCCCGGTGCTCTGCTACACTCGTATGTAGACCCCACATCACATATCATAATCATTACAGGCTGTGCGGGGTCGGGCATCTCTCTATGTTGATACAGAGAGAGATGATATACTAAGCACCAATCGAGTATGTCATGCTCTTATCTCAGAGACAGCTTATCATCACTCGGATGATATCACTAACACTTAAGCCACTCAATCACCACTATCACATATCAAGCACCACACATGACCTATCATACTGCAACTATCATCATAACTTATTATATATCATCATACGCATCCATCTTTACCTTGTACTCGCGATCTTCATCTTATGACATTTATTAAACAACATTTTACTTCACTATTCTTCTCCCCGCTTCTTTTGGCATTGAGGCACGTAACGCACAGAGACAACACAAAGGGATATATGCGCACTAGTGACAGGGAATCGCAACATCGTGACTCACAAATCTGTCACGCAACACCATCACACACACTGCGGACCTATCGCCTAGTGTAAAGTAAGGAAGCGAGGACTATCACTGACATTAAGCGGGGGGACGTCGCAAATACCTGGGGGGTTTGTATAATCAATATTCGATGTGTGTAAAAGGACTGACATTTCATATAGTGTTTATTGTTTTTGAAGGGATTTCTCATCAAGACATGGGCTTTAGTGACTGAGAGTCACTCTAGGCGAATAGAGGTGGCGAATGAGCAATCTACAGGACCGGCGGGGGAGCACTAGTGATAGTGAGAGTACCTATTAGCGAGGGGGGAAGATTCTAGTGCGCGCACATGAGTGTGTGTGGAGAGTGATGATGTAGTCTCTGACCTCTTGAACTCACAAGGACTCACGGAGGCTACACTCATGAGATTAGTGGCCTGGAGTGGTTGGGCACTTGAAAGACACTGCTATGTTCTAGTGTTTATTTGTTAAGGATGCGATAACTCTGATGTCTATACTGAGTTTGTGTATATGATGGTATCTGACATAGTGGGAGACAAATCTTTAAGAGCGAGATGTGATGATACATTGGAGGGAGAGGCAGTGATGGGATCTACAGGCTGTGCAGGAAGAAACTGACAAAGATTAGATGGCACAGTGCGAGAGTGAGTTTTCACAACTCTCAGTTAAGGTGTGAGTACTCGATGATGTCAGATCACATGTGATATGTATAGAGGGAGATTATTGCGTGCTTCTAGTGAGATGTATTGTCGGTAGATCTTATGGGCGTGAAATAGAGACAGGATATGGTGGGTGGGGTTGGGGGGTGGAGGTGGGATGAAAAGAGAAAAATAATTAAGGTAAAAATGAGGTTAGTTTTGATAGGTGGGATTTTTGGGATTAGGAGAAGATAGGGGGTTTGGGGTTGGGTGGTGGTGGTGGGTGGGGGGTTAGGGGGTTAGGGGGTAGGGAGGATGTTGGGTAAGAAGTATTGTAATGGGGGTGAGAGGGAGAGATATGATAAGTGGTGAAAAATATAAATATAATATATAAATATATTAAATAGGGGGGGTATGAAGTCATTACTTAAATGTGGGGTGAGTGTTGGATATAATAGATTGGAGAATATTGAGAGGGTGTGTGTGTGGGTGGTGTGGAGGGGGGTATATATATATAATAATGAATATATATATATATATATATATTTATATGTATATTATGTAATATATATATATATATATATATATAATATATATATATTGGGTGGGTATGGAGATGGTAATTGGGGGAATGATGGGGATGTTGGGGGAATGGGAGGATGGGGGGTGGAAGGAATAAGGATGGTGATAGTGAATATGAAGGTATGGAGATGAGGGAAGATAATATATGTTATGGGTAGATAGGTTAAAAGTTTTTTTTAATGATGATTATTAGATTAAATAATTGTTGGGTGTGTTAAGTATGAGAAGGTGGGGTGAGGTAGGGTTATGGGAAGATTTAGATTGGTTTGGAGTATGGGATTGTTTGATATATATTTTAATGAGGATTGG
The DNA here is from genome assembly GCA_038501795.1 of Pseudopleuronectes americanus. Taxonomy (NCBI): domain Eukaryota; kingdom Metazoa; phylum Chordata; class Actinopteri; order Pleuronectiformes; family Pleuronectidae; genus Pseudopleuronectes; species Pseudopleuronectes americanus. The sequence goes on from CM076724.1 coordinate 11,720,103, forward strand.
ATTATGTGTATGGGAATAAGGAATGAATAATATGATGGGAATTTTAAATATGGGGGGATGGGTGAGTTAATAGAGGGGAGTGTGGAAGGAAGAATAATGGGGGTTAGGGGTAATGCCGGGGCGGCGGCTACGGAGCAGGCCTCCACTTGGTCTCCCCCCAGATGAACGGAGCTGCAGCAGCGGCGGCGGCAGCTGCTGCCGCTGGCTATGGACGGTCCCCTGTGGTGAGCTCCACGCTCTGCAGATAATTTGTCTTTGTAGTGTCACTGTCATATGTGATATCTCAGCATATCAGCTTGTCAGAGAGCAGATACTCTATACACAGGAAAGAAAGAAGTATTTAGAGGAAGAGGAGGAGAGGTCGTCTCGTCATTTATCGTTAAGAATCTGTGACCTTGGCTCCTGAAAAGTCTTTTATATGATCTCATTTGATTCTGGTCTCTCATCTGAAAACGTCCATTATTATGAGTGAATTCTCTTTTCTTCACTCTTTCACTTTAAGCAGGTATTTATTTTCCGAGTCTTTCTTACACTCAGGGTCTCCGTCTCTTCCAGGTGGGCTACGAGTCTCCACACCCACACATGAGGGTCCCTGGGCTTCCTGCCAGCCTGCAGGCAGCTGCCTCCGGAAAGCCGTGAGTTTCTTCTACCTTTCCTTCTATCGCTCAAATCTTCACCTGTGCAACTGCTCTGCTCAAATTCAATATCAACAGAGAGGAAAAAAATCAAGATTTTTCAACCAAGATATTGAAATGAATTACCCCTGTTTTGTTTATGTAGTTGTTTGTTTTAATTTGGTCAGAATTTACCACACTAAAGCTCATTTATTAACATTAAGTGATTTGTGCACAACCTTAATTAAACAGTAATGTGCCTCCCATGTCAGTTTCCTCTTGGTTGTATTGGTTTATAGAGCCTAACAGTGACTTTAAGATTCGCTGTGGTTTAAGAGTTTTAAGCCTGGCACCAGGCCAACCATTAACATGTGCGTCGCGACCATTAAACATTTGATTCAAAGAAAATAAATAACTGTAAAATGGATAAAACAGAAAGGTAAAAGACTATGCACATAATTAGATTAAAGGAAGTACGTATCCCATAAACGCATGTGAATGATTCCTTTCAAATGACTTCAAGAGAGAATGAATTTAGCCATATTGTCATGATTTGTAGCCAGTTAGACTCTTTTCCTCATCTCTAAAAACCGCACAGAAGAAGTTGATATCACTCAGACTTTCTACAGGAGTATTACATCATTTCACAGTCTGGTAGCTTGTGGTAACTCTGATATTCTGGCTGATGATCAAAATCTCTCTCGGAAATGAATGGGATTTTTACAGTTTGAACTCTGCTGTAGATGTCAGTGAAAATTTGAAAAGCAGCAATATTATTTCAGTTTTCCAGACAATATTCAATGTTTGTTTTGAGTCTCTCTGTCAGTTCCTCAAAATAATTCCTGGGTGATACAGACTGTGGATGACGAATGTGTCTCACACATTCTGAAACTTAAGCCATCTTATATGATGCTTATCAAAGTTTCACACTGATCTTATACTTCTTGCTTACTGAAAAGTTCACAGACGTCTCAACGTTTAGAAACAGATGAGCCATTTTGATGTAGCCTTTAATTTCAGTTATTTATCCTCTGTCACTCCCCCCTCCATCTCTCTGCTCTCCAGTGCCTACTCCTTCCATGTGAGCGCAGACGGCCAGATGCAGCCGGTGCCCTTCCCCCCCGACGCCTTGCTGGGCCCGGGAATCCCTCGCCACGCCCGTCAGATCCACACCCTGAACCACGGGGAGGTGGTGTGCGCCGTCACCATCAGCACCTCCACACGACACGTCTACACTGGAGGGAAGGGCTGCGTCAAGGTGTGGGACATCAGCCAGCCGGGCACCAAGAGCCCCATGGCCCAGCTGGACTGTCTGGTGAGAGGGGGGGGAGGAGGAGGAGGAGGAGGAGGGGTGGTGGTGGGAGAGTTGTAGTTAAAGTTCATTTATGTCTAATGATGATGCTTTACTACCATAAGTGATGCTGTTTGTTTTTCACACATAAAAACTCACTTTAGATGATGAATTACTGTTGTGTCTCTGTCCTAAAGCCAAATCCTGCAGCATCCTCATTTATTGCTGTGATAACACTGTAGCAGAAAGCTCAACTTCCTACTCGTGCCCACTTGTCGTGAATTACACTGAACCACAGCACTTATCACTGAGCGTAAAAGTTTATATTGTTCCTGTTACTGTGACCGATCAGAACAGGGACAACTACATCCGCTCCTGCAAGCTGCTGTCCGACGGGCGGACCCTGATCGTCGGCGGGGAGGCCAGCACGCTGTCCATCTGGGATTTGGCCACGCCCACCCCCCGCATCAAGGCGGAGCTGACGTCCTCCGCCCCCGCCTGCTACGCTCTGGCCATCTCCCCCGACAACAAGGTCTGCTTCTCCTGCTGCAGCGACGGAAACATCGTCGTCTGGGACCTTCACAACCAGACGCTGGTCAGGTAAGAGAGGAGAGAGAGGGGGGAGGGGGGAGGGGGTGGGGGGGTGCACCATCTGTTAGTCTCCTCCTGTCAGACAGAGGGAGCTGAAGGTAAAGAGGAAATGGCCGGATCATTTTCAAGTAACAAGGAAGGAGGAGAGGAGAGAGCGATAAATTAGTAAGAGAAGTTAAGGAAAGAAGAGGATCTATTCTGTCAATCATAACTTAAGAGAGGGAAACTTGTTTGATGGGCAGTTCAATACAACTTTATTTGTGTAGCGCCTAATCACAACATACAACAAGGCACTTTTCATCATGAGATCAAAAAGTCACAATGAGCAAACACTCCCTGAAAGAAGTAGAAGAAAATCTAGAACCAGGTTTAATGTGGGCGCCCATGTGCCTCGACTGGTTGGGGTGGGGAAAGGTGGTTGGGGGAGAGAGAGAGGGAGAGGAGGGAGAGAGAACCAGGAACAGAGTCACTGTCAAGCTCGGTCAGAGTGGAGGTTATAATGAAAATAATAAGGGTGAGGTGTAATTATGTTATTAATGACAGCAGCACCAGTTAATAATGATGATAATAATAATAATTTGTCAATCAAAGCATTGAGGATGAATTAAGTAGAGAGGGGGAAGTGTGTTTGTGTTGTGTGTGTGTGTGTGTGTGTGTGTTTGTGTTTAAACAAAGAGAAAGAAACAATTTCAATTTCTAACACTCACATTTAACGTCTCCCTATTTAGCATTATTATCAGTATTTAAACATTACTCATTTTTACAGCACACTGTAATGTCGTCATCAGGAGATATGAGGACATTTTTAAGTGTTTACTAATGCAAAGTATTTATCTTATCTTGTGAAGATATGTTATTGAATTAAACTGTGTTTATTGTATTATTTTCAATATCTGTTGAAATATCAGCTTCTAATGATAGCTGCCCACAAGATTATACTTGGGTGCACTTCTAATCTTTTGCCCAGGGACCATTCTGTGGTGGAGACACTTACATCCTTCCTTCAGTGTAATTTTGTGCAAAGTTAAGTAATATTATTATTATTATATTATTAGTATAATTAGTGTATAACTGCTCGCCCCCTGCAGGCAGTTCCAGGGCCACACAGACGGAGCGAGCTGCATCGACATCTCCAACGACGGCACCAAGCTGTGGACGGGGGGGCTGGACAACACGGTGCGCTGCTGGGACCTCCGAGAGGGACGGCAGCTGCAGCAGCATGACTTCACCTCGCAGGTACACAGAGACACACACACACACACACACACACACACACACACACACACACACACACAACACACACACACACACACACACACACACACACACACACACACACACACACACACACACACACACACACACACACACACACACACACACACACACACACACACACACACACACACACACCTCCCCCTCTCAGTAAATGGTGCTGAGCCAAAGACTAATTATTACAGGCAATCATTTCAACATGAAATACCCACTTCCTGCACACCGCTCTCCTCCCCTCTCACCCTCTTTTTCTTCACGCCCTCCAGCTCTTTTATGCGTCCACACTCGCACAATAGCAACACACACACACACACACACACACACACACACACAGACATAAGTCTGACTCAGACGCTTCAGTCCAGGCTAACAGGCGTTAATCTGCTGACATGTTGATGATCATTAATGCTTCACTGGTCTCTAACATTTGTCTCCCTCCTCCTTCCTCTGGTTCCTTCCTCTGGTTCCTTCCTCTGGTTCCTTCCTCTGGTTCCTTCCTCTGGTTCCTTCCTGCAGATCTTCTCTCTGGGCTACTGTCCAACAGGCGAGTGGCTGGCTGTGGGAATGGAGAGCAGCAACGTGGAAGTCCTGCACGTCTCCAAACCTGACAAGTACCAGCTGCACCTCCACGAGAGCTGTGTGCTCTCCCTCAAGTTCGCCTACTGCGGTACGGACACACACACACAAACACACACTTTGTGTACACACATACTAGATTGATGGTTCGGTTGCATCACACTACCTGAGGGACTTTAATCACAGAGAAGCAGAACAAATCTCCAGCCTCTTTCATTATTCAGAAACGGCTTCTTCCTTTTCACCTCTTCTGTTCTTTAACAAGAGCAGCTCTCCCTCTCCGGCTCGTCCATATCTCTCCTCCCCCGAGGCTTTATCTGATGATGGCTCTATGTGTTTCATCCTGTAGGTAAATGGTTCGTGAGCACGGGCAAAGATAACCTGCTGAATGCATGGAGGACACCTTACGGATCCAGCATATTCCAGGTACGTCTTCCAGCACTCATGCACTTTATGCACGGATTTTGTCCAAATGAAATGTGAAGTATGATGCTGTGACAATCAGGATCTGTCGACTAGAGGCTATTTTCATCAGCTTTGACGTAACTAGCATTTCCTGTGTGTGTCTACGTGTCACTGTTTGTACTTATGTTTCTTCCTCTCTCTCCCTGCTCAGTCGAAGGAGTCTTCGTCGGTTCTCAGCTGCGACATCTCCCCCGACGACCAGTTTATCGTCACCGGCTCCGGGGACAAGAAGGCCACAGTCTACGAAGTCATCTACTGAACTCCGAATGGCCGAAGAATTTAAACTAATATCGGGGGGCGGAGCCAAAGCTCCCTCCTGCACCAATGACTGTACAGAGCGTCGGTGGCATGGAAAACAAGAGACACTCAACTCGTACTTTGTTGTTTTGTTTACGTTTGTGAAAGAAATGAGCGAGAGAGAGAGAAGCGAGGGGGCACAAAGTCACATCTCTGGAAAAAAGACAAACAAACTTTGAACTTTGTTTTTAATGCTCTGAGAACGCTGGTTAGTTTATAGCTGCGCAAATGTGGGATTCCTCCAAAGAACTTCTTGTTTTGTTCCTTTTTTTTTCTCCCTTTTTTTAACAAAATAAAACCTCTGTAGTAAACAAGAAATTAGCAAACTTATTTTTTTAGCCTTTGAATTTTCGCAAAACTGTTGGACGGCACCACGAGAAAAAAGACACACGGGAATGAAGACGTGTGGGGAGGGTTCAGGAGGGCTGGAAACTTGTCATGAAAATACAGTCATAGCCTGTTTAAAAAAAGAAAAGAAATCAGAATTAAAAAAAAGTCCCGAGGCTGGGTGAGCTTGGCCCGGTCTGGCCCGGTCTGGCCTGGTCCTCAGCACGTGGCTGCTCCTCGGGGCAGCAGATGTGTGGCAGATGGTTTCCTGTGAGGTTCCAGCTTTTTTTCCTTCTTCTTCTCCTGGTTAAGTTTTTAGCAGCAACATGATTGTATCATCTGCAGAACACACATGACCCAACACGGCTCGTTTCCTCCACAGCGTCCTGAGACCCGGTTTGTTTTTGTTCCTGTTGATGTTTGTTTTTTTTCTTTTACTAAAAGAACAAAGATGAGGATCTGGGGATGTTTTTTTAAGGAAACCATCCCGGAACAAAAAGAGAAAAAAAAACTCACGACCCGGAGGACAGAAAGCTGAAGTCGATTCAAACATCTCTCAGCAAGTTCTCTCCTCCCCCCCCCAGTGTCGGTGACGTGGCCTCTTCCACGTGATCTTCATCTTTAACACTCAACATTAAATGTGATTTTCTATTGTATTTGTTAGGGCACATATAGGCAGACTGGGATTTTCACGACTGCATCATGATGAACCTTGAACCTTGCTATATATGGACGTGTAAATAAAGTTCTGTAAAGGCAAATGAGGAGCTGTGACTTGGATTTGCTTTGAGACAAGAGGATGTGGTGTGGAGCGTCATCAGTTATTGTGTTTTTGTCTTGTGTGGGTCTCTTCTGTTTTCTTCTGTGTGTATTCAACCTCTGACCAGCTTTATTTTGGATGTTTAATATTGAAAAGCATCAAAAGAAGCATTTGTTGACGTTATAAAACAGAAGTGTGTGTCTCAGTGTGGGGAAAAAATCATTTTAACATTTTGTGCCTCCCACAGCACAAAGCTTCTCTTCTATCTGCAGTTTCAGATGTGCGAGAGAAATTGTCGAACCCACAGCAGGAGCGAGTTCGGCTTTGCAGCTCCTGTGTTACTAGTGTAAATATTGCAGCTGTACCATTGTGTTATTCATGTTGGGCCCGATCATAATGTGGTCAGACAAAGGTGATGACGCACAACAGGCTGTGGAATGGATGATTATACCTAATAGGAGCTACTTTAATGATGATGGGTGCAGTGGTGACAAGAAGATATGACTGAGGGAGAAGAGAACTAAGGGAATAAAAAAGTGAAGCACTTATCTCCAGTCTGGAGGAAATAATTGTTTGTGGACAATGCAAAGAGATTCTATTAAAGCCAATAGTCATAGCAGTTAGCAGTTAGCATTAGTCAAAATTGGCAGGATCGAGATTTCATGTTCAAGAGGCCAAAACATGTTTTAGGAGGCAAGCAATATTTGACCAACAAATTTTACTTCAACGAGTCTAATTGAACATTTGATGCAAAACAAGTGTTGTGAGGTCACAGTGGCCTTGACCTTTGACCGCTGAATTAGTAGAATTAGTCCATCTTTCTTTCAAAGTGAAAATGTTTACTGAATTTGAGACTATTCCATGGAGCTCCCTCCACTGCCAAAATCAAATCACTTCATCTTTGAGTCCAACTGAATGTTTGTACCAAATTTGAAGACATTCCCTTGACCTTCTGTTCAGACACAGCACGGTTGTGGTTGCAGTGGCTACAGTTGGGGTAACTGCGACAGTCCACAACATGTCCACTAAAAGTGCTTCATACACCAATAAAAGGCTCAGTTTATTATTCTAGGTCTTTTTCTAAGAATCTGGTAACATTACACACGTCTCGCTCAACGGGTCTCAAACTCATTGAACCAGTCATTTACACACCCACACTTATCAACATGGGGCTCAGGTTAAAAAATACACGACAACCCTTCTTTTGTTTCTGGGATGGGATGTTATTGGAAGTCACTAAACTCAAAGTGATGGAGCAACTGATGTCCACGTTACCTTCTGCACTAAAAGGACTGACACGGAGACGCCTGAAAGGATGAACACAAGTTTGGTTTATTTTTCACACATAGTTTTTTTCTTGTACAGCACATGAGGAAATGTATCAGGAGGGATGAGACAGTGCATTCAAAAAAAAGAAGAGGAACTAAACGTGAGTTTTTTATACTGTTGGAACAGAAAGCAGAGGCAGTGGAGAGAGAGAGACATTAGTGACGGTTAAAGAAGAGTATCAAATACAATGTCCAAAATATTCACGCTATACCACCAAATGCATAGCCATTATACAGCATCATTCTGAGTAGTATACAAGCTTGTGTATGAGTCGTTGAGGTCTTGCCTGTGGCTGACAGGACGGGAAAGAGACGAGTGGAGGAGTCTAACTGTACAGATGATCTCTGCTCCTCGCTGGTAAAGCAGAAGTCCCTCCTGATTATATCCTGCGTTATCGAGGGACATGGACACGTCTCGCCGAGAACTTTTTACAGCTTCACTAAATTGCATACTGAGATGTAAGATTACGATTCCTCCTTCTGTAAAACAGAGGATATGAGACCATTCACTGATCCTGTGGATTGAAATGAGCAGAGGAATCTGGACTTGTAGTGCAACACACATGCAGTAACAAGTGAGACCTCATCGATGGCTAATTCCTCGTCATCGTGTCGTAGCCAATGACAACAGACGCAACAGAAACGTGGTTTAATCACACAGTCAGGACTGAAAACAGTACGTTCACGACCACTTCTGAAAAAAGGGTGAAGAAAACAAAAACAACAAACAGTACACAGAGGAACGTTTCTCCCGAATGGAGGATGTTTTTTTTCTTCTCTTGCTGATGTTGTTAATCTTCTGTCTGGCACAATCACCGAGGATAAAAATACACTGATTAAATTTTGTCTCTCTCTTCCCCGAACCCCGAACGCAGTCATAGGCAAACCCCCCCAATACATAAACATAACATAACATAGGACGAGCGATTCATAAAAAATACTGAAATAAACAGATAATAAAAAAAGCTGTCTGCACCCTGGTGACGGATGTTCTACAGAAGCAGAGCTCGGATGTACTGTTCGTCTGCCAGTTCAGAGTTTGATACAAGGACCATTCAAAAGTAAGAAAATGGTTTAGAGAATAAAAAGTGGTGCTTTGGGAAATATGCTCATTGGCTTTGATACATCGAGTTCGATGAGTCGACTGAGTCCTCTCTCACATCTGTAAGTGTGAAGCAAGCCAGCAGCTGACGTACCTCAGCACACAGATTGGAATTGGCTCTATCCAGAAGTTTAGAAGGTTTATTTATAAAGATGGACGACATGACAGTTCCCAAAAGTGAAACCACATCCCCTTGTTCGCCCCCTTGTGGCAGGCTGCTGTACAGTTAGTACACCCTGCCTCCTCCATGTTAGCTTATGGTACTTGGACCAAACTCAAACTGTCAATTACCATCTGGTTCAAGTGGTGGCTTTTACTGATTATTTGCTTTTTAATTTGATATTTTATGCTATAAAATGATGGTCAATGTCATGATTGACAGCTGACACTGACACATGATTGGTCGAGTGCGTACATAGAGTGGATATTGCTTTTTTAGAGACTGACGTCAAAAGGAAAAGATGGCGGTTCCCCTATCTGAGATGTTTTGGCAAAATCTTTGTAAAACAAGAGGAAATGGAGACGTGTCGTCCATCTTTATTTACACTCTGTGGTTATGGATGTGGTTGCCAGGCAACTGGGCCTGACGAAAAAATAGTGGGTGATTTGTTAAATTTGACACTTTTGTATTTGCTTTATTTATTGATCGTTGAGGTGCTGGAATTAGTTGTTTGCTCAGTTAGCACTAAGCTACCTGCTTCTCAGTCCTTATGCTAAGCTAAGAGAGCAGGCCGCTAGCAGTGGCTTCATACTAAGCACACACTAGAGTGGTATCAGTCTGCTCATCTCAATATCAGCAAGAAAGCCTTGAAGAATATTTAACAAAATGTTTCCTTTAAGGTGTTGAGCATTTCAACGTATATCAATCAACAGCTTATCAAATATTTGTCCGGAGCCCTTTGAACACTGGCTCCTCATCAGACAGGCGGTGACGCTGATAACGACTCCACTAAACATGTGATCTCATCGGTGAATAGAAGCAGCCACGTGTTGCGTGAGGTTTGAAAGGAGTCGGATTAGTCGCTGCTGATGACAGCGTGGCAGGGTGGTGTTAATTTGCCCTCTTGTTGGCCTGACAGTGAAGTTGCCGCGCGTGCTACGTCACCGGGCTGACAGTGCCTGTGATGAGAGTGAGAGCGGTGCCCGGTGTCAGGAGAACAATCCGGAGGAATTAGAAAGAAAACAGCTCGGCTGATGTTCCCTGTTTGTGTCTCGGGGCCCCCGGGAGGATCCCATTGACTCGGCTGCTCATTAGAGGCTGCCTTTGTCAGACAGAAATAAAATAGATATTAAGCAGTGAGACGGGGAGTGCGGCGATGAATGTTTAATTGGGTGCTCTGTGTGTTGTGTGTGTTTCTCTCTTCCTACCGTTACCTCAAGGGGAATGTTCCCAAGCGTGTGTGTGTGTTCGTGTGTGTGTATTGTGAGCAGGGCCTATGTCTCATGTATGTGGATATCTGAAGCGCCCCCCTCCCTCTCCGAGCGTCATCGTTCCCCAGCTCCTGACACCTCTCGCTGCAGAGAGCGAGCAGCGGCGTCAGCCTCATTAAGGCTTCCACTGTCTGGCTAATGAATCGATTGTGTGGTATCAGTGCTCCTGGCTGGCGCTCCCACAGTGCCACTCCGCGCCTCCTCTGGGGGCCTCCCTTCCACTGAGCTCTTAATCTGGAAACAGCTCTAATTAGCCTGCCTCCCCCCCTCCTCCTTCTTCTTCTTTTTGTCCTCCTCTTCCTCCCATTTATTCCTCTTCCTTCTGCACTCTCGCTTTCTACTCGTCTTTCCCTCCTTTCTCCCCCCGACCTTATCTTTACGCTCCACTGCTCCTTTCCTTTGTCCTTCTTATCTCGCTGTTTCTCCTCTCTCTCTCTCTCTCTGAACGCTATCATGCCTCACCGTTGGGCTCAAAGTGGAAGGCGGAAGAAGGGAGGGGGAATTAGGGAGCTTCTACAGTAGCTTATATCACAGCAAAAAGGGGGAGAGGGGAGATGTATTAGGGGTGAGGGTCAGAAGGACTCAAGAGGACTGAGACAGAGGTGCCGCTGCTGCTGTCGATGATGATCTTCATGTAATGAAGATTGGTAGCAGTTGGCAACTGGGTGCATCTTCTCAATCACGCCAAAGTCTCCATCCCGGCCCTCAGTACACCACCTCGTACACCGTGGCCTTCTTGTCCCCGGAGCCCGTCACTATGTACTTGTCGTCCGGGGAGACGTCGCAGCTCAGCACAGATGAGGACTCCTTGGACTAGGGGAGAGAGAGGGGGGGAGAGAGAGAGAGAGAGAGGGATGTGATGATAGATGGATGGAGAGGAACAAACACAGAGAGATGTTAGTAAAGATATGACTCATCACTTAATACTCAATCATTCAAGACATATTTGCATTTCAAAACAGTCGGCAATTATTTCCAAACAGACAACTCCACAGCTCCAGGACGCTGACTCATTCATCTGCTTCAGCGTGAGGCTCTTCCTCTGTTCCCTCTCTCTCTCTCCATCTCCCTCCCTCCCTCCTTCTCGCCCCCTCTCCCTCTCCGGAGACATGCAGCCTCATTAACTGCAGGTTTAAGCATCAGTAGCAGCACAAGTCTGATGGTCTGCATGAACAAGCAAAATGCACAATCCTTCCTCTTTTTTCACTGCGTCTGTCTGGAAGCCAGACCCGGGCACCTGGCGTCAGAGGGTCCACTCCTCCTCCTCCTCCTCCTCCTCCTCCTCTCCTCCTCCTCCTCCTCCTCCTCCTCCGCTCACTGCTCGAGCATCATTTATCTTCCTTCCTTCATTCCCAGACTCTCCTCCTCCTTGTCTTCCTTCTTTGCTTTCACTGTCCCCCCTCTCTCATGTCGACTCCTCCTCCTCTCTAAACTCCTCTTCCCCTATCTGGCCTCCTTTCCCTCCCTTTGTGCTACAGGCACAGCAGGGCTGTCAATCATCTAGCCACTGGTGAGGGGCCAGCACACACCGGATCCAAAATATTATACCAAGTTAGCAGAAAGGGGGAGAAGGGGTTGTTCAGGAGGGAGGGATGCACAGACAAGCCAGAGGATGAGTTTGGAGGGAGAGTAAAGCTTCAGACACAGAGACAGAAAAGGAGATTAAAAACTCAAGCATTATGGTGTTTGTCTGATTTCTGAAGGGAAAATGCCTCTGGTTATGAGATGCAGCGTCCTTCTTTAGTGACAGTCAGACACTGTACATTGCAACATCAAATCTAATACAACAGCAGTATCACACAGTAAATCATAGACGGATGGAGCAGAGGGGCGAGAGAGAGAGAATGGAGAGATCTGTGGTGAACCAGAAATAGGGGGAAGAGGAGAGAGAGCAGCAATGACAGGAGGGAGCTGTTTGGCATGAGAAACGTTTGGCATCAGAGTAACAAAGCAGATAGACAGCGTTCTCCTTCAGGTCCACAGAGACAGACAGGAGCCGCCAACCCTGCTACACACACGTCCCACGTCCCCTGTGGGGACACTCATTGACATAATTCCCCCAGCCCCTTCCCCTCAGCACCACAAGTAGATGCTGAACCGTAAAACCAGGTCTTAACTCACAAAAAGCATCCGGTACCTGTGGGGAACAACCTTTTTTGACACAAGTCCCTTTGGAGTCAGTTCCAGCAGGAGATGAAAATGAGCCCAAAAACAAACAAACACACACATGCACACACACACACACACACACACACACATACACGCACACACATGCCCACACAGTCTGCTCATCTCCCTTCGCCAGTTTCATTTACACCGAGATGAATTGGCTCAGCTAAAAATAAAGCATCCCTGTATATTCATATTTCAACATTTCCTCAAACAGACCAATTGAATTGTGTTTGGGTGTAAATGTGTGTGTGTGTGTGTGTGTGTGTGTGTGTGTGTGTGTGTGTGTGTGTATGTGTGTGTGGCAGTCTGCCTTCTCTAAACCTTGGATCAACAAATCGGGAATAGAAAAAGAATAATGTTTATCCTACCCTTCTCCCTGTGAACCCACTCTTCTTTTTCTATCTTTTGCCTCAAGGGTTCAGTATGTGTGTGTGTCTGTGTGTGTGTGTTTGTGTAGATGACACAAAGCTGAGATCTCTTCAACAGAGCCAGCCAGACTGACAAGCAAGTTAACTGCAGCCAAACTACACACATATATATATAAATGTACACATACCAGTATGTACTATATACACACACACACATATACACATGCACATATTGTAAACATCTTCTGAGCATTTCAACTTTTCTCTCACCTGGAAAATACTAGCTCCATAAGGTGTCCTCCATGCATTCAACAGATTGTCTTTTCCTGTGCTCACGAACCACTTGCCTGAAATAACACAGAATTGCAGACACAGACACACACACACACACAATGCTGCAGGTTAAACAAAGGAAAAGGGTGATACAACAATACAATGTACAATACAATAGGAGCCAATATGTTCTAAACATTTAGGAAGCAGTTCAAGTTATGCCAACTTCACACGACAGGACTACGGATCACTGTGAAGGTCACGATACAGACTGTGTGTGTGTGTGTGTGTGTGTGTGTGTGTGTGTGTGTGTGTGTGTGTGTGTGTGTGTGTGTGTGTGTGGGTGTGCATGTGTCCGTACCACAGGAGGCAAACTTGAGGGAGAGCACGCAGCTCTCGTGGAGGTGCAGCTGGTACTTGTCAGGTTTGGAGACGTGCAGGACTTCCACGTTGCTGCTCTCCATTCCCACAGCCAGCCACTCGCCGGTTGGACAGTAGCCCAGAGAGAAGATCTGCAGACGCAGGAGAGATGTGAATCAAAGGAAGGTGAAGAAGAGAAGAGAGTAAAAAGAGAAATGACAGAGTAGGAGGAGGTATGGAGAGAGCATAAAGGGGCAGAAATGAAAACACAGGTGGTATGAGAGAGGATGTGAGGAAAGATGAGGGAGGAAATACGATAAGGTCGATGAAAGAAAGAGATCAATGGATGGAAGAGAGGGAGGACATGTGAAGGAATGAGGGGATGTAAGACATCAAGGGAAACGGGTAAAGGTGATGAGTGAGGATTCGAAAGAGATGGAAATGCAAAATAGAGGTAAAGATAGAATGAATTAATAAAGAGAGAGATAGTTGGAGAGATTAAAAAGAGAGGAAGGGAGAGAGGGAGGGAGGGAGGAAGGGTGGTAGATGAAGAGAGGCGGTGAGCGAGAGAGAAAGTCATTACATGGTGGATCGAAACTCATCTGACAACTGTGGTTAACTCTATAGCTCTGTTGTGACAGTAAGGAGTGAGAGAGACTGTGTGTGTGTGTGTGTGTGTGTGTGTGTGTGTGTGTGTGTGTGTGTGAGTGTGTGTGTGTGTGTCTAAATCTATAAAGTGAAATCTTTCTGCTGGTGTGTACTGTTGTCAATACTTGCAAGGTGAGGTCATGATGTGTGTGCTTTTGAGTTTATTTGTGAGGTGAACCTTGTGGAAGATTTGTGTGTGTGGGTGTGTGTGTGTGTGTGTGTGGGTGTGTGTGTGCGACCATGAACCAGTGATGTACTGTGCCTGAACCTGTAAAGAAGAAAAATTAGGTGTGTGTACATGTGTTTATGTGTTAGATGTTGATTTTTATCTGAGTGTGAGTGTTTGTGTGTGCGTGTGTGAGTGTGTGTATGTGTGTCTGTGTGTGTGTGTGTCTGTGTGTGTGTCTGTGTGTGTGTGTACCTGCGAGGTGAAGTCATGCTGCTGCAGCTGCCGTCCCTCTCGGAGGTCCCAGCAGCGCACCGTGTTGTCCAGCCCCCCCGTCCACAGCTTGGTGCCGTCGTTGGAGATGTCGATGCAGCTCGCTCCGTCTGTGTGGCCCTGGAACTGCCTGCAGGGAGGAGACGCACACACACACACACACACAAGAGATCAGAGATGAAAACACACACCTGCGTGCACACTCACTCTACAGACTTCCTAGGTGTTTCTTTTTCTCTTTTCTCTTGAAGATGTCAGACCAAATATATTTTAATACCCCTCCCCATGGCCCCTATTGCCCTCACACCACCCACATCTGATTCTCTCTCCTTCTGCCTTCACACAACCCCTCCGTTATCCGTCCTTCCTTGCCAAACTCTGACTGTTTCATCCCATCCATATCCCCTATAGCTACCCCCCCCACCCCCAGCTTCTTACCTGACCCTGCAGTTACCTGAGGAGGCCCAAGACTGTTCCCCCCCTCACTCCTTCTTCCATATTTTATTGACATTCTTCTATTTACTTCTGCTGTTGTGTTTCCACATCCTGCAGCCTGCCTCCTCTCCCCCTCTGTGGTCTCTCCTGACAACAATCTATTTGTGTTGGTTAGACAACGACATTGTTTATGTTCTTTTCCTCCTTCCAGTGTCCTCTCTCGCTCCCTCTCCTCTCTTACCTGACCAGTGTCTGGTTGTGAAGGTCCCAGACGACGATGTTGCCGTCGCTGCAGCAGGAGAAGCAGACCTTGTTGTCGGGGGAGATGGCCAGAGCGTAGCAGGCGGGGGCCGACGATGTCAGCTCCGCCTTGATGCGGGGGGTGGGCGTGGCCAAATCCCAGATGGACAGCGTGCTGGCCTCCCCGCCGACGATCAGGGTTCGGCCGTCAGGGAGGATTTTACAGGAGCGGATGTAGTTGTCCCTGTTCTGATTGGACCAGATAAGAGAGCCAATTAGATTATGGCTGCTGTAAGTGCATTAAGTGAATGTTCGAGGCCTCATGGGACAGATGATGATATAAATGAGGATGTTTTGGAAATGAAAGTGGACATTTTGATGATGACAGCTATCAGAATTAAGGAAGAGAGACAACGCAGTCAATAAAACTAAATAAGTTTACTGAATATAGTGTATATACAAGTTTGTCTGGCTCATATGTGAATCAGTGTGTCCATCTTTATTTCTAACACTCAAGTATGTATCTGTTTTCCGTCCTCCCTCGTGTCTCACCAGACAGTCCAGCTGGGCCATGGGGCTCTTGGTGCCCGGCTGGCTGATGTCCCACACCTTGACGCAGCCCTTCCCTCCAGTGTAGACGTGTCGTGTGGAGGTGCTGATGGTGACGGCGCACACCACCTCCCCGTGGTTCAGGGTGTGGATCTGACGTGCGTGGCGAGGGATTCCCGGGCCCAGCAAGGCGTCGGGGGGGAAGGGCACCGGCTGCATCTGGCCGTCTGCGCTCACATGGAAGGAGTAGGCGCTGGAGTGAGGGGGGGAGAGAAGGGAACCAAAAAAATTAAATCAATACTTCAGATCTATAGAACTAAAAATAACCTGAATTTGGACGGGTAGGTACTGGGAAACAGATTGATGTGCAGGAGGAATGGGCTAAAGACAGATCGGACAAGGTATCAATCAATAAATGTGTGAGTGCAACTAGAAGACCCACACATAAGTCAAGAACCACACACCTCAAATGTGCAAGTTGTGAAGTACGACAGCACCACAATGGCCTCAACACTCCAGTAACTTTTGCCCCAATTCTGGCAATAACTTGTCCCACAGTGGCCGTGGGCAGGAATACAAAATGGCAGATTGTATTACAGGGCAGAGTCAGCGTTGCATGCTAATGGCCGATCGATACTGAAGCAGTTGGAAGTCGAGGCTGGTTTATGATTTCAAATTAGCAGCGCATAAGTGATTTGATGCTCGACAACAAACGACGAAAACAACAATAACCTTCAGACGGCAAAGGTCGCAGAACATGTGCATGTTGTGTTGGAGAACGAGGTCTGGAAAGCATCTCCAGTATCTCACGTGGATTCCCATCCATGTGGGATTGATTAGTATGCTCAATTATCGCACATTTCAATCTTAAAGGTGTAGTTCACTGAAAAATTTAAGTTCACACATTATCCACTCATCGCTGGACATCGCACACACCCTCGCCCAAGGGCAAACTCGGGATGTTCGTTCACATCGCTACGTCTGCTAGCATCGCTACTTCCGGTTACGGAGAATTAGGTTTAAAACATGGTGTAAATTAAGTTTTTACAGTTGTTTTATTATGTTTGAGGAGGGTTGGGGGTATATAGAGAACTATCCCTTTAATCACTAATAACAGAAAACGAAAACTGTTCAACTGCCACTGAACTGTTTAATTTACATTTAACCCGATAGCGTATCTCAATTCCTGTTGTGTACATGCTACAATAAAACTATGTGCGTATTTGTGTGTGTGAAGTTAAAACTCACGGCTTTCCACCAGAGGAGCCAGGCAGAGAAGAGGACAGCCCTGGTGCTCTAAGGTGAGATCGAGACTCATACGCCACCTGGTGGGAACAAAAGAGTTACGCAATTAATTGCCTCAAAATAATCTCTATAAACAGATGTTGGATGTGAATATGAAGAATCTGTAGGCGAGAGCCAAGATTTCCGTTTCTAGTTTGACCAATAATATTTGAGTAGGTACACAGTGGGTGTGAAGAGAAAAAGAGGTTGAACATATTGACTGAAATGCATCGGCTTGAGGTTTTTTAATGTATCTGCATTCTGCTCGGCTCAACCAGTCGAGGCAGATGGTCGCCCACATCGAGTCTGGTCCTGCTGGAGGTTCCTTACAGTTAATGAGGGACTTTTTTCTTTCCACAGTCGCCAAAGTGTTTGCTCTTTGTGGGAACTGTTGGGTTTCTCCATAATTTTTAAGGTCTCGACATTACAAAGTAAAGGGCCTTAAGATTATTTCTGTTATGATTTGGTGCTATACAAATAAAATTGAATTGAATTGAGCATGAAGCTAGCTGTTAATAGAGAAACTGACGCTTGACACGCACCTACAAAATGTATTGGTGTTTTGTCTGTAGAAACGTTCCACATATGTGATAAAAGAGACTAGTTAGACTGTTAATGGTGACAGAAGATGTAGATATAGACCAGACGCCTCAAAATATTGTTTCTTCCTCTTAGAGGCTAATTCATTGTCAGAAAATAATCCGTAGACTCCCAGATTGGCTGGATAAAGAACTAACAAAAATCAAGTTGCACCAAATTCATGCTACATCCAAGTAGATTGAGAGATCTTTGTTATATGAGTGAGAATCAGATCTGTGGTCTTAAAACTGTGCAGAAGTGTGTGACTATTCTGACACTAACATGTGCTCTACAAGTTAACATTTGCCATTTAACTGCCAATCGTCTCCCTCTGACTGTCACTCCTCATCAAAATGAAACAGAGGATGTAAACACGATAAGTTTGGATGTTAAATGAATGCACAACTCTACCTGATAACACAAAACACATTCATCTAGCTCTGAGGCCATGCTTTGACAGTCCGAAGGTGAGACCTGATACCGAACCATAAATCAAACCTTGACAGGGAAGAGTAGTTTGGCCTTTGCTCACCATGGGGCTTCGGGAGTAGGCACTGGCTGCCGCGCTGATTTGTGGGGACAGAGTCAGAGCCCCGCCGAAACCTCCTGGGCTGGCCAGCTCCCCGTTCAGGCCTGCGTGGGACACCACGCCAAAATGAGCTGGGTATGAACCAGGGGGCACAGACATGGGACTGCGGAGAGCTAGGGAGGGAGGGAAAGAGGAAGGAGGGATTGAGGGATGGAAGGAAAGAGAGGGAGCAGTACACAGTACACCAGCACAGTCACAGGGGGGCTGAGAAGAATGGATAACCTTTTCTGTCAGTGAACTTTATTTGATTATTCGAACCAGGGGTCCAGTACAACAATGGTTTTCACAGCTGGTTACAGAGGAGCAGATAGCGGTTAGGAGACTTGCTCCAGAGCACAAAGTTAGTCAGGGGAATATCACTTTTTGTAAGAAAGATTATGCAGATAATTCAAGACAGTTACAATGAGACTGAGAGAGGTTGTGTTATGGGTCAGGGACGAACCCATTCAATGTACGTGTGGATCTGGATCAGGGGGCGGATCAAGACATTTTTAACTTTAGGCCTTAAAATGTCGTCTAGCCGGTGTCAGCAGTCTCACCGAGGGGGTCTGCACTGGTGGCTGCTTTGCTGACCAGACGAAGGCAGGAGGTGCTGGGACCAGGAGCTCCAGGGGTTCCTGGGGTATGGGCCTCACGGTGGGAAGGGGACGGGGTGCCAGACTTAGACAAAGGAGATTGGGACTTATCCATCTGCAGAGAAGTCAAAGAAAAGAATTGGCAAAACAAATCTCATGGTCCACTCAAGTCTTCTCTCAGTATCCCAGTTTAAACATACCAGTGATGGCATCACATGTTACAGGAATGGGACATAGACTACCTAAAAGTATTAAGTGGAAATAAACCATTTGATCAAGAAAGGGTCTTACTTAACCACGTTAAAAATAAACACATGTCAGAATGAAGGAAAAGCAAACAAATATTCCAGGTCAGCAGAGAGCAGTAAATCCCTACACTGCCATCTCTCTATCTGTCTTACCTGTGAAAGGTCCTTGGCCTTGCCTGGGGTGGGGCTGCGGGGATTCGGGGTGGAGGGGGCCTCTCCTGTGCTCGAGCAGCCCGGCAGCTCTTTCCTTAAGGTGGGGGCCCGGTCTAAACCGTTCCCGTGGGGGGAGTGAGGAGGGGTGCCTGGAGGAGAGTTGGGCTCCTGGATGACAAAGACAAATGGAATAAGATGATTTAGAGTCCTGGCCTGTTTCCCCTCCTGTGAAGGTCACACAGTGCTGTGACGACTTTGTGGCTTCATTTGAGTCTCGGCCCTCAAGGTGCTGAGTTCAGGTCTGTCAGGTTCAGTGTTTACTTTGCAGCATTTCATCTCTGAGATGTCTTCTCTTAAAGGAAGCGATTCTCGTATATAAAAGGTGCAGTAATTTTTTTGGAGTGACATTTTTAATGATAAACAGTTTAAACATGGTGCTTTTGTATAGCATTTCCTACACACTGGTAATGCACCGACCATTCAAATACACACAACCACAAGTTTCTGATAGATTAAGCTCCATATGTCTCTCAATGCAGGACTGATTTTTGTCTCATATCTTCTATTTAAGTTAAAACGCTGTTACACAGAAGCATCTCTCCCTGTGTGCCAGCGTGTGCAACCGCATTAATGGACCATAGACACAGTTAACACCCGATAATAACATCTGGCTATAAATAAAGTTTATTTTATTTATAGGAAAATGGTTCAGATTCTTACTTAATAGTTACAAAATAGCGTCCGCTGTCACAGTGTGTCTTGTGATTTGTAAGTGGACTTAGAGCTCAGGGAATATTACATGAAACAGTGGAGTGTCACTGTTGCTGGTGGAGTCGTGTGTGGACCTGGAGATAATGTTGCTTTTATCACTGGAAACACAGACTCCACTGTGGAGCCAGCTCTGCCTCTCCCAGAGCAGAGTGCTGGAGTAAGCACTTCTCACTGGGTCCACTGCTCAGCATGGACATTTTAGTGCTTACGCACACACACACACACACACACACACACACACACACACACACCACACACACACACACACACACACACACACACACACACACACACACACACACACACACAAAGATCACGTAGGCACACACTTAGACGGAAAAGGTGATGTACACATACACACGCACATGCTTGCATGTATGTTCAATCAAATGCATGTGCACGCACACACAGACACACACATGCACACACACATCGAAAATTCACCAGAGACCATCCCTCTCTTTTTCTGCTATTACCCACATTTGTCCAAAAAAATTTTCCCTCTCTGCTTTTGTACCAGTTTCCAAATCACACAAGAGACCAGTTTCGCTGTTGTGTGTAATATCAAAATACAGAGGGCTTAGATAAAACACACTGTATTTTTGTACACTGCGTGAAGTATTTAAAGAACTAAAATATTCCAGGGGCATAAACGGCTTTGCATATATTAAACTAAACAGACTGCAGTTATCTAAGAGAAGAGAGGAGGGAGGAACGAGGTGGAGAGATGGAAAGGAAAGTACAGAGGCTTCAAGAGGTTGGAAAGATAACTCAAATTTACACAGACGAGATGAGATGAGAAAAGCAATGTGTGGACCAAGGATTATTGAATGTGTGTTCGGACTATAGGGTTGTGCCATATCATTGTCAATATCAATATCAATAATGTTCAATGTAAAGGAACCGCAATTCACCTCTTACATAAGAATACATCAAATGCCAGGGCTGCGTTCAGCATGGACAAAGTGTAACAAAATCTTAATTCAAACAAAAACTGTGGAGCATTGAACACACTGCTATGATACACAAGAGTTACAACTGCAGCAGCTGAGAAAGCATTACTTGTGTTCTTGTGGAACAAATTCAGAGGTAGATGACATAAGTTTAAATAAGTTTTCAATACTTCAGAATACTCTTGATGTTACAGTCTCTGTTTTGCCTTCGGAAATATATGCATCTACCACTTTCAACTGATCCTACCACCAAGCAATAGCTGCTTTACAATCCATTGGGTCACTGTCTTTCATTATGGCAGGGTTTACATATTCTGTATGTCTCTGCTGATTTGGCAACAACTCAAACGCCCCAGCGTGGGATGTGACGGTCAAGTACTTCAGTCTGAATGAGACTAGAAAAATACCTTTCGGCAAAGTGTCATTCATGAGTAATTTCAACTACCGACTATTGCCTAATTTGATAATATTGAGGATAGTTATTTTTTCTATTTGTCTGCATAGCTTTCAGTCTGTTAGGGACACACCACCTTGATAATGGTGAATCCACTTCCCCCTCTTGTAATCGTCCATGATGATGGTGTGTGACTGTAGACACTGTGACACGTCAGCTGAGTCGTCATCACCCAGCCCGGGTGTAGACAGACACTCAACAAGAGGAGAACACAAACAGCGGCTGCTGATAATGAGCTTACATAGCAGCTCTTCCTATTTACAAGGAAGCTGCTGCAGAGAGCTGAACCAGCTCCTTACCTGCTGACTCATTTCACATCTCACACACATTCACACACACTACACACAGCAGACACGCACAAACACACCAAGGTTACGATAGGTGAATGATATTAAAATGAGCAAGCTAAACAAAAACTCAACTAAAGCGCTGTGTGTGGGTGTGTGTGTGTGTGTGTGTGTGTGTGTGTGTGTGTGTGTGGATGAGTAGAGCTGAGATTGTTTTATTGCTTTTGTTAAAACTAGCAAACTACTGGAGCTCCAAACTCTCAACTGTGAAACCTGCTGCTTTTCTTGGCCTTTGAATTAAAGATATGAAAACAATCAATAAAGGATACAGAGGAGGTTTTTATCCAACACAATAATTACTTTCTGACATTTCATTGACCAAATAATCAATCTACTGATCTGAAAAATTAAGATGATATGAATAATGCAAATGTTTGTTTCAGCCCTTCTAGTTTGTAACATTTTGAATAAATTAAATTAAATAAGAATCACTGACAGCAAAATAGCTAAAATAAAATAAATGAATTAATCAAGTATGAGATTATGAAATTAAATCTCTTCCTTAGTCTGTTAGGGAAAGTGGAACCGCCCCTCTGACCCATTTCAGGGGCCTTCAACTTTGAAAGGCTGCGTAACAGCAACCACGCTGTCCCATTTCGAAGGCTGCTACAAATGCGACTGACAATGTGTCCTTCCATCCCTGAGCAACACAGGCTCCAACAGGTTGATCCTTCTCAGGGCCAACATATCCCAGGATTCATTGCGCTTCAGTGACAAACTGCTTTTCAAAGAGATAATGGCGATTAAAAGTTTCTGGTTGTTTCCAACTGCAGCTCGGTTGCTAGGTGACAGCGTTAAGGGCGGGACAAGCTGGTGATGCAAATTATGGAAATCCACACTTACATGGCTTCTACACACACACATACACCCACACAAACACAATTCACCAAAGGGCAAACTTTCCCCGACATTACCCACAATTGTCATCTTTTTTTCTGCTTTTACACCAGACAGGTTCTTCTTTTGTGTGCAATATTTAAAATGAAAGGGGAAAAGGACAGAAAAAGGGCAAATCCCTTAAAAAAAATTACCAAGGAAACTGAAATGAAATATATTTGTAACGTAAAATCAAACGAAATTCAATTATAAACTTCAGACACTTGCACACACAAAGTGAAATGGAACTATGGACAGTCGGGGTTATGCAGAGGACAGAGGGTGGTTCCAAGCTGTGCCAAGTACATTTATAGTTATTCCCGTGAGCAGCACTGGCCCTCCCAACGTTGGATTTATGCTTTATTCATTTGTGTGCTGCAGCACAGAAGCCAGAGAACTTCTGTCGGATAAAGGCGGCTTGTATAGAAATCAAAGCCAGTTTTTGTAACAACTCTTGCATAAGGGTGTACTGGGAAGTGATGTAGGGGGAGAAAGAGCAAAGTCTGAACTCTGTCAGTGAATTACATATTTTCCAAGAGGAGGTTATGAATAAAAACTGGTAGTGAAGGTGAAATGATATGATTTTAATTTATGAAAACCAACCAATAAACAAACTAACCCAAACCACTCTGGTCTTTTTTCAGGTTCTGAGAGACAGATTTTAAACGATCAAGTGTAATTTTCTGGCTTTGATTTTGAAATTCAGTTGAGCAACAACCTGTGCGTGTGCTGCACAGTAATTTTAAAACAGCTAATTTCTCAGTGGTTTCATCATGAGGAGTGACTCCTTTCACATCCATTTATTAGTGTGATCCATTGTTAATATAAAAAATAAATAGATTATAGCCACCTTTAATAACAAGGATGTCAAAGATCATTTCAATAAGACACAAGAAACTCACCTCATTGGAGACGTCCACCACAAGATTGTCTTCACTTTTGTCCCCATCACTGTCCTGAGAAGCACAACAGACAGAAGAAGGTTAAAAAAAGAGGATTTCTCAATATTTTCTCTTTGTTCCCTCACATAGACACACAGCATAACGAATGTTCACGCAGAGAGGTTTAATAATGAAGATGTAAACACACACAGACGCACTCGTCCACACAACTGCTCAATGATGATATCTGTGGCTTGTCTGTGCTTCCTTCTACTGTCTGTGCACGATGCAACGTTTAACAAAGATACGGTAAACCACAGATAATCTTACCAAACATCTCCCTCATGGGAGAACTACTTCGATCGGCCTCTTTCTATCTCATTGTCACTCACTCACACACACTCACTCACACACACACACTGTTGCTCTTTCTCCATCTATGGCAAATTTTTCCCCTTCGTCTAGCCATGTCTCTCTATCTCTCGCTTTTTCTCTCCCTTTTTTTCTGGGGCGAGAACGATGGCACTTAGTCACCATGGCAACAGCGCTTTGATGTGATCATGGCCTGATATTCCTATTGACATCAGTGTGGAGTGACATCAGCACCCTAATTATACGGAGCCATAACAGGGCTAGGTCTACTGCCTATTCCTAGAAACTGAAAACACAGAAACAGACCGTGGGAGAGGGATGGAGAGAGGAGGGAGACAACGATATTTGGAGATGAAAAATTTAATAAAAACGAGAATAAAACAGGAAGAAGACCAAGAGTGAGAGGGGCGAGCAGGGAAACTGAGAGACGATGATAAAGAGACAGACAGAGGTATAGCGGAGCTGAAGGCAAACAGGGAGGAATGGAAGCCATAATGTGGCTGGACAGGCAGGAAGAGAGGAAAAACATTCGGAATGTGGAAACTATCGGTGCTTGTTCTCGCTGTGAACTAATGTGAAGATTTGGATTGTTGCTGATGCCAAACTAATTTAGCTGGAGGCCGTCCTGCACAGACAGACTCCCAGTGTCAATCAATCCTGCAGACTGGAGACACACAGCCACCTAATTCATTACAGCTATCTGCCCTGGCCGTCTCCCTTCTGGCATTACATCGCCTCTGGCTCCCTGATCTTCCCCTTTGGACCCATCCAAACCAAACAAGAGTCTTGATTGGCTGCAGGGCCCCGAACCCCATGTGGCCTATAATGTCATAGACACACATGCACACACATACATGCTTTGTAACATCTTCAGTGTGACTTTCTGTGAACTGATTTGTAAACATTATGCAAACATACAAACGAATAATACACTAGCGGCATTAATTTTTATTAAATGAAGCATGTTTAAAAGGTTTTAAATTGTTTGTACATTTGCTTATATGCTGGCTGTATTTGAGTCATGCTGCTACATCTGCTCTGGTATCTACACACGCATCCTTAAGGTTACAGCCATACTACCATGTCTTCATTTGAAAGCAACTACTGCGATCAGAGTTCACACCAGCGTTTTGTATCAGCTCTGTAGCGGTTTGAATCCCTGTCCACACTTAGACGCCTGTAAACGAATATCACATGACCACTCACGTACACTGGACATGCGCATGCCAGTGGGAACAGGAAGGCATGCTCGACCCAGTGGACACAGGCACTGTCGCAGATTGCTGGAATAATTGCTTGCGTTTTCAAACAAAAATGTGGTATTATGGATGAAACCTTCATTCATCTTAATCGTTGTATGAGATAACATACATAGGAGTGTGGTGGGAGAGGCTCTTTGTCATCACAGCGCCTCCTCTTGGCCTCAGCTCCTCCCTGTGAGGAGGAGTAGCCTCCTGACGGGCCCTGCCGCTCCTCAGTGGGCTGACTGTCGGTCGATGACACCGACTTACTCTGGAGAGAGACAGGGACACAAATGGAAGTATGAACACGCCGTGCTTCAGTTATCACGGCAAAGACAGGCAGTGAAAATTTGACATGTACGTTTGACAAAAAAAACTCACATTCACTCATAAGTCTAGGGAAAGACCAGGATGAGTAAACAGGCAATTACACACATTAACAAAGATCCCCATAAAAACACACACGATAATACACACACAGCAGCTTACTGCAGGTACAGCAGACGTAAGCACAGGTTAAGACGCAGCCACAGAAGCACACAGGACACAATATAAAGCTAATTAGTGCTCTCCCCTCCACACACCAGCCCTCATGTAAAATATGACTCTCATTATAAGGCAATAAAGCTGTGCAGGCAAATTTACACCGCAGCCCGGCCCGGTCCTTGGGATTCAGAGAAGCCGATCAAGCATTGTGTTGTCTTTTGCGTCGGGGCAGGGGCCACTTGTCATTCTCTGTCCCCATGTGGGCAGGACAAGAACAGTGAGGGCTTAACACACCAATGACTCACACAGGAAGGAGCCCACGGGGCCGACAGGAAGGAGCGCTGACAGAGGAGAGGAGAAACTGCACAATGGACCTCAGTGCAGCTCAACAAACTTCCCTCTCTTCTTTCTTCTCCATTCTCGCTTCTCCTGACTTCCTCTTGCTGTCCCTTTTCTTTTTACCCCCCCCCCATTTAAAATTCCAACGTGTTTTACCCGTGCGGGGCTCTCTAACAAATGCCAATTGATATGCATCTCTCCCCCAGCCCCCTTCTTTTCCCCTCCCTTTCCAAAACACCGTAATGCTTGGCTAAGTTCTGCACTAACCCCAGCTCATGTGAAAACTATTTTCCTGGTGCTTAACAATCAGCATTGTGTTTGGCAATTAAATTATGCTAAGGGTTTCAGCGTGAACAGAGAGAGAGCGAGAGAGAGAGAGGGATGGAGGGAGAGTATAGTCAGTGGCGCTCTTAAATTTTCATTTTGCAATAAAAGCTACAACAAAGACTTGCTGGTATTATTAAACTTATACCTCCTTATTTTTCTAGTTTTTTTCTTCTTTAGTTTCTCTCTTCTTTCTTTTTCCAATTTCACTCTCTAACCCCGCTTCCTTCCTTCCTTCCTTCCTTCCTTCCTTCCTTCCTTCCTTCCTTCCTTCCTTCCTTCCTTCCTTCCTTCCTTCCTTCCTTCCTTCCTTCCTTCCTTCCTTCCTCTCTCTCTCTCTCTCTCTGTGTAATCAACAGATACACTGATGATCGGCAAGCGTTCACTGCGGACAGTTCAGTACAACACAGCTCACCGAGTAATCTGCAGTCAGACAGAATAGGATGAGCCATAGATGTCCACTGAATTTCAATCACCCCATTTGCACTGCATTAATTCTCATAGCGATTATCAGGGACTTTTAACTCCAGTGACGTGAAATATGAGCAAAACCTGTGAGGCAAGATAAACACCTCCTCATTCTATGTTCCAGTGCATTTACTCAGTCAATTTGTCTCACGATGGAGCTGATTTTGTCCCTGAGCTCCAAACACCAGCTTCTCACATCCCATCTTCACACCAAATTAGAGAACTGAACTTTCTGTATTATTGTACATTGTTCCAACTTTGGAGTTTTCATGTGACTTGAAGTTGGAATGTGGAAAAAAACCTGGACGCTGTGAACAAAATGTGTTGTATCTCTGTATTTTTAGATTTAAACCACACTTGGGCACCGCTCTCTAATATTTGCATGATGTCAAAGAGCAAAGAAAAAAGGATCAGGTGGGACGGGCATATGAATAATTTAAAATATATGCAAATATGTGAATTGAATTGTCTAAAAGTCAGGTGTTGAGTGCTTTGGAGAGACGGACCTGTGACAAATTCATATTAAAAACTACTATTTAGTGCAAATTGTAAAATTATGTTTAAATCTCTTTTAATGAAAATCAAGTTGTTTCCCTTCTACCTTTTAAGATGAATTATATTTGTATTTATTTTAAGAGAAATAAGCGGTCAGCATCGTGGCTGAGTATTTCCCCTTTAAACTCCAGTAAACAAATGCCAGTCTGACATTAAGGCTCTGTGATGTCACAAACCTAAGAAACTAATCCTGTTAACTTGTGGGTGGAGCTAACTTGCTTGAAAAGGTTCCTCAGCTGCAGGTGGTGCCGTAAGGGTGGGAAGACAGGGGAGAAGGGGCGGGGCCATATGGTATATTCATATATCCCAGTCACGAATAGACTACAGAGGGTGTTAAGGTACATTAAAGCAATTTTAAGGCCATAATGGGACAAAACTTTTGTTTGAGTGAGTGTGATAAACTACTGGGATGGCTCTTTAAATTGGTTGATAAGTGGTAATGTCTGCAACTTGGCAACACACGTACCAAACTTTTTTCAGACTTTCCAAGTTGTCGTTCCAACTTGAGGTGACGTGCATATGAACTTTCCCATGTCGAGAATTTATTTTTCAGATTATTATGACAATCTCTTCAGAAGAATGAAAATAAGGGTGTTTCTCTCTAGACTAAGAGAGACATGTTTTCACTTCATCGTCTTTCCCTGTTGACTCTTTTCTGAGTATTTACTAGAAATGACGTGGAAATACAAAAATGCATAAGTAGATTGTGAAAAACATGTTCTTCTAGAGGTCGGATCTTTTCATTGTTTGAAGAGGAATGAAAAACACTGTGGTTTTTGTTAATGATACGGCAGATCAGGTTCTGTTGGGAAACTTTAAATTGAAAATTAGTGGCATCCGTTGCTCAGTAATACCTGGTGACTTCAAACTTACGAATTTTTGCTGTTGTATCCATTTTATTTGTTTTTTCCTTCCACAGACACTAACTGGTGTGTTTGGGGCATCATTAGAAATTAATTGGGTTTTAATCCTTTCATATGTTCTGTAAATCTTGTAGATTACAGGAACATTTGTGGCGCTGATAAACAAACGCTGGTTCATCCATTAACTCAGTTTGTACTTTCCACCAGATAACAGGGAAACGCAGTGAGATCAGATGTAGGTGTGATGTAGAAAACCTTGAGAAGCTCAAGGTTGATGGCACTGAGCAGCCATTGTGCTGGTGTCAGAGCTGCTCCTGGATGAACTCCAGCAATGCAAAGCCTTTTTTAGAGGCCATTTTACAGTGCGTCTCAATTTCCTTCAGTTTATCACTGTCTCACACACACACACACACACAGGTACACAAACAAATCCGAGTGTACATACACAGCTACTCACCCTGCTGGGTGCTCCCTCTGGGATGGGACAGAGAAAGGGAAGAGAGCAGAGTAGAGACAAAAGAAAGGAGAAAAAAGGGGAAAGAAAGTTTGACGTCAGTCCAGATAATAACAACAACATTCCCCTCGTCAGGCCAAGGTTAGACCGAACTGCGACTGCTCTTCTCTAATAGAGATACAGACCCACTATTGTGCTTTTCAGTCTCCTCTCCCCTGTTCCCCCAACCAGACAAAGCTCGCTGTCTTCCCCTGCTGCCTGTTTCAGCGCTCACTATCTTTTTTCTCATTCTTCATATCGTATGGAGGAACAGAAACACACACACAGCTGCAGACGTGCAATGCTCTCACACAGATGCTTAACACGCCAATATGAACACATTGATCTCTTTATCTCTCCCTCCTTTCTACTCTCATTCATTCCTCCTCTCTTTTTTTTTAAACCATTTTCTTTTTTCGTCTTTCTAGCTTCAGTTTATTCATGAGAAAGTCTCTCTTGGCTCAACGCCTGAAACAGAGCTCAAAGATAAGATATTCTATCAGGGTGAATGAAAGTTCATTGGGAGAAAGAGTCTCTACTGCATTTACACAAGCGCCATGAATACGTCTGTCCATATTATGACAGCGATCTAAGGCAGGAAGTTCAAAGTTAGTCCAAAAGGTGAGCTGCTGTCCAAATGATTAAAAACTGCTGGCCAAAAGTAATCTATAGTTTTGCTCTGAATCTAAAACCATAAAATGATCCTTTTTTATTTATCTTAATGCAGCTTTGTGCATATTGTACAAAAATAAATTCAACTGGAATAAACATACATGTGCGTGCAGTAAAACAAACATTATAAGAGGAATGAAAGATCCTTTTTCAAAGTGTGATATCTTTTGCTTTCATTAGCCTTTTCCAGAAATAACTTTGTCGCGTGTTAGCATCATCATCATCATCATAGGGGAGAACCCTCTGCAGACTCTCGTGCTGTTTTCTCACATGGACTAGGAAGAGGCTGGCAGAGAAACTCTGGAGAGTGCCCATGTACTCACATCCACCCCCCTTTGGATAATTTCAGGAGATTATCCAGAGTTCAGTGCATGTCTGAAAGCAGCTTTTATGAGTTTGTTACTGAGCATCTTGCATTGGACTTGCAAAACATCTTCTCAAAAGGTTAAATGATGTAATTGATTTTCAATAATGAAACATTTTGTGTAGACTGACCTGAAACATATTACAGATTTTTCACTGCAGAACCACTTTGATTTACTTTAGTGCTGCAGAGTCTTGTAAGGAAAAAAACTCTAAAAGGTTTAAAAGAAGAACATTTGAACTTTCTGGGTCTAATCCTGTTGTAAATACTCAACAGTTTCTCCAATAGCAATCAGAATATTAATTCTGAACTTTGGGTTGCCTTTCAACCACAGCTCGTGGTTTAAATGTTTTAATTTAATGACAATCAGGCACGAGTCACAGTTATTAGTTTTAAATACATGAATATGTTTTCATTAATTTGATTTTAATAAGCAGTTATGAAAGAGTTTTTGTATCTTTTTGCTCCTCCTGAATGTGTCTCCTGAAGGTGACTGTGCCAGAACATTAAATCATGAGTTGAATGATAAAATTAGGGATTAAAAGTCCAGAGTCCTTTACCTCGAAGATGTTCAGCGTCGAGGTGGTTGCGCTCATCTTTGGATGCGAGGTGGGCTGAGACCCCCAGGGCCCCGGTCAACGCCAGGAGCCCCGATCCTCCCGCGCCCAGGGACAGGCCTGACGGGTGTGGTGTCAGGGGAATGCCGGGGGCGTGGTGAGACAGGTGCTGGAGCTGCTGCTGCTGTGGCCACAGGGAAAGGAGGGAACGGGGAGGGAGGGGGGATGGGGAGGGATTGTATCATATAAGGTTGTTGGGTGGTTAGAATAGAGAGGGTAAAAAAAGAGGTACAAAATGTGCAGTAAAAAAAGAAAATAGTACAAAAGGGAATTGAGAAGAGGAAAGGTAGAGGTGGAAAAGACGAGAGGAACAGAAGAGGTGAATTTAATGAAATTCACATAGAGAGCTCAACATGAGAGAGAGAGAGAGAGAGAGAGAGAGAGAGAGAGAGAGAGAAATAGATTGATAGGATTGGAAATAAAATTATTTTTTAGAGAGGTGGACACAAAGGATGAGAAAGAGACGAGGGAAAGACGTGAAAGAGGAAAAGACATGTTCAGGGTTCACAGGGAAATTGGAAATGGAAACCAAGAAGTGAGTGAAAGAAGTGGAGAAAGTAAAGAGTGAGGCCATGAGTGAGATTTATTTTGAAGGAAACGCAGGAGGAAAAAAGAGAGAAATAGGCCAAGGGAAAACGCAGAGGGCAAAAGAGAGGGAAGGAAAAAATGTGTGAGTCAGAGAGTAAACGATGGGGAGGAACAGAAGGAAATGATGGTGGAAGAAATGAAAAGTGCCGAAGTATTAGATGAGCAGAGAGAGAAAAAAGAGAGAGAACAAGGGTAAATGAGCGCAGGAAGGATGAGGGAAGGAAAGTGTGTGGCACAGAGAGCAAAAGATAAGATGGAGCAAAAACAATTGAAGAGGAGAAATGAGGACAGGGACACAAAACGAGGTAGAGAATGATAAAAGATTACAAAAGGAGGGGTGAGAAAATCCAGACGGAACATGAAAACACAGAGGGGAGGGAGAGAAAGAGAGAGAGGATAAAGAGATAGATGAGGATAGAGAGAGAGGAGAGCAAAGAGGCAGCTACAGATAAAGAAAGGCTATTATCCTGAGGGGAGCATTATGATGTGTTTTCATGTGTTGTCTTGTCAAGCTGGTTTGTAAGACACAAACAAACAAACACACACACACACACACACACACACACACACACACACACACACACACACACACACACACACACACACACACACACACACACACACACACACACACCTTAGCAAAAGCACTGTCTGTGTTTAGGTGCGTTAGACACACACACACACACACACACACACAGACACACATTAGTGACAGCAGTGTTTGTAATGCTGGGAGGAACAAAGGGATTTAAGTAGACAGTAATGTGATCAGTGCTCTGACAAGCTCTGGAAAGCCCCATCTACTGCAACACGCAGGAGCATCCCAGTGTCTGCATGTGTGTACCTACAGTGTGTTTGTGTGTGTGTTTGTGCGTGTGTTTGTGTGGGGGGTACTGAGCCGTGCAGATTTAAGGGTACCAACCGAACTACATTGGTACTGCAGAGGACCGATTCACATTAAGTCAAACAGGGACAGATTTCGGAACCTGTGAGCCCAACAGGACGTGAGAGCAAGTTGACCAGAACACACAACTGGGCTGTAACTCATGTATTGGACATCATACTGTTGTGAGTCATGTGATCTGCGCTCTGATGAGTTTAAGTGTTATTAGAATCGATAATAATCACTGATTTCATTCGCCACTTTGAAAAGAAGCCTGCTCCCACATAATGTCAATGTATATCTCTATGTTAACAGTTACTCATTTACACTACCAGCAGTAGGGGGTGTGATGAATTGTTGCCCCCAAAACGTAACGAGCAGTTAAAATAGGTACGTCAAACATTATCAAAAAAGATTCAAATATGTAGGGCTGTTCCTACAGAGTATTAATATGTCTTCGAGATGAGATTCTTCATCATATCTGAATGTTACAGGTTTGGCGCACTCAGTGAACATTAACACCTAAAAACAGAATACTTCAAAGAACCTATTTTCTATTACATTTTCAGGAAAACACTTTGATATTGTCCATTAGTCATGTTCATTCATATCATGGCATCAAAGGTTCACAGCATTAGCTTCTAAAATAACATCTGACTGACTGAATGTTCAGCATCAACATCACCGCCTGAGACACACACACTAAACATCAAGGGAGATGTTTACAGTGATGCTTCACCTATTTGACGATCAATACTTCTGATCTACATATGAATATACCAAAGATGAAATGATGTCCTCAACCGTTTCTCACCCCTCAGGGTCAGACTGGTTGGAATATGCTTAATGTGTGTGAAGGTGCGTGTGTGTGTGTGTTTGTGTTTCTGTTTTCATGACGAATGAAAGTGACTCACCCCGATAATGGCGTTGAGTTCTGCCATCGTGACCTGCTTGGCTCTCTCCACTGCTTGGACCACTTGTTGCTGGTGCTACACACAAACAAACACACACAAACACACATAAATTGTGTGTCAGGTCAGTAATCACACAGCAGGAACCTTTACAGGACTTAAAAAGGTGTTAAAACACCCAAATTCTGCTTCTACAATGTAAATCAATGTAATGTTTGGTTCAGATAACCATGGATATGGATAAAACACCAGTAGAAATACAACATGGCACAGTATGTACAGCCTACATGTATGTCTGCACTCACACATGGGCAGAAAGTACATCCACTTATCACATCTATACAAACTATAATCTCAGTTCTGTTTGCATAAAATCACAATGTAGTAAGTCACACAAATGCAATATGTTTGCATCAGTATATGAACATGCAGAAAGCACGTTGAGCTCACACCACGTTTACACCATGACACTAAAAGTGATAAGTGCCACAAACGATCAGTTGACTATCAGCTGATGTGCTCTTATAAACTACAATGCTAATGTTGCTAATATGAGTGGAATCTATGGGCACACACTTCATGGCCCTGACACGATGCTGGGCGAGAGCTTTTAATAATCCAACAGCACAAGACACAAATAATTCTCTCATTCTGATACGTTTGTGTTCTCACGGATTTTCGTGCCAAAGCTTGAAAGTAAAACTGGAACTCAGCCTCATTTATCTGATTATGCAGAGAGATTTCCAAATGGTTTTGCCAAAGTTCAGTATTTATTTTTAAAGATATATTTGGACAACAAGTCCTTATTGATACAACAGTTTTAAGCTTAGAGGGGGTAAGATAATTGGGATGACAATAGGCAATCAGCCGGAATTGAACCTGCACATGATGCGGTGGGGGTTAAGCCTTGACATATTGGATGCCTTCTCAACCAGGTGAGCACTGGAGCCGCTGAATATTTAACAGAATTTATATGTTTGCTTTTATTACACAAGTATTACTGGAAAGATTACCCCAATGCATCAGGGAATATTACAATTTTGGTCCTTAATTTAACATTGTAAGATAGGATTGCTTTTTCTTTTTTTACATTTTCATTGATTTCTCAGAGAATAATTCATGGATCTAGATATAAAAAAAAAGCATGTTTAAAGGACAGAAATGTTTGAGTATGTGAAATTTGGTGCAGATCCAAACAAAAGTCTGGTTAATTTAAGTGAGGTTTCTTAAGGGGGCGGGTTGACCTTAAATGCACTCTACTGAGGGAAATTCCTGTTTGTCTATTTTAAAGTAGCCAGATGTAACAAAGACACATTCAGTGAAATAGACGAAGGGTGTTGAAAAAGCTTTCAAAAGATCTGTTGATAGATTTGCTTTTCGAAGGCGGAGGGGGACTTGTAGCAGCTGCAATAATTGGGGTGAAATACCCACTGCAGTAATTGACAAGAAAAGACTGAAAGCTTATGAGATGTGTTTTCATTAATATGCAGAAAATTAAAAAGATCTGTATCAATAAGAAAACTATAATCTGTTATAATCTGTCTGAAAACTGAATTTATAATTGACACACTTCTGTCACAGCTAAAAGAAATTCTAAACATCTGTAGCAAGATTTGATTTAATATATTTACGAATACGACTTCAAACACAAATATTCATTATTTTCCTCTATTTAATAAAAACTTCTGTATGGATTTTAACTTGCTTTGCCATATATGTTATATTCCAGTTTATTTATTACTCTGAATGCAAAAACTTTATTTCAAGCCTGATGTGTGAGTAGCCCTCTCCTGACTGCGTGTGTGCACATATTGTGTACACGTGTGAGTGTGTCTGGCGGTTGTGACACTCACCTCTTGAGAGAGGAAGGGGATGATCTGAGCACAGATGGCACTGAGACGCTTGACAATCTCCGCCTGCAATGGAAAGAGAGAGGAGCGAGAGAGGAGAAAAACAGAAGGAGAGAAGAGAGAGGGATACATGATTGTGTGTCACGCGGCGTAGATAACAAGTACACAACGAACACAGAGCATATGATGCACCTTTACAGCACATTAGGCCGTCGCCGGATGAAAACTCACTGTTGATGAGCGACGGGATTTGTCAGAGAGGAGAAAAACGTGGGAGTGAGCAGCAGCAGAGGTGGAGGGATGGAGGCCACATTAGAGCCCCATCATCCTCATGTGGTCTTTCAGCACCATCACCCTCTCATTAAGCTCTCCCCTTTCTACACTTCAGTCGTCAAACACACACAAAGAAGGAACACACACGCGTTCCCAAAGAGCGCACCTCTTCAGTGCCATTACATTTGTCCATTTCCAAACTTAAATCTATAAAAAAAGCTTTATCTTGGACTGGAAATTGTGTACAACATCCTGCTCTCAGGTTTCTTACCCTCACACACACACACTGTCACAACACGTGGCAAACCTAATAACCATCCACAGATTACAGCCGCCTGCACACACAACACAGGCACACACAGGCACATAAAGACATAAGAACACACACACTCTCTCGCTGTCACACACATGCACTCACACACACTGAACCTCTGCGGTGTGTCTAATTCTATCTGTCTGAGTGCCCTCAGCCTCATTTTGTTCTCTTCTTCACTCAGCCGTTCTCTCTTTTCCTACAACAGCTCTCACACTGAGCCATTATTACCCTATTCATCCTCTTCCTCCCTTCCCTCCCATCCCTCCCATCCCTCGCCCTCATCTCCCTCCCCCTCCCTCGCTCACTTTGTCTCGTTTTCTCCCATCTTTCTATTTTTTCTATATTATGCTCTGTCTCTCCGTTTTAATTTGTCCTCCCTCTTTTGCTTCAGAAGGGCCTTTTTCTTCCTCTTAACATTTTTTTTCCTCCCTTTGTTACTTTGCTGTCACACATTACCACCGGCACACTCATATTCCTTTCAGGTTTTTTTCCTCTCTCTATCTATCTAGCTTTCACCCTTGCTTTGTATCCCTCTATCCTCAGTAACACATGTTCCTGGCACTTGAGGATACTGGAGAGGATAAGAGAAAGACAGCAGAGGGGGAGGCGGTGGAGGGCGACACAGTGACTGACAGGGCTGTATGCACCATCTTATGGAGGCTCTCACACACACACACAAAACACACACACAAACACACAAACAAACACACACACACACACACACACACACACACACACACAAAGACAGACAATCAGCCAACCTGTCAGTTAAAGCCAGTCTCATCATGACTTCATACACTAGCTATCACCAGGCACACAACACTGTTCCAAGGACAAACACATCCTCATCAGATCATACATGTCAGTGTATGTGTGTGTGTGTGTGTGTGTTGTGTGTGTTTGTCGTGTGTGTGTCTGCTGACCACAGAGAGGGGAAGTAAGAGAGCGACAAGCCTGACAGAAGAATTTGTGTGTGTCTGTACTAAACTGATGTCATTGCCAATAATGTTGATATGTGCAACAAGTATCTTTTGAAACCATGATCAGTCTGCTTGATGGTACTTCATGCTGCTTTTTCTCAGTATTAAATTATAGCTGGAAATAAAACGGGGCACTCACATTGTTGGCACATGGTTTCATACAGTCTATACTTTCGTGCGTCACAACAATAATGTTGGTTGACCTGTAAAAGTCACCTGATAAAGGCCTTACGCAGACACATCAGTATCTATGTTTATGTTTCATGATATGCAAAGATGTGAAATACATGCTAATGAGTGTACCTTTCTGCGGGTGGATGCTGTTCTGTGCACCTGTATCATGCATTGTTTTTATGTGCCCGCCAAGTTTTAGACTGTATACATGCTATAGTTTTATTATCTGCTAGCATTACTGTTTTTTACCATTATTTGTATTGACTTATCTAAAGGGGACAGTACAAAGCCCAAACATAAAACATCACCATTTGATGCACTGAACCAAATTAAGACTGAACTAATTTGCATCATAGTTCCTCGGTAGTGCAGAACAAAGAAACAACACAACAACAAACAGTACGGAGTAGAAGAAGAATTCTAAATGACAAAAAAAGAAATACACACGATGCGCAATACAAAACTACACAGTAGCACATCACAAATGTATGCTCGCCATATAAAGGCCAGTCATCAAGAGAATCTTAGTGAGTGAAGAGCTGAGAAGCTTTTAGCAGTCTTTTTAGGTTGGTCTTGAAAGTGCTATTGGATCTGCAGCCCCACACCTCGTCTGGCAGGCTGCGCCATTGATGCGTGGCTGTTACAGAGAAAAGGCTGATTGTCCAAATGCTGTCTGACGAAATTGTAAAAATCTTGTCATCACAGGTTCCCTTCAAAAATAGATCTGTTCCCTTGTTTGAATGAACCTGCGGCTTCAAGTCTGAGGATTGGGAAAGATTCTCTCATCTGTTAAAAGTCTCTGCAATCTGGCAACAATTCAATCAGCACATTGCCCAACGCTGACAAAGGCCTCCAGGATCAGTTGAATGACTGTGCATGAACAGCATCTTTTGAAATATTTCAACACTGAAAAAGTGGAAGGCTCCCGATCGATGAAGAGTAACCTTCAATGCAAAATATGTGACTCCAGGGGGAAATGGTAAAACTGTGAATTTACAAGGCATGCAATACACACATACCTTTGATTCACATATACTATATTGATTTTACATGAACTGCCCCCCCCCCTTTCAGTCTTTTCTCCAACTTCAAAACATCACCTCAGGCAAGTCAAATGACGTGGCTCAGTTTCAGTAGAATAAAAAGATAATCCAACAGAGCTGGACCATATGTCACACCTGAACAGAGACACAGAACTGAACTGAACACTGTGTGTCTATTAAGCTGCTTTCATTTACTGCTTTTAAGGTGGCCGTAACTCTGAATGAAAGCTACACAAATAAAAGAAATACAATGTAAAGAAAAATGGCTTCCAGTGCAGATTTCATAAGGATTCGCTCTATCTATGTTACTGCGAAAGACAAATCAGCCATTTTGCAATGCATAAATAAAATCCAACAAGAAGGTCACTTGAATATCTCCACAAAAGCTAACTGTGCACTTTATAACCATGTATACATGCATTGAGATCACATGCATCCGGATCAGAACCAAATAACACCTGTTCATAGACATCAGCACTGCCTGATAAAAAACATTTTCTTGAAGAAATTCACAAACATGTTGAAAAAATTATAATTCTCAGACAGTAAAGAAAGGCAAAAAAAATCCTAAATCTACTTCCTTCATTAAATCCGCTAACCTCTTTCTAGGTCCATACCCCCCCCCCTTCACATCCACCAACTTTCAAGGAAATTGATTGAGTAGTTTTTGCATAATCCTGCTAAAAGACACACAAGACAGCGCCGAAAACAAAATGTCCTTGGCTGAGGTGAAAAACAACTTTACCTAACACAGCGCTGGAGTGATTAGTTAATTACTTCGTGGATCGTCAAGTGATTATTTTTATTCTGATGTTGATTAATTTAATAATAATTTTTGCCACAAACAAAACAGTTTTTAAAACTAGAAGGGCACGTGGAAAGCATATTCTTCCAAGGCTTTATCTCGCCCTGTTAAAGAACGAATAAAATAGTATTTTATGGATTTGCCTTTTTATCTGCATGCACTACCAAAGGTACTGGGCTCTTCTTTGCATCTGTCCCTGCACTGCATTTTCATGGATAACGATTAATTTGTTTTTGAGTAACCCTGCTAGCTGACAAACTAACACACCCAAATGCAAAAAATTTTAGGATCTGCTTCCTCTTCCTAACCCTTTTGTATGTTGTCAGGCTTTTGGCTGTTAATTACAATGTGTAGTAAGGTGCAACGAGAACTTGAGATTGAGCCAACAAACCTAAAGCTGCATGAGGCTGCAAGGTGTTAACTCTCAGTTTGTTTTGCTCTGTTAAAGATTAATTATGATTTATTGTTCTTTATACAAAATATCAATTAATACAAGTCAAACCATGAATAATCTTTTTACATGCTTCATAAATGTATAAGTCTGCAACACATCAGCATCCCCCCGACTCAACATTCTGGTTGCACGGCAGCCGGTGCGTTTAACAACAGAGTGAAAGTGAGCTGAGCTGAAGTGGTCCGAGCCGGGCCAGGTGTCAGAAACAACACAGCACAGTCTCGTTCCACAGCCCTGCCAAAGCACAGCCACAAAGGAGGAGTACTGGCAAAGACTGGCCGGATGGAGGGATGATCGGATGGAGGGATGAATGGAGGGATGGATACAAAGGAAGAGAGAGCTGGTCAATAAACACTTGAGGGCAGATTCGATGCCAGTTGGCACAGGGACAGAGAGAAGCAGAGAAAGAGAGAGGCTACACGTGAAACAGAGATAAAATGTAGAACAGCTTTTAATACAGAAGAACAGAAACCCCTCAAATTATTCTCGGAAACAAAGACAAAAAGATGGAGGAAAGGAAACAGGGAGAAAATGAAGGAGGAATAAACTGTAGGAAAAATGAAAGATTGTACCAGAGGCAGTCGGACACACACACACACACACTGACACACAACACACACACAGTCAAATATACACAGTTACAACACATGGTATAGTTGTAATAAAGCCAAATAACAGGTGTAAAACATATTTAGATTTTTGTTTCTATCAAATAAAATAGGTGAAAAAATGTTGAGTGTTGCAACAGACTGTGTTCCTTTAAAACACAATGTACCTCTGCCAGATTTACAGCAACATTTCAATAAAAAGAATAAAGCACAGAGGATAATAACTTAAATACTAGTAATGTTTTATAATGAGAACATTGCCAATACTATATGTAAAGTGTCCTTGACCATTTCTAAAAATATTATTATTATAATTATTATTAGGAAAATTAGCAGAAGTAGTAGATCTAAAATAATATTGTATGTTGCACAGCAGACCAGTGATTGGAAATGAAACTCAAAACACAAAAATCGTATTTCAATCTAAAACAAGTTAATTGTTTAAACGTGAGTAGTTACAGCAGCAGTCTGAGCTGAATTTTCTGCCGAACGTCATCAATGAATTTGACTATTTCTGCATTCACTGCTTAATCATAAATGATCACAAAGAAAAAACCTCCGACAGAATGTATCATGAAAGTTTAGACTTACAAACTAAAGGTCATATTTGCTGTAAGTGCAATAAATCGTTTGCTTGACCCTACATTTTGCACCTGCAGTCAGCTGTCACTCATACTGACATACATGAGAGTAGAAGAGGCACCAACCCTCCGCTCGCTGAAGCAGAACGCAGCACAGACCCTCGAGTTGTGCTTTGCATGAGACGCATCATTCTACTGCTTTTCTTGACTGGGAAAAGAAAATAATTCTCCTGCGCTTACTTTGCATCTTCTATCACCATTGCTCCTGCTCACCCTCCACCCACGGGTTTAACCCACAGCACTACTGCAACACATCCCTGGCTCTTCAGCGAAGGCACACTGGGAGATGTAGATAATGACTTGAACTGACATAGAAACAGGTATGTGAGGTGGAGGGTATGAACAACACACTAAAAAGTAATAAAAACACACAGGGGGATGGTTCAACAGTGTTTCTGCATGTGGCACTTTCCTGAAACAAGGAGCCAGCGTCTGATTGTTCTGATAAAGACTACGATTGTTTTGGAGGAACAGGGTCTTAACGGAGGAGGATCTGTCCCCCAGCTGTTTTCTCTCAAATGCAGGGAATGGCCAGGCATTGTGGAACTGCAGCCTGTTGACAGGCCTGTAGGAGGTAAAAGTGAAATATGAGCGGTCGATGAAAACGTCTTCTAATCAAGACCATGAAACTCAAACGGTGAGATGAACCGACAAAAATATAAATTAAAAAAGAATGTCCTTGAACATTTCACTCCAGACTCTGACGTGATCTTGAACTGGAACAACTTGGGGGAAGCTGCCCCCCTGTGAAAGATCAGCATTGTATTTGGTCTCCCAGCACAACGGCAAATCAACAGTGGCCGCGTTCATCTTGCCAATAAAGCTCCGTAAATTTGAATGTGATGAGCGTGGGCTTGAGATTGGCCCGGGAGGAGGGAGACGGTGCCCAGAGTGCTCGGGCGCTGCCAGCTGTGCCAGCCGCTGAGTACCAGTATGTCTGAGCGAGCCAGCTTTATGGGGGAGCTCTGCAGTGTGTGTGTGTCCGTGTGAGTGTGACACCCCTCTTCTCACTATAATAATTGTCGACAAACATCTCTGCCTTCTCTCTCCGCTCAATATGGCCGATTTGATTCCGTGGATGTCGCTTTAGAAACAGGAAGAGCAGCTGTGGAGCAAAGTGCTTCACCTCCAACTGCAGAGGACTCCAGCTGAGTCAGACAACTTCAAAGTGCATGATTGCCCCAGCCACAATGTGGAGCATGATGCTAATGGAGAGAAGGATGCATGCCAAGTCAACAAAAGAAATAGATTGGCAAAATCCTGGCTCTCTTCAAACTTCCTTGTTGCAAATCCAGACAAACATCCTATCTTACTGTTGCCCTCAAATTGTGTTACTCATCTCTTATTTCCAGCATAATAAACCATTAGTAAGAGGTCAAATTATTAGTTAATTTAAATCAATTTAACAAGAAGAGGCTGCACAATATAAGGAAATTCTGCAGTTTGCACGGTTCAGCCTTGTTAACACAATATATCCATTTCCAGACATGACCTCCGCACGATGTCTAGAGTTTCACAAATACACACCATAGTAGTAATTCTCCGCTCAGACGCGATCACAAAGCAGCCCTTCATCCTGAGCGTTAAGGCAAGGGCTGGCGCAGCAGACGGAGGAAAGATGTATCGTATTAATTTCACTGCAGAGATCACATGTTTTTTTCGACATCAAATCAACGTCGGCTCTTATTATCAAAATCTCTCTTAACATCTTCGTCGGCGTCCTCTAAACACCGGAGGCTCTCACTCAGACATTTGCGTGATCATCTGGAGAAGCTCCGGAGGATCTCAAGAGTCAGTGCATGTCTGGAAGCAGCTTATGACTTGTGTTTCCTAACTTCACATTTTCTACCAAACTGACAACAATTATTCTGAGTAGTTGATGGGACTGATTGGCCACATGCTGTAAAGGTAAGGCCTTGCACATCCAGGGCTCCACCTGACAGGTCGAATGTTTGCATGCTGAGTTTTATATGGGCAATATTCTGCAGAGCTCATGTTGAGGTTGCGGTGGTGAAGCAGTGAAGGAGCTCTCATCAGGATGTTGCCATATAATGTTTCATTTATATTGTGTATATCGATACAGTACACCTTATCTGGTTCTTCACTGATACATCAGTCACTATCGGTCATCTCCTCCGGCCTCCCTCTGCTGCTGATGTGGATTCATCGCCTGAGGGTAACGAAGCTAGAGCTGCTGGAGCTTTAAGTTTACAAAAAAAATATGACAGGCATTTGAGGGTGTGTGGTTAATGAAGCGAACGGTCTACATACAGAAAGCGTTCTGTTTCCGTACCACAGTGGATGGGAGCAGTTGAAAATATCGCTTTTCTGAGTGTTTGAATCTTGTTGAACAGGTGGTGTGATGAAGGAGTGGCTCTTATTGGCATTTTACTCACAAAGGTTTTGATTACACTTACAGCGCCACGGGACTCGTTGTCAACTCGATTAAAATCTTCACTTCTCCACTGCCGCCTCTGTGCTGTCCATGATTGTGTGAGTGTGTGTGTATAGTCCATAAAGTATGCAGTACAGAAAATTGGCTGAGCCTTGTAATGGTACTAAAACAAACTTCAGTGAATGCAGGATGCATGTAAATTCAATTATTTCTTAAAATGCATTACCTTTATTGGCCATGTTCATATCACTATGGCGATAAAAGCAATATGCATGGTCAGCACTAGCTCAACATTAATAACAGATTAGTAACAATTGAATATATAATATAATATTGATTTGTTTGGTTTGGTACTGCTGTTTGGACCAACCAGGCATTTGTCGAGTGCCTACCTCCAGGCCAGCTACGTTAAAGTGAAACCAAAACCTTTGTTCATGCTCAACTCCGCCACAAAATGTAAGGGATATTGGTTTTGTGGTTTTTGAGTTATAATGCTAACAAACAAAAAAACTCATTTGAAAACATAGCGTCATTGGCGGAGGTTACAACACAAACTGTTCTGTATATCCTTCACTCTAGAGTAAAAAGACATGTCAAGCACATAATGAATCATCCTAATTCTGTATCATCACTGATGCAAACTTTTTAACATCCATCTTGTGATGAAGTGACTTTGATATAGTCATGCTGTTTGTTAAAGAGCCTTCCAGCCTTCTGTGTGTATGGCTGCGGAATTCCTTCATTTACTTTTAAGAGTCAAAGGGTGGGCACATATCACACACACACACGCGCAAGGACACACTTGCAAACACTCATGCAAACACAGACACACACATGCAAACACAATCCTGGAGCTTATGACTGTCCTCTGCGTTCTAATTGGCCTGCTCAGCCCCTTTGTGAACAGTTTAAGGTAAATATTTGTTGCCAGTGACGTACTAATCACCCACTGATTGGGGTTGCAGGCGGGCGCAGAGCTTTCAATGAAAACAGCCATTCCTGCTTCCTCTCTCTCTTCACTGCAAACACCCCCCACCCCCTCCCACACCCTCTCTCTCTCTCTCTCTCTCTCTCTCTCTCTCTACTCTCTCTCTCTCTCTCTCTCTCTCTCTCTCTCTCTCTCTCTTCTGTCTCTATTCTGTTGGCTCATTTTCCCACTTCCCCAGTATTTCTCTCTCTCTCTATCTCTGTATCCTCTCGCTCTGCTTTCCCTCAATGCACTTGGCCTTGCTCTTTGGCTCTCTCTCTCTGCCCTCCTTCTCATTTGCTCTCATTTCTCTCTCCACACTCTATCTCCCTGACCTGCTTCTCTCCCAAAATCTCCCTCCCTCTCTTTTCTAGTACTGCTCAGTCTTGTTTTCCTCTCTCTCTCTCTCTCTCTCTCTCTCTCTCTCTCTCTCTCTCTCTCTCTCTCTCGCTCTCTCTCTCTCTCTCTCTTCCTCTTCCTCCCCTGGGCAGCGTGCCAGCCCCTCTTCCTTGGCACTGAGCCAACTCCTCTCCTCCTCTTCGCCTCCTCCTCCTCCCCTTCCTCCCTTCCTCTATCCCCCTTGCCTCTGATTGATAGCCCCTCTGTTCTGGAAGGAGAGGAAGGGAAACAGGGAAAGCGAGAGAAAGTGAGTGAGAGAGGAAAAGGGAGTAGCAAAGAATACACGAGGATCGAACACACGCTCGTGCAAAAATACACTAAAAGGCGCTCGCGCACAAGCAACCAAAGAATTGT
The DNA here is from genome assembly GCA_038501795.1 of Pseudopleuronectes americanus. Classification (NCBI taxonomy): domain Eukaryota; kingdom Metazoa; phylum Chordata; class Actinopteri; order Pleuronectiformes; family Pleuronectidae; genus Pseudopleuronectes; species Pseudopleuronectes americanus. The sequence goes on from CM076724.1 coordinate 11,763,789, forward strand.
GCACACAAATAGAACTGTACACGCACACACACCAAACACAAACGAAAGACAAACATACGTGTGTACATTCACACACACACACACACACACACACACACACAACACACACACACACACACACACACACACGCAATGCTCTCAAAAATAATGGCACACACACATACGCTCACACACACAAACATAACAAGGGCACACCGAAAACCAATCCAAACAGAGAGGAGAGCACACAAACAATGAGCTGTGTGCAGACCCTCCCAGCATGACCCCAGAAAGCATGCACGTGCACAGACACACACTTACTCAGTCACATAAAGACACAGATTCAACCATCAGTGCAGAACCAATACAAGATAGGCAGCGGAGCAGACAGCAGAAACATTTAGAATGAAAAATACAGACAGCTCACTTCTACTCTTCCAACACACACACGCACACACACACACACATTGGTTGATATCCAGCACAGTTACATACATGTTCCAATTATGACGTTACACAAACACACTTAGTCCTTGTATGTAAGGACACATATGCATGTTCTATGAATGCCCCCACTGCAATATACAATTACACACTCACTCTTACTCTACACCTACACAGGGATCTTTCTACAGCATGTGATTGTGAGAAACAAAATATGTGCCTCACAGTCAGGGCTGTAGTTGTCAAACTAACTCTCTCTCTCTCTCTCTCTCTCTCTCTCTCTCTCTCTGTCTATATTATACACTAAGCCATTAGTCATAATCACACTATGCCAGCTCACCAGCTTGCATTGACAGACTGCATACAGCCTCAAACTCATGTCTTCTGCAATGCAATCAGACACAAAGTAGCAAAGCTGGCTGCACTGTATGCAAAACATGTGCACATCGCACACAAACACCCACAAAGACAGACTAATCAATCAATCAATCAATCAAATTTTATTTGTATAGCCCATATTCACAAATTACATTCATCTCATAGGGCTTTAACAGGGTGTGGCATCCTCTGTCCTTAACCCTCAGCAAGAGTGAGGAAAAACTACTAAAAAACCCTTTTAACAGGGTAAAAATAAGTAGAAACCTCAGAGAGAGCCACATGTGAGGGATCCCTCTCCCAGGACGGACAGAAGTGCAATAGATGCCACATGTAAAAACATTCATCATTAAAGTCTTGTTATGACCTATCGCATTGATTTTGTGTGTGAGAGGCTCGCATACATACTATGATGCAGCTTCTCGCTTTGAATCCACGGGTAAAGTTCTTGAATTCAACTGCACACCGAGTACTAGAAAATCAGACCTTTCTCCACAATGAATTTCTATTTCTTTTGAAACACCTCTAGCTCCTGGTGAATGCAGGTGCAGTCCACAAATCTCTCAAACCAAGTCAAGGCATTCTCACTGGAAGTGTATCCACACACCAAGAGCAATAAGAACCAAGTGCACCTCTGTGGAACTTACAGAGACTAAAGAAGAGATCTTTGAACTCTTCCACCATTGAAATCAGCTGCTACTGAAGTGCCCCCTGTTGCTAACCTCAATTGTTTGCTGCAGTGCAAATCATACCAAGGGTACGGGCAGTAATCTCTGTGATAACACTGAGCATCCCCTCTTTATGGTTACCCACTATATTTCAAAATGACATTTCATTTGGCCTCACAGTTGGAAACATGACCTATGCCTTCAGTGGCAGTCGTTATTATGGTAAAGATTCCTCAAACCAAGTGATGAAATATTTGCAATAGGTCTCACAGAACTAATGGCCAAATTTATCTAAGAACACATTTCACCAAATATCACAAAAGGGAACCTCGTGGTGGTGCTAAGGGGGGAAGTAAAGGGATCACCTAAGTCATCAGGATTTGTTGTGTGGAAAATATCTATGTCTGTATGAAAAGTAATTGGAATCAATGCAATAGTTGTGTGTTATTACCTTTCTGCCAAGAAGGTTATGTTTTAGTCTGCGTTTGTTTTTTTATTATTGTCTTATCTGCAGAATTTACAAAAAAAAACAGACTCATTACCATGAAACTTGGTGGTAAGGCCTTGTATAGGTCAGGCAGAACCCATTTAATTTTGAGGCAAATCCATGATTACTTTTCACTTTCTTTAGTATTGCAATTTTTTTTTACATTTTCCCAAATTTCCCAAAGAATAATTCATGAATCTATAATATGGCATATTTACGGAACTGATATCTATGAGTCTGTGTGAAATTTGGTGCAACTTGATTGAATTAAACAGAACTATTAAGCCTAGGATTACGATTCTGATGACAGTATGTTTACGTAATCTTATTCAGCCGCAGATTTCACATTTTTACACGGGCATTGATAGACATAATGCATTCCCCAACACCTTACCTTGACCTAATTCATCACAATTAAATGCCTAACCATGACCCCTTACTCTACGTCCATAACCTCAAACTGATCCTAACCTCAGCCCTACAAACAAGTCATCAAACTGTCCTTCGAAGGGACACAAAGAAAAAAAACACACACACACACACACACACACAGATAATCCAATACAGTTTGTGTATCTACACAGGGCTCTTCTGCCAGAGTGACAAAGCTATTACGTCAAAAGGCTAGCTCCCAAGAATTTGATCGCTCTAGTTTTCTCATCTAATTTTGTTCTATTTTTTCTATCATGCCTAAAGTGTTATATCAAACTCTTTCCTGCTCTCTCTCTCTCTCTCTGTGCCTCGTTATTTACAAATGAGCTCTGTTACACATGTATGCACGCACACACACACACACACACACACACACACACACACACACACACACACACATACACACACACTAACACACACACAGAGCGAGAGAAGGAAAGAGAGGGAGAGACATCAAAGCTGCATACACAAACACATGGCACAGATGCTATGTGCAAAGAGGGACTGCATACACCACTGATCAGTGGGGGTGCATACACATACCATAAACACACACACAGTCATTTGACCTCTCCAAAGCCTGTTAGTTGACCCAGATATGCAGACTTGCTCTAATCCAGCTCTTTAAGTGAAACCAGTTTTAAAAAAAAACTCAAAACTAAAACTGTGGAATAAAATGGGAAAACGGAACTGACTGGGAGGTGGAAACGACAGAGGAATTAGACAGAGAGGATGGAAAGAGTGAGATTGAGAAAAGAAAGAGGGAGAGAAGCCCAATCCTATTATGAACCAAAGCGGTGAGTTGAAAATGAAGGCATCCCTTGCTCGCGCTCTCTGTTGCTCCCTCTCTCTCTCTCTCTCATTCCCCTTAACTCTCTCTCCTCTCCCAAATGAGATGAGGATTCAGGTCACAACTTCACACGAATATACCAACATATGCACGCTCACACACACTCCACACATGTGCAAAAACACATTCATGAAAAGGCCAGACAGCTCTGGCTAATTAGGCAGAAAGATAAGCTCATTCACACACACATCCGCAAAAACACACCGTTTTTTTTATGCAACGCAAACAGATAAACATTCCCTCATGCGATCTCCCTCGCCTGCTTGTACTCTGTCTTAATCTTCCCCAGTCCCTGTTTCTGTTTTATTCATTTTCTCAGTTTACTTCTTCAATCTGTTCGCTCTCTCCTCATCATTTTTTTTATTTCACTTTTCACCTTCTTTTCAGCACATTTTAAAGGTTTTTTTTTAATTTTATTTGTGCGGCTGCAAAGAGATGACAAAATGCCAAGACTGTTTTGCGATATAACTGAACAATACAGAAAGAGTTCAAAAGAAAGACTTCTCTTCTCTGTCACACAAAAACACTCACACACACATACTCCCACACTGTCAGCCTCCTATGTATGGTGGTGAAATGAAAGGAGGGAGCAGGAAGGAAGGACAACCAGCTGCTTCATCTGTCCTCAGGAGTCCACAGGGGAAACAGTCTGGCTGCCGAGCATCCTGACTATCAAACACAGCTTCCTATAATATCCTGCTGCCTGGTCTGTGAACCGCACACTCTTTCTATCCAGCATTCTGATGCACAATCTGAACACTGTATATATGATAAGGCTGGCCATTATAATATCCTGTCTAAAGTATGGGAGTCTGACAATTTTAAATGTTTTTTTCTTTTGTTCTAGGATAAAGAAAGTATATATACGGTTGTTGAAATGACAACATCTTCAATATCCAGACTTGGTTTCAGTGAGGTTTAGGACCCAAGGCTTTTGCAGGGTGACTGACGTAACACTTGTTTAAGGACATTTCCGAAAGTTCAAACCAACATTCAAGTCCTTGTTACATTTGATGTGGTTGGTTTTGGTTTCAATCGAAATTCAGGAATAATAATTATGTATGACTTTTACATCCCATTGTCATCACCTACATGTTCTGCCTCAACCTCTACTACACATTGATTGGTTTGTCGCTGGGCGGTATCTGACTGATGCTTTTTGACGAAAGTTGTAAAAAGAATTGACAAATACTCTTTCAGGTTGAATGAAGGGAATAAATGAAACAGTTCATGACATTAATTTCATTGCTACTGTAATATCTTTCTGGGTTTACTACCAGCAGCAGAAGTCAACATGTTTGAATGCTCAAATGAGCAATCCTGCGAGCTTGGGCACCTCTGTAAGGCTTCCTTTAATTCTGTCTCAACTTCCTGCACTTGGTTCGATAGTCTGAACTATCCAAGAAAAAGGGATTGCAAACTAATTGAGCCATGGTTCAGTATGATCCAGATCAAGACAACCTCCACAAAGACTTCATCTTGCAAAAGATGAACGGGCAGAAACAATAGATATGAGTAACAGAGCGAGAGATCAATAGCATAAAAATAAGGACATTGGTGCTTGAGGATTTTCCTCTGCGGCTGAATCTAAAAGAGGCAGAGTTATATTGAAATGTAAAGTGGTGTTGGGAAGTTACAGGAAACCTATGATAACTTGCATCCAAGTGAAAGTGCTGATAGACTTATTTTGACATTACATCTATTGCATTAGACTAAAATCAGTATCCAACCATTTGATCTTGTGATTGAGTATGTTTTATGGTTCTGAAAGACTTTATTTAAACTTAAGAAAATGCAGTTGGCAGTTTTGAGAGAAGAAATTTGATTCAGTATTTAGCTATTCATAATTTTTTTCCTTTGCTTTTTTATTCCTTTTTTGTTTCTCATCAATATTGTTTCTTACTTCACTTTCAATTGTAATAGGACTATGAGTTCTATCATAGAAATGTTACATTGGTGTCTATGGTACATACATCTAACTTTTAAAACTTGTATTTCTTTGAATGTGTCAACTTAAGCATTGTACTTTTTATATAATTGAACAGCATTTTATTTTTGTGAGTTTAACTAAGAGCATTTTTTTTAATTTTCCTTATATCCTTATGTCCTTACCACCTGGAAAACTATAACATTATACAGAGGACTAAAAATTCAACTATGGTCCATCCCTCATCTACACAGATGTCTCCATTGTCCGGTTGTCTAGTCTCTATAATACTTTTGCTGCCCAGTAGCCTTGTTGCTGGGTATCCTCTCGTTTCCGGCTTCTAACATCCACACAAATGTGCGACAACCTCAGCCTATAAGCAGCTTCCTAACATCAGGATGTTCTCCTGCACATCTAAATAGGTGTGTCACAGCTGCTCAATGTGTTACCTAATGTAAAAAACACATCTTGTTTGAAGGATTTTCACCTTTGAGGCCACAGCATTTCAATTAGCCAGCAGTACAGGCTTGACTCAGGCAGCCTTCCTTGTGATATCGATTTCAAAATAAATCCGGGAGACATTTATACACACACCTAAAAGCGGTAATTATTGTCCATGCATAATCATATTGAATTGACAAGACAGACTCTTCCAAATTGGAGTCAGACAGGACCTTCCTGTTTGCAGTGATAAGACGGGTGAATTACTGTTGAGGAGTGTAACTGTGTGATGCAACGTGCAATTTCCATGCACTGCTCATTCCTTTTCAGCTAAAATTAAGACTCTGACATGTGGTGTTTATTTTTGATAGGAGGCTGGTATGTTGTATATAACCGTGGCAGTAGAAGGCTGAAACCTTACAGGCTTCTCACCATTTTTTCGTCATGCACTGTCAGGTCCCAGTCATTGAGACACACTTACCTAGGCAGTTATTGGAATGCCGACCCAGTAGCTTCCCTGCTGGCCCCAGGGGTCTACAGGGGACACTATCCCAGCACAGAAATAATGGACCTCACTGCTGCATACAGCTATGAAGATGCACAGTGTGTGTGTGTATGTGTTCACATTTCACTGCAAGATAGAGAAAAGCAATATGATACCATTTGCAACTCCAATGTCATTTCAGTCTGCGAGGTGAGTAAAATTGTATAAAACCTCTACATTCAGACCAACACTGAATTACATTATTCATTGTGATAGATCAGAGCCTTGAAGAGTGCTGGGCTTTTTAAACACGCTATGTGTGATTGGATGCAATTATTAAGACATATATGTGAACACTTGTAGTTGTATTTTACATGGACGGTATATAAGGTGGACGACATGACTTATCCCAATAGTGAAGACAAAGTATGTTGATCGCCCTCTGATGGCTTGATGCAGTATTGTTCATAAACCCAGCCTCATCAATGTTAATGGATGGGACAGGGACAAAAATAAAAAGATCAAGTACAAGTCAAAAAAACAAGTTTGGTTTTAATATAGTTTAATATAGTCTCTAATGACTTTGCTTGATCAAACCTCTAGTTGCGATTAAGGTGGTTGGAGCCGTGTGGTACCTAAAAATGTTACTTACAAATAACATTAATAGATCTGACTTTCCTCAGGTCCTTCCTAGTCATGTTACTTATTTGTACTATTATGTATTCCCTCTTATGTACTACTGGGAAAAATGCACGGAGTTGTAATGTGGATGATAGATAAGAATAGATAAGCTGTGTGTTGCTGCTGTGGTTGCAGCAGAAAGCAGTTGTGGGCTTGGTGTCTTAATCGGCCTTTGAAGTTGAACTGTTGATAGAAGGAAAATCATAACCTGTTCACTTCCTGCCTTTCATAATTCTTTCCTTTTTTGGATTTTCCCAGGCTGCACTCGGGTCACAAGTTTCTGTGCTGCCGCTTAGTCTTGCTGGACACAGATCTAACAAAGCTGCCCATTCTTCTTCACCTCCCACCATCATCCTGTTATCCTACTTCTAGAATCAGATGCCAATATAAATTTGCCTCAGTCTATTCACCACGCTCCAGACAGTGGTGCATAGTGAACATTATCATATCCCTCCACCAACCACAGGATGGGTCTGCATTATAAGGTCGCTGATATACATACTGTGCCCCGGCACATCGTGGGGGATAGAGGCAATAACTACCCCGGCCCCAGAAGTGCTATATCAATGAATATAGAACAACCACAGAGAGCAGTGTAAAGTCCTTATAGCTTCCCCCTCTCCTCCTGGGGATACAGCTATATATGATATTATATGATAATGGAAGTGAACCAAGTGAGATAATGTGGCGTGTGCATGCATGGTGCGTGTGTTTCAATGTCTCCGTGCAGCTTAGAGCAGGAGGAGGTGTCTTTCTTCTGCATTCATATAGCTCAGATAAAATCATCAGTAAAAAAGAAGCAGAGGAGAAGGGAGAGGAATAGAGACGGAGATCAAGACAGCGAACGAAAGGTGAAGGCGGGAGGGGGTTGAAGATAAAAAGCAAGTCTGAAATCAACCGAGCGAAAGAGAGAGCGGGAGAGTTAAAGACAGAGAGTAGGAGAAGGAGGAGATAATCAAAGAGAGGGGAGGAAGACGGGGTATAGGAGATGACTGTTACAGCTCAATTAATGCCAGGACATGAGATGGCCCAGCCACTGATAATGACAGAGCGTGCGTTAGAGGAAGAGAGGGAGAGAGCGAGAGAGGAAGAGAGCCAGAGAGCCAGAGAGCCAGAGAAGCAATAGCAGTGATCTTGACAGGATGTTAGGAGGAAGCTGGAGGGGGGAGAAAAGAGGAGGAGGAGGAGGAGGAGGAGAGGAAATAAGAGCAGATACTGTTAAATCTATTCATGATTCATTATTTCTGACTTCAACTCAAAGCTCCCCTCCCTCCCTTGATGTCTCTCTTCCTCTCCAATCCCTCTCTTTCTCAGGCGGCCCCCCTCCCCTCCCTTCTCTCTCTCCTTTTCCCTCCATTGCTTTCCTTTCTGGGCTCTCATTTTCCCCTCCATCTCTTTTTCCCCCCTCATCTGTTCTCTGAGGTCTTTATCCGTCTCTACTAAGGCTCCATCCTTCCTGTTTACCCTCTTCTCTTTCATCCGTTCAATTAATCTCCATCCCCTCTTTTCCTCTCATCATAGCTCTCACACTTTTTTCCAGCCTCTCTCTCCCCAACACAATCTCTCCATTCCCCCCCCTCTCTTTTATAACTTGCCTTTTTTCTTCTCTACCGTGCTTTCTCTTGCCTACTCTTATATCTTGAGTCCTCGTTTTTTTTAATTGATCTTTCTCTTTTTTCTCAAACCATCCAACTTACTTTTCCTTCGCCTCTCCCTTTGTCACGTCCTCTGTTCTGCAACCTCTCTTTTCATGCCTTATCCCCATCCATTCTTTTCCCATCAAATTTCCTATGCTATCTCTTCTTTTTATCTATCCTTTTTATGCCGTTTTTTTCATTTTATATTCTATCACACTCTAAATTCTTTCTTCTTTTTATTCTTTCTGACAACTTCCGCTTCTTTTTGTACTTTTCTCTCTGTGATACTGTAAGTTTTACCACGAGTCTGTTTCCCATATTAGCTATTCTCTTATCCCTTTTTTGTATACTGTTTTCATGTTGCTCAAACAATTTCCTCTCTCTCATATCCCCCTCTTCTAATAGCCCAATTCCCTGGTACCTTCTTCCTCTTCATTTCTATCTTTCTTTTTTTTACACTCATCGGCATGACTGTACCTCTTTGGTTTCCTTCTGTCATCCTGACCACCTATCCCTTTCCTCCCCTCTCTCCATTCTCCCTCTTCCTATTTTCCACAATACCCCCTCCTTCTCCCTCTGTTATCTAAACACACCCCTTCTTCCTCCTCTCTCAGCTCTCAGAGGTGCAGCCAGCACCCCAGTCCATTTCTTCTTTTTGGCGACAAGGGCTGACAGTCCAGTTCTGCTGGTCTCTGCTGCCAGATCTCTCTCTCGCTCTCTCTCTCTCTCTCTCTCTCTCTCTCTCTCTCTCTCTCTCTCTCTCGCTCTGTCTCTCTCTCTCTCTCTCTCTGTCTCTCTCTCTCTCTCTCTCTCTCTCTCTCTCTCTCTCTCTCTCTCTCTCTCTCTCTCTCTCTGATTGTCTCTCTCCCTTTGCTCCAAATATATCTTATTAGAAATCACACTGTGCCAGTCGTCTATTTTTGGGGTTTCCTGCCCTCAGAAGTGGTTCACATCTTGTGTGTATGAGTTCACAGCTGAATGTGAATGAAAGCTGAGACGACAATTTTCCGTTTCAAGCATAACATTTCAAATGTAATCTGAGGCAGGAGAAAAGGAAGATGAAGGCAGAGCTGTGCTGACATACTCCTGAGTGACCTGCATATTTTTGTTCTCTTTACATTAAACGCTACATCAAGGTGAATTACGAGCTACATGTTATCTCTCTTGAATCGCACCATGTCTCAGACGTTGCCTCATCTCTGTCACAGATTGAATGATCTCAGATGGTACATTTGTAATTGTTTGCTTTTCTACTTTTACCTCCACCAAGAAAGTTTTATTCTTTACTTTCTATTTTAACAAACTACATGGTTCAAATCACAAGGAGTACGTGTATTTAAGGTAAGTCGTAATCTACTTCTGTAGTAGTTTAACAGCAAAAAACAGTTGGTTCAAAAGGGTTGCATTATAAAGCAAGTTGCACTTGCACCTCTGTGTATTTGCCAGATTGGAAAACAGCCTCTCAGATGACTTCATTCGTTTATTACTGCTGCAAATCGTTCTGTGTGTAACATAGGGTGCCATTAAAACAACAGTGAAAAAGGACCACAGGTCTTCACTGGTCAATTGCTTTCTGCGGCTTCAAGATGCAATGCACCTGACCACACCTCACTTTAAGACCAACACGCTCAGGGTGGTCAGATGGGTAAAAGTTAATTAGCTATTTAAACAACGTGGGCGCTAGACAGCAAATGACAACTGCGTCAGACTAAAACTATAGCAAAGACTCCTCAGCCAGTAATTGGACATAACTTCATCCAGAGGGTACACACTGATTGATCTTTCTTTGCTGCAATTACTTTGATAGCAGAGTGACAATGAGGTTAAAGTGCAGAAATCCAGAGGCTTTCATTTGAAGGTGATTACAGAGATGGTTTCAAATGATGAGTTGCTTTGGAAATGTGTATCATCCATGACATTGTCTAAGAAAACTGCAGAGAGCAAGTTAGCATCACAGATTCACAAATGTATTAACAAACCTCCAACATGAAATCAGTTGTTTCAGAAAGGTTTCTTATTAATGCCAACCAGGAAAACTAAGGAGCATTGCCATTTCAGCAATAATTTTCTTTATGAGCCTTAATGGCAGTGTTCTCAATATTACTCTGTACTCAATTCAAAGCTACAGCAACCTATTGACACAGCAAGGGCAAAAACAATGGCAGCGACGAATTAATACCCCCTTCATGCTAGCTCATCTGTAAGTAAATAGACGACAGCTCAGAAGAGGCACGCTGCACCAGCAAAGAGATGGATTACATGCTGGGAAGAAAGTAGTTGTTTCTTCTCTCACTTCATAAAATCTGCCATCCATAACTCAGTGTTCAACCACTGCCCCTATTCTCATCATCGCAACACAAACGTAAGCTGAAACAGATCCTGCTAATGTTATTTAAATTAAGTGACAAATGTATGATACTATACAATGCTTGGCAACAACCCTGCGCTAATCCACAGCGCAAACACAACGCATAAAAGAGGCCAGCAGCAAGAAAATATATAGTACAAACCCACCCACACATGATTACACACGGGAATACCAAGTTTGTGTGCATCAAATAACACATTCACCTCCTCCCACTGACTACTGCACCGAAAATGAGACACATAACCTCAGCATACACAGGAGCCTCAATGAGAAGAAAAAAACTGTCTCTTACCTGCTTGTGCATCTCGATGTTGAGTCCGTAGGACATCTCATAGTACTGTGGAGAGGAACACAAATGACAGAGCTTCTTTAGTATTTTATACACGCAGCACATTAACACTCAGTCTTACACAATATCACCCATTGAACATCTGTTGCACAGAGCCGTTGCATATGCTGCTGTTTGACACTGTTTTACTGAAAGATGGAAAAGTGAGAGTTAGAAGATGAGCGAGCGAAAGCGAGAGTTTGTCTGTGTGTGTGTGTTTGTGTGTGTGTTTGTGTGTGTGTTTGTGTGTGTGAATAGATAATGAGGTATTTATGTATTGGTGTTAGTAATGTGCGATGAGCATGTGTGTATTTGTGAGGGGGGGCTTTACAGTCTATAAACTGTTGTACAGTACATGGGTCGAATAATGTAAAAGCTCCCTTTTATACCAGCTACCAATATACAATCTATTTATGGGTTTTTACCTATCATTGTTCAAGAGCACTGCCTTTTACTTTAAGAGCAGGGCTTGATTTTAAGTTCAGATTTTGTAATACTTTTACTCAAAACCCTGCGCTTGCACTCAAATATATTCTGCTTGTGCTCAGATTTCCTGCGCCCCAGCTTCAGCTTTTCTATTTTGGGTCTCACTGCTGCTTTGCACATGTTAACCTTTTCTTCAGGGCTTGGATTTTTTGTGCAGCAAGTCATTTAAAATTGCCCAACCAATAGAAGGGCAGGTGTAGTGAGGTCAAATGGAATTGCTCCGGCCTTGGCCGCAGGAAAACTTAGCTTGGAGGATAATGGGAGTTGGGTTTTGTAGGAGCAGCCAGACACACACAAACACACAAACAAACTCTGCGATTAATACATAGGATATTACATCATATAGTGAACAGAGCCTTAACTTCAGACCGTAGCCTTTATTTGAGGCAGGGCTTCAAGAGAGAAATACCATTATTTCTAACTCCCTGTGGTTGATAAGTATAATTGGTCATATTTTGATTGAAAGCCTTGTTTGCCCCATCTGCTAATTCACACTCGCACTCTCCACAGAGGCTGCAGTGGAGGCAGTGAACCAGGTGAAGTGAAGATAACTCCAGTTGACGTCTACACTCATTACTGTCAGCGCAAAAACAAAAGCAAAAGGCCAATTACACACTTTATCAAACCACCTGTTCAACAAACATTTAGAAAAAAACAATAGTTTCAAACGTTTTGTCCACGGACTCCTGACATGTTTTACACAACCACAGCATACTGGTTGATAATCTAATGTAAGGTAAGGTAAAACAAAAGCAGTCTGTCTGAAGCTGATTATAGTTTGACTTTGAATATCAAAAGGTTCTTGTGAAAGTTATCTTCAGCAAAAACAGTTCACAAGTAACTTAGATATATATTTGTTGTTTTCTTTTGCAACTATTAGCCTGACTGCACATCATTTATATATATGTAAGTAGAAAGCCCCAGTTCAAACCTCCCCATTTTGAGCTTGTTAAATGCCGAGGCCACCACCTCTTACTCACTCTCTTCTGTGTGTGTTTGTGCGTGTGTGTGTGTGTGTGTTTGTGTGTGTTGATGGATCCGTCAAGGTGACGAAGGCAGCCTCTGCCACCAGATGAGCAACGCTCTGAATGATGAGAGTGAGACGCGACTGACTCGCTTCTTCTCTGCGTTCTCTTGTTCATTTTCACTCTATCACTCTAGCGCTCTCTTCTCTCTTTCCATTTATTCCCCTCCTCTTTCAGTCCCTCCCTCTCACTCCCATCTCTTTCTTTCAGAGGCTGTCACTCTGTCTTTTCTCTCTGCCCTCCTTCTCTCTGGTTATTCCCTTCATTCTTTCTCTCTTGCTGTCAGACGTTCTTTCACTCTCCATTTCAGTCCATCTCCTCAGTCTATTTCCTGTCCTATTTTACTCACCCGCTATCTTTGTCTGTCTCGGTCCGTGCACGAGCCCATTCATCTCATTCAAATTCGATATATTGCTATGAATATTATTAGGTGCAGATCTGCCACGTACACCACAGACAGTAGAGATGATTACATACAAGATACCTGTCCTGTAATGACGAAAAAACAAATGAGTGCATAATGGCAGATTTTAGCTTGAGGTGTTGTATCGCTTGTTGTCCCTCAGGCTGTTTCATGGTTTCTACATATTTTGGCTACTTCAATGGCAATGTCAGTGTTCCCAAGGTAAACATCGAACATTTGGTTTGAAAAGTCATCTTTGAGTTTTAGTTCAGAAAAATTGAGCATTTATGCAAATTAGCATCATTCTGTCAGTCTCATTTCACAGTTAAGTGTTTCCTCTGTCAGTTCTTTCATTTAACTATGCTGGGCATCCACCTTCATACCCATCCTTGGCCTTGTCTTACCCTCACTTAAATTGATCAAAATGAGCTCCCTGCAGTGAGTTTTCAGATTTGTTTTATCTTTATTTCAGGAAAAAGATAGCATTGATCCTCATTATCATCAGATGCCCTGAGTCAAGGTGCTGGATTGGTATCTCGACCCTGCCCCTTCCTTCCTGCCCACGTTCTGTAGCAGCCGCGTGACTTATGACTTGTTTGCAAGAGCGATGACAGAGTGACATCTTTATGATGGGACGAAACATCTCAGAAAGGCGGCTGGCGTGGATTAGCACGTGGCCACACCCGAGCCCGTCAGGGCCCATCGAGACCTGCTGGTATGATGAGTCAGGCCGAGCTCAGACAAACAAATTTAGATAATATTCAGGTTTGCTCCCGTTGGTTGGGGAAGCCTGCTACAATCAGGGAGGACATTAGGCTCGGGTCGGGTTTGAACACAAAAACAGAATATCTGTCGAGATCGGGTCAGGCTTGGCCTATTTTCTCTTAGGCTCTCTCGGGTTCAGGCAGAAAATTGCAGGGAGGATATATTGATTACTAATGAGAATGGAAGCAACCCACCTATCCATCCCTCTATCCATCCATCTATCCATCTAACAGTCCTTTGCTATGTGCTGTTCCTTCGTTGTCACCTGTCACTTCTTCAGCACCTCCTTCCTCTGGTGTTCTCACTCTGCTGTCAACACCTTTCCTGCCGATTATCTTTCTTTCACTTTTTTAACAATCTTCCAATCTCTCCATTATCCTCCCCTTGTTTTGTCTGTATCATTTTCATCTCCGTCCTTTACACTCTACTCTCTCATCCCTTCTCCTTTCAGTCATTTCTATCAATCATCTTTCTCCTTTATGTTCTCTCTCCATTTCATGCACTCTCTCTCTCATTTTCTACTTGGCTCATTCACTTTGTATTTGTTCTCTCTCGTCCTTGTCAACTTCTATGTCTATATCTTCGCCTTTTTCTCCCCTTGTCAAGCTCACGTCCACCATGTACTCTGTCCCTTCCTTTCTATTCCTGACACAAACACGCACACACACACACACACACACACACACACACCCACACACACACACACACACACACACACACACACACACACAGACAAACACACACAAAATGTGTTTTTCAAGTTCAAAAAAACATATGCAATCTTGCACTCTCTTTCGCATGCTAAAATGCGCACACATTCTACACAAGTGCATGCACACACTCAAAAACACACACACACACACACACACATACAGTATATATTTAGGCACTCACCCACAAACATGCTTGAGCCTGCTCTTTGTGTTTCTGTGTCTGCCTCTCCTCCAGCCCTCTCAACATGAGAGACATGTGACATCTCTCTTTGTTCTCCATCTTTCTCTCCCTCTCTGTTTCCATCTCTCATCAGCCCCTCGCTTCACATCTCCATCATTACACCTCTCCTCGGCCTTCTCCATCTTTTTTGACTCAATTCCGGTCCGTCCCTCCTTATTAATTCTCCCTTCATCTCTCCCATCAGCCTCTCCACCTCTCTGTCATTACTCTCCATGTCTCTTTCGCACTCGCTCCTCTTTCATTCCCTCCTCGCTAACATCCTCTTTTCATTTAGTGTCTCACTTTTTCCCACTACACTGACAGCTTTGTGCTAAAAAACCAGGGCCCTAGCATTTGAATGCAACCTTGCAAGAACATAGGTCACTTCAGTGGCTCCCCACTGTGGACTAAAAGGAAGCAGCTCAGTGCATATAACCAGAAGGACAGAAATTTAATAAAGCTATGACGGGGACACTGCTCTGTAGAGCCAGAAGGAAAGTAAGTGAGTTCCTGTTAGCGACAGTACAAGTTAAGGAACCTTGATGCTGCTAATATGCATTTCTGAGAGTGAAATGCACTGAGTGGAAAAGGTGTTCAGTCGCCTTCCATCAAGTTCCATTGAGACCGTTTGATTAAAAAATACCATTCACGTCAAAGCATTCCTCAGTCCGGTTGCAGGACATTTGTCTTCAGCTATGCATCTCTCAGCTTAAAGAAAGTCCAAGGCAAAGGCTAAGAAAAAGAAACCTACATGTGAATTCTCCAAGTTAAACAACCACATAGTTTGCCCGTCCCTAACCTCAGATACGAACCATAGTGGCGGACCAGCAGCTAGAGTACTGGATCTGTGTCGTCATGGTAACAATAATAAATACGCTGTTAGGTTTTTCGAGTTATGAATGAAAGAACAGTTTCATATAAGAGACAGTTTTTGTATATCTCTATTAGACATACATGAATTGATAATATGGTCAAATGATGACATTATAGTAGAATATAATACTGAATTTCTTCAGGAAATATAATTGTAGACATATACTATACAAATTATAGTATATGTCTACAAATAAAATGTCCTAATATCTGATACAATCCAGTTTTTTTACTTCTTTACATGTTTCTGTATTGTGCTTATAAGGTAGATGATGCGCTGCTCAAGGTCACAACCACACAAGTTAAACTTAGCTTCACCTCCACCAATAAAACACGTCAATTTCAAATAATAATAAAAATACCACATCCAAAATCCATTATATTTTATATATTCATATATATGTGTGTTCTTTGTACTTTGGAGTACTTAAGCTTTAATGAAGTTAGTTTGACTGCTTTTTCCATCGGCCATTTACTGAAAATTGTAAAGAATAATTTTCCATATTTTGGGCTTCATACAAGTCAAAATTATTCCCCACATAGCTGGAGGTCAAAAATCATTGTGTACAAATGCCCCTCATTGTTCTGCCACTTGAGAACTGCAGCACCATATTGCTGATAACAATATGCGATTGCAGTTGTTTATTGGTCCCTGCAGGATAATTTCCTTAAACGCTTACTTGAAATGCCGCGAGGTCAGATACAGACCATCGTCACCTTCGGGACAGCACTAAAGCAAATTAGAGGGTTTTTCATTTAATCCTGCGTCATTCAGCGTGAAGAAGGACAAAGCAGTGATTGTCAGACAGAGAGCGGTGTTACGTTATCAGGATTCAACACAGCAGCATGTGACAGGAAGCTAGAAGCTCACTGAGTAATATGACCATGCCAGTTTCAACACCGCTCAGTGACAGTGCTTGAAGCTGCTCCAGCTGGACATTTGCTCTTTTAACTACACAACCAATTCAGACTGGACCAGTGGAATTCTCCTGTGAAGAGGTGGAGAATAATAGAATAAGTGCACGGAATATAGTAACAGTTGTCCTGTGGGTGTAGGCTAGACAGCAGTGAAGTGACTATTGTTCTGTTTTACAGTCTGTCCAGCACTCTAGTGACAACACTATGGGAGTCTGGTCTGGACATGTACTGGAGTCACAACTGTGCCTTGTAGTGTGTTAACACTCACCAAAAATGTTCAGTTACAACTCAACACGTTGTGACTCAGAAATACACTTAAAGCTGTGGAGGATGCCTGCAGCAAACGGGATATTTGTATTGTTTGTTTCTTTTTTTCCCATTTTTGCATCTGTTGCGAATCACAAACATCATCACCACTCGCTTTTGGTGGAGCCGGCAGAGGATCTCCTGCTATTTTCTCAGATCAGCACCTTTGGACACTCAGGTTGTATTTGGGGATGACAGGAGAGACTCCGCAGAAGGTCTGGAGTCTCTCAACCGGACATTTGTATTCTCACTCCAGAAAAAATCTCCAGAGATTCTTCAGTACAGTTCAGTTAAGATGTGTCTACTGACATTACTGTTCACATTACAGGCAAACACAAGCATGTTATAGTCCTATAGACACCAATAAAAAAGTTATAGGATATTGTACTGTGTGGGTCATCGAGTATTAACTGCTGTCCTCTACACTGCAGCATAGTAATAACTGTGCTGCATAAAGTAGTTAAACTTGTGGTGCTAGAAAATATGTGCATTGTCTTTTGTAGTCAGGTCCATCCTCTATTCACTGTCTGCGCCCCCCCCTCCAACCTCCAATTAACCCAACGCCTACTCAACCCACCCCCAACAGGCCTGCAGTTCGCCTTATATAATCCCTCTGTTGTGACACTGTGTTCTCATCCAGCAGTCAGTAAGATCTCTTGTCTGTGCGGTCTGTGTGTTTGTGTGTGTGTGAGTAGCAGATTGCGAATCGCATGTGGTAAACGTGTGTGTGCCCGCGTGCGTGAGTGTTATGCGTTAAGCCTGGTGGAAGGACGCTCAGCCGACTGGGTGACAACACTTACTGAGAGCACCCAGCACTGCCCACCCAGAGAGTAAAGCAGGAGAGCGTGTGTGTGTGTGTGTGTGTGTGTGTGAACTACTCCCTGTCAGAGTAAAGTAAACATGACTTCTAAATAGAATACAAGTGTTCTTGGATTACAACTAACAAAATGCATTTTTCTGTTAGATGTTAGGGGGAAGATCAACTATGGTGTCAAAACACCAGGCATGTTTTTATCTATGTAAATAATAGTAATCATTATAGTCATTTTTTATAGTTTCTGATCAAGTTTATGGTTAAACTGTAAACCTTATTCGTCCTAGGGGCTTGATCACAACATCTTACTAATCACTGCAAAAGCTTATTATTAAATAAATATATCAGCCAATGAATCTTTTACTCCCTAATATCAGGCCCTTATAATTGTTCTGGCTCTAATATTCACTGAGATATAAAGCAATGTAAAAAGCTTGATGGTTGTTGTAAGAATTCTGATTAACAGCTTAATGTACTATGTAGATCTTGTCTATGTGTTTTTAAATGACAATATATTTTATTATTCAGATTACATTGGAGAGGTTAACTGGGCTGAATTCATGTTATTGGACTCTTATTTACATCTGAATGCTGCTCTTACCCAACAAAGACACACATGAAAAGAGTCTGTGAGCTTCACCAGTGTTGATGTTGAATGAAAAACCTAAGGGCATATTAGGCTTTTAAACTTTTTTGTCTAGATCTCACTCACTGCATTATTATCATCTCCTCATGTCTCTGCCTGGCTTTGGGGCTCGCTGTGTCAGTTCAGCAGACAGGTTACTTCAGATGAATTAGGGTGCAGTGTGATTCTTGTTTATCTGATCAAACTGTAATGTTCCGCTCCTCTGAACATAGCCCATATCTAGCGTGTATCTGCCACTAATAACATACACACCGCACTGTCATCATCAGGCACACACAGACAAAATGCATTCCTGCATTTCTCTCAACAAGCTGCTCTCTCTCGCCTTTCCTCTCTTTCTCTCTCTGTTTCTTTCCTCCAGTCAATCTCGTGTATCCCTCCTCCTTTTCCACTCTTCCATTCTTCGGGGGCTGTTTGCTCTTTCATTCCCCTCCACCCCCCTGGTGTTGAGAGAGTGTCAGACGACGGTGCCAGTCTCTCTCTCTCTCTCTCTTCTCTCTCTCTCTCTATTCTGCAAAGAACGCTGGCAGACTTTAAAATGAGCTTAGAAAGTGGGTCTAATCCAAGGTAATTTATCTAAATGGGACATATTCATGTGTGTGTGCAATACTACATTTAGGCATGTGAAGCTTTATAGCGTGTTTATAGCGTGAGCAGCTTGTATTTACTCCTCAGTGTGTGTGTGCATGTGTGCGCGCTTGTGTGTGTACAAGTGTGCAAGTGTGGATGTGAAAACCCTTGTTCGTCAGTGTCTCTCGGGTGAGCTTGTCTCTTTCATCCGCCCGCCCACACACGCACTTAAACACACACACATACCACCGATGTTAAAACATTTATTAGCACGCCGCTCTAACCCACATCAGAGGTTAGGTTAGCAGGCTCTGACTCCTCCATTGTGCCCTGTCAGGGGTGACGACTAAATCAGTCACGGCAGACACTCAGCCTCACTGCAGCTTCTCTTGCAGCCAGTTTCGTCAGAGGCAGCGCCAGAAGAACTGGGAAGATACTGACCTTGAATGTGAAGGGGTTTATATCTGTGTGTACAGGCAGTGGGGGAGACCCTGTCCATCTTCACGCCGGCCCTGTTTGTTTCTCCGGCTCCAGACAGTTCAGACAGGTTTAAGACTCTTAAAACAGACTCAATCCTTCCCTGCATCTGGCCCTGCTTAAATCCCCTGGCCAACTCCCACTATCAGAGAGCGACGTTTAGCTTAGTGGGGAGCAATCCCTCTTCCTTCCTGTCCTCTTACATCACTTTAATTTCTTCTTCTCTTTCTCCAATTCTCAGCTTCATCTCTTCTCTCTTCTGTTTTCAATCCCCGCTACATCTCCTTTGCTCTGTCATAATATTAACTCTCCTTGTCTTTGTTTCCTGCTCTCTTTCTTTTATCCGTCATTTCTTTGTCAGTGTCCTTGTTCTCTACTTTTTTTTTCTTGTCTCTCTGCCAATGCCCTTGTGTCCTCTTTCAGTGTCCCTATCTTGCTCTTCACATCTCTTATTGCTTCTATTCTCTCTCTTCGTTTTTTTCCACTCTCTCCTTCCCTTTTTCTTCCCCTCTTCTCTCTCTCCTCTCTTTCTCAAGCAGTCTGTGAATGTAATGTTGCTAAAGAGAACACTGTGTCAGGCTGAATCAGACCGATGAGCCGGGAGTGGAGTAAGAGGCTGAGAGCACCGCATTAATCCACAAACACCCACACACACACACACACACAGATGCATGTGCACGCACAAACACATTTCATCTCTGCCTGAGGAGATGAACTGAACAGACACAGATATATGTACACACACACACAAACGTTCCAACAAATGACCGCATGGCAAGCATGAGACAAAACACTGGAGCCATGATAAACTAAAACGATAAATTCATACAAAATAAAGCATCCTTTAAGAAATTGAGACTGTTTTTTGTAAGAGACATAACTGAGAGATGGTTTGAAATTATATGTCATAATATTAATGATAAACTGCTTTTGTATGCTGTTGAACATCCTCTGCAGGAAGCTTGATATAAAGTAAGTGATCAAAGCAGAAAAATAAATCCATAAATCAAGAATCAACAGCAGAAAGTCCTATTAATGTCTCTGTAGTTGAAAGTGGGTTCGTTTTGACTGTCTTTACCCATTTCCGGATCAGTTTCACACAGTGAGCAGGTAAGTAGAGAGCTGCAGGTGCTGACTGCAAGCTGTGCAAACATCAAATATCCAATATACACAACGAGAGTAAGCAAACATGTCTTGCTTTCCCCAAACCTCTGAATCACACCTCATATCTCAGATTTATTCAGAGATTTTAAACTAAATAAGATGAAAATTCTGTCTGATTTTCAGGCTACGGACAGGTGCCTTCTGGTAATGCTACTTTAAGGACATTTTTTAAAGGCCAGCAAAGGTGAAATCCCAAGGCAGGAGTCATGCTTGCACTATGTGTCAGAATGTGCCCGGCACGTCCACGCCCCCTGATTAGCCAGGGCTACAATGCAACCTTATTTAAAAATACACAGCGGAATTCCAGGATGAAGGGGAGCAGTGAAATCTGAGAGCCATGAATTATAAATACAAAAGCCAGAGAAAAGCCAAACGCCCACAGACACTCTCAACGTGTGTGACTGCATGTTTGTGTGTTTGCAGTGTCTCTCTACACAAAGAAACACATGGGCCAGTCTAGCGGAGCAGCCAATATAAAACATATACTCCGTCCAAAACGCTGAGGGAATGGGTTCTGCCAACCGTACAAATACAGCACTGTATATCCAAACCTGGCTGTGCTGCTTTACTGCAGCAGCAATCCTCAGACAGGGGCAATTTGAGAGGGTTATGCCATCATTTCTGCAAGTGTGAAATGTGTAAAACTTGCTCATTGGCAGCTTTAGATTTAAAGTAGTAAATGCGAAGAAATATAAACTTCCCAACTTTGAAATGTTTCGTGCCATATGGAGATTTCTAGCAGCAGAGTAGAACTAACACCTTCTGTTAAAACACGGTGGTGGAAAGAGAAGTAGAACTCTTAGTAAATATATTTCAACTGCAGGTATTGGCTCATGTCAGCAGTTTTTGTATGTCCCCTTTAATAGTTCAATTCATTATGGACATTTTCAGTCTCTTTCACCATAATTATCTCCATTCCCTGATTACCGTTACCAACTAATATGGCTGCAAAAACTGAATTTACAGAAAAACTGACTTTTGCAATAACTCCCTGAACCATCTGTAATCATAAGAATAGTTATTGGCCGGATGATATCCTTTGTCAGCACCTTGCAAAACTGCAAGTGACAATAACATATCTGTCATCTAGCTACCTCCACCAAGGAGTTATTGTTTTTTATTTTTCTGAATCTATAAGGTCTGACTGTCTTGGATGGTAAAAACTTTTCTGGACAACAACACAAGCATGCCGAAAATAGTGCTGCACACAAATAAACAAACTCCAACTTCGATCTATTATGTTGTAATGAGAAGTGTCCATTGTTTGGGCTTCATTATGAAACTGAGGCATGAACAACACTGTCTGGATAATTCATGGGAAACACTGGTTTGACATTGAGATAGGGCCTTTGCATTGGCAGAGAGCATCATTTCCTCTGGTTAAGGTTTTTGCAATGTTAAGGGGAATTGGGGAATGATAATGGCTTGAGTTAAATAACTTCTAAATAAAGATAAGGAAAGACCTGTTGTCATTGTTAAGAGTGACGATCATCATTAGGAAAAGAGAAGGGAGCATTGGCCTCCCGTATGAAAATCAAATTATGATGATCCACCAAACTGCCTCGTCTTCCTGCCTATACAAACTTTGTGGTTCTATTACAACCTAATATTATTCGCTCCTTTGCTCCCAGTGCCATGTGGGGGTCATTGCCAGTTTAACACAGAGATACAGTTTTTAAGCTGGTTCCCAAATGACTTGCCAAAGTCTCGCCAAATAATCACAAAAGGTCAAACTGCAAAAAAACAAGTTAAAAGTTAAAATCTCTGTCGGCCACCTTACAGAGAAAAATCTTAAAGTGTTCGAAAGTTCACCAAATAATTCCACATGCATCAGCCATGTATAATCCTGCATAACCATCTTTGCCACTTTCCAACCCCTTGCCCTCATGCTGGAAGAGCTTACAACTGATGAATAGTAAAGGCAGGAGCAGTGCAGCGTGGTGAGCACAGCCCCAGCCTGTGGAAACAGGCCTCAGTATGGATGACAGGACTAACGAGCTAAATATAGCCTTCTGGGTTATCTCCTCTGTGGGCGCAGCGAGTCCGTTGTTGCTTCACATTATTTACGTGTCTGTGCATGCACCCTCTCTCTCTTTTTCTCTCTATCTCCCTTTTTTTTTCATTTCACGCCCCCCCACACAAACACATCACTATCTCTTTCTCTTGCACTTCGTGTTGCATACTCTTTTCTCTGCTCTCTCTCTCTCTCTCTCTATCTCTCTCTCTCTCTCTCTCTCTCTCCCTCTCTCTCTCTCTCTATTCCATCCCTTCACAGCCTCTTTTTTTTCCTCAAACCCCCATCTCTCCTCTCTGCAATTCGGTCCCCTGGTACATCTTTCTCATTCCTTTTCAGCATTTTTCTCTCCCTCTCTCTATCCCCTCTGTATCTCTCTCCTGCCTCTATCGCTCTCTACCATTTCTCTTTTATTCTCTTTATCTCTGCCTCCCTTTGTATCCTTCCCTCCCTCCCTCAGCAGCTCCCTGTTTTTTTGTCTGACACAGTCTGAGCTCTTTTTCCCTCTCAAGCTATCTCTCCCTTTGAGCCTCTCTTTCACTGCCCTCCCTCTCATTTCTGAACTTTGCCTATGAAGTAGCGGAGCACTGTGCACGCACAACGACTAGCCATGCTTTACACCCAAGTGATAGCCATCTGAAATGCTAACCTTACATACATGTCATCAGCATCTGACCTGCTGCCATAGTGAACTAACTAGTGAACCCTAACTTGGAACTTTAGCAGACGACATTCATGAGGTTGTTCTCCATTCCTTAGCTTCCCAGAGGGGCAGTGGTCACAAAGGCCAATAAATATGGATAAAGATTGATTAAATGTCATCCATTGCTTTGCCTATGAACTGACACATTAGTGCATCCATGCTGCCACACCACCACTCCTCTTGTATCAGCTCAGGGTGGTGGGGATTTGCAGTGGAGAAGGTGGAAGGCTACACTATTTGCTCCACATAGTAATTCAGAGAAACCTCAGCTCAAGTGAGAAGTGTCTGAGATCAGAGATGTGGGTCTTTCTCAGAGGTCTGTGGTCTTCAGAGGTTATTTCTTTGCGTGTGTTCTGCAGTGTGCACGTTTATGTTTGCAGGGGGGGTTACTTTTGGAATAAAAACAGCTTCAATGTTTATATGACACATATTAAATGTAACGAAACAGTAGAATAAAAAGAGAAGATTAAAATCAACAAATGACTCAGCAATGTCAGTTAAAATACACAAAGCAATATCTACCCATGGTTTGTTTACTAACATTAGCCACCATAATGTTACCCCAGTGTAATAAACTGAACAATATTAAACTGAACTGCAGGCCTAGTTTTTCTTTTTCTCCAAGTGAGGAAATAGAATATTTGCATACATAAATGTTTAAGCACAAAGAGCAGAGTGTTTTTTCCCCTGCCTATCCACCTCTAACCAGTAAAAATGACAATGCAGCGAAGTATCCTTTCATTCATCATTCCCTCTACTGAGTACTGACGTCTTTATCTTGTGATGCATTTGCGAAGAAACATGTCAAAGTCAGCTGATTAAACTTGGACAGCTTGTGCTGCTGGAATTGATGCTTGCTGAGTTAGGTTTCCAGCCTATTAGATGAGCTTGACCTCTGTTTGCACTGCAACATTTCCTCAGAATGGATGTAATGCAGCTTTAGTTCCCTGACACAAGCAACTGAATGAAATCATTCAAAACACAAACTACTTGTGTTCGCTCGTCTCTGTGGCTCAATGTCAATGAGCAACTAAATCCACAATGTGATCTAATGCTCCCCCGTCACATGTTTGACTGCTGAATAATATTCTCAGCATGATGCAACTATTCATGACATGCATGTGAATGTGCACGTGTCATAGGTACACAAACATACATAAGTACACCTCTGCTTATAAATTAACCGACTGGTTTATTTTTCCTTCTAAAAACGTCATAGTCGGCTTTAACTGACAGAAGTTATATGAAAAACTGCTGCAATGTTTGACACTGTTATGATTATGTCGTTAGTCATTTACACTTTTATAAAGTGGAGATAACAATATGTAATGGGTAAAAATATCCAACAGATTAGGTTGTTGATGTTTTTGGCTCTTATTGTATTATCAGACGGAACAAGAATTGGAATCTGGAAAAGCTGGTGTCTGAGAAACAATGCCTTTAATGGAAAATACTCATAAGAAAAAAACGACAACAGTGTGTGTGAGTGCGTGTGTGTGTGTGTGTGTGTGTTATCTGTTTATCTCCTGCCTGCCTGTCTGTGTGCTTATATATTAATATTGTCTGCCAGCTGACCTGTCTGTCTGCTCGCCTTTTTTTTCCCCCAACTGTATTTATCCGTCTATCTGCCTCTCTGGTTCTTTCTCTTTCCGTCTATCCATTTGTGTGTCTATCTAGCTTACGGCCCTGATCCTGCCTGCTCTCCCAGGTTTATGAAATGCGAGCAGCTTAGCAGATGGTGCATATCGTATTCTGGTCGGCTCTGTGTGGGTTTTGTACCACAGACGAAGGCTTACGATACATGTGAGCCTTTAGTCGCGCAGATACAACGACACAGAGGGAGCTCTGTCTGTTAGCACACGAGAGAAAACTAAGAGAGAGGAGGAAGACACGAGAGGAACAGAATGGGAAAAATACGAGGGACTGAGGGATGAAAAATACGTGAAGGGCTGTGGAAAAAGAACGAGGGAGTACAAATCCAGGGGAGGTTTGAGAGTGCAAGATAAACAGTGCACCTGAAAACATATGATACACCTTTACCGGTTTAGTATAGCTTTGTACAATACATGCATTGTGAAAAATGGGTTCAATGATGCATATATTCATGATTTAGTTTAGAGATATTGTGACAATGTAATTTCAGGATATGACTTCAATGTGTTAACTCTCTATGAGTTTTGAAAGGGTACACTGTGTTTACTGCTTTAGCAAATTATTAATGTGAATAAAATGAGAGAAATAAATTGCACCACTCGGGGGGGAAAGACTGATATGAAACAGTGAGAACAATAGATTAGAGGAGACAGCTTTTACTCCTAAATGACGCTAGAAATCAACAACATAAATCCAACTGTTCAAAAGCACAGACACAACTCCCCTGACTGTAATTACGTAAGAACCCATCAGACAGTTTTCTAACTCTGAGTGAGTCGAACACTTCACAGTGCAGCTCCCAGTAAAGGTTTGATTGGACTCACCATGATGTAGTGCCGCTGCATCTCTGTCTTCTCACTGGCCAGCTTCTCACACTCCAGCTTCAGGCTGCACAAGGACAAAAAAAGGACACACACACACACATACGGATTAAATGTTTTATTTGCATCCATTGAAATGAATTATAATTCCCACAGGGCTTAGATATTGCTGAGGTCGAATACAGTTTAAGGCTGTGTGAGGATACTGAAAAGTTATTTCTAACCCCACAGTCAGGCTCCACATTACTGCTGACAGTAACACTGAAAAATATCCCCTTCATGTCAGCGACAGCCAGCAGGGTGTGTCTTTCTCTCTACTGCAGTTCATCACACCTACTGTACATGTGTGTGGGAGGGTGTCGGGCCGTGTGTGTCCTGTGTTCATCCCTTTGTTTATAGAGCTTAGATACCGAGCTCAAACCGAGCACCTGACAAAGAACGTTTCAGGTCAGAGCCTTTTTGTTATAGGTTCTTCTTTAGACTCGTCAATTTTCAGACAGGTTTTAAATTATTCCCATAAGTCAATAATGTACACTCTTAGCAAAATGAAAGCTTCTGAAAACACTTCAGTTAATCTGATAAGGCTTCACTTCAGGTACATTATTAACATGTATCTGTTCCGGACTGTTGAAACTCTGTGGTTGAGGTGGGTTTTTTCTTTTTATCCTTTCTGACACCATCAGAAAAGGTCGAACAATATCTGATTTATTATTAATAAGAAAAGCTATGGTGTCCTGGTCTCTTGCTGGTAATGTGCATGGTTGTACTTGACACTAATTACACAACCACTCATGATGAACATGGAAAGATATTAGTTGGCGTTTGCATCTTTGCGCGTGTGTTATCAGAGATCCATCAGTGCAGCAGTGAAGTAGGACTGCTGAATCCCAGCAGGCTGTGCAGCATGCCCACCGAGGTGTGAGCCAGAGGCTGTTTTAACCTACAATGGTTTATCTCTCTCAGCCAAGGTCACCTCTGGTCAGCCATACGATAACGTGACAATATGTGACCTCCGGCTTTGGAAATAAAAAAAAATATCATACTCTGATATTTTGTCACAAATGAAGAAATTAATGATCAACAACTTCAGTCCCTTTGAATCAAGGTGTACTGGCAAGACTGATAAGCAGAAATGATTTATTTGTAGGATAAGACAAAAAACTATATATGTTTAATTTTATTAACAGTGAAAGTGAAACAGGAATTTTCTTTAAAAAAAGACAGTGACTAGAGAAAGGACATTTGAGGTAATCTTATAAAGAGAAAAAGTTATGATGCTATATTGATTTCCCTTTTCCAATTACTTGTTAAAGAATTTGATGTGTAGATGTATGCAAAGACAGAATTATGAATGAGCGCCTGCAACTCACCAACAGTCTCCAATATTTTGCACGCCCTGTGTCGTAATAATGATTGAAGCTCATCACTTACATGCTGCCATCTTTAATAGTCCATATATCCAAGAATTCAAAGTCCATGTCTACTGAACTGAATAACAATGTGTTGTATCTATAATTCTATAGAGTAGTACAATCTAGAGTAGAATATATTGTATTTAATTAACAGAAGAGTATGGTTCTTCATCAGATTTACAACTTTATTAGAAAGCATTGATCTACTGTATGTTGATCATTGCCATTCATGAGTTGATTTTATTGTGAACTAGAATAACACTAACTGAAGTGCATACCTCCATCAAGGGCAAACTGTCCCCTTAAATCAAGCTACACTAGATTTCACACACTCCCTAAATATGGCAGAATATGTCAACAAGATTCATTAATTACAGTGT
This sequence comes from Pseudopleuronectes americanus, assembly GCA_038501795.1. Classification (NCBI taxonomy): domain Eukaryota; kingdom Metazoa; phylum Chordata; class Actinopteri; order Pleuronectiformes; family Pleuronectidae; genus Pseudopleuronectes; species Pseudopleuronectes americanus. The sequence continues at coordinate 11,791,253 of CM076724.1, forward strand.
GTTTGAGTAACGTGTGCAGTGTAATATTTTGTGTGTACCTGTGATACTGAGCCTGGAGGAACTGGAATTCCTCCTTGATTCGGTCCAGAGTTTCCAGGACTGTGAACTTGAAAGACTGGCCAGGCTGCAAGGGTACCTGGGTAGAGATAAAGATAAGGAGAGAAAGAAAGCATGAAAAACAGATGCCATGGTACGCATGTGTGCACGTGCCAGTTTGAGATAAGATTGTATGATTTATGTCTATATCGCAAAACCATAAAGGGTTTTTATAAAAGGTTAAATGGTTTTGGAGGAGTTTTTAGGTTTAGGCAAGGGTCATGCATTTAGTTGTAATTATTCGGGTTAGGGTAAGAGGCTGTGGGATGTCAAGGAGTGTTTTCACAACTATAATAAGGCTAATGTGTGAGTGTGTGTGTGTGTGTGTGTGTGTGTCTGTGGGTGTTTGGTGTGTGTGTTTGGTGTGTGTGTCTGTGTGTGTGCCAGAGAGCAAGGTAAGGGGGGGAAAAAGCAGGGATGAAAGTGAGAGGGAAGGTCACTTCTCCTTCCCACACATCATAAAGCCTTGTCCTCTCTCTCTCTCTGTTCTCCTCCTCCTCCTAATGACTCTGCCTCCTTCCCTCACTGCCCTCATCCTTTCTTCCTCTCCTCTGCCTCTCCCTCCGTTCCACATTAGCATCCTCTCCACTCTGCCAGGTTGCTAATGTATTCCAGCCTACAAAGAGCTGAGAAGGGAGGAAACGTCAAATGAATAACTTATAGGGAATCACAGCACCGTCTCTCACCTGCTAAAAGCTAAAGAAGGCCCAACAAAACAAGCACCTCCCAGGGGCCCCCCTCAGCCCTCCCTATCTGTCTAAAGTGATTTCAACAGCCCCCCTCCTCCTCCAGATTTTCAGTGAAGTTTGAGAAACAAGGGCACCGTGGATGTTTTTTGATGCTGTAGTTGTTTATGTTTTGGAACGGGCCTGGAATAAGTAGTTAGTGAGTGTGGGTTTTTTGGGAGATTCTCAGAGGAGAATTTGATTCAACAAGAAGATACCGTCTTTTTCCCTCCTTTCTCCCCCTATTTGTTTTGGCAAATTTCTCCTCGACTGTTGGACTCGCCCACTGTGAACCTGGAGGATGAAGACGACCAGGTCTCACCAGGATGACCCTGAGGTTCACTCTGTCCTGGCCTCAGCTACATCTCACTCCCTTTTGCACAGATGTCCCACACTGAGATGCTAGAGAGACAAGGACGACTCATTGACCCCCAGCCTGAACATACTGCCCTCTATGTTGATGGGGCATCCAGTCGGAGCATCACAGATACCTGCAGTGGAGGGCAAGTGATTCCACCTGTCACCCAGTCACACTTTCTTTCACCCATATTCCCTTTATATGCTAAAAAAAATGATGCAAACGACAAAGACAACTAAGCAATCTCAAACCTGTTCAAGTGAGCATACTACAGGATTTAAAGTCCTCAAAATGAGTTTTCCTTTGACTGTAGCCATTTTCAGAACTTCGGATAATGTCCCGGATGTTGGGGTGCGGAGCTTTAAGATATAAGGAATACAACCTGAGATTGTCACTGGGTCAGTTGCATTCATTACAACAGGAAAATGGTGGAAAAACATTTGGCTAGAGCATTCGGGAGGCAAGGCATGACGGATGCATTCTCCCGCTGAAATCTTGTGTTTTTGTCTGACATTATGAAAAACTCTCCAATCTTGCTGTCTTTCCGAACTGGCAACATAATCAGCATCTTCTACGTGTATAATTCTTTTATTTCAATTTGTTTTATTTGCGTGTGTAGAAAACATCATGAACATGGCAACTCTGTAGGTTTAACAGATATTTTCCTGCTGTAAAATGTATTGTCGCCTGGGGGGGATTTGTTTTCACAGTCATTTCAGTCCAATCAATACAAACTGAAACATTTCAGCAGAGGCAACCCATCAGACAGAGGCAAACTACCGAACATCACATGAAACATAAAACATGCCGCACACAAGTCACAACTCACAAGTTGCAACTCACCACAGACAAGTCTATGTGGCTGACTCTGACATTTGTGGGGCATTTTACCAAGCGACTGGCAGGAACACTTACTCAAAATGTCACGACCAACTGACTGCTTCTCACATAAAGTCCCCCTGAAATTTTCAGATGAATGTCCGGAGTTCGGTGCATATCTGAATTGTGAGATTTATTATGATATCATCTTCTGATTGTAGATAAGCTGCAATCGGCTTTCAGAAGAAGATGCAAAGCTCAACCTTGATATGAGCTCAGGATGTGATGAAGGATGTGTCATAGTGAGGAAACCGATGTACTTTTCTTGCCACTGATGATAATGTAGACAGTTAATCATTTACCTTACGATAACAAAACATATGATTTGTTTTAGTAATTCAAATACCAAAGGCAGCTATAAATCCATGCATCTGCCCCCATCTGTTCACATAACTCACTATCCACCTATTCACTCATTCACACTGAGTGGCATGGTGCCGGGTCTGAAGTGTAGCTGGGTGGCTATCGGCACGCAGCTATACGGCTAAAAGACTGCCGGTTTCAATGGTGGGGCTTCATTAGTCTAGACAAGCACAATTCAATTAGATTTCAATTAGTCCGACGGTGGAGGTCAGAGACGCGGTGGGTTCCCCAGTAATTAATCCGGAGTCGAGTTGAGCTGATCTAAACTGAGCCGAGGCAGGCGTAGCGGGGACATGTAGATGGATGGATGGGCACAACACACACACACAAACCCTGTGGCCAGTGTGGGAGGGAGTGGTGAAGGGGGAGGGCGTGATAGAAGAGGGCAGGGGGGGTGTCTGCCAACAGATCCCCACTGACCTTGATTCACACCACACACACTCAGTGGGGGAGGGAAGGAGGGGGATGAAGGAGGGATGAGGGATAGATAGTGATCTGGCACATGCAGATACACACACACACACACACACACACACACAAACAAACACATTACTGTGAGTACAGTTAAAGGCACACAAACAAATGCACAGATTCACACTATAAGGATACACACAGAACACACGTGGGAATGGGTGAAGGGATGGATGGATGGATTTACAGAAAAAGGCAGGAGAGAGATAGATAGTCGTCTGACAGACAGAGGGATGGATGGTCAGAGCGATGGAGGGAGTGATAGACTAGTCTGACATTCTTACAGAGGAATGAAAGAACGAGCAGAGAGACAGATGATGAAAGAGCGGCATCGATGCTGACTGAGAGAGATAGGCGACCATTCATCCGCCTGACACCGAGGGGATGGGAGGAAGACGGAGAGGGAAAGACAGAGAGAGAGAGAGAGACAGCGAGTCACGCCGCTTTTGCTTTACTCAACACAGCCCGGCTGCTCTGCCCTGTGCTCTGTCCGTCGGTCTGTGGCAACACTGCTCCCACCATCTGCTGCTGCCATGAGCGCACAGACAACATACTCATGCGAATGCACACAAACAAAGTCGTGCTGGCAAGTTGCATCAGCAGCACAAAGTCACATGACAAAGCCCATAGTCGCAGATTAGGATGATACGAGAGATTTGAGTGATAACCATTGGTGTCAACATAATGTCCTCTGTAGTGTGCTGCTGGGAATGACTTGAATTTATTCTATAGAATTTTTTTCTTCTGGTTTGACAGTTGTATGTTTTTGACTGAGGTTAATAGGCCGTTAAGTTATAAGGAGAAATTCCCTGCCTGTGCTGAGCCCTGCAAATGAGTTCATGCTTTTTAGCAAAGGTAGAGGGTCTAGCTCAAGGACACTTCAGCAGGTTAGAATAAAACTGAGGGGATCAATGTGCATCGGTCTGCAATGTTTACAAAGATGGAGCCATCAGCAAGTCATGCCGTATGTACACCAGAGCAAACATTTGTTGTTTGTGTGTGGGTGTGTGTGTGTGTGGGTGTGTGTCTCCTGGTCTCTTCTGTATTGTGACAGATGGCAGCCCAGACTGTTAGAGGTCCAATAGCACATTATGAAGGGCCAAAAACAGCCGACCGCCTCCTGTGTTTTCTTGTGTGTTTAAGTGTATGTGTGTGTGTGTGATTCTGTAGTATGTGTGTGTGTGTGTGTATGTGTGAGTGTGTGTGTCTGTTGTACGTGTGTGTGTGTGTACATGTAGTCAGTATAGGGGATCCTGAAACTCAAAACTGATCCGGTTAATCTAGGAGGTGGAGGCTGAGGAGGGGGGGAGGGAAGAACAATTTGCGCACTAACACACTCACACACAATCACAAACAGACACACACACAAACACCATGTGGGACAGCAGTCAATCACAATTTGGAGGAGCTGGCACGGGCAAGCAGAGAATTAGGAAGGATTATCTACGGGGGGAGGGGGGAGGTGAAGGGAGGAGTGGCGGGTGAAGCCTATTTTACTGTATCACATAACACAATGGAGCTGGGACCCAGTGTCCACCACCATCACCTTTCTGTCTTTGTCTGTCTACCTATGCGTTTGTGCGTGTGTGTGTGTGTGTGTGTGTGTGTGTGTGTGTGAGTGTGTGTGTGTGTGTGTGTGTGTGAGTGTGTGTGTTTGTGTGTGTGTTTGTGTGTGTGTGTAGGTTGATCCACCTGTCTGTAGCATTATTGATACAAAAAAAGAAAAAAAGAGATCGATATCAATCAGTGGCAGGAGGACCTGAAGATGTGTCGAGATTATTATAAACTAAGATAAAGCATCTCACTCAGGGATACAGTGTCTGGCTCAGTATCAGTTCTGTGTGTCTGTGTGTCCCTCACATGGAAGTTCTCTGTTCAAGCAGCTGCTTGTTTTTCCACCAGTGGCAGCGGCTGCATGAGAGAGACAGCAACTGGGAAACAGATGCAGGTCTGGGAGTGATTGGGAAAGAAATGATTGTATCTGTCTGCTTGTCATCTATCCTTTTAGCCCCTGGCACACTTTCTACCAACACATGAGTGTTCACACGGAATCAGCAGGCATGCCTATGCATGGGCGCAACCATCCAAACAAAACAGCTTCTCTGTCACCTCGCTCTCCGTTTTTCTCTCCCTTTGTTCTTCACTTCTCCTTCTTTAACCCCCTTTGTTCTTCCTTTTCTCTGTGTGTGTCTGAGACAGGCACAGACACTGTGATAGCACATGAAATAGTAATTGACTGGTGAAATATTTAGGGAAAAGTCATGTGAATAGATGAGAAGTGTGACAGAGGAGTGGAGTGTGTTTATGTGTGTCTGTGTGTGTGTCTGTGTGCGCGTGTGCGTGCGTGCATGCATGCGTGCATGTGTGTGTGTTTGTTTGCTTGGGAACACAAGAGAGTCAGTCTTTTACGATGGACGGTTGGCAGTAGGCGTGGCTAATGCTTGGCGCTGGTGCAGTCGTCATAACAGACATAACAATCACGGTTTCATGTTTGGGATACGCAAAATGCCGGCTTTCATGCTAATGCTAGTTATTGATGCAAAGCTACACAGAAGTTAATGGGACACTAAAATACACGATCAGATGGACCAGGTTCACCACCAGCCTCCTTTTACATATCAAAATGATTTGATTTAAAACCAGTCTTTGGTTTAAACATGATTTCATTGGCTGGTGCCTCCGCATGAAAAGTTGAGCTCTTTGCCACCTTCTGCCCTGCGCAGCGCGAGCCACACAACGAATCAGAATCACAATCCGTCTGTCAGTTGAATGATCAGATGGTCAGTCCACTGCTTAACCAGTCAGTCGATCACAGAGCGATCCAGTTAATGCTGCAGCTCACCAGTCAGCCACTAAGCCAGCGCTGGATTACAAATCAGGGAGAGATTGGCAGCCAAAAGAGTGTCTGGACTCCATCCAAGCCTCGCTCTGATCATTTCTTTTAATGACAAAGAAAAGAAAACAACACAGGATTTGGGGATAGAGAAGGGCAGAAAGCAGACGTATCTGGGTGTCTGCGGATGTCTGCGTCGAAAATGTTGGCTGCTCTGACTTTGATTTGCTTGATCTGTGGGGTCGTCTCACTGCGGCTGTATTGTTGTCACTTGACTTTTTGCCATTTTATGGGGTTGCCTTGGAAATGCGGGATGAAATTAAATGCAAACAAGACGAGAACAAAGACAAGAAGGGGAGAATGTCATCTGCAGGAGGTGACAGCAATGTGCTGTGCTGTTTACTGTACATGGCTTTCATTACAGCCACAAATGTTGAGGGGGGGGGGACAAACTGCCCAAGTGAGCCAAAAAACTAGATAGGTCCACTTTGTGCGAGAGCAAATAGCAAACAGTTGAATGTACAAAGTCAAAAGTCCAGCAATCACATGCACACGAAATTAACGTGCAAATTCCATCCCGTGCACTTTCAATACATAAACACATCAGAATCCAACATAAAGACACACACAACCAGTCTCACTGTGGGATCTGCACTCATTAACCGAGCATATGTGATTTCTGTGGCCACATATTTGGCATTAGTTTGTTTACTTGGCCGTAGAAATAAAGTGTTACCCTACTCAAGGCCAAAGGAGAAGGAAGCCATCAGCACTCTCACACACACACACACACACACACACACACACACAGATGATTAAATATTTTGATTGCAATGATTTTCAAACCGTTTCTTAAACTGTACCACACACACAGGCAGCTCTTGATTCTTTGGCATTTCCCTCTCTCCTCCTGATACTATCTCAACATCTGTTTAAGTGTCATAACACACATTTCCAAAGCAGAGTGACTGAAGGATTTTAATTGACGATGTAACAATGATGATCAGAGGAGTTCTTTATTCAGTATTTCTGCATCTCTGGAACAAAATGAAACACCTTTAGAAACTAAACTCTGCCCCTCATTCTCTTTGGCTCTCACTCTCACTCTCTCTCTCTCTCTCTCTCTTTATTGTGGAAATGTTGAATAAATGGTCTGATCTTCATCCTTCAGACTTCAGCCGCCACAACTCTTACAGCTGGGGGAATATTTGTACTATACGTACACGCAGCCACGCACACACCCACACACGGCTCTGTGAGTGTACACAAAGCTTTCTTTTCTGCTGTCTAAAATGAATGTAGAGAGGAACACAAACCTGTGTGTGTGTTTGTGTCACTGGGGTGGGGCAGCCAATCAAGAGCCAGTACATTCACAGCAACAGTCGAGGTCGTACTGGGACATTTTATTGTTATTGTTGTTAGCGCACACACACACATACAAACAGACACACACAAGCAAACCACCATCGCTCTCTTTCCCCCTTTTTCTTCCAGATGCAATCACACACTCTAAGAGCTACACACTAACACACATGCACAAGTAATTTTACAGGAACACAAGGACAGATACACACACATACTTGGGGCAAACACACAGCAACACGTGTACTTACACACAGAGGCACTTAACACTTAAGCGCTAATGTACTCTATAAAGAAAATTGCAAAAACATCTCAAATATAAGAACACGTACATGCATGTGCAGACACATTTACACACGTCTGACCCAGTAAACAAGGCAACACGCACTGTTCATACAAGAATGTAAAAACCAACACAGCATCGAGGAACAAGTTCTGATAACGCTGCCCCAGCCTTGGATGTACATGTTATCTATTTATACAGCAGACACTGTCCTCATCATGTCCACAGGGATGTTAAGAGCAGCAGCACTCAGGCCAGCTCTCAACTCTGCAGCTCACATGTAGACGATGATGTCTGACACATTACGTCTACTGAACAGAGTGCTGCTGTGTCTGTTTACTAGGACTACACAATTAATCATAAAAATCATGGTCTCGATTCACACCCACACACGATCACATTTGTAATTAACAACAATTCCGCTGCATTTTTATTTTAATCAGCTGCTCCCGCCACCCACGAAATGATGCATTATGTTTGCTTTGTCCCTCAACCAATGACATCCCAGTATGGCGCCACTTAGTGAGGAAAAACAGGAAGCTGGTGAAATAGAGTGACTGAGAGAAAAGTGGAGAGAACTCTGTGTTCAGAACATATAAACAATAATTCTCCAGAAGAAAACCCCTCTGATAATAGGAGTGAATCGACAATCTCAAGTCTAAACAAGACTTTTCTTACGTAATCAGGCCGCTCTACTGTTGACTGGGAACCAATGTGATGTGTGTTCATATTTTACATGACTGTGACTATTCTTCAGCACAAACATAATTCATAATTTTGTTGAATGTCCAACCTTGTATTTGTCCTTTAGTTTCAGATCATGCCACAGTGATAAAAAAAAATGACTTTGTGTGTGCAGCAGCCAAAGGAGACTTCGGTCACAAATGGTCTAACCTCTGATTAGTGGCTGTTTAACAATCTTTTTGTTTTTGGAAAATGGTAATCAATACTTCAAAGTATATTACTTTTGCAGTGCAATGGCTAAAGCATACATTTTTAAAACTCCCTGAAATTTAAGCCAGTAATACAGCGAAAATAAAAATGATGACAAATACATGCTAAGACTATTTCTCTGAAATATGTGTAAGTAAAGGGGGTGAGAGGAAGTGTATAATCCTGCTGTGCACATAGATTAAAGAAACTGGATGAAATGCATATTTTATGAGAAACCCTGATTGGAATTTACAAACAAATACTTGCACATGCACACGTGTATGTACATAAACATGCATCCACAGACACTCACATAAACTCTGGAACCACAAACACACGCATGCATGTGTGCACAAACACACACAACTGTTCTTTGCACCCTCACACCTCTCCACCCCTCTCATAGCAACACCAGAAATAAAGTTCCACTGGTAGCAGAGGGCTGCAGAAGAAGGTGGAGGAAACAGAGAGATGAAAAAGACTGAGGGAGAAAAACAGAAGGGAGAAATAGGGAGTGAGAGACAGAGGCTATCGATTGGCTGGAGTTGGCTCAATCTGGGATTGAACTTTATCACAAACACAGAGATCGCAGAAGGAAGCTCTCTGATACGCCTCTAAAGGAGAGAACAGAGGAATGTTCACACCAGTCTTCCATTGCATCTCTCATTCATTTTCATTTCTACTTCCACCCCCAGCCGAGCCTTTTTAAAGAAGTCTCTCTCTCTGACTTCTTTCTCCCTCGCGTCGCTTACATCTTTCACTTTCGCCCTTTGTTTTTCACTTCTCTCTTGTTCAGATCGGCGTCTCTCTTCCAGCGGCTGGCTCATTAGCATTCTCTCTGTACATATAATTGATTCCTCATGCCTTCTTCTTGTGAAAATGTCATTCATAATTCCGTGTGATAGCTAGCTGGCTGGTTGCTGGCTAGTTGGCTGGCTGACTGGCTGGGTGAGTGGTTGGCTGGCTGGCTGGCTGACTGAGAGGCAAAGTGGTCACAGACCCAGTTTGTATCAGATACAAAGAGACTGACAGCAAAATGTGATGATATCAACCGGACAGGGGCCTGAGTCAGACCAAGTCTAAGCTGCAATTCATCCCGTTCTTTAAACCCTCACTTCATCCTGGCAGGTTAATTAAAGGCAGAGTCTCCCTGCTGATGACTGGTGAAACTGAACAGGGCAAAGTGACTTGAAGCAGATGCACTCATGACCTTTCTTAGTGGTAATGGAAAGGAATTAAGTGGAACTTAACTATCAGTCAGCATGTGTGTGTGTGTGTGTGTGTGTGTGTGTGTGTGTGTGTGTGTGTGTGTGTGTGTGTGTGTGCGTGTGTGTTTGTGTGTGTCTGTGTGAGTGAGTGCATTCGCTTAGCAACAGAAATCAGCAAATGAACAGCTGACAGGCGTAAAAACACTTCATCACACCTGCACACAGACACACACACAGACACAAACACACTGCCATTGGACACAAGCAGTTCTACACACACGCTGTGCACACACACACCACACACTAATGGACACAATGTACACATGCAAGCTGAGGCTAACTGTGTCATGCCACCTACACGCTTAACCCTCAACACGATTTCAAAGGCACCTGGTGGCAGCTGACAGAGGTGTGTGTGTGTTGTGTGTGTGTGTGTGTGTGTGTGTGTGTGTGTGTGTGTGTGTGTGTGTGTGTGTGTGTGTGTGGTTCAGATATTACTCAGGTTGTGGGGAACTTAATCAGTTTAACCAGTCACAATATGGGGACTTGTCTTCCTTATGATGGTGGAGACGTTTAAAGCTAGTGATATTAAGGTTAGGGTTTGGGTTAGACAAGTAGTAACTGTGTAATGTCCTCTGAAGTCATGTGGACACGACTGTGCGTGTGTGTGCATTACAGGGAATGTACACACACACACACACACACACACACACACACTCACACACAGACACATCTCACTCCTCATGTTACACTACAGTCCCTCTATCTAAACAGTATGGAAAAGACAGGATGAAAAACGACGGAAAGAAAAAGACACGAAGACTTTAAGCATTGACCCAGAAGCACAGAGGACACGTGAGGAAGAGACCAAGTGAAAGTGAAAAAAGAGGAAAAACGCAGAAAAAAGAGAGCAGAAAAGCGTGAAGGGGCCGGGAGCGAAACGAGGACACGAGAGAGAAGCAACAAGGCAAATTAGGGACATAAAAAGTGACAGCGGCAGACATGGAGGGAGATGGAGGGACGGAAGGAGAAGGGAGTGAGACGGACAGGAGACAGAGACATGAGGAGGTACTTACCGGATGCCTGCCCTGAGGGTACATGATCCCAGGAGACGAGAGGCTGCCAGTCCGTTTGATGGCCAGGTTAGTCCCCTGGCCCTCCACTCCTCCGCCCTCCACTGGTTACACAGTCTGACACACACACTCTCTATCAGTAAGTCCTCAGCTGGACACGGCGGTCGTCCCTCTTCCACAGTCTTTGTATTCGTGATGTGAGTCTCTGTTGACACACGGCTAGAGAGCTCTCAGTCCGTCGGTAGGTTTCTCCAACACTGTCATGATTAAACAGAGCGCCAGACTTTACCTCCTCCTCCTCCTCCTCCTCCTCCTCCTCCTGCTGCTGCTTCTTCTTTTCTCAGTGAAACCAAAGTCTCAGTTTTCCCTCCTCCTCCTCCTCCTCTTCCTTGTCTTCCTCTCAGTGTCTCTCCCTCTTTCCTCACCCTGTGATCAGTCAAGGTCCACACGTAGTGTCATGACACGGAGAATGTCATCCAGGCAAGTCCTCTCTCTCTTCCTCCCTCCTCTTCCTCCCTCCTGCTCCGCGTGCCCCCCTGCGCCCGGCCGTCCAATGGCAAAACACACAAACATAAACACACGCGTCCGAACAGTCTCCGCCGCCGCCTACTACTGCCGCAGAAAACAGAAGAGGAAGGAGGAGGAGAAGAAGAAGAAGATGAAGAAGAAAAAGTAGGAGGGAGGGTGAAGGGATAGAAGGAGAGAGAGAGAGAGAGAGAGAGAGAGAGAGAGAGAGAGAGAGAGAGAGAGAGAGAGAGAGAGAGAGAGAGAGAGAGAGAGAGAGAGAGCTTTGTTTTTAATCTAAATGTGGAGGGAAAAAACGCATTCAGAGAGGAAAGCAGGAAAGAACAGCAGGTCAGTGGAGGATCCAGCGGGCTTTTCAGCAGCAAGCCCTAGACTGTAATATATTGTGCCTGTTGGCTTCAACACAAACATGACAGGCTGCTAAAGCTCCTCTTAAGGTGGAACTGAGTAGATAGAGACACCCAGTCACACTCTGAGAGAGAGGGGGAGAGAGAGATAGAGAGAGAGGCAGAGGGAGGATGGAGATGGATCCCTTTTCAATTGTGGTCAGACAGAGAAAGCAATCAGTCATGCACAAAGACTCAAACTGATATGAATCGGGATTCACACACTAACACACACACATTCTGACACACACGCAAATTCATGACAGCTATGTGGACACAGTACAACAACAACACACACACACACACACAATACCGTAGTCGTACTTTTGGGGGACATTACATAGACTTGCAATCATCTACTGGAGACTATATTTGGAAAAATCACGTTAACGTTATACCTCAAATCAGGACAACAGCACCGAAAGTTGAGAAAATTTGTACACAACTTGCTGTAGTCATCACTTATAAACCAAGTAGTACAATCGTACAATCGGCTCTCCGTTGTTTTTTATGCAATCTGTGAAAAAGCTCTTATATACCGCCATTTTATTCAAGTGTTTTTATGATTGACATGCATAGGTTTTTTGGACCTGATACATTTTTTCTTGCTATTCGTTAACTATATTAACGAAAGAGTGTTGGTTAAGGAAAGAGGTGTTGTTGAAACACTTTGCCATTTTCTTTACAGCACCTGTGTTTTTGTCCACATTTCAACTTCAAAGCTCATGAACATATCAAAGTCTAAAAAACGACCAGGGGGCATGTGAAGGCACTGTTACATTAACCCCAGCATTACTACTACTGGCCCAACCTTTCCCCCCATTGGAGACACAGTTAGCCTCAATTATGTCCCCAACGGTAGCATATGACAGAGAAACACACACACACACAGTTGCACATACACACATAACAGTTATTTGGAGTGATACGTTTATTGCCCAGTTAACACCTCGCATTGAGATGTGTCTCGGATGATTGGGCAGCCATCCAGTCATACTTAATTACAAATAAATCCAGGTGTAAACACACTCAGGTTGCATGAGTGGATGCCACTGATCCAAATGACAAACCTCCAGAGGAAGTGGGCTGCGGGGTATCGCATCCGGATGTTTGTTGAGAAAAAATATAGAGTCAGGTAACACACAACTACTCCCCATCACTGCAGAGTGAGCAGGTAAATCGAGTCAAAGCCTACAGAACACATAATAACAGGACATCTAAGTGGAGGCACTTAATTTGACATTCAAACCACTAATGATACGCCAGTGACAATAATTAGACCTCTGCCTTGATCTGATTATTATCAAGTACTTAGCATCCACACTGCTTGATTTTCCTCTCCTCAGATAAGACATTTCGTGGATTTGAAGATAAACAACTATGTGCAATGTGGAAACGTTTGATCTAGGACACTATCAGGATACAAGTCACAAGTCTCAATTCACATGTGTCGGAGAGAAAATCCTATGCACCAAAACAAAAGTATATAAGGTTCTCAATCTGATATTATTATACACACAGATCTGAAATGGTGCAGTAGAAAACCAGGCAGTGTCCTGCTTAAGGTCTTTGACAAATGGCTTTAGGAGGAATCATTCTCAACGTAAAACATTAATAGTGTCCAAAATGTATGTTTTTTTTCTTGCTGCTCTCTATTGCTGGATGAAAAGGTAATATTCATTTACTTTATTTTCTGCCCGTGCTGTTTACAACATCTGGACTTCTTAAATGGCATATTTTGTGGGGGGGAAAATAAGCACTCATTAAACTTTTCTCTCAGCGGCGACGGTGGCTTATTTTGAATAAACGAACGAGCTTGGCAGCTACCAAAAATCAAATCCACAGCCAACATGACAGAGTGCCACCTCCATAAACCTAATCAACAGAGAGGACAGGAACTGCTCCTTAAAGTACAAGTCTCATACTGTGAAGTGATATCTGGCAAAACTGCAGCACAGAAACGCCATCGCAACGTCCACTCACTGCCAGAGATGTCATCAAAATCAATATGTCGAGAATCTGGAGGATTACTACTGTAACACCCCACAAATATCCCTGCTACAGCGAGATAAAAATGTCTGCCTGCCTACTTTTGACTGCTGGCTCTGGTGCACATGTTATTTACAGGACTGCCCAGAATGGACCAGGACCGACCTGGTATTTAAAGCCCTTCCATGTACAGTACACCAGTCTGGTAGTGCCGTCTTTTGGCGCTGTCTGTAATGAGTTTAACCGGAGTAGCTCCCACTTTGAACTTTGTCAGACGGCCATTAATCCGACACTGTAGAATCTGACACAGTCAGCCTTGGCATCAGTGGACGGTTTCCAGTAAGACAGAAACTGCATTTTATAATGAGCAGGTTAGCCAGGGGGCAGACCCAAAGCCTCAATTAAGGTCACATACCCACACTGTGTTATCCAATGCAGTCTATTAGCGAACAGTAGATCCTTTTTTGGGGAAACCTAATGCAGTCCTGTGTTAGCGTCCAGCAAAACTACTCTCTCACGTGTGGAGGGGCAGATGAAGAATGGTTCATATTTTTTCTTGTAAATACTTTTGTTCTTACACAATTTCATATACTTTGTAACTTAAAGATATCTCAGCCCATCCATGCATATGCTGGACTCACTGGTAGGCATAGAGCTAACATTTGACATTGAGTGCGACTGATGCTCAGTAGCGGCACGACCGCCATAACAAGAACACAGCTTCATACACACAGCAAAGCTGGACTCGAGCTAACGTGCTATGCTAGCAATCAATACAATGCCAAAGAGAAGTTGATGGGAAACAAAATGATGAACTCACAACAGGTTGTCCAGCTGCATTTGCCTCCTCTTTTGTGATTTGATGGCTAGTTTGATTTGAACACGATTTGATGGGCTGGAACCACAATTTTGGAGGTGGAGCTGATAGATGTTGAAGAGCATTTATTTTTTCTTAAGGAGCAGGAAGGAAGAAAAGAAAGACGACGTCCGCTCTACAATCACAACTCTTACGGTCTGCGTCGCCTAAACGCGTAGTTACATCTGTGGGGGGGTGTACGTCAGGGCGTAGGGCTCTGAGTGGGGTGCACGTCTACGTGTAGGCTACGGTGTAGCTTCGACACAGAGGCATGAGTTGGGCTTAAGACAAAAGCAAGACGTCAGTGGGTGTCAGTGGGTTTTTGGCCCAGGCTGAAAGGGTCCCTATAAAGAAAGCGTTGACATGAGATGTAGTCAATGGAATAAACTAAAAGATGAATAAATAAGCAACCCACTGGCCTTTAACAGTAGCATTGGAAAGTATTATTTTTAATTCATACTATGAATCCTGCGTAACTTGAGCTTTATAGCCTTTCCACTCTTAAAAATCAAGTATGGAGTCAGACGGTAACAGATGCCAACAATTGTGCAAAAAAAAACAGTTTCACCATCTGGCTAAAAATTTCAACTTGTAAACACTCAGCCATCCAAATCAGTCATATTCGAATCATCAGTCTACCCCAGCACAAAATGGTCGTGAGGCAGAACCAGAGCACTTTCACACCTAATAAAGTAGACCTTGTCCGTATACCTGCTGATATAAGCACAAATGGACAGGCCTAAAATCTTATTTTGTTGTAGAACCACATGCAGAGCAGCCCCTCATTATTCAGCTCTGACTCTGTCTCTCTCTCTCTCTCTAACAACAACTGAATTTTTCTTTGCAGGCAGCAATGATGCACATGTTTATTTATATAACATAGAGCAGGGAGGTGAGATGCAGTTTTACTGTCTGTACTGATGTACTTAGCACAGTCCAGTTTTGATTTGACCACATGTTACCAGGTATGAACAGGGCCTATGTTGCCTGTCCACACACTGTGAGAATACATCTTCACAGATGGGAAACAGAAAGGATTTCCACAGCACGACTCCTTTACTTTTTTGAAACTCTCTGTTTGTCTTTCGCTCTCCTTCTCTCTCCTGCTCTTCTTCCCATCTGCCTTCACTCAGTAGCTCTCTTCCAGGCTTCTCTTTTCACACAGACACACACTGTCATTCAGTGGTGCACACCCCACTCCACCACTACCACATCCATCAGCACCATTCCCCACGTAGCCCATTGCACTAATCAGCATTATCTAATTGTCTAGAATGGATTACACAGGTAATTATTCCCCAAACTCCTCACCCTGGATTTCAGACAGACAGATGGTCAGGCATACAAACACAGACACAGACAGGCATCAACCACAGACTGTGTACAGGCACAGACATCAACACAGCACAGACATGATGAAGGGTGACTGACAAGTTTGTGGCCCAAGCTAGAAGACAATGAGAGAGGGTTTCAGTGGAAAAGTTTTTTTATGCAGCTGTGTCAGAAAAAATACTACAAAAATGTACAGTTTAACTTTATTTTATCTCCCAAGAGATGCTGAAAACTAGCAAACAGACTGATGCCTCTCTATAGATAACATACATTGAAAATACAGTATTTATTTTCCGGACCTCTGGTCAAACTTAAGGGGAAGTCGGCTGAGGTGATCCACAGAGGAGCATCAGCACCTTCAGCATCTGAAACACAGAGAAACGGAATGAGCTCCCACCACAGGTACAGCAAAGACATATTGCTCCAGCACGCAAAGCTTTAAACTGCAGTGTTAAAACGTTTTTTTAAATAAAGTTACTGACAAAACCACAGGTGAGTGGTAGAATCTTGTGGTGAATTTGAATGTTGCATCTGAACACCCCTCACCTCCCCCTCCACTTACAAACATGATAGAATCTGTGGTAGCCTTCAGTTGTGATAAAAACTCAAAGGGTGATTAGTTTGTCCAGTTTGGGCTAAAAATGGCAGCCTCTGTAGAGTTAACCTACTCCCCATGTATATATAAAGTATTTATATATAAAGGCCCCATTCTAGGGTACAGAAAACCACAACTTGTACCATTGAGATGAAAAACACAGATCATTTTATATTCCATTTCTGCCAATAGATCCCGTTCACCTAAACCTTCCACATTGAACCTTTATCATTGCCTCTCACATCATCTTTAGACCTGTTATACCTTCAGACCAGTTCACCTCTCAGTTCTGGTTCCCTGTGTTCAGTCTTACAGCCACAACGGGATCCAACGTGGAACCAGACTCTGCCTTCATACCTTTTCATAAACAGTCTATGTTTCATGCTCTCACGTCTCAATTTAGCCTGAACACACTCGACCTCATCTCGTCCGTTCCACCTTAAGAGCTCTTCCTCGTCTCGGGGCTCTCTCTGCGCGCTGATTGGACGACAGCGTTCTTCCGTTTGCCAATCCGCATCGAGGAGCCCCACGTTGGGTCCCAATGTCACGAGGCGAGCCGACCAATTGCGAGACGACCCGGGCGCTGAACGGGTGTGGGCGGAGGCGGTGGAGGGGGGAAGGAGGCTGACGAGTCTGTGGGGGATTGTGGGCATTGAAGTTCCAATTATTCTGCACACGCACATGCACACGCACGCACACACGCTGTCAGTCACGCTACATAAATGCTCAGTAAATTCCACCGTTAATGTCAGTCCCGCTGCGTGCGTGCACACACTCGCACACACGCGCACACTCACCCAGTAGGTAATCACTACATTTATGAGTTGACTGAAGTCCCCTTCGAAATTAAACACTTTGACCATGTTTCTTTATTTTATTTCAAACACTGAAAAATAAATTGATAAATATGCCTTTGCGTGCATGAATTAGAACAACGAGGAAGAACATTGAGGAACATAAGTCCTGACCTGGATACATGAAACCAGCAGGATCTGGGTCTCCTACTTGGAATTATTGCAGCTTTCAATTTTTCTTTCTTTCATTTCTTCTTTCTTTCTTCCTCCATTCCTTCGTGCTGTATGGATTTAAAAATATGAATACAAATTGTACACATGTCCGGCATCAGACGACATAAACAACAGGTTGATCTGTTGGCCCTAATAACTCACTCTCTTATTTTTTCTACATTAAATGAAAGGACAAAAACACACACACACTAATACACACACACAAACACACGCACACACACACACACACACACACAAACACACACACACACACACAGTGGCTAAACACTACTTTTATTGGTTGTGAGTAAAGACAGATTCAAAATAAGCGTCATATTATTTGACCATTTCTCTTTATTTTACTTTAAATGCTGGAAATGTTAAATAAGTAAATTAGCCTTTGCATTCGTATATTTAAATAAAGAGAGAATATGGAACGACATTAATCTTAACCTGGATACCTGAGCCCAGGTGTGATATATGTCTTTAAAACCATAACCTGCAGGATCTGTTCATTTGAAATACTGCAGCTTTCTTTCATTTCATTTTTACCGTTCTTTCCTGTCTTCATTCATTCCTTCCTGCTATAAAGCCTTAAATGTATAATTACAACTTGTAGACTTCCAACAACTGGATGGTCTGATCATGTAGTTGCGCCTAATTTCCCTCCTTCTCTTATTATCTTTGACACACTCCATCTCTGGTGTTCTTGTTGCATGCGTCTCCTTTCAGAGTGATACTGTGATATTTGCTGCGTCTAGACACACTCCACCATGATCGCTCCCTTCACTGAGCACATTTTACAACGCGGCTGCAGCAGAGTGAAAATAAAAACTTGCTGACTCCCGGTTTACTCACTCACTTGTCTTGTCTTCACTAGTGCAGAAGGCTGACCCAAAGATTTATGGATGGGGTACTTCAAATTGTCTCTCTGAGGATACTGTCATATTTAAGAATGTTTGGCTGTGGAATGCAATATGCACGGCTGGGAATGAAGTTCTCTCTGCTTATTAAAGGAAACATTGACGCTGGAGTGAGATAATCTCACGCTGTGATGTTTCTGACCTGACATCACATGCAGTGCTGTGATACCTTCTTATGAAAGCTGCAGTTCTTGGAGAATGAGGCATCTTTCTTCAACCCTTCTTGAGCTGTAGAGTGTGTCTGTGATTGTTGACTGCACAACTGTGTCACTTAAATCTGACATTTACCTCCTTTGTTTTACATTGTTTGAATCAATCAGCCTTTAAACGCCTGCACGCTCAGACTCTCCTGCTCGTTTGAAGAGGACAGATATGACATGAACACAGCAACAGGATACCTCTTCAGAAAACCTCCAACACCGATCTGTTTATTTAGTTGGATTGTGCAGAATGAAATCCACTAGCTAAAAATGAATTTTATGCGAGGGTTTTGTATTGTGTTGTTATTTTTGATGTCATTGATTTTGACATCAATGTGTTCCTAGTTCTATTTATTTCTAATCTATTCCGTAATATCCAAATTCCACCCATGGCGATCAATGAATGATTATCATATCTTATCTTATCTTACTGTCCTCTCATTTTCAACGGTAATATCTACAAATCAATGTACTAAAACTGAAATTCCGATATAAAAAATCAAATCGCTCCTGTGTCTTCAGCCTCACGCAAGTCAAATGTTTTTCCTTTGCCCTAAGAAGAGATCATGTGCAAAATCTAAAGCCCCTTTTCCACTGGTGTGAAAACCAACTCACACCCACTGGCATGTTGTATTTTGCCTACAATGGGCACACATACAAACAGCATTCACTCTAGGGTCTAATTAGGTTTTTTAATTTGACAATCTAGATGTTAACGCTGCACCTTTTCAGATACATCATGACGAGCACTGAACCTCAGGGCGTTGGCGCTCAATAGCTAAGAATGTTTGTTTACTTATTGTTTTTTACATCTTGGGAACAACATTGGACAACCATTTTTCTTGACTATCGTGATGCAAAACTGGCAGCACAGTGAGGTTTACGACACGTAGGTTACAGGCTGCCAATGGTTCCTGGCGAATAAAGGTAAAAAACAGAAAGCCTGCATATACTTGCTTTTGGAGTGAATGAAGTATCATGTTAAAAACTACATTTCTGACATCATTCCTGCCTTGTTCTGTTGTGTTCTATTACAACTGACTGTTTCAAATTTGTCTCTGGTGTTGAAAATAGTTTGACAAATGAATGTATGTATCAAGGGACATCTACTGGCTTTTATTCTGGAGCTTTCAACCACAACATAGTTTAGAGGCATGAAGAAGAATATGAGATGTGTTGGAAAATAGTGGGAGAAGCCTTGTAAATTGTCCTTGACTGAAGACTGATTTGTCAAATATCGTGTTCACGTCTGTTTCTGGCTATAAAATTATGTATACACACACACACATACACATACACATACACATACACATACACATACACACATACACATACACATACACATACACATACACATACACATACACATACACATACACATACACACACTCACACTCAAACACGCATACACAGAACTCTAAATGATAAGCACTCAGTAATAGGAAGCGGCCGAAGGAGAAACCCCATCCCCATGATGTGGGACACTGGATAAACTCTGCACTGGTTTGACTGGATAAATAGACGTCTATTCACACATCAGCAAACACAAACACACACAAACAGAGGAACACAAACACACAATTTCAGGCGGACACACACACACTCACCAGGCCTATAAACTTCCATGTGTATGTACCTGCGGTGTGTTACAGGTCCCCAAGCGCCTGCAAACATGAGATCTCCTGACCTCGCAGTGCAAACATTTGGCTATACTGTGCGTTTGTGTGTGTGTGTGTCTGTGTGTGTGCGTGCTTGTGCATGCATTGACGTGACTGGGTGTGACTGTGTATGTTATTGCGGGATCAGTGTGACTTCCTGGCTGTGTGTCTAGCAGGTCCCTAAGAGTGGGACATGTGCAGTAACACTTTGTGCCATAATTAGCTCCATCGAACTTATTTCCTGTTCCGGGCTTCAGGAAAGAACTGTGTCACTGCGTGTGTGTGTGTGTGTGTGTGTGTGTGTGTGTGTGTGTGTGTGTGTGTGTGTGTGTGTGTGTGTGTGTGTGTGTGTGTGTGTGTGTGTGTGTGTGTGTGTTGATGGCAACACATTTCAGCTTTGGCTCTCTATTCAGGCTACAGTTTGTACCTTTCTCTGACCAAAGTTTATCCCACAATAACCTGAATAGGAGCTGCCATCTTGCACTCCTTCATTTGGAGCCAGAACTTGTGCAGTAGTAATCACAGAGTGGAGACTTGGTTTTATGCTAGCCACCAGGGGGCGATCCAGAGGATTAAGGTCCACTTTTACAGATCTATTATGTTGCCTCTCTTCACATGCTCTCTATGACTCAACCCTATTGCCAGACACGAATGTCGTATGTCGGGCGCTCTTGCAAAAGATTATCCTCAACCTCAGTTTTTTTTTACTCTCAGTCAGTCATGTCATGTGTGATGCTTGAGGTGAGGGAGGTATTCAGGTCATGGGGAAATAAATGTGGTTTGGGTTAGGCAACTACAACTCTTCATTGGTGACAGGTTACGAATTGTGCGTCGAGGCAATGTGAGCACTTAGCAGATCTGTGATCAGACTTGGGTTTACTGCACAAAAGTCATGCTGCACCCATCCAAGGCCTGCACCACTACACCCTCACCCTGCCCTCGCCAATTCCTATATGAAGCCTGAACATTACAGAAATGTCCAACATGGACATCATTCTGAGGGATACAAGGTTTGTTGCTAATGACCAAACTGAGGGGCGAAACACAAATGATGCCGGCTGCAGCTCAGACCTCACTGAGAATCACAGTAAAGTGTTCTGATGTGAACAGATCGCAGACACCAGGATGTAAATAACTGCAAATGATTTGTGATCACCCTAAGCACCTGGACAACAATACAACTGGCTACGATTCCCCATAAAATCTTCTACTACAAATATGGTCAAGATCCGATTGTGAGGAAATGAGGGAGGTGTCCAACTGATCATAATGAAGTCAGTGTCAGTCACTGTCCTGCTTGAACATGCGTGAGTGAAGAGAGACACAGAGAGAGAATAAGAAACAACCAGCTCCATGTTTGGTTCATGTGTCTTCCAGTGCACGTGCTCTATGAATCCATTTAGCCCAATGGCAATCCCATGTACTGTATGTATGTGTATGTACCATATATATTTGAGATGCTTTCTATATGTGACACTTGAGCACAGACTCTTCAATTCTTTCTTCAATAAAATATACATTCTTTTGCCTGCAACAGTATGTTTCTTGAATAAATCTGTGTGTGAGTTTCTGTGAGTGTGTGAAAGTACAAAAGATTGCATGCACAGCATCCATGTGTGTTTGCGAGTGTGTGTATTTTGATGTGCATAATTTAGGTATATACTGTATGTGTGTTTGTGTGTGTATCACATATGAGCATATGCCACATGAGGGGGGTCTGGGCATGAATCTGTTTCATTATTGGTGCGTGTATTGTGTTTTAATGTGTGTGTTCATACAGTATATGTTTGCATAAGTAGTTTGCTGTGGGTGTGTGTGTGTATTTCTATGAGTGTGTGAAAGTATGAAAGATTGCATGCACGGTATCCATGTGTGTTTGCGAGTGAGTGTATTTTAATGTGCATCATTTACGTGTGTGTGTGTGTGTGTGTGTGTGTGTGTGTGTGTGTGTGTTGTGTGTGTGTGTGTCTGTGTTTTGTGTGTGTGTGTGTGTGTGTGTGTGTGTGTATGTGTACAGTCCCTGCAGGCTGTGGTAGACTGTGCAATCAGCCAGCCTGGCATAAGCCAATTGTGTGGCTAACTGGGGTTGAGGCAGACTGCAGAGAATAAAACACCTCCTCCTCTTCCATCATCATCATCATCATCATCATCATCATCATCATCATCATCATCATCATCATCATCATCATCATCATCATCATCATCACATCATCATCATCATCATCATCATCATCATCATCATCATCATCATCATCATCATCATCATCATCATCTCTCTGCTTATATGTCTCCTGGGATGCATATAACAATATTTCCACATTCATTATTTTCTCAAACGCACAAAGATGCACTCATTTTTGGCTCAGTGATAAAATGGTTTATGAAGGACCAAAAAAAAACAGTAAAAGTATAAATCATTAAATACATAAATAAAATGAAACATTTGTTATCAAAAGGCTATGGCTCTTTATTTCTATATTTATTTCAACATTTCTTTATTTAGGTGTCAATATGTTAATAGGTAGACAGCCAACTTAAGACAGAAGTAGAAGATCACACCGCTCTAACCGGTCAACACGCGGACGGAAAAAAATGAACTTGGAAATTTACTTATATATATTCATTTATTTATCCGTTTTGTCGTTTTGGGTCCTTGCAGCAGCAGCAGCAGCAGCAGCAGCAGCAGCAGCACAGAGTCGCTGGGTTTTGTCTCTCATCTCTGCATGTTGCTCGATTCACAGAGTTTCCACTGATCTCAGGCTCTCGCTCCTCTAAGGTCTTTCTTGAATTCAATATACTTCACTGGACAGGAGAAAATGTTCTACTGATTTATCGATACCACTCGTCAAACTGGAACATCAGTATCTCTGCCTCGGCCCCTCACTTTGTCTTCTCTTTTTCTCCCTTTTCCTTCCTCCCGTCTCCGCCTGTCGCTCTCTTTTTAAACACTTTGACAGTAGAATGTGTTATGTAAGTGTAAAGCGTACTGGCAGGGGTTACTGCGACCAGATGCAAACACACAGAGAGGAAGAGAGCGAGGTTAGACTGACTGAAAGAGAGCAGATGCATGTGTGCGTGTGAGGAATGCTGGATCGGTGTGTGTGTGTGTGTGTGTGTGTGTGTGTGTGTGTGTGTGTGTGAGCTGGCCAAGGTGCAGATGGCGGATGTCAGTGTTGAAATATTCATGATGCCATGTTTGGAGATTCCTGGGGGATATCTTGTGGTTCAACTGGCCTCAGAGCACAGGCAAGTACTGCAAACAGAACTCCACTGTGTGTGTGTGTGTGTGTGTGTGTGTGTGTGTGTGTGTGTGTGTGTGTGTGTGTGTGTGTGTTTTAAAAGTTATGGAATCAAAGACAGAGTTTGATTTTTAAAGTTTAGAAGAAGATTTGAAACGTCTTTTTTGTTGTCTTACTTTTTGAGCCGTCGTGTTCTCCTCAGCCGCTCTGGGATTTCTTCTGCCTTACAAAGTTACTAGATGACTGTCAAGTGGAAATTTTACATCTCTGCAAGAAGAAATGGGGGTTATGTTATATAAATACTAACAACTATAAATACAATGACTTATTCAACAAGTGTCAGGATCTTCTATGGTTTTCCTCTGTTGGTAGATATCGAGTGCCGACCTCTCTATGTATTGACTTATTGAGTAGTGAATGTCGCGCACCTTTATGGTCATGCTACCATGTTAACTTTATATCTAATATTGGCTAATTAGCACAACATGCAGCTAAGCCGGATGGAAATTTTGCAGGTATTTGGTCTGAATATCATAAGAGGACGTGAATGTGCACGGCTCATTCCCCTCAAAAAACAGATTTCATCCTCATATTATTTCTCAAGCATCACCAAGGTCATCAGGGCTCATGGACCCCAGGAAATTATATACAACATCATGTTAATCCACCCAGTAGCCCAGTTGCTGAGATATTTTGGTCTAGTGGACCGATCATCAGACTGACTCTGCCATCCACAGAGTTGTGTCTCTGGAATGGCTTAAAAACAGCAAACAAACAAAGCAGACAGGGGCACAGGAAGGGACAGAAACAGAAGTATGAAACAGGAAGTCAGAGATGGTTTCTTGAATTATGCAGAGGCTCTGCGACCTCAAGCAACTCCTTGTGACATTTCATTGTTTACAACGCAGACGCTCTTTTTTTCCCTTATATATATTATTTTTATATTTACATACACGTGAAAGACAGAGAACCAGTTAGAAAGAAGAGCGAAGATGGAGGAGAAAGTGTCCATGCTTTCCATACCAAGTGATCTTAACTCAATAGTACACACATTAGTCCTCGGCTGCTCCCTCGACACAGAGCTTGTTGAGAGTGGTGTACGACACATTAGCGTGCCAAGACCATTTGAGCAAGCAGATCGTTCCAAGCCCAAGTGGAGCAGGTTCGGACTCTGCACGATGTAATGGAAACTGGCAGCGACCGGCATGACAAACGCACAGCCTCACACAGAGCTGAATAAAAGTGTGAGTTCTCATTACTGACCCAATTTCCACTTTATTTCTACCTTTTTTTAAATCAGCGACTGCAGCCATAGCTGTTTAGACAGAGTCATGGTCAATGTCACAGTCAATGCAGTGTTAGTTGCTTTGGATCTGTTTGTATAAATCTTGGTCAATCCTGGATCTCTATGCACAGATCAAAATCAAAACATTGGCTTGAATTCTTGCTCCATTGTTTGGTTCTGTTCAGAAATAACGTTTTTTTTTAAAGTCCAATGGGCGTCATTTTCTTTTGTTTTCTTTGTAGTCAAATGATGAATGTAACTTAAAACAGTCCCCTGCTTGTGCTTAGATTGGTTCTGCTTGTGCTCAAACTGTGCACTTGCTCTCAGATATTTTGTTGGCTGGACAGATTAGCATGTTTCCAGCTTCAGCTCTTCTCCAAATGCTCTAATGCTTCCGAAATCTCAGATTTCTTTTCCGTTCTTGGTGTGTCCAAATTCTCCAACCAATAGATTAACAGGTGTGTTGTTGACAAGTGAAACTGTGGAGAGTGGCACTGTGTGAACCCGGTGAAAGCTATCGCTCGAACGGATCACTCAAATAAGTGAAGCTAAGACACCCACAATGAGGGTGGGACAATTCAATTTCTCAACACTACACCTAATAAAAAATCCACTTTATTTCAACCTGGAGTATTTCCCATTAATGTGGCCATAACTAACATCTACTTTCAGCATCTGTTAGCTCTCATTTGTAATGATTTGTCTTATAATCATTAACTTGGAAAAAGCTGTAGGAGGTTTACACAGCTTGGCATAATATCATAATGAAAATATTACTGTTTCTACACTTTGATTTCCAGAGTCCCTTCAATGCAAAAATGAGGTTAGCATGACTCATAGAGACACAATGGCAACCATTTGAAAAAGCAACATGGTATGAAATGAACCATTACAAATCATGCCAAACCCTTGCTGTGTCAATGACATCATGAACTTCAAGTTGCACTGTTTGGCTCTGCTGGAATTTAACCCATGATAAATGTGAATATCTCCGTGGAGAGGCATGTTCATTCCTCAGCCAGTTCTGAGGCTCATGGACACAGGTTGTAACTTCCCTTTACATTTATGCTACGTGCAGAAATGTCAATGGGTTCCTGCTGTGGCTCTGCTTTGAATTTGACAGGGGATGAAATGAAGACATCAGATATTGCTTCTACATTGTGGTGCCTACCACTTCTCTATCCGGTCACGCATGTCTGAACACGTGCAGTTAATAATCTACACAGATACACACGGACCTTTGCACATCTCTGCTCGTACAAATACATACAATATAGATTTATATATATGTTGTAGAAGAAGCAGCACAAACATGTTCTCACACGTAGACAGGAACACACTCTGCATGTCTCTGTCACCATAGGCAAATGTTCACACATATCATCACTTGTCTATGCACACCCAGATATGCACAACATTATGCTACACACATGAACACACAAACACACACAGAACTTGGCACATTGTCTGGGCCATGTCATGCCAATTAAGTTCAGAAACTAAAGGCTTTCCATCTGGGCTTTCCACCCCGGCCCTCAAAATTAACCCTTTCCTGATCTGAGACCAAACACACTCTCTCACACACACACACACACACACACACACACACACACAGACACATTTTAATCCGCCCACACACACAACTCGGGCTCCAACATTTCTGTTCTCCGTGGCAACCGTATCTGTGACAGGGCAAAGTGAAAAGGAGGAAATTGTAAAATCTAGAGCTGACGGATATGAGGTGAAAAGAACATGAATAAGTGTGTGTGTGTGTGTGTGTGTGTGTGTGTGTGTGTGTGTGTGTGTGTGTGTGTGTTAGTTGAAGGTGAGGGGGAGGACAGGATGTGGAAAGGATGGAAAACTGTCTCAGAGAATAGAAAAGGAAGCGCTGAATTTGGCGTTTGGTAGTGAGACAGGCCAATTCATATCCATCAGTGGGCTGAACATTTCCTTTTTTCAGTTCCTAACTATTTGCAGTGAGCTCTGTGGATTATCCTCATCCTGTCTTAATAATAATGGTGACATTGTTTGTGCCTGTTTTTTTTATTCAAATGTAGTTTTATCCAAGGTTTGCTAGCAAATTTGGTGAAGTGGCCCTTTAAATAACTTGTTATGACAGATATATTTTCAGATAAATGGAGCAGAGCAACCTTGTCTAGCTGATGACACCATCTGACAGGAAGCTGGGACATCATGGTCCGCCAAGGGTGTGGGTGGGTGCGTTTGAGCGTGCTATCTGCTTGTCTTCTTATGGGGACAAAAAGCAAGTCCTCCATGAGGTGAGGACATATTTTAAGGCTTTCGTCTCCATCATATAAATTGTGTGGTAGAAATGTGTATGCCAGAGTGCATGTAAAGAGAAGAAGTGTGAGTTAATGGGTTATGGTATTAATGACTGTTATGTGAATGTGTGTTTTTTTTGTATGTGACATAAAAGCAGTTATATTAGTTAATATTTTCCACATCCATCATCTTTAAAGGGAAAATAAACATTAAAAGTGTAAACTTCCTCCTAAAAGTCCAGAAATGAAAAATGGCCTCCTTATAATATACATTTATGGAGACAGAAACACCAAGGCAATTTCCTGTATGTGCAAATATACATTGCAATAAAAATAATTCTGATTCTGATTCTGATTCTGATTCAGACAGAAACATATATTATTATATTGAAGCCATCTTCTACTACATTTAGTGCTCAGAATACTCTTTTATATGCATGAGATACAATTTGCCACGTTTTCATTAATTAATGTGCATGAGTTAAGTGTATACAAAGAGATCCGGCACCAGGGTTTAGTGACTTAATTATTTTATTCTTCTCACTTTGCAAAATCTTTATTGTACCGAAGCCCTTCCCATACTCGTCCATCTTTATACACAGTCTATGGTGTATTACCATTTCGAGCACTCAGTGTAGACAATTGTGGTTTCCATATATATTTTGTTCTGTGTTCAGCTGTTGCTGCAGGTCTTCATGTGAATACTACTTTGTAAAACTGTCAAAAGAAAAATAATAATAAAAGAAAAAGTTTTTTTGAAACCCCCTTTTTGTGACACATTGTCCTCAGTGACAGCTGCGATCCCTCAGAGAGTAAAAGTCAAAGTGACACTGAGTGAGGATCAAGCCAGTCTGCTGGGCTCTGTGTGTGCGAGTTGTGTGTGTGCTGGTTGTGTGGTGTGTGTGTGTGTGTGTGTGTGTGTGTGTGGTGTGTGTGTGTGTGTGGTGTGACCTTGCCTGAGCGTCCCATGGGACTGGAGCTGGCTGGCTTGACTCAGTCCACTAAACTCACAATCGACACACTGAGCCACCGAGCCCCATCCGTCCATCCATCAAGTTCCTAAAAACATTTAAAGAATCTTGACTGAATTCATTTTGTTTACTCGAACCTCAACTGAATTATATTACAGAACCTTTTTCACATCTCACACTTGTTATGGACAGTATTTTATTTGTTTTCAGGAAGTATTTGCTCATCGAATACTC
Source organism: Pseudopleuronectes americanus (assembly GCA_038501795.1). Taxonomy (NCBI): domain Eukaryota; kingdom Metazoa; phylum Chordata; class Actinopteri; order Pleuronectiformes; family Pleuronectidae; genus Pseudopleuronectes; species Pseudopleuronectes americanus. The sequence goes on from CM076724.1 coordinate 11,819,319, forward strand.
CAGCAGGAAGCATTTGGTCCTATTAAGGCCTCATTTCACTGGCAACGTTCACTGTGCGTTCAGACCACATTACTTTGTAACTGATCTCTCTGCTGCATCTGCTAAATGTTCTACTGTTGTACTTTGTCATGGAGCTGCAGAAGTAGAAGGGATAATATGCAACACACAACTCATATGCCTTGGCTATTAAGCCTCTTTCAGCCTTCTGCTCTGCCTCCTGTTTTCGGGCACTAACACTGTCAGCAGCTGCGACAGCCTCAGTGTGCTTCACATGAAAAGCTGTCTGAAGGGCTCAGGGTGGCTGAAGTGAACCATTTTCTACAACGTGTCATCCAACCACGTCCGTAAAGGGAAAAGGGTTCATGACTGTTTCAAATGGCCAAACACACAAAGGCAGAGTGAAGAGTTGGTCGTTGTAGCCTCTTCATTGCTCCTCTTCACCAGGTCTCTGCTGATTGGGTCTTTATGTTCACAACGTTTCCTTTGGCGATTCGCCAGGGTCCTATCACAAGACCCCTTCCTGAGGATAACAACAGTGTAGAATGCAACATGCATAATCAATTAAAAGTGTTGCTGGCACCTGGTTTCCTGCTGAACAATTTTACAACTGCTTACATGCGAAGGACACAAGCTATTATTCAAGCATGTGTACGTGAGTTGTCACGTCATATAAGTGTTTTCAGGCGTGTTATTTTGGACTGGTATTTTCTTTTCAAATGACTACATAGTAGTATGGATGTATATCCTTTGGGTTCCTTCCTGCCTCGCCTTCCAATGTGACCATTATAAACAACCACTAAACTAAACAACATGTTGTGCTTTGTTGCACCCTTAGTAACCTTACACAATCCAACAACCACAGAATTAGTACCCAAAACCAAAGGCCAGAGGAACTTGTGTAAACTGTCTTTACTAAGTCGACAGGCAAAAGTCAAACCAGGAGAAGAAACAGAACAAAACAAAGAGAATACCACTACAGCGGCAATCAATATGTCAGAGACCGTGAACGTGCCCTCTTTAAATACCAGGGTGAGTTGCAGAGGAGCTGCAGCTGGGAAGCGACTGACTGGGTCAAGTAATGAGCAGAAACACGAGGCTGTGGCAGGTAGTGGGCAAGACAGGGACGGATCAAAGCTGCTGTCACACCTCAATAGATGAGTGTACTACAGACATGATGTATGAAAACACTGAAAACTAAAATAATTGACAAAAGCTAGGACTTGATTTCATACTTGAATATTTTTGGCAGACACAGGTGATTCAACATAGATTGAAACTTGATCTTGGCTTTACACCAAAAAAAAACTAAAACAATCTGGACAGGAGCTGTAAGAGTGGTACAATCTACAGAGTATACTGCAACAAAAGATGACCAATGCACAAACACACATACATGTACACCATAGACTGTATGTACATCTGTTCTTCCTCCCATTGTTCTAAAATTGAGCCAGATATCTAGGATGATCATGGAGTAAAGCTGCAGGATCACACAAGCCTGACCAATCTTGTGTTGGTCTCATCTGTCAATCATGAAGTTTCCACCCATTCTTATGGCACCAAATAATTCAATAAAATCAAACTTAACAGAAACATGAACAAATCTGACATACATCAATGTGAGGTCAGAAGCCCTTTTTGGAAAAAAACATATTTCACGTGTATTTGACATTTAAACATGGCCCATGTCCCATCCGCTAACACGGAGGAAGGTTTATGACCTATACGGCACCCAGCCACCAGGGGGATCTAGATGTTTCGGCCTCACATTTGGTGAAATATAATGTCGCCAATGCTGACTGTGCACGTTTACTACAGGTCCATCACAGCCACCTACTGGAAACGAGTGTGGGATCGGGGGTACATGAATGGAACGCCAGACCAACACGGATCCACATTTTAGTATGAATAGATCTGTGGGCGTGTAAATGTAACGAGTACCCAACTTGTAACCATGGTTAACCTATTACATACGACCCACCACTTCTATGGCCTATGAAGGTGTTGTCTTTGGTATTTCAAACCCACGTGTGTTATTCTTATATCAGTTTGTGTGTAACCGGTTTATTAGCGTAAACAAGCTGCTGAGCATTGATATTTACCACTACTTCATATTCTTATATGTTGATACTACTGTTCTTACTACACAGTGATTGATACAGTGTATCCCCACTGAGCACAGGACAAACAGGGGACACATGGATTAATTTAGCGTCAGCAGCAATAGATAAACCATAAAACTAAAAAATGGGGCTCATCCCACCCCCAGAAAACTTTGTCTATCCTTTTTAAAAGTGTATTTTGGAATATAATCCCAGGCCTCCCGTTCTCCTGGAGATTTGTGGCGGTGTTGTTAAAACTCGGCAGACAGCACTGTACAAATATAGCTGAGTAACTAGGCCTACTGCAAATAGAACAGAACTGAATTTAATCAAATCAACACAGCATGCTCTATGTTCCGACATTCCCCCTCCGGCAGCAGCCCTCCTCCTGCTCCCTCTTCCTCTCTGTCTGCTCTCTGTCTGACTCCGTTTCTCTCTCTCTCCTGCCTCCTCACACACGTGAGCAAACCCGCATTACTGCACTTTACCTCACCTTTTACTCTCTTTCTTCCTGTGCACGTCTGTTTGTCCCTCTCTTTTCTTAGCATCTCCTTTTCTTTTGGCAAACTAGCCGCTCCGCTAATTGCAGATCTATGGTCTAATAGCATGCATGAGGCCACAAAGACCCTTTAAACACACATGCAGACACAGGCTGCCTGTCTGCTTCTCGCAAATACTGTAAATCACAGATCCCATCGGCTGGACTCACACACAAAGTCCATGAGTCATCGTGTTAATCACTTTCAGCTTTATCGCTGACCGGCTTTCTGCAGGTTGTAATTATGGGATGATGAATGGCGTTTGGTGGTATTGTCGGAGAATTTAGACAACAGGGATTGTTAAACTGGGAACAGAGCAGCACGAGACCCTGATGGCTGGTCTGTGTCTCCAGTGACACACAAGGATGTTTATGACAGGCTTGCGGTGATGTTAGTCTGTGTGTGTGTGTGTGTATGTGTGTGTGTGTGTGTGTGTGTGTGTGTGTGTGTGTGTGTGTGTGTGTGTGTGTGTGTGTGTGTGTGTGTGTGTGTGTGTGCATTTACGCAGCAGTCAGTCAGTCAAGCACTGGGCCAGACCAGCCAGGCAGACGGCGTGAAGCCTGTACACAGACTGAACCGCAGTGGCAGTGCAAACAGACCACAGCCCGACCACATCACCACCACACATCACCCTGCCATTTACTGAGCTGCATATGGCCTGTCTGCAGCGAGCGAGAGAGGGAGGGAAGAGAAACAGAGGGCAGGCACAGATTGCAGGACGGAGGAGGAGGAGGAGGAAGACGATGGGTCAGAGGGTGGAGGAGAAGACTCGAGAGGGAAAGAAAAGTACAAGAGTAAATAGTCAGGGTAAAGGACAAGAGGAAGAAGGTTGGAATAGAGGGATGAAGTTCAGCTGAGGAGGTGAGAACAGCCGGTCGATGGAGGGAAAAAAAGACGGCACACAAGCAGAAATGCAGATTGGAAGGAAAAAGACATTTACACAGACCAGGAGCCCAATCTAAGCATTTCCTAAATAATTTAGCTTTCCGTCTTCTCCCTGTCTGTCTGAAGCCGACTCGATTTACTACTGACAGCTGGGTATAATTCAGCTGGCAGCAGACTCACTGTGCAGCAACAATTCAATGCAAATAGGCATCCACATGTACTCCATGATACACTGCTCAGGTGACCAACAATGCTACATATCCACACACATGTCGTGGAAAAACCCAACATGTCAGCCTTGTGTTGCTGCTAGGAGAGAACTCAGGGAATCATAAGAATCATTAGGGTTCATCCTCTGAGCACCATGAATGTGTCTAGTGAATCTCAATGAGGTATTTCAGTCTGTACAAATTGTTACATCAACCAGCCGCCCGACTGACACCTCAACAGCCTCTGTGCTAGTGTGGATAAGATCCAGCGTGGACAGACACAAATTGAAGGGTTGGGATGTGGACTGGAGAAGTTAACAGTGGGTAGCATATCGCAGATGACAGCTGAAAACACCTGTATCAACAAAGAATCAGCATACCAGCAATTGAGCGAAGCTAACACTTTTCAGCCCGACAGCCATGTATTTATGAAGTCATACAAAAGACTGAATCGCTCTCACAGACAAGTGCTGCAGGAAAAAAAAGATCGTTGAAAAGACCCTGAAAATTGTAATTGTATAATTAACAATATGAAAAACAGAGAAGCAAAAAAATGATGTGTAAAGGTTGAATTCTGAGCTGCATTTCAGTTGGAAATGATTCGTGAAAACGACGATTTAACAATTAGCATGAATGTGTTTAGGAGACTAACTACAAGCAGACCATTATGTTGTCATTGGCACTCACATGTTTTTAAACACGAGGACGACTTTGAATGGAAGTGGACAAAAGAAAGACGGAGGTAAGAGTTTAAATATGAGAGGCAGACAACGGAGATTTGGCCGAAGAGAAATCGAAGAAGAGAGTCGAAGTGAGATAGGGGAGGAGGAGTTTTTTTTTAAAGGTATATAAGAGAAAAAGAAAATAAGCAGAGTGGATTTCATGGCGTGAGGAGGAAGCCAGGCCACTAATGTTGTAAGATAGCCCGAGGTGTTTTCATACTTGAGCTAGCGCTGATGGATGGAGGTCGTATGCCGATGAATTAGTGATGAGGATCAGGATGAAAGTGCTTTCCAGAAACAACAGTGCCAACTCGACAGAGACGGGGCATATGGGGGATACAGGTAGGCCTGGGGAGCTGGGCTGGATTGACGAAGCAGACGGGCCCAGTCAACCAATGAACTGTTGACACATATCATACATGTCAACATTACCTTAAGCATGATCACATCTTCGGTGCAGATAGAAGGTCATTTATGTGTAATCTGTATCTTGGGTAATTTGATGCGACTGCTGCCGGAGAGAACAATTAAACAAAGGACAAAATGGATGAGAGCCCATAGTGGCCCACTTATAAAATAGCAAATGTGCCCAAAATATCCCAAAACGGACATGAGCCCTATTGGGCCAACATGCAGCGCTCTAGGTAAGGTGTTAACTGGAAGTGAGCCTAAAGCGGCCCATGTGGTAATGGTAAATATGGCCTAAACATAAAAAAAACAATTGGGCCACCTTTGGTTGACACACAGTTTTGCTAAGGCTTACTTAGCTCTCTTAATCTTTGGCGAACGGGAGCCGAATCCCCAAGTGCCATCATTCTACATGGAATGTGAGCCGGATGTCATCTTTACCACAAATCATGTGCACATCATGTTCACGGATGAAGTAATCAAGTTTTATTCATGTTATGCAGCAAACGTTAATGAATAATTGTGATCCATAACGAGTGACCAATGCAAACATTGAAATGAAAAAAAAGGCAGTCTGTCTTACTGGCTGCCGAGCTAACAGGCTAAATGGCTAACTGTCTAACTGGCTAACTGTCTAGCAGTGTGTGCTTTCCTTCCTAACATGTCGTAGAGGTTGAAGCAGAGAAGGTCAAAGCCTCGGCTAAAGCAGATACGACAACAATAAAAGGTGACCAAGTGAAACGTGCTGTAAATATACATTTTTCTGGGTTTGAACATTGTTTGAGATATTTTGGATAATTCAACAAAAAATATAACATAGGTCTTTCTATTTATTTATTCATAACAGGAAGGAAAACGGAAAGGACGACCTTAGCACTGCAAAACGCCTACACTGAGGTCTAACAGAATCAATGATTGACTTGTGGAAGTGATTAAACGTTGACATTGTTTTAGTCGACTTCAGCTGCACGATCAGGTTCGTTACAAAGTCCAAATCGCACCAGTGATCCCTGGATTTTAATCTCCAGTTTGGGGCTGGGAACTGAGCTCTGCAGGGCCCCCGGGAAAATAAACACTTCCCCCTCACAGAGCCTGATCTGACCATCGATGACACAGCAGGAATAAAGTTATGGCAAGAAAAACAGAGAGAGTGACAGGAAGAGAAAATATATAATGTAATTTATACTGTATGGACTCTTTAACTATCATCTGGAACTTTTTATAATATCCGATAACGATCTACCCATGCTATAGGGTTAAGAACTTCTGAGTTGACATTTGTTATGTTTAACAGAATATCAACAGAAGCTTAGTGTCACATTTTCTGGTATGAATTTATATCATATACTGATTATAAAGATGGACGACATGACAGCTCCCCTAAATTGAAGTCAAAGATCTCCATCACCACCTGGTGGCTGGCTGCAGTACATGTCATATCAGGCCTCCTCCATGTTGGTAGATGGGACATGGACCAAACCAAAGGTTTTGATTGAATACAATTTTCTCAAATATGGTTTCTATCTTCTTAGGTTCATTAAGTAATTGGATTATTATCACACTGATGTTTATTCAAGTGTTTAAGATTTTAAATAGTTAATCAATTCGCTGGAAGATTGCGCTGTCCTGGTATTTGAACTTCAATTCTGAATAGTGGGAGGAAGTGGACATTTGTCATCCATCTTCATACAGTCTATGATTTATAATAAGCTAAGTATATTAGTAAGTTTATCAAGTAAGAACTTTTACTCAAAAAGTACTGAGCTGTGTTTGTTGTTACCAGGGCTGAGGTCAGTGAGGTCTTCCTCCTCTGGGTTGGATTTTTCCTCATGTGATTATTGGATATTGGATTAAAATGATCGTCTTTTTCCACTGAGCTCATTGATTATTAACATCTGGTAAAACAACTTGACTTGTTGTCAGACTGGATCCCAGATACACAGGAAACATGTGAGATATCTGCAGTTTTACCAAAAATACCCCAAAAGTCACATACACATACACGTCTTACCTGCAAATACATGTATTAAACATACATACATACAATTAAAGTTCTAATGTCCGTGGATAATAAATGTCTGTATATAATATTGTCTTCTTTTCTTTACAGAGCCAAAGATATCCATATCTCTTTTCAAACAAAGCTCATGTACCTGAAATCTCCACATTACCTTAAAGGGGAAAATACACCAGGAGTTGTTTTTGTGTTTAATCATAAACTGTTTCATATAATCAGAGAACGAGAGGGAGTTACAGATACATGGGAAGGGAGGAGGAAGAAGATGAGGAGGAAAGGAAGGATAGAAGAAAAGAAAGAGAAGACCTGGTTTCTCTTCTGGCAGCAGGAGACTAAGAGGAGGAGGAGGAGGAGGAGGAGGAGAGGAGGAGGAGGAGGAGGAGGAGGAGGAGGTAGGAGGAGGAGGAGGAGGAGGAGGAAGAGGAGGAAGAGGGGGGTAGGCAGGCTACAAATAGAGCTGGGGAGAGGAAGAGAGACAGTGAGGGGGGGAGGGGGAACCGCTGGTAGCGCCAGTAGTGGTGTGTGTGTGTGTGTGTGTGTATGATTGTGTATACAGGAATATGTATACACGCCTGTATGTATGTATGCATGTATGACTGCCTGTATGTGTTCAAGTGTCCCCGATGAGGTTGTGTCTTTGTACGTCTGTGTGTGTGTGTGTATCAATACACACAAATGTTTTTGCAAACGTGTGTCGGTGAAAAAATTGTGTGAATGTTTGTTTATATCTGTTGGACAGGCAACTATGTGTGTGTGTGTGTGTGTGTGTGTGTGTGTGTGTTTTAGGCGTGTTGTCACCAGGATTGGAAGTGACAGGCAGGAAGTATCAGAGGCAGCTGGGTAACAGCCCACTAACCACACAGGGGAGGGCTCTACACTGAACGACATTACCAGTGTGGGGAGAGAGACTGTAGAGACATGCAGAGAGAGAGAGAGGGAGAGAGAAGGAGAGAGAGAGAGAGAGAGGAGGAAAATAAACAAAAACATCACAGATGAATTGAATTGGAGGGAAAAATAGGACATGTGGGCTGAAGAGGAAATCTGTTTAGTTGTTATTAAAGTGAGAGAAGGAACTTCCCAACATCCATCCTGAGCTGTCGGGGGTTAAAGGAGCAGTTCAACGTTTAGAGAAGTGAGATAGTTTGTCTCCTTTCTCCAGGTGATGTCAAAAGTGCAAGACAGCAGCTGTAAACTACACACACCGGCTCAATTGTTGTACAACGGGAGAAAGTAGAGACGTGTCGTCCATCTTAACTACAGTCTGCCTCCTGATGGTTCTCCATCTTTGTTTCCGAACTCAACGACGCTACTCTCAACATGTCCTGGTGTTAATCTTTCAAAATGTCTCAAACTCTTGCTTCACATGTTTTACTCAAGGGTTCGGTAATAGAAGGGAGAAAGTGCGGGTAATTTCATCAGGTAATGTTGTCCTTGAAAGAAAGTAGGAGCGAAAGACAGGGAAATGAAAACGGTAAGGCATCTGTTGAAAGAAGCAAAGTCAATGGAGGGTAGAAGGAGAGACTCGGGGAGCGAAAGAAGCGACGGAGGGAGACAGTGACTAATGGAGATTAGACGAGAGCGGTTATGAGTCAAACGTGAAGGCGGGATGAGAGATGAGAGACAAAACTGAAAAAAGAGGAGTGAGAGAAATGGGGTGAGCTGATGAAGAGAACAGAAAATGAGCAAAGAGAAGAGGAGAGAGGAAAGAGAGAAGGGGAACAGAAAGAGAGCGAGAGAGAGTGAAATTAAAAAAAAGATTAAAATATCAGAGAGAGGAAGAGGGAGATGAGGAAGGTCAGTGAAGGAGAGAGGAGGACAGACGAGGGCTGTATCTCAGACTCCATTAAAGTTTGAATAGGTCTCATCCCTCTCTCTGTTTACACACACAAACACACACACACACACAAATAAATATGTGCACACTTACACACACGCCTCAAAAACACACAGAGAATACTGTGTGTGTGTCTGTGTGTGTGTGTGTGTGTGTTTGTGTGTAACAGTACAGAGAGAGACAAGATTAGAAAAGCGGGCCAAGAGACAGTTTCCCATGGTGCATCTCTGGGAGCATCTGTATCAGACGAAGCTGTGTCGACTCAGACTGCTCCTCCAGCTGAGGCCGGGAGAGAGGGGGAGAGAGAGAGAGAGAGAGAGGGGGGGGAGAGAGAGAGAGAGAGAGAGAGAGAGAGAGAGAGAAATGGGGGGGGAGAGGAAGAGAGACTGTGACAGCAGAAATGGGAAATCAAATTTGTTTATTCATTTTTTTTTCTCATTTTTGTGCCTGACACACATGCAGGGAGCGACAGAATGCAGAGGAGGAGAAGAACAAGAAGAGGGCGAATGGAGATAAATAGAGGAAGTCTTTGAAAGGAGAGAGGGGCAGAAATGTATATGCAAGAGTCTCAAAGTGACAGGAACGAGTGAAACTGAGAGAAAAGGAGGATGAAGGAGAGTGATGGGTAAGAGATGTAGATGGATGGAGGGAGGGATGGATGAAGGGACACGCGGGGGTGAGAGAGGATGGAGAGGCGGCAGACGGAGATTGACAGCCTCCTCTTTTCCCGGGGACGGATGAATAAACCGGCGCAGCGGGGGGGCGGGGGTGGAGGAGTGGGATGGATGGAGAGAGGGAGAGAGAGAGAGAAAAGAAGAAGGAGGGATGAGGGATGGAGGAGGGGAGGTAATGAGAGATGGAGCACATCTCCGTAATCAAGCCATAAAGGAGAGGGGGAGCGGGGGAGCGGGGGAGAAAAGACGAGTGGGCTCTGAATGAGTCAATCATGATTAATCAAGACGCTTCTTGCTCTCTGTCGCTCGCTCCCTCTCTCTTTCTGTCTCCCTCAGACTCATCATCGTGTCTCTCTCACACACAGACACACACACACGCACACACACACACACACACATCACACGCACACACCACACACAGAGCTGTGTACTCTGAGCATTCATCATGTGTTTTTCACTCCAGCACTTTCTTTAAATCTGTGCTTTCTAAACTGTTCTGTGTTCGATTGGTTTCATCATCAGTCGCCTCACGGTCATCACGTTTCTGTAGAAAATGTCCAACGCTGAAAACTGAAGCTCTGAACTTCCCAGTGAGGGAGAACAGATCTGGAGCCGGCGAGGCCACAGGAGTGATGGGGGTGCTGGTGGAGGAGAAGCAGGAGGAACAGAGTGACAGGTGTGGAGGGCACGGTGCTTTGAATACATGCTGCACTGAGAGATATAGTAAATGTGAGAGTGGAGCTCCGGTTGTGACCTCATCACAGTGTTTATGGCCTTGGTGGTGAAAATGAGATAAGCTCCCAAGTCGAGTCGTCTCTCCAAGCTGACATGTTCACCAGCCTCTCCTGTGTGTATGACTCCTCTGATTCATCCTCAGTCAGTTGTGTTCTTCTAGTTTCACGTCAGGAACATCAGCAACGCACTGAATTCTCTTGAGTTCCTCCTGGTGTGTTTTCACTTGGACATTTTGAACCAGGGTGCTGGCAGGACAAGAGAAACGGACTCAGACATTTGAATTCTCCCATCCAGCCCCCAGGAAGGAGTCTGGAGAGTTCAAGTACCCGTTCATTACATCAGTCCATCAATGACTGATTACTATGTCATAGGAAATACTCATTAAATAAAACATAGATAAAAACATAACACATAAAAGATTATAGTACATTATAAAAAAAATCGACCATGATGGATTCCCATGTCCCAGAATGAGCTGCGTTATTATCATTATTCTCAGTTCTCTTGTTGACAGTGAGAAACACGTTGAATATCATCAGTGTTTTTCCTTTAAATGAAACAAGATGTGATGGTGGAACTTTATCTTCTTCCAGAGGCTCTGGTTGAAAAAGAAAAAGAAGTGGATGAGAGAAAACCTACCTTTGCTGCTGCTGCTGCTGCTGCTTGTGTGTCACTGCTCGTGAGGGGAGTGTGTGAATCCTCAGACAGAAAGAGAAGAAATAGTGCACTTTCATATTTATCTAAGTGTCAGATCCAGAGCTGTCTGTAGGGAGGGGGAGAGGAGGAGGAGGAGGAGGAGAGGAGGAGGAGAGGAGGGCTGCAACCACAGGAGCTCTGAGGTTTCACAAGCTTTTCTCTTTCTCTTACACGCACACACAAACACACACACACACACACACACAGGGAGAAATGAGACAGACAGAGGAGGAAATTAAGAAGAAAAGCAAAGACCTGCTGTCACTCACACAGAAAAAAAACTTGCATCAGTGGTTGTGTGTGTGTGTGTGTGTGTTTGTGTGTCTGTGTGCAACAACAAACTTATGTCTCAGACCTAACACATAAATGAAGATTATAAACAGGTGCAAAACAAGCCGTGACCCACATCATATCATATGTGTGAACGTGCATCCAACCTCCAGCACACCAAACCCACGCGCGCGCACACGCACTGGAGCACATGTGGGGATACCTCAGGGCCGTACCTGCTGCCATCACCTCACAGTGCAGGTGCTGCTAAACGTAAATCAACACTTCCTCCTGGTGGACGAGCTGTGAACTGCAGGGGCCCTCCGCCGGCAGCAAGTCATCCTTCCTGTTGATTAATTGTCAATTAGACAAAATCATTAAACTAAAGGATCTGAAATCGTTTCTTGAGCAAACGTTTTGGTCGCCAAGTAAATCTTGTAAAAATCGGATTGTCTGACATGTGAATTCAGTTTTATCTCAAGAAACCATCTGAGAATTGTTTAATCCAGATCACACAGGTTTCAGTTTGAATCTGTGCAGGGATGTTTGGATCTGTTATCTTTTGCATGATTTATATGACCATTGTTGATTCGGAGAAAATTGTTAAAATTATTTTAAAAAATCTGCACAAAGACGTTTTACCACCAAAACATACTTTGTTCTAAAGTCTGTAGTTTTACATAAAGCAATGTGCTCTGTGAAACTTTCAAGTTATTTTCATTAGGCCACAAACAACACATTTTGCTGTTGTGCAGCAAGTAGAAGTAAAAACAAAGTGATTTTGGTTTCTTGCATATGGAAGTTCAGCAGCTTCAGGCGAGGTTTACTTTAGACGAGGTGGGAAACTTTCTATGGGAACTATAACGGCTAAATTGTGTTTTGATTGAATGGCTTTATATCCTTTTACTGCACTTCAGCTGGAATCAGAGAACTTCTTTTATCACTTTTCAACTCTGACAGCTTAAAAAACTTACATCTAAAGTGATCCTACAATACTGTGATTCTTATTTGGTCTGTTGTAAAAAAAAATCTGTATAAAGAGGTATGCAAGACATGTAAATGCATCATAAAGTTAACATAAAATCAAATAGTGCAACAGGAAATAAAATGTGATCATTCATTTACAGTAACAAATGTAACAAGAGTTCACTCAACAAAGACTGACACTGATTTCAAACGGAGTAAAAGAAGAAGCAGAACAGTTTCTTATGATTTGATTGACTTTATTTGTAAGGCACAAGAAGTCCTTCTTTACTGCAGAACATTTCATATTATTTATAGTAAATGTTTGTTGTACATTTTTTTTTATAGTTTCTTTTTGTTGTAGTTGTTGTTTATTTGTTTAAATGAAGCTATGGTTCCAGACACAAAAACATCGCCAAAGTACACACTTTCAGGTTTTACATTATACACAAAATAAGTATTTAAAAAAGACCTTTACAAAGCTCAAAACGCTTACAATGCTTCACGCTATGGGGGCAAAAGGTTTGGGTGGGGTGGGGGGGTAATGTGGCACGGGAGTAAAGGGGATGAGGTGGGATGGGTGGGGGGGGGGATCAGAGAGGGGGAAAGAGGTCAAAGGGCAAAAAAAGGTCAACGTACTGCAGTTGTTTCCCCCCTGGTGTCACATCAGGTTTGTAACACAATAGCACAAGAATCATCAAGGACAGACAAGAGAAGATGCAGCCATATACACATAAAGCTTTCTATGTATAACTGTATACAGAGGCCAGCACCTCCCACTACTTAACAAATACATAGATTCTCATTTCTATGTTTATAACGTCAGCTTTTTAACTCTGGTTCTAGTTCATATCGCATAAAAAAAAGGAAAAGAAAACTGATTTAAAAAACAAAAACAAAAAACAGAAAAGAAAAAAACCAAGTGCATTGATCACAGAAAAACCTGGAACAAACATTCTTTTCAAAAAAAAATGTCTCCACTCGAAAGAAATCACTCTCAGTTCCCCCATCAGACATGCACTTATGTGTGGGTGTGTGTCACTTTGTCTACATGCTCTGCATATCACTACGACAACTACAGTATGTAGCTAGATACATACAGCATGTGGCTAGATGGGACGACGATGTGCGGCAAGCTTAAATTCACGAGCATGTAAGCGTTTGTAAGAACAGCGATGCATTTCATATCTGTGGTTTATCACTGACGGCCGAACCTGTACAACGGTTTACACACACACACACACCTCGGTCACATGCGCACACAAAGCTGCAGGATGGTCCCGCAGACACTTTCACACACACAAAGGCTTTCATCCTGAATTTCCACTGTGTCAAACACGCACACCAATCAGCAGTTTTAAGGTGACGTCAACAATAAAATGTGCTTCATCATTGTTTCCAGAGATTGTTTTAACATGTGTAAAAAGTTTGAGAAATCCAACTTTTCATATCCATTCACTCACACTTTAAAACAGAGGGGAGGCTGAGAAAGTGTGTCTGTGTGTGTGTGTGTGTGTGTGTGTATGTGTAAAACATAATGTCAAATCAACAATCATACAAACACAAGTCCGACCACCTCTGTGGACCGACAGTGTCACAAGTTCGATACCAATAAGGATTCCTCTGCCGGAAATATGTGTTGGTGAATTTCATCCTGCTTTAAACTTTTCAAACATGTAATGGATCCATCTTGGCGCCTGGAGAGCTTCTTAAAGCCTTTACACAGGTGCCCAAGCACACACGTGTTTCCACTCATGGCGATGGAACAGTTGGTCTTTCGGCAGAGTATCACCTGCTGACGGCTTTGTGCACACGACTAAAGTATGAAAGAATGCCCCGTTTCACATGATGTGGACATTACGCTCCAGTAGTTTTGCTGCACATGTTTTGCTGCCGTCATGTTGCAGAGTTGAAGTTTTAGAAAGTGGGAAAGACTCTTTGTCCCTGAAAACTGATTTGTGTGTGACATTTACCTTTAATAAATCAGACTCATGCCTGAAAGCCAAATGCCTTGTGTCAACCAAAGCCCTTTATAATCAAACTGAAATGCAATGGAGAGAGTGGTATGTTGTCAATTCACAGTGTTTGTAACCTTCACAGAGAACACGCAACTCTTCAATCCTTCTGTTGTTTACTGACAGCTTGACTTATAAACATGGAAATTTACAATCCGTTCCACCATCATGTGTAAATTCAACTTGCATTCATTTCAATAGTACATGGACACTGTCTGAAATCACTCCCTCATTCACATAGATCTGGTTACTCTGTCGTTCTTCTAGAGTGGTTCTCAAACTGGGGAGGTGGAGTTACTACACAGTGTGTGATGATGACCAGGGGGAAAATGGATTCAACCAAATTGAAAAAGTTTATTTACATGGCGACAAATACCCTCATTTCACTAAAAACTACTTTGGAACTTTTTTGTTTCGTTTACTTTTGGACGAATGTTTAAGAGCAACTTCTATATAGTGAACACTGAACTCTGAAGTTGTGGGATATTTATTTAGCACTTTAGCTCATTTTTGCTTCTGAGTCAGACATTGAAGACATGACAGGAAGTGAGGGAAGAAGATGTTCAAAGTCCACAAGCCGGGGACCTACTGTACGGCCTGTGTTTGGACCACTGAGGGCACTATAACTTTTACAGTGGTGCCATACTCAAATAAAATGGCAGCTGGTCCATGTAGACACTTTCAACTTCCCCCTGACGAGAGGTCTAATCAGACGGAGTAACATTATAAATGAAACCAGCAGGGTGGGTGAGCCGGGCGGTGAGACTGACGGAGCTGAAGAAGCTTTCAGTGCTGCATCTGTCTGATATGAATTGTTAGATCTTGGAGATTTCAGTGGCGTATTAAGATGTTAAATCACCTGTGCAATGTCGTGCTAGTCAAATACGTGGCAGACCTGTGTGTTCGAGTGAATCAAAACGCACTGAGTGAATCTCAATGCACAGAGGGACGATGTTTCCACCTTAATGGGAGGACACAGATGTTTCTTAAAATAGACCAAAGGCTGCTCCTCAAGATCTGGTTCATGACGGAGACTGGGACGGACCACATGCAGAGTTTGGACGTCTCCAGTCTCGTCTCTGTTTATTAAGTTTGTACACTCAGCGAGGGGAAAGAAGCCGGTCCCCTCGTGACACAGCCTGCTCTCTGTCCTGTCCTTGTTTTTAGCTCAAGCCTGAGCCCGTGAAGGACGCTTCTTCAAAGACACGCTGCCCTCTGCTGTCAAACACACAACATGCACGCGCTCTCCCTGCAAGTGTCTGCTCGAATATTAGTGCACATTAAAGATGAAAGGGGCGGTGGGGGGGCGGTTGCACTAGTGGCATCACGGTTGCCACCTCTGCTCTCTTTAATGTCTGATTTAAAAAAAGTTGCCTTGTATTTAAGGTGCTGGGCGGATTGATCTGACTCTCACAGGGTCAGGCGAGGAGGATCGTGAATGGGGGGGGGATTTCTTACTACGGTGGGTTTGTTATCTGGACTGACAGCTCTCAGCACGAGGTGAGCTCTTACAAGGTGCTTTTCCTTTCTCCATATAAATTCAGGATTATACACAATCTCTATTTTTCTAGAGGTGTCTTATTAAAACAATTTTGTTCAGAATGTGACGGTAGCTGTAGGACACAAAACAACAGGTTTATCGCTCCCATTAGTTTGGGCATTAGGCAATTCTCTGATCCATCAAATTTGAACTCAAGGCTGATTTTATGTTGGAGTAAATGCATGCAATGTGAGCTGCCACAAAAAAGAAATCGACACTATTAAGCTATGTGAGACCTTATATTAGGAAAGCGGGTTTTGTAGGAATGATGGGATGTGTGCGACAGTTTTTACAACTCGCCAAAGAATCCCTCTGTTTAACATTTAGCTTGTCTTAACACCTAAAGGACTGCGTGTTCATTTCCACA
This sequence comes from Pseudopleuronectes americanus, assembly GCA_038501795.1. Lineage (NCBI taxonomy): Eukaryota > Metazoa > Chordata > Actinopteri > Pleuronectiformes > Pleuronectidae > Pseudopleuronectes > Pseudopleuronectes americanus. The sequence continues at coordinate 11,835,295 of CM076724.1, forward strand.
GATCAGTCCTGTCTGACAGTGCTGTCCAAGCCCCCTCAGAGCAGAGGCAAGAGGTGGGGGGGGAAAGAGAGGGATGGTGAAAAAAAACCTGAACCTAAACATGAGACAGAGCAACAGGACGGCAGGAAGCAACCGAAATAGAAAGTAGTCCTGATAAAAAAGAAAAACATGGTAGAAACAAAGTTGTATTACATACAAAAAAAAGAGAGTTTGAAGAAAAGACACAGGATACAAGAAGGAGACACTGATGTGATAGAGAGAAGGGAGGATAAAAAACATCCAGGTAAATGGTAAATGTGAAGGGATTAAAGCCAATGATAGCTAAGGTCAGATAGAGGGAGACCAGGAGAGCGACTGTAGGCCAAGGGGGCTCGGATCTCTGGATTCAGGTCTCTGGATAGAAACAGAGCTGAACTGGAAACTATCTAATCAGACTTGTCTCCGTCCTCCTCGCGGTGGCTGTCGACTCCTTCGCGTGACGCTTTCTCCTCCTTGGCCAGCTGGGCTTGGGAGGCCAGCAGGGAGGAGAGGGAGAAGAGACCGGAGGAGGTGGTGACAGCGGGGAGGGATGGCTGGCTCAGGCCCAGAGGCAGGGGGGTCATGGGTAGGGCCAGGCCCTGGAGCTGTGACAGCTGGTGAGCCTGGAGCTGCTGCTGCATGGAAGACAACCAGACACAACTTAGGCACAGCCGGGCAGACACAGCACACAAATCACTTCAAAACACTGATACTGTAGGAAAATGCTAAGTCTGCAGTGCACAGAGCTCATATACGTCACAACTGGGGTTTAATATATAAGGCCTGAGGCAGAGCACTAAGAGTTCAAGCTGGGACAGATGGAATTCACGTCATAGTTAAAATACATACTCGGTAAAAAATAGAAAATCTGCAGCACTATGTATGTATAACACCAAGAGACAAGGAGTAAAGTAAAAATGAAAATCACGAAATGAAACAGTCAGTGCAATTTAACCACTTTACTCACACTCTACATGGTGACACATCAGTGGGTTGATTTATAACATTTTGATATTTAATGGTTAATTGTTTTTTGATGACATTACTTTGGGCCTCACAAAATGATGCAACATGGTTTTTTTTTCTGGTATTTTAGAGACAAAACTATTAAACAATAATGAGAATAATTACTAGCTGCGGACCTAAATCCTCTCAAAGTAAGATCTTATACTCAGGATCATTCAGTCTGAGCTCTGGGCTCTTTCCTACCCTCAAAAAAGTCAAGTTACAGTTCTACGTTACGTCAAAATTGCCATCATATACATTAACCACAGCATCAATGCTAACATATTAAATTGCCCGACTCATTCAGCTAAATAAACAATTATTCATTAAATTATCTCAACAAAGGAACAAATAGAGTTGATTTTAATGGCTAATAATTGTGCTTCTCTAGTCATCACAAGACCCTCTGGCAGGGCTGGAAAATCGTACCCTTATGATGGAGTTCATCTCTGGAGGGGTGACCTGCTTGGCCCTCTCTATGGCTGCCAGAACCTGCTGCTGGTGCTGGAGGCAGAAAGGAGGGTTGGTGTTAAAGACGAGAGGAGGAAAGTGAGGGAGACAATAAACGTGAGGCAGAAACAAGGGGGGGAGAGTTTGTGGGGGAGAGAGGTGAAAAGGTTAGATCAATATCAATAGTTGCAACAGAGACCCAACAACCCTCGCTGGTGATGCAACCCCCCACCCCCAATGCCATTCATCTAGTCACTCACACGCACACATGCATGCAGGCACACACACACAAAGGCCCTGTGAGACATTGGTGAATGGATGGTCGGCTGGTATGCTGTAATGGGTGGAGGTCAAACCCCGGTTGGGCAGATAAGAGCACGGCTTATCTGAATCACACAACCATTTATTTCACTGACACACACACACACACACGCATGTATAAAGGAAAAGAGGAGTGGGATGGAGGAGGCTGCACAGGGAGGGAGGGTAGTGAAGGAGAATGTCAAAAAGGAAGGGGGGAAGGGAGGACAGGGGGAAGGGAGGCAGATTGAATATGGCAAAAAGTCAAGGTGGGGGAGGGAGGAATAATAGTGAAAGCGGGTTGGAAAGAAACACAGGAAGTGCGTGATGATGAATGACAGGAGGAGAGAAGAGGAGTGGAGAGGAGGGGAAGGAGGGAAGCGGAGGGAGGGGTCACAGAGGTGGGAAGGTAATGAGGCGGGAATGAGGGTGATCTCATTTCACGATGTGAGAAATAGGGCCGAGGGTCAGGGGTCAGTGACGTCTTTGTGTCAATGTGTGTGTGTGTGTGTGTGCCACAGTGTGTGTACTCACCTCCTGAGACAGGTAGGGGAGGACTTGTGCACAGATCCCATTCAATCTCTTCACTATCTCAGCCTGTGGAGAGAGACTTAATTAGTTAAAGGATAAACATTTTTTTTATCGTCAACATATCAGATTAATACTTTTGAAGTCTTCCTTTGGACCGAAGACCATTTATTCCTTCATTAAATATTAGTCCTAAATGTATAGTTTCACCTCTTAGGCTACATCTACATTAATATGTTTCATTATAAAACTAAAACTATCTCTGTCCACACAAGCGTTTTAGCTCCCTATCAGTAATAATCCCTGACTATGCTAACATACCTCAAAATACAAATCACGTGACCATTCATGTATAGACTGGGTCGAATGCCGGTGTAAACAGGAAGTGGATTGTCTATTTTGCAGATAGTTGCTTAGTTACAGATAACAGGAAAGAAAAACGGTGAAGTATAGATTTATTCTCTTCGGTCGACAACAAGGTGGAACTGTTTGTGGCTCTAGCCTCAGAGAGACGTCATTTCCTAAGACAGCTGAGTTCAAGTTTTTGCAAGAGTTAATCAAGCAGGACTAAATCATGTGCCTGTTGGTGACTATTTTAAGAAGCAGATGAATTTGACCACATTTTGTTCCTATGAGTGTTTTCAGCATGAATTACTGAATCAAAATAAAATAGAGTCCCCATGTTCTTAATTATGAACGAGCATCATCCAGTGTGGTGGTGTTTCTCATCAATATGTTTTTACAGCCCATACAAACCTTTAACGGTGCTGTTGGACTGAAATCCATCTGGCAACATTTATAAAGTGTGGCCAAAAGCAGAGGGGACGTGAAATAGTGCAGGCAGGCCTGTAAACATAAACTGCACAAGCTCTCACCCAACCCTCTGCAGCCTATTCACAACCAGAAGCACATGTGTCTCGCTCTGTTCTACACAGAAATTAATGGGAAGCAAATTTTTGTTTGATTGCCCCGTCCGTCCACCTTCACAGGACTTCTCACTTGAGCGGCCTCATTAGGTCTGGTTAAGACCGTGTGGGAAAGTACAAACTGTGACTGATTGACAGCTCACTCGCTCTTCTTGTTCAGTCGCTGCACATGTTAGGTCCAGGGGACTAGTGTCATTATCGCTGACTGTGCTTCATCAGGCTGTGTTGGTGAGCTGCTTGTGATTTGGGAGCATGAAAGGTAAAACTGCTTCAATGGAACGCAGGCGGCAAATGAGGTGCCAGATAAGAAGTGGGGCATCTTAATTTCATCTTTTCACTGCCTTTAAGCATTGGCCGACATCAAAGTACATATTTGTACACATGTATGTCTGTCTGTATTTTCAAAGACGTTTTTGGTTAATGTCATATTTTAGCTATCGGACAAAATTGTTGATATTCAGTATACTGTAGGTGGCAGTTAATGTACCAAATGGAAACCACATTTCTTGCCCTAACTAACAATGTTCCATGAGGCCTTCTATTTTTTTATTTGGCTACTCTAGTTTCAGGGTCTTGGGTTTAGTAATTCAAACAGAGTCTGTTGCTCACTGGTAAAAAATCTGTGGTTATGAGAATTGGATTCTCCAGAAAACCACCACAACCTGCACCTCCGCTTCTCTGGGGACATGCAGTCCCAGTCGTGACCTCCACCAAATAACAGTTCCAAGGTTTTCACCTGGACCCAAACCTCAACAGGGAAACTCATGTTGAACCGGAAGTGGGGACAGCATCTAAACGTTTCCACTCTCTGAAGGTTTAAACAGACAGAGCCTATCCTGTGAGGACCGTGTTACCACCTTTACTGCTGTAAGGCCATTGCTGCAGTATGGCAGAGTGCAATAAAAGCCAGTAGGTGCAAAAAAGGTCCCTCAGGACATTTTCCAGTGGTCGCTCCACACCAACAAAACTCCCCTCTCTCAAGAGCAGGAGTGAACATGCTGCTCCCACAGACAAGAGCAGATAATCCAAATCCACTACTACAGAGCAGCACAAATTTCACACACATCCAGTGCAGAACAAACAGGCTGAGAGCAGCAACTCTGCCTGCAGCTGTCAGACCGAACAACACAGCACTGAGAGGAACAAAAGATGGAGAGTCTGGAGTCTGTTTTTATGGCTTATGTGTATGATGATTATAAATAGTATAATGTATAGTTCATAACCATAGGAGATTTTCAGACACGACCTGCGGGTAAAATCCAGAGAATTGGCTACGGAGTTTACCCAGTTTTCCTTTCACACATGTGAAACACAGTAGGCTGTTCTCTGCACAGACGCGTTCACAACATCAAATCCTCTGCAATATTCAGACGAGAAGATTGAATTTTTGCGTCTGTCGTGTGTTAGAGGCATCATCAACCACCCACTCGCTCGCTGTGAATCCAGTGGGGAATTCCATGCTGTGTTCACACATCGGATTCTCCTGGATTTCTCTCGACTTTATACTTGGAGGCCTCGTGAGAAAGTCAGGAGACACTGCGGAGCGTCTCGCTGGAACATTTACGATCAAAAATGCACCTCATCCAGAGAGTATCTGCGGAGCTCTGTGCATGTCTGAAAGCAGCCATATAAAAGATATATATTTCTTGAGTGAATGTAAATTCGGTTTATATTCAAGTTGTTCATTTTGAGCATGAATGTTATAAACTCAACCTCCAGACATGGGTCTGCCATCTCAGTCAAACCAAATCCATTTAATTTCTGTAGCGCAAAATCCTAATAGAAGGTACAGGACTTTTCATGTAGAACAGGTATAAGCCGTACTCTTTATAATACCATTTACAGGGACCCAACTATTCCCACCATGAGCAAGGACCTGGTGACAGAAGCAAGGAGAAAGTTTTAAAAGGCCGACACTAGGGGAAGGAGAGAGAAAGGAGAGATAAGGAAACACTGCCTGGACGTTTATGAGCTTGAGGGAGCAAACAAACAGTTACAACTGAAGCAGAAGTGGTTTTCAGGAAGTTTGTAAAAATCTGGTCTGCAGGACTACATGGACTGTACTTTATATACCAGGTATAAATAATTAATTGAGACTGCGGCCGACCCGCTGGTGGTTTATGATAACAGTTACACAGACTGAAATAATAAAAGAATAAGGCACCAACTGAGAGTTAGGTTGGAAAGATGAGTTTTAAGTTTAAATTCACTAAAGACTTCGACTGAGTGAGACAGTCCGATGTCAGCAAGCAGGTCAGTCCAGAGGAAAGGGGGGCGATAGGAAAAGGCCCTGAAGCCAGCAGACTTCTTTTTAACTCTGGGGACAGACAGGAACCTTTTGTTCTCAGAAAAGCAGAGGACGAGATATAATATCTGGTTTAAGGAGATCAGACAGGTATGAAGGGGAAAGCTCATTCAGTACTTTGTACATCATAAAAATAACCTTAAAAAAGGAGCCGGGGAGGATACAAGTTTTTGTAATCATAGAGTGAATCTACAGATGGACGACATAACTGCTCCCCAAAGTGATAGATTTCATCTCACTCACTGCCTCTGATGGATAGATGAAGTATAGGTCACAAACTCCTCCAGGTTAGTTGATGGGCCATGGACCAAATTCTGAAGTCAAAGTCTGCTGTGAAAATGGCTTATTGATTATGGTATGTAGTTCCTACTTTGGTCTCATAATGTGATACCCAGCGTACAGAGACAATACAATACCAGATCATATCACTGCTGGTTTTGGTCATTTTCATTAATTTGTTTATTACACAGGGGCAGTGCTCATTTATCAACAGAAAAATGACTGTAGATGAGCCAGAGGTAGCTTGATAGGATAATTTGAGTCTGTTATCTCTGGTCAGTTTTTAAAATGGCAACTTAAAATATAAATACGGACTAATATTCAGATGGGTACAATGCATAATATCAAGTAAAAACACAAGGTATGAGACAAAGCTCATCAAGTAAACAGCAACAAAGACAAACTGAACTATGTCTGACTATAAATAAGCCAAATATTCAGCTGACCAGTAAAAGAACGATAAGTCTTTTCTTATTTGTTGTCAGGAAAAATATAAAGAACCTGACTTTTCCTTTAAGTCCTCATTAAATGTAAATTATCGTTCAGCGATTCCAAACACACTCTCATTAGTGTGGGAAACATCTGCTATGACCTTCCCAAACTGGGGCGCACATCTTGTATTATACACACAAACACACACATATCAGCCGTATCAGAATCCCTTTATCACCTCATTAATTAAGTTTGCTTGTACTTCATACTCTCTCAAAACTCTTGGATGCACCCCCTCACACATACACAATCACACGCACATATTAACAATCACCCAAGGAAGCACGCACATACCCTTTCCTCCTTCTCATCATGCACACTCCCCATCTTTCTCGCATGCAGGTCTATTATCACATTTGGTTGGTAATCATCCAATCCGTCTGAGATATGCAAAGCAGCAGTAATTGTGTTAGAGCCTAATTTGTGGCACGATGAGGAGAGAGGGGCCCTCCGAACAGTCATTAGGCATGCAGAGCACAGCTCCCCATCAGGCGCCTCACTCCTATCCGCTCATCATTACACATACACACTCCCTGATATCTCTGAAATGTCTCACTAAAATGTCTCAGCGGGACTCGTTCCATGCTAACTATGACGCTTCGTCTTTTTTACTGCCCTTTATGCTGTCGATCTCCTCATACCGACTCGGTGTCTGTCTACTCTTTTGCTCTTTATCACCTTCCTCTCAGTCGCTCTCTCCGAATGCTTCCCTCTCTCTTATGTCCTTGTGTTACATTTTTCTCTGCTTCTTTTTTAGCCTTCCTCAAGTGCTACTGCTACTAAAAGGATGTGAACAGTGTGTGTGTGTGTGTGTGTGTGTGTGTGTGTGTGTGTGTGTGTGTGTGTATCCACCCTAGACAATATAAAACTGAGGCGGGAGACTTGACATAGATCATTGGGCAGCAGCAGATTAAATTCATTGATCATGGACATGTATTTTTGTCTATTTAGTTATTGATTTATAGTTCCGAAAATGGAGGTTTAAATAGGAAAGCAGGCACTGAGAGATAAATGAGTTTGAATTGATTTAAAATGTGTTTCAAGGAAGCATGAGAGGCAGCCTAAACAATCCTAACATTTCACAGACTTCCTTGTGGTTTTGTTCCTGTTTGAGCTTTACTGTTTAGGTGTTGCTCTATTTCTTCCTGATATGAATACACCAGGACTTATTAATGTGTGAGGTTGTAGGTTTAATTCGGGCCATCACATCTACATCATCTGTACTAACATAACCTGATATACAGTGGTGGAAATGAATCGTGCATATTTATTCAAGTCCTGGTCTTAAAACTGTTTTGATGCACTTACCAGCAGAGATCATTTACATTTTGAAATAGTGTAGCAGTACAGTAACAGGATCATATTCAAAGATCCCGTTACATTTGCAGTTGAAAAGTCCCTCTACACTGTTACACACAGATGCTGTTCCAGCTCTGTCAATTAGTCCACTGCCGTCACGAAGGCAGAACAACAATAGATCCACCTTCTTTGTTTGTACATAACAACGAGCTGGAATAAAGGTACAACATTTCCGCCTCAAACAGGCTGTGTAGAAGGGGCTACAAAGAAAGCCCCTTCATTCTATGCTATACAATCTAACTATAGATAAAATAGTATGTTGGCATGTAGGACACACATGTTCAGGACGAAAACACGGAGCAAGGCCGGACTCAGCAGATACACAGCTCCATTCCACATATTCCCAGTTGAATCCACAACTCAACCTTGCTTCTCCTCACCGAGACAAAACAGAGAGTAACAGAGAGAAGCGAACCCAGAGAGAGGGAGTGAGAAGACAGAGCAGAGAGGCATTTTTTGAATTGAGTAGGACAGAGTGATCAAGAGGGAGCAATTGAATGTGTGAGAGTGCAAGCGAGAAAGAAAGAGAGGGAAATAGAGACAGAGGTTGAAAAAGGAGGAGTAGGAGGAGCAGGAGGAGGAGGGGGTGGTGGTTGTTGGCTCGGCACAATAGGCCTAGACATGAATGCTCCTCGACACTCGTTTCTACACATCCCCTTCAATTTCAACTCTCTAATGGAACTAGCGACTCCACACCCACTCACATTGTGCACAAAGAACACACACACACACACACACACACACACACACACACACACACACACACACACACACACACACACACACACACACACACACACACACACACACACACACACACACACACACACACACACACACACACACACACACACACACACACACACACACACACACACACACACACACACACACACACACACACACACACACCACACACACACACACACACACACACACACACACACACACACACACACACACACACACACACACACACACACACACACACACACACACACACACACACACACACACACACGAGTGAGTGGTTGTGTGTGCTAGTAATGATCCACAGAAACACACACACGAGCATATACTCTAATAGAGATAAGCAAATTCTCAAAAACACACACATATGAAACAGCTCACACACCCACACACAAACACACAGACTTTGAATTTCTTCCCTGTCAGATAAAGGAAATGGGGTGTAATGAATGGCACACATATGGCTTAGTGTGTGTGTGTTTGTGCAATGCCTCCTACCTAGAGTCTGTGGCGGTGCATATATGTGAAGGTCTTTAAATCATGGAAGCTGCGAACTCTGTGTGTGTGTGTGTGTTTGTGTGTGTCTGTTTGTTTCCATTTGTCAAAGCCCTCTCGGTTCCTCCAATATGGCTGTCAGCATGCGCCGTCAATCATAAGACAGTGTGTGTGTGTGTGTGTGTGTGTGTGTGTGTGTGTGTGTGTGTGTGTGTGTGTGTGTGTGTGTGTGTGTGTGTGGACGGCAGCTCCAGAGGAGGTCACAGATAAGGGCTGGCCCTTCGGAAGCCCATCGCTCTCTCCCTCCTACAGACTGAGCATAAATTACTCCCCCCGCTTCAGCCACACTAACTGATGTATAGGCCCCCGACTGGGTGAAGTCCTTTACTCTCCTGTTTCAAATGCAGTGTATTGGGCAACTGATAATAGATTTTTTGCGAATAAAAGAAAAATACTATTCCGTTAATGAATGTTTCTGACACCAACTACCACACTCTAACGACTGTGCCGGCAAAACTTCCATTGACCAGAAATTTACCACCTTAAACCCATTTTGAGACTCCCAGGCAACAGCAAAAACAGCTAGAACCCTTGGCACTTGCATATTACACACAGCCTCAGGTGACATCATTCAAACGTCTCCCAACACGGAGATTATCTTGGCAATTCACACCTGCCAATCAGTGAGCTGCAGGTGTGCGGCGGGGGAAATGGGTTTGGGAATGCACAGCTGTGCCTGCACTGACGGAACAACACGGAGCAAGGAGCTATTTTGTATGTTCCACGTTCTGGAAATAAAAGTTTAATCCTGCACAGATCAGGTTAGATGATCGGCAGCTGGAGCACCTCCAAGGTTTTGACGGCCATCAAGATCTCCCTGCTGAATCATCAGCACGGACGAAAAACAAGTGTGGAAACAGAACGTGGCGAAGGATCGGTTGTCTTGAAACGTCATCCTTTCACAAGGTTTCAAAACGAGGCTGTCCACACCACTAATGGCAAGCTGACGTTAAGAAGCTCAATGTGATTTCTGTGCAGCACATCAAAGTGAATTCTGTCTAACACACACCTGGTAGACCAGTGCATAAGAAAATGAAGGTCAGGAAAAGATGGTTGTGAATTCCTTCTCAGAGTTTAGTGAAAAACAATTTGAGACTCTTCTTTAACTTCTCCATGGCAACAATGTCATGGGAACTGTAGTATTTCGCTACTTGCCCTGTGTAAATAATATTCCTGAATATCACCCTGATGTGTAGAAAACATTCAAACACCTGCAGCTCTTTTTAAGTTTTTAGAGGCTTCTTTTTTTTTAACCAGCTTTGAGCTTGAAGACTTAACTTGCTGCAAATACACTGCAGACAGAATCTTTTCTGAGGCTGCAGAAGGGAAATATTGACATAAATATATAAAAAAGGACCTTTTACTTTAGGAAATATTTCACAGCCTACACTGGTACACAGTAACACAGCAGAACAACATTTAACACACTGACACAAGAGGATTGTTAATGTTTCTGGCCTATAGCTACATCAACATGCACATCGGTGTAAGCAAAGGAATCTCCTTTGTCAATATTTGCAGCAAAATCAATCTGCTACTCATGAACACACAACTGTTTTATGTGTTATGCTATGAGAATTAATGAGTTTCCCTTAAGGAACAAATGTAGACTCACCTGTTTGTGCATCTCAATATTGAGCCCATAGGACATCTCGTAGTACTGGAAAGAAAAAGAGAAAACAGAAAGAGAAAAATGTTATATAATAATACAATGAAGCTAAAAATCTAAGAAATTAAAAGTAAATAATTCATGAATATAAAGACGACTCTCAAAGAACGCAAAGAACCTAAGATCTCAGATATTGACTCTGCCATCATAGATTCATTCAGACCCACCTGCAACCACAAAGAGAAGCTAGAAACAGGAAAACGAACAGTGTGTGTGTGTGTGTGTGTGTGTGTGTGTGTGTGTGTGTGCTGTGTGTGTGTGTGTGTGTGTGTGTTCAGTGTTAATGAGAGGGCCACCCTCTAGGCGTCAACCCTGTTAATCACCCACTCTGTCTGCAGGGGGACTGGCTCTGTCACTGGAAAACAAACAGCACAAAGATCTCTCACACACAAACGTCCGTGCGTGCACACGCACACACTCTCTTTTCTGTAGCGGCCCACGCGGAAGCTCCCTAAAGTAATTACAGCACTGGGAAAATGGAGGTGCTGCCGCTGGCCGGGGGAGTGGGGTCAACCCGATATGCTATTAGAGAGCTGGTGGTGGTGGTGGTGGTGGGGTGTCTGGGTTGTTGTGGGGATACAAGGCTGGGCCTGCTACTGATGGAGTGGAAGTGCGATTAAAAGTGTGCACGTGTACATGAACAGTGTTTGTGTGCTGTGTGTGGGTGTGTGTATGAGAAAGCAAGTGAAGGAGGAACAATATTACCTTCATGGTTCAATTTCATAGCAAGTTCACATCAGTGTGATTCCTAGCATTTCTTGTCCAAACACTAAACATTGGCCAGTTGACTGAGAAGAATATAAGGCATGCAATCTGTAAACATGATAAATTGAATTCTCCTTTCGGCAGATGATTACTGATCAGATGTTTATAAGTTCACACATTTATACTTAAGTTTGATTCTTGAATATATAGTTTGTTCTGGTTGGTGTTGACATTAACAATAGTGAGTTCAATGTGAGCCTGTATCTCCTCTGCATCTCCTCAAAAATGTCATCACAACTTCTGGACTTCGACTGTTTTTTTTTCTCCTACATGCTTCCAGTGCCAGTAATGTTTGCCAGGGTAAAATAACAAAGAGTTGAGTTGATGTAATGGCTATGTAATACTCTACTGCTCAGTAATTCTGGAAACATGTGCAGTTAGTCATTTCTAGGAATGTGAATGATGAGGCTTATACAACACACACATGATGAGGTGGCGCTACAACACTTCAGGGATTAAATCCTACACAGATTGACGTAGAGAACTTCTCTTTAACCTTTAAAATTCTCCATGCATGTTAATGCCTTCGTCTTCTTTCTTTCAGTGTTTTCATTAGGCACATGGAGCCGTTAGAACATAGGGAGAACTGGAAACAAAGCAATGATATTAAAAAGAGAAAAGACACACAAAGGCTTTGTTGAAAAATGTTTGGGGGCAGAAACAAACTAGCTGGCAGGCGAAGTGCACCGTACTGGGCTGTACAACCTGAATTCAAATATCAAACACTAATAAAGACGCTAATGACAACCCTCAATTTTCCTTTTGTTTCTTTGAGATGATATTATCAGCCTGGCGGCTAACAAACATCCTGCTGGACATTTACCCAGCCATCAAAGAAATCATGTAAACTGGGGTAATTGAGGAGGTGTTTTTTTTTGCAAACCATGTTAACATGTAATTCACCTTTAACCCTAATCTAGATCAATTGCAGTAACGACACAAAAGAAAATATATTTATGAATTTTAGAGGGTAACTCATCTTTAACTGGATGTTTTAGCTTTTAAAATAATTGAGCAATCAATTATTCTTGTACATCTTATGTCAATATGCTGGGCTGCGACTGAAATTATCTCTGCAAGATATAAAATACATCCCTAGCATAATCTTGTAGTCCAGCTATCTTAATGGTGGCTAAAATTTATAAATAGTAGGCAGTCAGACGAGATCCACTCAGGAACACTTTGCTAACTAGTGCCCTTGCGAAACATTGCTAGCTTGAGCAGTCAGTCAAAAGTTAAGCTTAAGATAAGATTTAGAACTCCCTTTGCTGGATCACAAGTCAAACTTGAACACAATTTTAAACATAATTTGAACCACGTCCATATATGAAAATGGACATTTTCATTGCTTCCAAAACTGATGCTGAAGCATCTTTATCAACACCTGGTGGCTGGCTACATTATAAGTCATAAATAAAGCTTCCTAATGTTAGCAGATGGGACAAACAAACTAAGAAGTCAGGTATTTATTTTGGTCATTTGAATTAGCTCTTATTAAGCTGAGTCCTAATTTTTGCTGTTAATTTGATTTTAATTATTTTAAAATCAAATCATTAATTATTAGCTATTATAAAACTAATTTTTGTAATTAAAACAAGGTTAAACTTCATGATTGACAGCTGAGACATTCTGGGGATTGATTGAGAACGTAAATCAGCGGGAGGCGATTACTGCTATTCCATCGCCTGATTGCCACAGCACAGACTCTGGCTACAAATATGTAAGATGGCAGCGTTCGCAGAATATTTTGGCTTTACTTATGGAAGTGGAGACACGCTATCCATCTTTATATAGTCAATGATTTGAACAGGTCATTACAGGTTCGATATTGAAATGTTCACGTTTGAGCGAATATTGGATTTTTTAATAAGAAATGTCGGCCATCGTGTATTTGTGTGTGTGTGAAAGGCTACAACCAGGCTAACAATGCCTGAGTGAATGTGAGAGCGTGTGCACTCGCTCTTGTGTGAGACACACAAACACACAGAGGAAGTGTGTGCGTGTGTGTGTGTGTCTGCTGGCTGGCTGATGGTGGAGAGAGCAATGCTGCGGCACAGATTAGATGAGATTAAAGCCAGTCAGAGGATCAATTAGAGGCAAAACATCAGACGGCTACACAGCCACGGCCAGCAACAATGAGATTAGCCTGGAGGTGGAGCAGAGAGCGGGCGAGCACAACTGTGCGTGTGTGTTGGTGTGTGAACACGTGTGGTGTGTGTGTGTGTGTGTGTGTGTGTGTGTGATGTGTGTGGGAGACGGGGAAAAGAGGAAATGAAGGGTGTTGGGGAAAGAGGAATCACATGTACAGTTACTATAAAAATAGAAAGGAAGTGAACAATAACTATTCATCTCAATTTATTTGACCTATTTTTAATGGGCATATGATGCCATTGGTTAAAATATCACTTTTCTAACCACAAATTGTTAAGCTATCATTAAAGAGTGGTATGGTTGGACTGGTTGTGAGTCAATAGTTTAGCCACATGATCTACTTGTATTTACAAGTAAAAGAAAATGTGAGCACATCCAAAGTCAACAAAGTTCTGTTCCTAGAAAAAAACAACAAGAGAAGCAACAACACGGCCAATTAGGTCAACTGCCATGTTTGTGATGTTTGATACTGCAAATCAGTGAACTAAAAACACAAGTAAATGGTTTGGTAAAGAGTGAACTACACAAGAGCATGAAATTAGTTCTCTCTAGTACTCTGTATCTACTAAAAATGATAATCTATTTAGGATTGGGAGGTGACTATGTCCTGAATTAAGTTGAGAATCTAAACTGAAATGTGGAATTCCCACCCCCACTGGTTAACCAATTGGATTTGTTTAAAACATGTTTGACTGTTACTGCTGGAGGTTTTTGCCCAGTTTGACTTGTATCTGGCAGTGAAGCTGCGTCGCAAGATGTCAGCAATTATCTTGTTGAGTTCAGTTTATAAGAATACATATAACAGATGCCCCAGACTACGAAAATAAGATCTGAGTTGTTAGAAAACAGAATGTCCTGCTCCGAGAGAGAAACCAGACGTGAGAATCAATCACATTGCAAATAGAGAGAGGTGGTGGAGGATGACTGGAAGAAAAACAAAAACAAAAATTATTTGCAAATATACATCAAGAGGATTTACTAGCGCAGCAGGAGATGTCAATTCTCAATAACAGGAAAATGTCTAGAACATTCAGGCGAGTGGCACCTGGGTAGAGCACGTTGAAGGCAGGACAGTTCGGCCTTTATCACCAAAATGTCTGTCTTTATAAGTTGACATTTTTGTCAGCATCTTCTACAAATATAAACTCTTTTTCATCCTGAGATATTTGTATTATTTTTCTTTCATATCCACGACGTGTCAGAAATGTCAACATGCAAACTCACGAGCTGTGAATTGTCTCGACATTTTCCTGCTTTATTCTGACATGGGCCTCTGGACAATTTCCATTGGATATTTGAAATGGGCGCCGGTGGGAAAAAATGTCCGCAGCAACCGACTCAGACATTTGTGTTCTCACACACAACCCCTCTGGAAAATTTCAGGAAATTATTTTGACTTCGGTTGAAGGTAAAAATAACATTAGAGGAAATGTTCACCTCTGGTGCACAACACACACTCTTCACTTACCATGATATAATGGCGCTGCATCTCTGACTTCTCACTGGCCAACTTGTCACACTCAAGCTTCAAACTGTTGAGAGAGAGAGATAGATAGAGAGAGAGAGAGCGCGAGAGAGAGAAGCACAGCGTCAGACCTTGTTAGTCAGCTTGACAGTCTCCCTCCTAAAGTGCTGACACCCGATGACTTCTCCCCCCTTCATCATCATTACCTCCACTTTCACCAACAGCACTGTCATCATCACTTCAACCCTCATCACTGCCTCCACATTCAGTCATCAGCACCGCCTCCGTTGTCATCATCTCAGCCACTATTTCCATCTTTATCATCACCGCCTCCATCATCATCATCATCATTACCACCACCATCATCATCTTTACTAGTCAGCGCCCGTGTATACACCAAGACTGCCATGGTGTCACTTAACAGGTGGAGGTCAACTCAGAGGTCTAAGAGATGTCGAGCCCAAACTCTGCTTTCTAAAATAGAGGCGAGGCAGTGAAGTCAAAAGTCTAAACATAGTGTCAGAGCGTTTCCTGTGACCCAGTCCCCGCGACAGCCATTAGCTGTAATCATGTCAGAGCTGACGTTATGCGAGGCGACAGGACAAAGGGGGACGCGTCAACAAGTCAGCCTGATCGTCAAGTGTAAAAGACAAGAGTTAAAAAAAAACGCTCCTTGATGTCTTTGATTGAAACAGCCAGTTACAACATGTCGGCCTCATAAGGCTCATCTGATGTGAGGACTGGATAAGGCTCAGATCAACTAAAGATATGCACACGGTGGATGGGTTTATATTTAAGGTACGTCTGACAAACCTGTCTGCTGGTGTGTGTATATTTACATTGGGATTTCTCCTAAGCTGTCTGCATGAATGACAGCCCGATTACAGTGAGCGCTGACTGAATCGTCATCGCTGTGAGTCTTAACTGGTACACTGAACTCCATGTAACACACAACCATAATGTGAGCTTACTCTTCCTCACAGTATTACGCGTCTTCAGTAATTATCGCAGATATAATCAAATATAATAAATCAGTCGTACCAAAACTGACGACACGTGTGGGCCTACTTTTGACAAGATTTTCATCTTGCCCCTGAGTTTAGAAACAGTTGATTGAAATACGTATTTTTGGAAATCAGTCATTAAATGACTCAGAATCTGTGTGGTTTCTGTTTGGCAGAAACATCCCCTAATGTCTCTTCTCCAGTGACGCTTCCTAATACTCGACCGCCTTAAACAGAATCCCTTTCCAAATTTAAATGTAAAAGGTCCCCAAATTGTGCTTTATGGGTTTTTACTTTCCTTGATTGTCACAAAAATCAACAAAACATCTGCTAAGTTACAAATCCTTGTAAAGTAGGTCCTCCTCGCCCTAAGAAAAAAAGTGGTCCTGAAGAGTATGAAACAACATGTCAACCGGTGTGTGACAATATCAATGTGTTATTGTATAATCCCTTATAGCAGCTAATGCTAACTGCAGGTTCTGTCTTTGTTGACGTCAATCAAACAACACTTCCTCTGCATGATGCATCTGAAGGATTTAACTCTGAGGGAGAATGACTGATATTTGACTCAGTTACTGAGTTTTACTGAGTTGATTTTTCAGTAGACAGTGGTCTGCAACTATGGATCAGCTTTCAATAATACTAAGAGGGAATGCAGATCAGGCGTGTCCGGAATCTAAACACATTCAGTCCAATTTGCTGGTTAGAGATGATCATGAAGGTTCCCACTATGGCACGCAACAGATACCCAACCTGTTTTACTATTCGGGGGAGGGGGTAGGTTTTTTTTTGCTGGTGAGGAGCAGTTTTATTCTGCAGCCTTCTTCGTGTGTGTGAATGAGCAGCCTCCACTTATTCAAAATGCTGCCCTTCCCTCCTACATAAAACCCTTTCTGCCATCCCTGTGTTCATGTGTAGGCTGTGTGTTGGGTTGTCATGGCGACAGGCCTCCCTGCTGCCAGCCTACCTGGGATTGGCTTTGTGCCTCCTCTGATTGGTGTTCAGCAGCCCCTGGGCCTGCACCGCTGCTCTCAAACGACACTTTGATGGAGTTTTATTGCAGAGTCTTCCGTCTCTAAATCGCTCCTGCTGTCATCTTTATTTTGATTTATGTATTCCCTGATCTATTTATGCATGTGAATGAGGGGAGGGGAGAAGAGATGGGGGGAGGTGGGAGGAGGAAGACTGTGACAGCTACAATGCTTGCTACTATCCCCGGGGGAACGCCTGTGGTACATTTGCCTTTTAAAGGCTTCAGCACCAGACAAGCACAGCGCAGCAGCAGCGCGCTACAAAGCCCTGTCTGTGGTTCCCAAGCCCCCCACCCCCTCGCAGCCCCCCTCCTGAGTCAATAGGCACTGTATGCATGTTCTGTATGCTCAGACAAAAAAGGCATTCTTTCAACCGCGCCCTGCCTCTCTGAAGAGGGTTAAACGGTGCTGCTCACCGTTGTGGGAATTACACAAACCAAAGGCGAGGAAGAAGACACACGGGGTGTTATTGCAGCTTCAGAATCCTCCACAAACAAGAGCGATCAGACCAGAGCAGGGATTTTGCACACAATATGCCAGGCTTTCATCTGCCTGCGCCTGTCTCGGCAGAGGGAAGCCTCTGGAAGGTTCTCGGAGAGCAGGTACAGAGAAACAAATCAAACTCCTTAGGAGGGAAAGCGGCCTTCAAAGACTGACAAAGGGAGGATCTCTCGCTGAGATGCAGACCCCCTGGCGTCCTCCCCTCTTTATAAGGACTATCAAAAAGATCGGTTAAGATCAAATCGGGCACGTTGGAGGTGCCTGAGACTACTGTAGCAGTATTTAAGCAGTAAACCAAGATCGATAACTAGGGGTCAACGAGATTGACCCTCTTTATGAGTCTGTTTTGTGTGTATATGTCTGTATGCATAGTGTTTCTGTTTGCACCTGTGGTATTGTGCTTGGAGGAACTGGAACTCATCCTTGATCCTGTCACAGGAGTCGGAGGTTGTGAATTTCAGCTGCTGCGATGAAGCCTGCCAAAGAGAAAAAACAAGAGAGGAAAACATAAGAATCAAAAGGAAAGAACAAGACAAAATATTTTAAAGTGGGGGGGCTGGAACAGAGAGAGGGAGCAGTGACTTAACGTCAACCTGAAATTGGTTGTCATGTATGCTTCCACACACAAGGAGTCATACACATACAATCCTGTGAGGACTCCAAGAACAAAACAGTGCATACACAAAGAATAAAAATGTGGACCCATTGTTACAATACGATTGTTAAAGCTCTGAATACACACTGCTCTGTTTTTATATTTCAATCACTACGAAATAATGTGCCTGCACTCAAATCTAAACCCCACAGAACTCCAATTAGCCATAAATGGATGTTGACACTCCCATATTTAACCTTCTATAGACATAACCCAGACACTTGCTGTCCTTGCTCCAGCATTGGCAGCGTCTTTACAACCTTAAGAATTATTACCCATGGCCGTTATGAACAAAAGCATATGTTGTAAGCCATAACAGCAGAGTGATTGATGACACAGGAGTGCGTCAAACTTATAATCCGCTGTGTGTTAGTGGTTCATCATCATGTTACTCAACACTCAGTTTGGGTGGCATTAAGTATACTTACTTACTCAGGTTAGGTTGAATCATTCTTGTTTAAATAAGGTCGGTAACACACATGATAAACATTATTACAGGGAACTTGGTTGAGACTGTGTTGAGCACTTTGATGTTTTGAAAAGATTTAGCGCCAACTAAATTGTCTCCTAAATTGTCAGATTGACATCATCTGCCCCTTTTCCACATTGAATCATCATATAAGCAGTGCCTGTTGTAAGGCATGTGTGGAGCAAGAGTCATGATGATACTGGTAATATTTTATTCGAATGTACAAGTATACTAAATATATTTTATTAATAACATTATGGTAAATTTTCTTTAAAGTAATTTATATGAAATAACCAAACCATAGAATATATATGACAAACTGATAAAGATGTGTAAGGAGTCATCTAAATCCAATATTGCCATCAGCACAGACATTATGCATTTGTATTAAAGGCAAAGTAGAAAATTTACCCCAGTGGACAAATCTGCTGTAGTCGCTTAAATATATGTTGCTGGATAAAACTGCACAAAATACCACCCATGTAATATCAGAAGGCTTCTTTTGTGCCTCGTACAGCCAGCTAAAAAAATTATTCAATCGCCTAGCATGAATGTTGCTATTCGCCCTTATTGTAATTCTGTCCACACTACATTCCCCAAGCAGCGGTGGATGGCCTGGCTGTGTGTTAGAGCACAGCAAGCATCAAACCCAAATAGGGACAAAATCTCATTATTTCTCAGCAGGCTGCATAATGGGTCAGGTGGGGGGGAGAAGAAAAAAAAATTCGACATTTTCCCACTATGATTGAGCAGGCATAAAAAACCATCAGAAATCTGATTGCAGCACTTACGGGAAACTAGCCTGCTGCTGTTAGGAATGACCTGTCACTTTGTACTCCGCTCCCCCCGGCATGTTGCTCAGCTTCATTTTTAACTACAAACAGGCTGTTTGGCATTCACAGAACCATGGCCAGAGAATATGCTAAGCAACAGGATTGCTTCAGGTTGTAGTCATAGACCTCTGGCTTCAAAGGCTGATTTCTTTTTTTTGCTTTGAGGCTCAGCAGGCCAGTGCTCCACTCTTACATGTTTAAGGGTTGGGGATGAATTCTTACAAAACCTTCCATGGGTACAGACAAAAATGTATGGTTGTTTCCATTTGGGTATTAATTTAACTACACATGGGGAATTCTGGAACATTAGCTTATGAAGAGAAAGGCTAACAGTTAGAAGAACATTTAAAAACGTAGGGACAAGCATCGTGACCTGAGCCATTACACGTTCAAATGTCATGAGAAGTGCTGACATTATCATGCTGCTTCCACACTCAGAAACTTCCAATCCACCCAGACCGAGCTGCTGCTCAGAGACAGAGGCTCCGACTGTAAAGCACAGTAACCTTTTCCATTATCTCTCCAGCCAGTGTGGCATGGACCAAACTCAGCAAACAACAGCTTGGCTATATGGCTCTGTGCCACGCAGAGCCTGTGTCAACACGACACACTTAGCTACAGGCAGCCATGCAACTCACTCCTTGTACTTGTAAAGTTTTTAAATACGTGCGTTTATGGGTTAGTGTGTGTGCGTCTGCACGAAGGTTGCCCCCAGTGCCGCAGGTTAGAATTGTTGCCCTAGATCCAATTTCCTCCCTGTGTAGCACAGTGTGCGAACATAAAAATACCAAAGTTCCTCATAGTCAACAGCCCCAGGTCGGGCATCCTGTTCCACAGGGAATAAAGAGGGAGGCAGAGAAGACAGAGCAGGACAAAGACAGGAAAAATAATTCAGAGCATCATAAAACCACACTACTTGACTAAATTAGACTGACAAACATCATCAGACTGATCGAACAGGCATGAAACTCAACACACTGTTCTCACCTACGGTGATCTACGGTCAATGTGTTTGTTAACTGGTAATGATTTAAACAGCTGTGGACCTTATCCAGGATATGTTATTGGTCTCAACTCCCAAAAAAACACTATGATATGTATACTTAGTTGTGATCTTTATAGTTTTTGTTATAGTTAGTAACAGAGATGTTATATGCAGTTGCTAAGTGGCACGTTTTACAACTGGCTACCTGGCTGAAACCTGCCTGACTGAATTGTTAAAATGTTATTACAACGTATAACTGGAGTGATGATTGACCTTTGTACATAGTCAAACATATGTGACTGTTGCAGAATTTATTTGTCGACTCTGTCTATCTTTGTCAAACAGTCACAGGGGCTGAGTTTAATTAGACAAAGAGAGGAAATTGTTACAAGTATGCCTGTGACAAACACAGGAACACTGAATTGGTGTTTTGTACATGCAAGATGTTGTGTTTGTAGGGTAAATCATATTTGGATGAATAACTTCTGCAAGTGTAACCACCAGAACTGTGGTTTGTCAGAGCTGTGTTTGATTTTTGATCTGATGATGCTCTCAAAAAAATTTAACTTGTGAAGCATGTTTTGTTTTTGATCAGACATTCTACTGTTTTCACACAAATCTTGAATTGCCTTTTTATTTTGGGAGGCGTGCTGTCTTGTGTACCTGCTGCTTATCAGCCCCGCTGTGACTCCAAACCTTTGAAGAGTTTTCTAAATGTCATCTGGTGTGGTTAAGCTTTTCTTGCAAAGTTCAGTCTTGTGGATTATTAATGCTCATCAGCTGTCGTTTGTGCTTTTTTTATACTACGCACTATATTGTATTTTAGTACTTCTGATGGGCTGAATTACCAAAATGGAAACACTCTCATTGAAGCAGAAGATTTTTCATTAAGGCCAGAGGATGCAGTGTTTTTTAAAAAAAGAAAGGGAAATTCAAGAGCTGTTGGTGATAAAGGGTCTATACCAGTGTTGATGAACTGAAAACAAAAACATGAAATTACTGCAGTGGTGTTAATACACTATATCGGGCCTACTGCATTCTGTGCCACCTATTGCCTAATTTTTTTTTCTGTTTGTGAACCGCAAAAATCGCCTGCTAAAGGCAAACTTCAGGGAAAGATAGGATCACATTGTCTTGACGTTTTCTGGAGTTCAAGTATGGAAATGAGGACGGGGATAACTTAATCCATAGTTTTATGACCAAAACCCATCAGAGAATCCTTCCAGTCAGCAAGCAGCACAGTTCGCCATAGCAGTCAAACACCAGTACTATTTGTATTATTGTTTTCGCTAATCATATAAAAAAAGCCAGCTATTCTTGGTAAATCCTGGACACAATATTGAGCCAAGTACAGGAGTTTGAAGGACAATTTTCACATGGCTGCCCTCATTCTTTCACCACCACACACTCAGACTATGCAGGCCTCTCCAAGCTCCATGCAATACACACAGCTAACAATGTTTATTATCTCTCGCTCTCCGTCAGTGACCAAAACAAGGTGCTCTATGGGGGCCTGAGAGCCCACAACAGATGGATGCCCATAATGTTAATGAAATACTGCCGTAATATTGTGACACATGCCATCTGCTGTGACAAAAAAGGTGCCTGCACGCTGTGCGTGTGAAAATGTGTTTGTGCAAGAGAGAAAGGCTTGGCTAATGTACATGTGAATGTGTATGAGTGTCTGTGTGTGTCATTTTTGGGTATTGCAGTCGAGACAATGTGAATGTGACAGAGAGCGATATGGGTGTGATACAGCAAAAGAGAGACAGTGAATAGGTGTGTGTGCATCTGTGTGTAGGGTGTGATAAACCCCAATGTATGATGCTTGGCTGCCAGAGGTACAAATATTCACAGCCATGAATCACACACAAGGACACAACAGCCCACACACACACACACACACACAAACTCCATCACTTGCTGAATTTGCATATTACACACACATAAACTTATATGCAAGCACACACACACACGGCACCCTAAATGTAGGACAATCTCTAATTTGATTCTGCCCTGCTCCTTTGAGACGTAATTAAAGCATTAAAAAGCTTTGTGCGCCGGTGAGGCAATTGAGACAGTCTTCGGCGAATAAATGGGATTCATCGTTTCAGGAAATTGCTGCCCCACCCCCATCCCCCACCCACCACCCACCAACCCAAAGCCCACTATTCGTCACCCCCCTCTTAACGAGTACACACACACACACACTGACTCTTCCCCTCCCTGGCCTCATCATCCGGTCCAATCCATGTGAAATCTACTGTGAACCATAATGTCTATTTTAAATAAGAATCAGGCTTAGGCCGATTCTGCTCTAAAGATCAGTCGAGGAGGTAGGTGCAGGATGCAGGCTGGGTTTTTTAACACAGACCACAAAACAGCGATTAGACACACCAACAATACATGAATACAGTACACATATCCAGTGGAGTATTTAGATACAAATACAACACACACACACACACACACACATACATAATAACAGCAGGATACATTGGAAAACATCCTCCTCAGTATAAATCCTGCCCGAGGGTAGTGTAAGTGTGGGGATTGTATTTCCTGGAGCACTGCCTGACTGTTTACATCTCAGGCGGAGTGTTTGCATGAGTGAGGGGAGTGTGAGTGTGTGTGTGTGTGTGTGTGTGGTGTGTTTGTGTGTTTGTGTTGGGGGCAGGGATAGAGTCTTGGCATTGTAATCACTCACTAATGACTGGATGTTATCTCACTCCCACTTTTAAATGAATGTAGAAGATCTGCGCTGATGAACAGTTGGCCTATTTTTCTTCAACACCAGTTTGTCTGTTTGCTCCATAGCAACAGTCCTACAGATGCCATTTGTGCCATCCGCCTCTTCTGTCCATCACAGACTCCCGTTGCCCAGTATTAGTGCGGAGGATAGATGGAGACACATTATTATTCAAGTATGATGCATTTTCTAAATGACTTTAAACACGAAGGAATATATTTGGGTTGAAGCACAAATAATCATTAGCCTATTTCAGTTAAGTTTGTGCCGTGATAAAAAATTGTATGGGTAAATAAGTGTTTGGTGTGAACGCAGTAAGATTAAGGTTTAGATAAATACCTTTTTGGAAAGTGCCGTTTGGTTATGAAGCCTTCCCACAATACATTTGGAATAATTCATCTTATCTCTGCTCTGGTACGTGACGACTCCAATACATTTCTTTCAAAAATATATGAATATATGAGAATTCACACTGTTAGGAGATAATTATGTCCGTTGGTGAACACAACACGTGGAGTTTTTGTTTAGCATGTAAGCAAACCACTTAGATAAAAATCATGACATTATTCACCAAGCCAGACGTTGCGGGCTTAAGCCTTTTGCTAATACACCAGCATCAAACAAGATCACATCCTCCATCTAAGAATAGCTCCAACCAAACAATTCCATCTAAATATCCCGGATTAGTGTTTGGAATAAAGCCTATGTGCCCAGTGATCTGAGAGAGGGACAGCCTAACTGGCCTGCATCCAGGCTCACCCCGGCCAACTCAGTCTGGGCCAAGCGAACCTCGCTACGTTAGCTGCTACTCTGTGTGTGTGTGTGTGTGTGTGTGTGTGTGTGTGTGTGTGTGTGTGTGTGTGTGTGTGTGTGTGTGTGTGTGTGTGTGTGTGTGTGTGTGTGTGAGAGAGAGAGAGAGAGAGAGAGAGAGAGAATGAGGAGAGGCTGAGGAATAGGATTGTGTCTTCAGCCACTCAGGACAGGGGCTTTAGAACGCGGGGAGAGCGTAATCCTGTTTGGGCCAGGAATTTGATTTTGATTATTATCTCTCACGAACCAAGCTAAGGCTTACCCCCATTTCTGCAGTGTTATCCCCACAACACACAAACACACACACACTTCCCCCCTGCAGCCCAGCAGATTTGACCTCGTTAAGACGCTTTAAAGGGGATTACTCTACTTTTATCACTTCGAGTGAAGTGCCCTTGCAAACACAGGGTTGGCGAGGCGCGCCCTCTCTTCCCACTCTGCAGAACTATCTTGACCTCCTGCACAGAGTCAGCCAAGCGCACACTGCAAACACACACAAACATGACACTTCAGGCACACTACCCTGAAAACACAGATGCACAAAATGAGCCTACCTTCAAAAACACACACACATACAGGCATGAATACAAACACAGTCGACAAAAGGTGGGGGCAGGCATTCTATAACACAACACACACACACACACACAAAGGAAAAGAGTGCCGAGATTGCAAAGCCAAGGGAAATGGGCAATTTGTCAAGAGTGGGGAAAGTGGTGAGGCTGACATGGCTGTGGGTTTGGAGACCATGGCTGAGATTAAAGCCAGCCTCGCAGAAGGGGGGCTTCAGGATTACACCCTGTACAGTTGTTCAGATGATTGATGCCTGCTTGTAAAAACCAAGGTTATTACTTACAACACTCTGCGAAGAAGGAAAGACAGGGAGGGAGGGAAGGAAGATTAGTCCCAAAGTTCGCCACAAATAAGTGGATAATGAAAGCAGAAAGCTGTAGCGCCGGCATGCGGCCAACACCAGGGAATTTCTGTTTAATTTGCTCAACTGAGGTGAAGGTACTAAAGTTCTTGTGCGTGTGCACTGTGCAGTTTACAAGTTTCAAAAGTTAGTGCTATTTTTTCCCATGATTCCAATCCAGGTCATTTAATTTTGATTATAAGCTAATGAGTCCCAATGTAATCTTTACACCATGCTGCAGTGTAATGAAATATCAGCAGGTTTTAGACCATGTTCAGAATGTCAGCAATAGTGATGCCCCTTCAACCTACACTATTCCTGAGTCAGAATAAGTGTAATTACGTTTTATTTGTGAAACAAGGATCCACTTCACATAGCGACTGATCGGGAGGGCAGGGGCGAGGACGTAAACAGAATTTCAACTTGCAAGGCTTAATGGGACATACAGTTTGATTGGTCCAGTTTAACCTGCAGGGTTTTTGGAGGCTGCTGAAACAAGTTCTGCTGCCGAAGAGGATATAAATTAATTATGAGTGAAAATGAGATGTTAACGCTCCTGGCTTTTTTTAAGTGCAGAAATAAACCAGAAAGAAAACCGAGAGTGAGCTGTCTACAGACAAACAACCAAAATTGAATTCAGTAAGAAAGGTTCCTTTGTCAATCGGAGGATGAGAAATTTGCAGGTTAAAACACTTGATTATTACCAATGATATTTTATGAGAAGCAGAGTTATAGGTTTAAGACATAGTACTCATGGGCTTCATTCTTCACTGTGTTCCTGTGGAGAATCCACCACCTGCTTTTCTTATTACACAATCTATGAACTAAATCACTTTCAAGCATGCCCCATACATCAATGCTGAGGACTCCAGAAAAACAACACAAACAGAAACAAACACACTTCAATGCAACTACTAGTATTTCAAAAAAATATATACACTGGTGGTCTGAATGTCTAAATAAGGCTGCAGAAATTAAATTGGCCTGAATTATAACTGTTCAAACGTGAAGCATTTTCTATACCGATGGAACTAGTTGCAGTTAGGAGTAGGGGGGTGCCAATACGTGCAAGCCATGTATTCTGAAGACACCATGCTAGAAGTCGGGCTTGTCTCACAGTGGAAATACTCCCCCCTGCTGAACTAACAGGCTGAGCGAGGGAGGTTTTCATGGCCGCACTGTGAATCCTGCGGGTGTCTGAATGGGATCTTGGTGGGGATGAGGTGACGTATTGTTCCAGTCGAGGCCACTCTGCTCTTGGGCACACAAACAGAACAGCTAATTCTCTTGTCTGGGCTGGTGCAGTGCAGCGCGTTTTGGCAGGTCTAGGGGCCCTGGCCAAGGCGACCCAATCAGGCAGCCCCCTGTCGAGCTGCTTTGTTCCAGCCCGTCGCACCGTTCTGCTCTGGGGAAGGACTGTAACCCCCAACCCCACCGACCCGCCTTTCCACCTCCCACACACTCCTGAATACTGATGCAGCCACTTCACTACACACAACCCCCATTCACTCTCACACAAAACTCCCACGCACACAACCACCCGATGAGCTCTCATCTGCCCGTGTCAACGTACATGTTAACACACACAAGCACAAACTCATTACCATTCTTCTTTTTTCTTTTCACCCGCTACATCCTTCAGTTATGCGCGCACATACACACACACACACAAATCTGCAGATACACTGAAAGAGAATAATGTATAAAGACAACAAAGGCCCTCCCACACATACAAAGCTGTCAATTGCTTATGAATTTATAAAAAGACAGCCTATACTACACGTCACCCCCACACTTCGATATACACACCTCGCCTGTAAATGCTGTACACACACGCACACATCTATAGCTCTTGCAGATTTCTTTTGCAGCAAAACCAAAAACCTGGTACGACTCAGTTGACATCTGTTTTTATTTATATTCATGTTCTTCTTTCTGGTGAATTTGCTGCGCTACTTCATGTAAGGAGAAGCAGCCAAGGAAGGGTAAAAAGAGAAGTGCTCATTTAATGCAGCATGTACATCTTCATCAAAGTTTCAGGGGGAACCCTACTTCCTTTTTTGTGGTTAAATAATAACATTTGATATTTTTGGAATAATTTATAATTATGATGAATGCGTTTCATCATTTATTTCACCTGATGACAATGATAAACCACACAATAGGCTCCTGTGTATACCCTGGGCTGGCCTGTAGCACAAGATTTGTCCGTTCCTTGTTTATGCATTCTTATAATCTTTTAATGACATTAACTTTGTATGATTATAAACAGTTCATAAGGGTTTTTCTTTGGTTATTTGAGGTAACACATCATATTACCTCAAGGTGGATGTTCTCTAAGAGATTGGCCCAGCATTAGACTGCATTATTCATAACCTGGTGGCATATTTTCCCTTCTTTCGAGTCAGCATTTCCATCAAGCAAGAATCTGCCCTGGTGTAAACTCCAAAAGGATGGTGCCATATGTGGGTTTCTACATGTCCGATTTGTTAAGCTGCATCCACCAATGCACCTAATGCCATATAACATGGTTTACAAATCATCTAGCTTCACCAAGATGCTCTCAGAGGAGAAGAAGTTTTTAAACAATCGAAAACTGACATTTGGCTGTCGGTAAATCGGAGACTGAGGATCTTGACTTGTGGACACACTACAGACTAACCACAACTTTTCCTTCCAACATCGTTGAGATGGGAATTTCTTTTATTCTCGCAAATTGTAAGTCAATATTCAGCAGTGGCCACGAATAATTTGATGCATCTGAAACACTGAGAATTTTAAGTACACTTAAGATTCATTGTGAAAGTGTGGTGGGTCAGAAGACGTCAGCTGAGTAGGCAGTGGATGCACTGGCTTTCACACAGCTGAAAGAAAGTACATGTGTGAATGTATCACAGACCACTTCCCTCAACTGCGTCCTCAATATGACTTGTGTGCATTTACATCTGAGCTCAGAACTGATCTTGTGATTAGATCTCTCAGAACAGATTGTTATCAGGTCAGAAAAGGGTCAACGATCGTCAAACATCCAGAAAGAAATGGAATTGACCAAAATTCTGTATTTAAGTTTGGTGACATATAAGATAATATTGAGGGGGAAAAAAGTCTGATAATTTGTCTTCCCGCTGGTAGTTATCCCTTTATTATCTCCGTATTGTACAAGGGCTCTTTTGACAGTCGGTAATTATTATCTTTTATCATGAAGTACCTAAACTGTCTTGTAATTTTAATAAAAAAATAGTTTTTCCTCATTGAGTTTTCAGATTATGTACCATATGATATAATACCCAATTAAATATATTTCATATTGCCATATATCACAGTTACAACCTTGAGTCTAAAGGAAAAACTTTATGGCCATGTTGTCTGTAATGTCGATGTATGCAGACACTCAAAGCTGCATTCACTCTGTGTGTCCATTACAGACTATATCCTGCTCTTTGAGTGTTGTGTACACTGATCTGGAACATTAAAACCTGTAACTGGTTTTAGTGATGTGGCTTATTGGTGTATGTGCTACTTTAATAGTAGAGTATGAAAAATTTGCGGGAGTAAGTTGAAATTCTGCATGAGCATTTTTAATCTTGGCTTGTTGTACGCTTAAAAGAAAAAACTAGCCCCATTTACAAAGACCTCGGCTAGAAACCCGTGGTGTAGTCTTTCACCAAAACCACATTAGGAAGATTGTGCGATCATGTTTTTATCATTTAAGAAACATAACCATGGCTAAATCTTTTATCTCACATACAGACTCAAAAAGGAATAAAATTCGCCCCCCTGAAAAATTGGGAGACACTTTACCCTGGGCTACAAAGGTCCACAGTATAAAGGAGCTATAAGTCAGACAGCGTATGTGAATGTGTATTCACATGTATCATCTTGAGTCCAAGTCAGTGCCTGTGTGTGTTCAACTAGAGAAGGGCTGCACCAGTCTACACCCCTCCTTTTCAACCAACCCCAAAGCATTTTGACAATCATGCACTGTGGCCTTCTACAAAAATCAACATCACCTGTGACCCATGGCCTCAACTCCGCCACTCAAAAGCAGGGCCTCCTGCGGAGAGGGAGTGTTTTGGTGGAGGCGCTCTGTTTGTCATGCTAATCAGTTGGCCTAACCTTAACGACCCAGACATCTGCTGGCCTGCGTGTGTCAAGACCCACATTCAATTTGTTCCCCAGCTACAAAAAAGGCAGATAAGACCCTTGAGGCTGGTAAGAATGTCTGTGTGTGTGTGTGTGCGTGTCTCCTTGTTGTTGATGTATGGTTGAAAGGGAAAATCCCTTCTATTTCTATGCATGTACTAGAGCAATAATTACCAGCAGAGAGTAGCACAAAGGTGTATGTTTGTTTCTTCTAATGTCGCACTCATGTTTCTTCTGTATGTGTCTATGTGAATGCATTACTGTCCAGTGCACCCACAAACAAACTCACTGCCAGGTCTTCCGCTTTACACACGAACACAGTGTGTGTGTGTGCGCTTGCAGCAGAGCCACGGAGCAGGGGTGGGGGGGGTTTGTTTAATGGGCGAGACAGGGGACCATGGGGATTAAGCTCCCCCCAGCTGGAGGCTTTAGAGGAAAGGCTGGGGGCTGTTCTGTTAATTCAAGTGGGCTTAATAATGCCTGTGCACCCTCTGCCCCTGACCCTCCCACCACTACATCAGATCTGGGAGGAAACGCATGATAAAGGGAGACAAGTAGGAGGAGGAGGAGGGAGTGTGTCTGTGTGTGTGTCTGTGCGTGTGTGTGTGTGCAACCTGTGGCCATCTCAAGCACAGGCTCAGAGGACTTGCGAGATTTCGCCTCCATATTACGTGTGGTGTGCTTCGGCTTTGGCACCAGGCCTTTCTGCTGCTCCACTTTCAACCCATAGTCAGTTTGGTTGAAGCTGCATTAGGATTAATCAACACCCAAACAATATGGCAAATGCTATCAACTGGGTCAGCCACTATCAAACGAGTTTTTTTTCTCCTAAACCAATGAACTGTGCCCTCGACCCGTGACAGTGGATTAAAATGCAGAAAAAGACACATGAATCCCCGTTTAACATTGGTCTATCTCAATGGGTCCAATACAGTGGGAACCACTTTGTGTGATGACCACTTATATGAATCAAAAAGCTTGGACAGAATCATTTCAAAATAAATGCTGTTTAAGTAATTTCCTTTCTGTAATCAGGAAGTCGACTTACAGTGTTCACTTTGTCAGTTCACACGTCAATAGTACCAGCTGCCCATGTGAAGGTTCTCTCCCTGCCTGCTCTCTCAATACGAGTTCACAGTGTGCGAGTTCAGGTAGAGCTTGGACCAACATTTTCTGTCCAAACCCGAGTGAGTCCTGCAAAAAACTAACAAGCGTGACCCACACCACGCAAGGATTTTGATTTTAGAGTCCGAATCCGACCCCATTTTTATCTTGTTTACAGACATGCCTTTGAAAAATAAAAAGTAGATAGCTCAGTCGACAAGACTAAAACCGAATATTGGTTCAACATTCTAGTGTGGGTTGCCATTTTATTTTGCCTTCTTGTTGCTGTTATGCTCGCAACATTAGTTTTAGTGTGTAGCTATTGTGAAGTGTAATGAATATAAAAACCCCGGTGCGATAATAATAATTTGTCATCTGTGTTCTCCGGATATTATAAAAACAACACAATCCTAAAGAACATAAATCAAATAATATATATAAAAAGTGAGCGCTAACAATGTGCATGATGACTTTAGAATAAACAATATGCACCATAATGACCAAAACAAAACGTTAAACTCCAGCAATGGTACCAAGCCACACTATGCCTCTCTGAAAAGACATCACAGCCATCCAAGTGGAAATGTTTTATGTGTGAATCATTCACACAGGAAAAGATTTAACAGTATTTTAATGCAATGTGACCACACATCATCACCACCGCCACCATTTCCCCCTGCAAGCCCGCCGTTGCTGTAAATTAGATGCATCATACATGAGAGAATCCTCGATTGTCCATATCCGCTGTGAAAATGTAATGCTCCTGTTCCCTTCATATGCTAGTAAGGACCCAAACACTAACGTTACTACAGGACGAACAAAGGAAAATAAAACTGAAGCAGGCTCGGAGGTGACGGAGTCAGTTTGAGAGATCTATCATCTGTCATTATGACGCAGTGCTGTTACCCTCTCATCCGCCACCTTCTTATCTTTTGACACTCGTATCTATATGGGTGTCACACATTCTCCCCATCCTCAGGCCCCAGCGACAGCAGCTGCAGAAGAGAAGTGAGATTTGCAGAGGAAATGTGTATGTAGAGTGCATGTATATTTAAAGCCATGGGAGAGGGCAGGCGGTGAGTACACAGGTGTATTTGTGGGGGGTTGTAAATAACTGGCTGTGGTGGATTAAGACTGAACCTCCTGCAGCACCGGTGAAGAGATATGTTAAATTTACAATCCTCGTTTTAAACCTGTGTTGGGTCTTAGTTCTACAATGAAGCAGGATGGGGGCCTTCATTGGATCAGAGAAATAACCTCATCAGGCAAGCAGGCAGACAGCATTGGCGCGACCCATGTTCTCACCGTGGAAGGGGTGACAGAGTTCCCACCACATCAGGTGACTCACCCAGAGGAAAGGAGGGCTGGTTTGGAAGCAGATCAAACCTGGCATTAACTTCCATCTCAGGTGATCACATCCCTAGTACACAGCTCTGTGTGCAGGTGTGACAGCACAGCAAAGCACTTTTCCACTGGTTAAAAAACCCACCAATACCCACTGACATTGGGCTTTTACCTGCAATGGGAATGGATTCAATTAGTTTTCACTCCCGTGTCATGACTCTGCCGTGAAACAGGCTCCGATCGGCAGTGACACCCGTGGGAACGCACTAATTTGGAAAGACAGCAAGGTGAGAGAGCACCTAAGCAGCCGGTGTGATTGTGACGTCGAACGTGACGCACTGGGGACAAACACTGACAGGCAAACTCCTCTACTGGCAGTTGGAAAGGTGTCAATTGGCCTATTTTTATCAGGTTTACCCACGTTTTAAAAAACATGGTACACCTGCTAATTTTGGTGTAAAAAGGTAGAAGATGCATTGAGGACCGATTGAGAACCGATCACTCAGACCATGACTTTGGATTTGCAGTTTTAAAAGAGAAAAAACAAGCAATATTTGAGATGATTAGTTCTGAAATAATTAGGTTACACTTTTGGACTGCAGTGCAAATAAAGGATTTCACTCCTCTGACAAGCCAGGCTGTGGCCAGAGGTTGCCAAATCCTCACATTCTGCTCCCACACATCAGCAGAGGCACAATCAGGCTGCCACGCAGACTGACCGCCAAAGGGTAAACCATTCATGTCACAAAAGACATTCAGGTTCTAGTTTCAGCAAACAACTCTTCCCCTTTCAGAAGTAAAAGAACTAGTGGTGGCGACAAGACCGTTGCCGGAGAAAAAGCAGAGGGCACGGTCCCTGGCAACATGACAGCACTCTTGCTGTTGGGTTTACCGGCGCTCCACTTACACAAATACTTCTTTGTTATATTTGCTCTTAAAGTGACATTTCAAGCCCAAACTGGAAGGTGTGAATACAGGTATGATGGTAAATGAGCGGACCTATGGGCAGGTTTCTTTTGGCACCATGCACAACAGATTGGTCTTCAATTTCCATTTTAAGTCGAAAAACTGAAATTATTTGATTTGAGTCCTTGGATGCCGTTCAATATACATAAATGTTTGACCAATGGGCTGAGAGCCCTCCTCACTGATGAATGCGTGCCCTGGACTGAGTTTCTGTTACCATGGAAACTTGAGATTTAGGGGAACAGACGAGATGTGCGCTTTTTTACAGTCATAAAAACACCCACCTGCACAGAATACTGTACAGTGCATTGTGAGAGATGCAGCTGCCATATGATGACAGCAACCATAATCAACATCTGTCCAGTTTCCATGTTCTGCCAGGACTGAAGCTAATAGATATCAGGGGTGAGGCCTGAAACAGGTTTGAAACTTAACTGACCCAAAGGTGACAAAAACCTGATGATCGATTTGGAGGACGCAAAAACCATTTGGGAAAACTCAAGAGCCAAAATATCTATTCTCTCTGTAATCTCATGTCACGTCTTCTGCAGCATTTACCTCAACTATCACTGCAATTCTAAACCAACCTGCTAATTATTACTGTGCGTGAACATCCCCCTACGGGCCTGACTTCCTTACAAATGCTGCAGTAAAGAAGTTTCGGATTTCCCTACAGCTAATACATGTCTTGGTTCAGGTTCCTTTCTGGAGCAGGTTGAAAAGGAACTGGCGCTGCTGGTTGTGTCCCAGGAAACCAGCCAACACCGGATCTGTTTTGATTTGGAGGATGCCATCAAGTTAACAGCCGAAAAACAGATGTCCTCTGTAATCTCACATCACATCTCACCTGAAAACAACTTACCTGGAAGACAAAAGAAAATGCAATTCCACACCAGCATCGCGTGACTACTGTGACAAAACCACCTCCTAATGGGCCCTAGTGAAAAACAACATGCTGTCTAACGCAAAAACCAAGTTCAATACGTGATAAATCAGCTGGATCCGGCTCATAATTCACAAACAGATGTCGCATTAAAAGAGAGAAAAAGCACTTACTGAGTGTCTGGATTGTGGAAACATCATGTCAGTCCCTTGTTTGTTGCTCTCCTTCCTCAACACGATCAACTGTGTGCCCTGTGTTTGTAATTTTTCACCTCGCGGTGCTCCTTTGTCCACAGCTAGCCCAGCCTTCACCAGGAGCTGTCCAGCGTTAGCCGGTGGACTAGCTTACGCGGTAGCTAGCGACCCAGCTCCCCCCAGACAAACACACCGGAATCGATAGAGATAAACTCTAGGCGGAGGGCGAGCGCGGGTGGAGAAGGGCTCCGGGTGTCGTGCGGGTGATGGAGGAGCGTCGAGCGGTGCCTGTCCCTCCTGTGTTGACTGTGTCTGCGCGCAGCAAAGCACCAGCAGCCGGGCTCCTCTCCGCTTCAGCTAGTTCTTCAGACGCCGTCCGTCAAAATGATTCATCGCTGTTTTTCCGCCTCGACGCACCAGCGGCAGCGACGCGAGCTAAACGCGGGTAAACGAATAACGTTCCACACGCGGACACGTCCGGGGCTGCAGTTGGCTCGGTCACGGCTTCTTCTCCCCCCGGGTCTGGTGTCGCGGCCCTTCACACGCTCCCACTTCGCTCCGCGGCGACGAGGAGAAAGAAACGCGTCTATTTCTCAGAAATAACAAAATGTCTGCGGGTTCGTTTAAGTTGAAGCTCCGCTCCGTCCGACGCCAGCCGAGGAATCAGTGCTGCCGCTGCTGCTTCCGCTAGGACGGCGGAAAGAAAACCCAACAGGAAATGGAAGAGAACTTCAAATGGAGATTTATCCCAGTCTCTGGGCGTTGATCAGTCGTGGAGGAGCAGAGCGGGGTCTGTCGGTGCTGCCGGAGCCAGAAAGTCAGTCCGATTCCCGGAGCTGGAGAGAGGGAGGTGGGCGCGACGCCGCCGAGCAGAACGCCCCACACAGAAG
This sequence comes from Pseudopleuronectes americanus, assembly GCA_038501795.1. Classification (NCBI taxonomy): domain Eukaryota; kingdom Metazoa; phylum Chordata; class Actinopteri; order Pleuronectiformes; family Pleuronectidae; genus Pseudopleuronectes; species Pseudopleuronectes americanus. The sequence goes on from CM076724.1 coordinate 11,869,786, forward strand.
CGCGGCGGGTAGATGAGCGCGGATCTACACACCGTAGATCTATCAGCGGCTGATGTCTGAGCCGACAGCGCCTCCTCTGGACAGGTCCGCGCACTGCGGCTGTGGAGGACGGGAGCTGAGGGCCACTGCTGCCAGAGTTCAACCCTCAACCTTGAATCTGCTGAAGCTCAAAGGCACCGAGGCAACCCCCCCAATACAAACCCCCTTGTTACTGTTAAAAGTTGTGGTCAACACAAGACAGTGTTACTCTGAGAAACCTGCGTAGTATTATGTAAAATATCACCATTAAAGTACTGATGCAGGCAGTATCATTTAGTTAGCAGCAGTAGCAGTATTACAAATAATAATAAAATATCATACCTCTATGCATTCAAACAGAATTTTTTTTTAATTTTTAGATTCTTATGTTAAATTCTTAAGTTAGATTCTCAGTACTTAGTTTTGTTCCCTCTAATGTTTTGGAATGACAAATCTTCTTGAATCTTAAAAACATTTTTTTAAGGTCTTTGGGCTTATTACTTTTACCTAGGGTCTATTCCGAATATCCTCTTTGCTTGTGTAACAGGTCAAATTTGGACTAATGAAGAATTAGTCCAAATTATTATCTCCTATCTTATGTTATATATATATTTTTCGACAGGCTATAAAACTACATATTTCATTTTAGTTAATTCAAGAAACTCATCAATAGTTTTTCAACAGTTTATCAAAAGACAACGTGACACACATGTAAAGAGTTGCTGGTATGATAATTAATTTAAAAGTGTAATTATGTTTGCTTTAAATGTAATCACTGCACAATGGGTTTTTTAATCTTCTGGATGCCAACAGGTATTTATTATACATTACTAAATCCATTTTTATTTTATTTAAATTTTAAGATATGCAACAGTAATATTGAGTAGAATCAGGCTTATAAAAGCCTGTTATATGTATTAACATAGAATTAAAGTGATCTTTATGTTATTTAATCCTCCACCAATTCATTGAAATATCACCAAGCACCTGATCGAAGTGTCTTCAGTGGCTACAATCCAGATGCATTTACAGGGCTGATTCCTCTTTATTGATGCCATTGGTCTGTTTTTAATATTTTGCTATGATGATGAAGACTTTTAACCAATTAAATATCACTAAGATGATCATGACTTCATCATCTCACTTTGAAAAAATATTTCAAAGTACGGTGCTGTACACAAATGCTGTCAAAGCTTTTTGGACTCAATCTGGCATTATTCACCTTTATAGAAAATAAGAAAAATAATTTAGAGATTACGTTATTTGACATTCTTCCATTTTTTGATACTGATCCGTCTCTGATGACAAATGTCCACATTCACATACATAAAAAAAGGTTGGAAGTGCTACCGAGTGATTCGGTTGCTGAGTGAAAGGTAGAAAAATATGCATTATTAGTAGCCTTAGACATTACCAATGTAAATGTAACACATTACTGCATACTGTGAAAAATGCTGCCACTTATTTAAAATATATATGATTTGTAGTATGGTAATGTAGTTTGGGGCGTATGTGGTGCTTAGTCCCAACATGTAAGAAAAAAGAACTGTACAGGGAAGCAATAAGAGAGTATAGGAACATATTTTATTCCAATTTAAAACATTTAAAGGAGAAGGCTATGAAAATCATTTTCATGTCTGAATGAGGTTCAGGCAACAGTGGTTGAAATGAAACATACAAAAAGAGAAATATGGCTAAAATACTGTAAATCAATAACCATTAGGACCCTTTTCATGAGGGCGTTGCATGAATACAGTATCTCACCCACCCACTCCCTCCCCAACCTGGCAAACACATGCAGTTAAAATGACATTTATCTTAAAAACAGCAGTTCATCATTAATCTTAAATATAGAATAAAATTGTCCTTTTTTTAGTTAATTAATCACATACTTAGTGTTTATTCGTTTTAAAAACTGGACCATGAAATTCACCGGCCCTCTTGATTTTCACAACATTGGCACTTGTTAAGAGTCTGGCTTTACAAAGAAAGGGGATTGGCACACTCATTGTACATAATTTACATTTGGTATACTTAAAAAAAAAGAGAAAGAAAATCAAAATCAAACAAAAATACATTACTTTCAATTTGTACACCACTACACAAAGTTTAACTCTTAAAAAAAGTCTCATCTTAAGTGGTCCTAAATACACGTGTTAAGGTGTGTCAACCTTACAAAAGAGAAAAAAAATATATGCAAAGATAGCTTTTTAATATCACTGTATGTCCATCCCTCTAACCAGAATGGATCTCAAGCATAAGCAATAGCCATCAAAAGTGTACACACAAACATACACACCTTAGAGTACCAACAAGCGCGTTTTGAAAGGACGTCTAAGTTGCATGAATGCAGGCCCATTGCAGTGGTGCAGTTCAGTGCCTTCGACCCAGGGAAAGAATACACAGTCCAATCAAGTAAGGGAGAAACAAACAAACAGCGGAGCGGAGAATGGCAGACATGTAAACACGCGGCATATTCGCTCACTCCTTATTGTAACCACCAAAAAATATTATAATGGCCATTTCGGTACCTTCACTTGGCAAGTGTTTCAATAAATAAATTAATACTGAGGCTTAACACACAAGCTTCATTTGGAAAAGAAATATATATAAATGCACAAGTGGATGAAGAAAAGTTTTCACCACAGATCTGGGTCAAGTTATTAGGTTTAGTTTTTGATATCTTTTCTGTTGCTGATTGATTCTGCTTGGCACAGTGTTTTGTACTAGATTGTCGTACAAATTTTTCACCAACTTGCATTCAATGCGGATAAAGCAAATACAGTACACACAAATGCAAAAGGTTTTAGTTACATGACCCAGCTCTGCCGTGGCTCTAATCACTGGTGTTGTTTGCCATCTGACTTTTTCTGTGTTCGTCCCCGTGCCATAATAAACCAGACCAGGCATCCAGCTCACATGTTGAAAGCAAGTGAAAAAATAAAGTTGTTGCGAATGCGCCTTCATTTTATCATCCTCACAGAAACGTATTCAATCCAATTGGTTTAACATTAAATCATCTACATAAGAGTAAAGTGAAAGGACACCCACAACGGATTTCAACGTGTTAAACCACAGTTCAGGGGAATCAAGTGTGATCTCAGAAAGCACAGCTAAGAATGTTAAATAGACATAACCCAATTAGCCTAAGTCTCACCTCAAGTATGTCAGTTTATTCATTCATACATCAAATACATAAGCTCTTAATTTCGAACCAAAAAAATGTCAGCGAGTGTTTGTGACGCTTCCCCCTAAAAATCCTCGAGATAAAGCTTGGGCATAAATATACAAGACAAAGGCGTCATCAACATAATGTGCACGTTAACGTGAGGTGCAAAGTTTACTCAAGGACAAAAGAAAAGACACATCTTTTCTATTGGACAAATTACCAGAAAATTTGAAATAACATTTTGACAAACAATTTCAGATGAGTCCTATTCTCTAAGATGTTTAGTCCGACTCATATTCTGAGTCCAACACAGACGATGCCAGAGTCGAGCACGGCAACACGACCAATGAGAAGATCAAACCAATATGCAAAACCACATAACAGAAATTATTGTAAAGCCAAGACGATCAGCACACAATCTGTGACAAGAGCAAAATAAAAGGTTTAGGTGCAGGACAGGTATTATGCTAACAATGTGCTTTTGCACCTTCGGGGAGCAGCCCCTTGACGTTAGCCATCGTCCTCTTCTGAAAGGCAAAAAAAAAGGAGAGAGAGAGATAGCAAACAAAAGAGCCAAACAGCCGCCACACTTCCCTCGGGAATGTCACGTAGGCATCTGTGGACTGCTGCATTCCTCCCTCACTGAACCTGCGGCCTTCATCCTCAGTAGGATGTCAACACCCCGCTTTAATTACTGTCATCTTTCGCTCTACTCCTTCCATAGAGTCCTTCTCATTTCTACCAAAGCTGCTAGTAGTAGCCCTTGTGATGAAAAAGTTATGAAAACTTACCTGAATTACATTGTGAAGACAAAAAAATAGCCATTTATCAACTTTCAGCTTAATGGAATATTTAAACAACTATCAGGCAAGAGACGCGATATGGGATTGGTACCGAGAGCCAACACGTATCCCTAAAATTACAAGCATCCTTGAACAGTAAAGATTCAACCACCAAGTTTTTTGTCCGTTTAGATTTTCCTATTTGCATAAAGCATAAACCCCGACATGGAAACAGTGTTTTTCTTCCATTGTCAAGCATTTCAAAACAGAACTCCAACAACTAAATATATGAAGTATCATTAGAAAGACAGACAACACTTGTCCATAAAATAGTTTTGATATTTTACAGCAGTATAAAATCTCCTCCCATCTCCAAGGTTGGACAAAAGCGTTGCGCTGAAACTAAGGAGGAAGTCTCATTTACTGTCAACAATACGCAGATCTGATTGATAAATTAGACGATACAAAAAAGAACCATCTACTCTCTTTCTATCGGTTACAGTTCATCAAATGTTGGCTGAATAATATGGCAAAATGGCGTTGATTACAGAGAAGCTGTTTAGATGATCGAGACTCGTGACTGAAGCTAAACTGGCAGCGCAAAAGCTTTTTTATTTTTTATCTACAACCAACTATTGCACTGGACTAATGTGTCATCATTCACACGTTGTGCACAGGAAGATTATTCTCACCATCGAAGAGGAAACAAAGAAATAGAAATCACAGTTCTAATACATGTGTGATTCAGACAACTGCCGACATAAGAGAAATGCCACACAAAGTGAGTTGTTAAGCCGTCAACATCTGAATGATCCGACATGAGAGAGAATTTGCACTTCATTTTGTCAAAGCCGGTTCCCAAATAGGTTTCTGTTAGTGTCTGAACCATTTAAGGGATGAACGGGATACTGGCAATGTCATCATATTTACAGCACAAATATATATGTGGTTTGAATTTGGCAACGCGATACAAAATAACATGGAAGTTGATACTCAGAGTGTAAATACTTGGAAGTGTTTCTCAATCTTTTGTTTCATGATGTACGTTAACACTTCACAAGGAGGAGCAGTGTATAAGAACATGTGACGCTTTCTGCAGGGTTGTGTTCACTTTGTGTAACCATCTTCAATTTCAACTTAGACATTAGTAGCAATAATATACCCAAGAAATAGCTGAAAATATTTAAAGTCGACAGAGAGCGTGTAGTCACTCCCGTCTACCCCTCACCTAAGTGTGAGCAGCACAAAAACTTTATTTACATTCAACAGAGCTCCTGTGCTCCGGTTTAGGGCAGGGTTAACAAATAGAAAAATTCAAATACACAATTAACGACCCGCGGGGAACCAAGTACCTCACTGCACCCCAGCACTGCCTGATAATATATTCCTATGGTCATAATTAGTAACCCTTGACATGGGAGCGGAGTGCAGGGTCTGCAGCCGGACCTTCATGCCCTCATTCTGTAGTGAATAGCATGCATGGGTTAAATAAGAAGAAGAGGAGAGAGCCCTTTGTCCATGAAAGCTTGCTCTGCCCTCTACCCACGTCATACACACAAGCACTGGTGATAATGTAGTGTTAAAGAAAGAAATGTGAGCCACACCATGGGCCAGGAGAGGAGCAAGAGGAGCCCCGGAGTGGACCAACGACTACCCCCCCAAACAGAGGGACACATGGAGGGAGTGTTGTATTTGAGTGTGTTTCATGTGTGTTTGTGCCGGAGGAGCAATTTATAGAATGATTAAACAGAACTGAGGAGCTACGTGACTAGAACAAGAGTAGTGTTGGCCGAGTAAAGTGTAAAGCAATACTCATCTCTCTGAGCCGCAGTGGGTTTCTAGAGGTGGACTCTGCTTAGTGTGTCTGAGTGCGTTTTAGCATGTGTGCGTGTGTTGTTGTTGTGTATTGGGAGGGCTGCAGGTTTCTCGCTTGCTCTCACTCCATCTCTTTCTCTTTCCATTTCTCCTTCACACCAGGTTGTACTCTTTGAGGTTGAGCTGCAGGATGGTGTCTTTGACGGCTGCGAAGACGAAGCGGATGTTCTCCGTGTCAGTGGCGCACGTGAAATGGGAGTAGATGATCTTGTCACTGTCTGGGTTCAAGTCCACAAACATCTTCAAGATGAACTCGCGACCCGCCTGGGCGTCCCGTTGCGGACCTAGGAGAACAATAGAGTACATAATTTTAGCAGTTATCATATTTGCCTTATGGAACCTTTATTACCTCAGAGAAGGAGGCTATTATTTTCACCCTTGCCTGTTTGTTTGTTTAGAGGCAGGATTACACAAAAACCACAGAATAGATCCACAAAACTTAGTGATAGAATGAAATGGGGGTCAAGAGAGAATCATCTGGCTTCAGCAATTTTGAGGTGGATCAACACAAAAGCAGTGGATCCAGGAAGTTCCTTTTTCACCTTTTCCCCAGGGAATAATACATACATTTTAATGGGGAAAAATCATCTATACTTAGTAGACGGATATCTATGACTTATCATTTAAACACTATTTATTGTTTGTTTACTTATTCTTCTTTGTTTGGTTTATTGGCAGGAAGCAACCATGTGGCAACCAATGTCAAGGTGCACTACGGCCATCTACTGGGTTCCTTTATTGTTTATTTATTAGTGACATTCCATTATAGACACAACTGTGATTGTGGGGGGGGTATGAGGGTGAGTAGACATTTTATACAGTCATTAGACAAAGACTCAACACATTTAAAGCTGAATGTCAGGTTGTGTTGTAGTACAGCGTAGTAACCACAAGGTGTCAGCCTACAATCAAAGATATGGGTCATAAAGTTTTAGCTTGAGAGATTGAAAAGTAAATTCAACCCTTGTGAGCAGATGTTGATAGTGACAGTTGGAACGCGGCCAGTATCAGTGTTATGACAGAAACCAGAATGTTTGATGGTCGTAAAAGTTGAGCTCTGTTAAAAGGCTTCGTCTGGAAACAGACAAAAACTACTCAGCTCCAGAGTTAGAGCCAGAGTTTGACCCGTTACTAAAGCCATCGCCTGCACGGATAATTAATGAAATAAATCCTGGAAGTGAATTCACCACTGAGCAACATGGTCCTACAATATACAACCTTTACAGGACAGGCAGCTCATATGAATTTTATAATGCCAAGAGGTAAAACAAAAAGCTAATATTGACAAAGGATAATACCGTCAAACTCTGGGAAGTAGTCAACCAGGTGAGAGTACATGATCTTCTCCTCCAGCAGGTCCTTCTTGTTGAGGAAGAGGATGACTGAGGAGTTTTGGAACCAGGGATATGTGATGATGGTCCTGAACAGAGCTTTACTCTCCTCCATACGATTCTGACAGAGATGAGCAGAGGAGAAGAAACATCGTCAGGTTACATTCAGAATCCACGACTTTTCAACAGCTGCTCGTGTCACTCTCCATTGTGAATGCAACTAGAACACAGAGGCCTCAGATTCTGCAATTTAAAATATTAACAAGCGATAATTTTCTAAAACATTCTCAGGCTCAATTAGCAGCCACAGCACTGACGAGGCTGTTGTGTCTTTTTTAAAGTTTTTTCTTTAGCACTGTGATTGATGGAGCTGGATGGACTCGTGGTGTGGCAGCTGGAAGAATTACACTGAACAGTAACAGATGAGAAACAGTTGGAAACACTCAAGTTTGTTAAAACAATGCAGAGAATGAAATGAGACTTTTCCTGTTATGTTAACTGATCCAGACGTGTCCCTAATGTAGGACCCGTCCCTCAAAATAAAACTGTCCAGCAAACATGAAAAGTGAAAAAAGCTGCTCATGTAAACCACTTAGAGCTGAGAGCTGCTGTTAAATGTGACTCTTCCTCCTCTTTCTGATTTTAACTCCTGCGGTTCAGCCTTGGCGACTCGTAACATGATCCTGGCCAGACTTGACCAGACGTTTGAAAACAATCTCATCAGGCTCTGACTGGTCAAAGTCTCGGTCTTGAGCTTGTCAGCATGTCAGGATAATCCCAGCGGACTGTGTTGCCTGAACGGTGCAGAGCCGCGTCTCAGCTGTCACCAATTCAGAAATACAGTGGACTAATGGCATGAAAAAGGTTCTAGTGTGAAGTGCAACCTGTGGTCGTACACACAAGCATGGAAAGTAAAACTATTATAGCTGAAAACAACTAGACATACTCCACGATTGCACAGCTCCAACAACCAGTTCACCACTGAAATCTAATCAGTTCATCTTTAAGTCCAACCGAATGTTTGTAACACATTGGAAGACATTCGCTCAAGCTGATCTAAAGATATCACATTTGAGAAAAACAACCATATTTTATGAGCCCACTATGACCTTGAACTTCGGACACTAACAAAGAGAATGTTTTATTATTTGTTTTGTTTATTTTGTTATTATTCTTTATATTACAATATAGAAGATTGGGTTTGTTGTCAGCAGAGGCTGTTCAAGTGCCAATCTTTCCACTAAAATTTGGTGAAACGTCATGATTGACAGCTGAACTGGTCTCTCATGCCCAACAGGACAGCTTGTATTAACCATCAAACTCTGGCTTCTAGTCAATTCACAGATAGTGGCAGTTATGACTGACCCAAAATAATCTGTGGAAACAAAAGAGAACTTTAATCACTGGGGCCTTCTCCTCCAAAGTTACATTGATTCATTTATTATTTATTTAATGATATAGTTTGGATATTTATTTGTTGAGGTGTCCATGACACAGAATGTGCACATGATATATACTTAGTCCAAAAAGTAATAACAAATGTCCCTATTGTGGGACTAATAAAGGATTATTCTATCTTAAACCATTATTGCTGCAATAAACTTGAATCCAATGACTAATTTTCACTTAAAATAATGGAAGTTTAGATGCAGGGTACATGTTGTCATTTGATCAATTATTCCGGAAACAAAACTATCAAAGATGGAAAAGGCATTCTGATCACTACATCATATATAATGCGACTTTGAATGTGTCAAGTTTCCTTGGACAATTAACTGAACATCCAGTTTCAGCTGTATGACATTCAACAGGCAGTTCGAGAGGGTAAAGGAGTTATGTTTAAAGTTGTGGAAGCTAAATCATTTTCAAACTACTTTGCAAACCTCTAGAGCCGATTGTATGAATGTGTTGCTTCAAAATGTTTTGTGTGTGAAATCAATTTATTTCTCTGTTTCTGTCTCACCTCGTTGTCAGACTCGACCAGGACCTGGTCATACTCGCTGAGCGCCACCAGGAACATGATGGAGGTGACATTCTCAAAGCAGTGGATCCACTTCCTCCTCTCTGACCTCTGACCCCCAACATCCACCATCCTGATAGGAGCATAGTGGGGTGAGATGGAGGGCCACCAAAAAAAAACAGCCAAGAGAATAACATGAAAGACAAGATATTAGAATTAGCACAAAGGTCTTTTGTATGATTTTTAGTTGTCAAACGATAAGGTGAGCATGCTTTATGATGAACATTGCAAAGATTTAACTCTGTCAAATCTTTGGAACAACCATGGATAAGAAATCCAACTTGAACCACAGATTTACGTACCCAGGGATTTAAATTAAACATGACATTGTTCACATTTAATTCAAATTTTGAACTTGGCAACAAAGCCATGAGAAAGGAAACCCTGAAGTAATTCAGCCAAGGACAAGCCAAGAATCTGGGTCACTTCAGGACAGGAGTATGATTTTCCAGTAGAAAATCCGTCAGTGCAAAGAGGCATTCATCTTGCAGATGTGGGGCCAAAATTTCCACTTGGTTACACTAAGGTTTGTATTCAGTTGTGGCAGAGTGATGTGTTTCAAGTATAGTCTGACAGACAAAAGACTACTTGAACATAACATCTAATGAGTCTAGTGCAGCTCAAGCCAAACCCTCTTTTCGCACTGAGAATAGAAAAAGAAGAAAAAGAAGAATCTGCATCAAAAACAGAGCAAACGTTCCCTTAGGTGAATCTAAATAACTACAAGGAAGTAAATGTGTGTTCAAACAATGCCATCATCTTACTTCTCTCCAGAGAAAAGGCTGGAGAGTCCATGCAGGAGATGGAAAGTAAATCTGCTAAATATCACCATGTTTAAAAGAGTGAGGGCTACCAGAGGATCAATAGATAAAAAGTAGGAGGCAAAAAGAAAAAAAGGAATGGTTGCAGGAAAAGAAATATGAGGGGAAATGTCACATAAAAGAATTGAGAAATCAGGGAGGAGACGTCGAAAGAATGTGAGAAAAGGAAAACAAGGGCTTGGAAGTCTTGATATATGGGTGTTGATTTTGGGAAAGGAGACCTGGATCGACTCATAGACAATTCTGTTTCAAACGTTGATCTTGTCATTTATACAAGCTTCATCTTTGAATAACAGAAATTAAGACAATTAATGAAGTGAAATCAGAATGAAGACCTAATTCTGTGGCATAAGAATTGAAGAGGGGTCAGTTTGTTTGAAATGTCCCTTGAAACTAATTCAACTGCTACAGTCCAGTTTAAGTCTCCGTTCTACAGACAGCTCCACCAACTACTCCATGTCACTGTAGAGCTACAGACTGAAAATGTGATCACACACCACAAAGGTGAACTCAGTCAATGAGTCGGCCAGAGGAAGGGAGGGCATTGATAAATGGAGCCCTGGAGAAGAAGAGCCGGCCTAAATTAAAACTCCTTCACATCAGACGACCTCCTTTTTTTTCCTCTAGCGAGGATGAGTGACCTACTTAGTACGATAAGCTCCCCTATGTTGGATTAGCCAAGTAAAATGACATTTTCTGTGACTTCAAAAGCCAATTAAAAGAGAAGGAAGCACGCCTAATGGAGATGTTAGTCTATGAAAGGCTTCCTTGTTGTGGCTACTACCCCGACAGCTGCAAGCACAAGCAGTTTAATCTCACATGTGCTCGTTACTATCCACATGCTGGGCTGAGCGACTGCGCTCCATGTTTAATTACAAGTACATGACAACACGCACTTGTGATTCGCTAAAATAGGAAAGTACAAAAATAAAGTTCTTCTCAATAAAGCCTGACACCTCACCTTCATCTCCACTTCATTTTTTGTATTTTTGGTCTCTCAATATAAAATTGATGTAATTGACAGGGTACAGTGATTCACCATCAGCCGCACCGTCCAGCAGAGCACACTGGCCAACTGCAACAGGGCTGCTGGGAACCTCTTCAGCACGTCACTGCAAGCAGAGTTATTTTGAGCCTTGCCAAGCGTAGGAGCGGGCTGACATGATGGCATCCTATTGATTTGCACTCTTCTGTAAACACTCCTTTTCCCTGGATCTCTATCTCTGTATGTTCTCTCTTTTTTAACCAAAGGAGGAGGAAGGGAAGCTGCTCTGCGTCTTGATGGCAGGTTGTATGATAGTCTCTATGGCTAGTCCTGACGACACTGGGAATATCATGGTAAAATACTGCCGTTTATAGTGAGTGAGGCTTGGGAGTGTTTATAAAGCATCCATTGCTGGGAATGTTTTTATCCAAATCCCAAAGATAATCTATCACTGAAGATATAAGCAAAAGGGGATCGTTACACTGGGGCTGTAACTCTGCAAATGTTTGCTTGAAATTTCGATTTTAGAATTGCTTTAAGATGTATTTCTGAAGTTTCTTTTTGGATTCTACTGCCTGCCTGTGCATAATGGATTGATAGGATTCGATGCATGGAACAATGACCTCGCTGTTAACTCTGTTCAGAGCTGTTTGAAATTACTTTTAATGCAAATGGAATATTAGACTTCTATAGTGTCACATTAAAAGCATGCAACTGGTTTAAAAGTAGGATGGCTTTACTGTGAAGAGGAATCACAGGTATTTAAACAATTCTTCGGGATCTTTGTTTTCAGGGGGCTGGTTATTAATTCTTGCCCGTGGAGGAACACGAAGCGGCAGCCACAGTGAGCTGTGTGATGAAAAACTGCAGGCGACAGGCTGCACACCTCCATCTTCTCAGAAATGTAGAAAACGTGTGGAAAACTCACTACGCTGTGCACAGCATGATATCAGATTGTCGTCGCAATTCTTTATTAACACACCAAATCCTGCTACACCAGACGCTCTCTGTTGTATTTCTGTGCAAGCAGCTGCTCGGAGAGTGTTTAGCTGTAGATCTACACCACACAAGTTGTTCCCATAGTAACCACGTGTCGCAAAATCTCCCTGAACTGAAACTTTGAACATTTATGCCTTAAGGTTATTCAATCATAAGATAATTTGTATTTTCAGTCAGTAAACCAAATTATTTTTCTCATACTAATAAACTAACTTCAGCAGAATCTACTGTAACACATGAAACACGTTATTAATAAAAGAATAAATTAAAGACATATGCAGACATTGGGTTTAAATGTACAAAGGGGACATAAAGACATGTTGAGTCAGACTGTAGCCGGCAGTTTGGTTTTTAAAATGATTAAAAAACACTAGTAGGGTACAACACTGGGGTTAGTAAAGTAGTGTAGTTCTTCTTCTACCTGAAAATGATGCTTTGCAAGTCGAAAGGGTATTCTATGATCCCAGTGGTTGGGATTCGAACCCTAAGCACGTCTTGTTGGGTTGGTAGATAGAATGGTTCAGCAATACGATCCAGATCACTTAGATAGCTAAAGACAGGTAGGACAACAGAAGAGGGAGGAAAGAGAAAGTGAAGCATAACAGCAGATACCGCACACCCCCTCCAAAAGCAAGTGGAACAGTCAAGAGGTAACCAAAGGGGAGAGAAAAAAACCATTCCCAAGAGTTATGAGGGGGATAGGTGACAATTCTTACCACCACCCCGCCAATTCTCTCTTAGAAATTTTGCTTCATCCGTGATGGCAGCTCCCCAAGACATAGCCAATCCTCTGAATTCTCTCATAGTGTAGGTTTGTAAGTTTAAAGGAAGCAGGAACTAAAACTTATGAACACACAAGCTTAGGCTCTTTCTGGTGAGTCTGTAGGCCAGTCTTAGAGAGCGCACCATCAGGGATGTGTAACAGTGCTGATGCCTGCTGTGCAACACAGGGTAGATGTGGATAGCGGCATCGGCGGTTTCCAACTGACTGGCACCAGGCAGCGAGCCAACCAGTGATCGGCAGCACTTGACACCAGTACCTGAAGATAACAGTCTCCAGGTCAAATGGGTACTCGATGATGCCAGTGGTGGGCACTCGGACCCGCAGCACGTCCTGCTGAGTGGGCACAAACCCCGGTGATGCTATTCGCTCTAAATCACTAAGGTAACTGTGGAGGTGGAGGGAACATATGACAGAGATGCACATACAGGCAAACCAACAGTCTCAACAATACAAGGCCACATGCACATTATAAGTTCAGACACACATTTCCTTTCTGTAAAAAATTTATGAATTTAGCCAGCAGCAGCTCATAAAAATACCATACTACTATGCATAAGCTTGAAGTCAGAATAGATTAATGTTGGTTGTAATTAGCTCTGATATTATTACAAGTCATTTATAAACCTAGCAAGACTTCTTCCGTTTCCCCGATTTCCCATCTGCCTGAACCCTCTTCATTTCCTCTGCTTGAGTGTCACCCTTAAAAACCCTCTTAAAAAAGCCTGCTACACAGAAAGTAAATAATCAGACGTACTATTTGGTTGAGTCGGAGAGCTGGTACTCTCTCCTGCGATCATAGGCCTCCTGGATGCCAGGGTCGGCCCACAGCATCTTTATCGCACCGATGTACGGCTGATCGAATGATGACACCTTCTCCACGTCAACCTCACGCACCAGCAGGGCATTATTCTGAGAGAAACAAACGAAGAGACAATCTTTCAACGGAAGCATTTCGATTCATTACTTTTAGTGCACACGACAGGCAATTTCTTTGCAATATTATAAAAATAAAAAGGCAGTATAATTTATTTAAGCAGTAAAACACATCGAATAAAATGTACATCACTACTTTTAAAATGTCCCTTTCATTCAAATATATTGTAAATTATCAGTGGCCACTGTTAACTGGAGATTGACAGCTCGATTCACTTTACATCTTATTTTAATACCAGGTTTATGATCGATTTAAATAGGGTTTGCATGAGATTAACTGAACAAACGGGCGTTGGACTGGTTTTGACAACTGCAGCCAAACATTTCATAGGAGATTGACTAAGAAACCACACCAAGACATGTGCCTGTATTATTTGGATGAAGTCATAAATGTCCATGACACCAAACTTTTCACTGTTGACCAGTGACAATTCAAGGATAAGATTGTGGTGAATGGGTGAAACGTAAATTAAACATGCAGGTTAGAGCTGATTCATCCAACCAACCCAGTCGTTTGGTTGGTTGGTTGGATGACCAACCAACCAAACAATGTACCTCTGCTCCCATATTACATCACACAACAATATCTTAATCCAAGCACTTGACAGTACACACCTTATTCTGTTCATACTTGAACGGGATCTTAAGGGTCTCGGTTGCGCGGATCATGGCCTGCATGGAGGTGAAGATGTTCTGGTACACCAGTTTGGTGAAGCCCTTCTTGTCCTCGTCTGTGTAGCCTGACCCATGGATTATTCTCATCTGCTTGATGAAAGTGCTCTTGCCGCTCTCTCCAGTACCTGAGAAGGAGGACAAGAAGAGACAGGAGGTTAGCCGGCAAATGAAAGCAGGTCAGAAGTGGATATGCCACATTGCCGACAGTGTGAAAAGTTTTCTTCCCACTTTAGCACAAAGTTATAGTCACTTATAATGTTATAAAAGCAGTAAAACTCAAAGGAGGTGTGGTGAGAACTCTTGTGTGCAGATAAATTGGTAAAATATAGAATATGATGTGAAACTATGAAAATGAGTATGAGTAATGAAATGATGAAGAATGCTTAAGAAAAAACATCACACCACAATTGCATATGACAATGACAAGCTGTAACCCACCCCCTCATGAATCAATTAAAAATACAATCAACAGTATAATGAAGTCACAAAGTATTTCTGCTGCTTAATTAAGCAAAATTTGTAGTGAAATAAATAGACCTAAGAGTGCTAATATAAAACAAGTTTCCTCACATTCTGACAGTGTTAAGCAATCTTTTGAATTTTATATATTTTTATCCACCTTTTTGCGTACGCCATTTTTGGCTTTTTGTGCGCACATACATTTTTAGTATGAATCCTACGCAATGTTTTATAAATGAGGCCCCTGATCTGTCCAACTACACCCTGCTCCTGCCAAAGTAGACTGTGAAAGAATCTGCATCATCATGACCCCAAAGAACTCAACAACAGTCTGTTTTTAACCAACAAGGGTTGCTCAGCTGAACCGGTCATTCTTTCCCCCCCCACCCTGTGGAGCATATTTTGAGGTTTTCATTTGAATCTCAACGTTTTTGTCATTAAATGTTCTTATTGGCCTTGGACGACCTGTTTGTTATCTTTGCTCATTACACCGGTCATTTTTTCTTCTCAAGGACAGAGCAATTTGTTGTATTGATTATGCCCAACGTTCTATGGCTCTGATCATTTTTGCCTCTTTTTTCCTGCTTCAAAATCACTCGCCTTTCACCCATGGACAGATCTTCATATTGGTCTCTTCAAGGATCTGTATTATGAAACTGTGTTCAACATGCACAGGATACCTTTCATTACTTTGCATCAGTAAAACCCACCCCTGTCCGTTCTGGATAAACTCTACTACCAATATCAGAAAAAAAAGGTAAAATTCGTAACTCTCATCTTTATCTTACGCCTAAATTATTGAGAAACAAAAAAAAACAATGTACCCTTGAGTCTTTTGATTTATTTATTTATTTCCCACTGGTGCACTTCGAGGCAGAATGGTCTGAACACTTATAGAGTTTTGATGATGAAGCAATGTGGAAGTTGCATAACTCTGTAATCTACTCTAGATATGAATGTAGACTTAACTCTGGGCCTTATTTTTCATCAGGCCCTTATCCCAGAAGTCTCTTGAATCTTGTGAGGCGAGTTGTGCCACTGCAGTGTTTAGGGCAGTGGTTACCACAGAGGCCTGACTGACAGTGTGGGTGAGTGGAGCGGCTCACAGGGCTCCTGGCTCACCTCAGCCCAACACAGAGAACGGTAAACTGATTTTACTCCTCCATTATTGTGTGGCAGTGATAAAGCATATGCACGCTCTTTTACACGCCAGTCTCCATTTCACTTCTCCCAATACTCAAGTCAAAGTCACTGCAGATTTAAAAGTGAAAGTAAAATTGTACACGTGGAAATGGGAATATCAATACAAATTGGCAACAAAGGAAATACACAAACGAAACAACGCTCGTGACACTGATAATGTTTACAGCGGCGTTGTCTAAGCAGAAGTGTAAATAAGATTAGATAATACAATGTACTTTATTGTATAAAAGTACAGCAGGGATCCCAAAGGCAAAGTAGCTGAATTGTCTTCCAGCAAAGACTAGAGTCAACTTTGACTGTCGGTGAGTAAAGAGCACAGTTGTGGGTACAGTGAGGAGTGCCCAGAGTATTGCCTGCCCTCTAACCAGACAGGATCTTTCACTGCGGTAAGCAGGTCAAGCAACAGTGGACTTTCCCCTTCAGACAAAGTATGTCTTTGAGTGGGACATGAATAGCAGTTGTCAAGAAACAGCATTGGAGTTCACTTTCTCATTGACTAAAGAGCTAGAACAGAGGGGAGGGGTGTTACTGGGATGTGAGTGATTGAATAAGAAAGAAAAGAAATATACTATATATATATATATAAAAAGGTATATATATATATATATATATATATATATATATATATATATACTGTATAGTCAGCCCAAAAAAAGGTTATATAATTCTTAGGTCCCACCAACCACACCTAGTGTGTATTCATGTACATCTTAATTTCACATTCATGCTATAAAAGGAGAGTGGCAGGTCTTGCAGGCATGATCAGCTTAATTCAACAGAACCCATTGTTTTGCCTAACAGGAAAACCCAGCCGAGGCATTTCTCACGGACAAGCTACTGTACATTCACTAGAGCTTCTCCTGAGGGGTAATGCTAGTTCCCATGGCAACTCCTGTTCTAGTCTCATAAATACATGGCAGAAAACACCAGCTGATAGGCCCAGTTGATAGGCTTCAGTACGTCTCCACAGCCCAGCCAAACATGCAACTTTTAATCCCACAACGTCCTCAACCACTATTCTCCTCTCAGGCCCTGGGAATTAATAAGTTATGGAGGCAGACAAAAAGAGAAAGATTTGAAACTCACAAACATTATTCTCCTCTGAGAATAAATTTGAACCTGAATTTCTGAACCCTGAAAGAACAAAGTACTGAAAAAGTTCTTGAAATTGCTAAACTTGAAACACAACAGAAGATTTCAGGGGAACTCAGACAAGATAAATGGTTTTCAAAAGACAAATATTTCAGAGCTACAAAATCTTAGGTTTTTCAGTTTCAAAATTATGTTAAATTGTGCTTCAATTTTACAATTATCTACTTAGCTGCTACAAGATTCAAATCTTTATGGTTATCATTTGCCAAATTAATGGTGTTCTTGTTGTTGTTTATGTATATAGGCATGTATCAATATTAAATATTGAAAACGAGTAACATGTGGGTAACAAAAGCTGAGGCAAATAAATCCTGGTTTATTGTTCCTTGCATGGGATCAACTTACACATCGTCATACTAGTAATGGTCATCTTTGCTTTTTTCCAGAAAAAACAAGGAAGAGAGGTGCTCCCCTTAAAGGCCAAGTAGCCTAATACTAATGCAATACTAAACCCACATGTTTGTACAATCACAAGCAGAGCTGTTAAATTAAAGGCTTTAAAATATTAGAGCAATGAGAATGAACACAGGCTTAGAAACCTTGAGCCATTTCAAAATCCCCAACACAGCAAAGCCTGGAGGGGGAAGAGTGAGAAGAAGCCCAATAATCACAAAGCTGTGACCGTTAAACGAAGCAGAACC
This sequence comes from Pseudopleuronectes americanus, assembly GCA_038501795.1. NCBI lineage: Eukaryota > Metazoa > Chordata > Actinopteri > Pleuronectiformes > Pleuronectidae > Pseudopleuronectes > Pseudopleuronectes americanus. Next base: position 11,887,633 of record CM076724.1, read on the forward strand.
ATGTCCCTCTGCTCACATCGTGCAGCGACCAGGGAATTAGTCATTCTGCTAAATAACCATTAACCCACCAAAAACAGGAGAATAGTTGAAACAGATCTGTTTCGACGAGCCGGGGCGGCTGGAGGCCACAGCAGACATTTCTGCTAAGGTTTACATGAAGAGAAATGACTTGAGGCAGAGTTTGGCAAAAGTGTGACTGAGTGGAGGAGAGGGGCGCTCTGAGTAAATGATTCTTTAAAACTTCCCCAAGCACATCAAACAGGAAGCTATGTCCACTTGTGCTCAGTGTTGGGAAAGGCTTGTTGAAGGCCTGTATGACTGTACTGTGGTGAATGACTGAATGACTGTCTAGAGACCTGTGTCGCCTGCAGCAACTTTTCCAAGTTTTCCAAAGTTGTTTTTTACGAAACTAAGCTCTAACTTGACTGCCAGAGTCTAGTTCTGGGTTTAGTCTGTTTCTGGAAACTAAAGAGGTCAATGCTACCTAGATGCATTTATTGATCATTGATCAATCTAACGATACATTTTTCAATTAATCAATTATATTAAGTATGCACTGCAAGGCGTGTGCAAATTCAAGTTTAGCAGTCAAACCAAAAAACTATCTTAGGGTAAAACCTGAGTAATTTGAGCAACACTGAAACTTCAAACTTAACTTGTTTTAAGTTTGGAATAATTCATCTCTGAGTAACAAACACACCCAAGCACATAATCCCTTCCCCCACTCTTCTCTCTTCCTCCTTTCCTTGCCTGTGCATAGCGGTTGTGCTACTGTGATAAGCCATTTCTGATTTGCAGAGCTTACAGCGCACCATGTTGTTCAGTCTCTGACTAAAAACTCCCACACTTTAGATCAGGGGTACTCAATTAAAATTCAAAGAAGTCCAGTTGCAGAGAATTTCCTCAAGCAAAAGTCCAAAACATCATAATATCTAACGTATGTTGTGATTCAGTGCCATATATGTTAAAGTAGCCTAGTGATGTATCCATGTCTGTATGAAGTCAAGAACTGAATGTCAAATCAATTTAAAAAAAAAGAATTGAATAGTTTTTCAACAATGATTCTAATAAATGTTCACATTGAACTCAAAAGGACTTTAATAACAATAATAATAATGAAATGATTGTTCTGTCCTCATTTCAACTAAAATAAGGTTTGAATAGAGAGTTCTAAATATAACTAAATAGAGAGTTTTTGAAAAAGCCATTTTAAAATGCAGGTTTGAGTTTACCCTTTTTTTATACATATTTTTGTGGCTTTTATTGCCTATAATTGTGGGAATGAGAGTGATCTGTTAAAAGGGGACAGAGAGAGTTGGGGAGGACATTGCAGAAATGGCCACAGGTCGGAACCGAACCCGGGCCACTGCGGGTTGAGGAACTGAGGCTCTACTAGGAGAGCTATACGTCACCCCTCCCCTTTTTTTTTAAATCAGGAAATATTTCACCTATAAACCATCACAACAAATATTAACAACTAAACAGCTTTAACTTTTCTTTTCGTTAACACTTTCTCTTGTTCAGTGAGAGAAGTAAACTCTACCATGTGCAGGTTAAAGGTTGTGCAGGTTATGATAGAATGCTCTGTCAAAAGGGAATAATAGGTCTGGGTCTGTATAGAACGGTGTCTGGGTCTGGTCCCTGGTCAGCCTATTGGTGAACTGTGCTTTGGATGATCGTGGCTAATTTATTTTCGCTTCAGTTTGTTTTAAGTGTGAATCCATGCTTTGATTAGGTGCAGCCCCCTTCCATTCGACTCGTCGGTGCACGTTAAGCAAGTCGACGCATTTATATAATCTATGACCTCTATTACATCTTTCTGCAGATTATGACGCTATGCTGTGTTTTGACTTCATTGTTGCAACGCCACATTTATCTTTGAATGAATATGATTATGAATTCAGCAGTTATTATAAAGAACAGTTCTACGTGTTAGTGATTAGAAAACATCAGAGGAGCAAAGTCACTTGTTGCTGTCATGCTAATATATATGTTCTGATATAGATCTATATCGACTGAAATTATCGTGATAAGATTTTTTTCCATATCGCCCAGCCCTACAATCGATATCATTTTCATATGCATACCCTGTCAAAGCATCTGCATTTATGTTACCAACTCATGTATTCAGAACATTCCTTTAAGTTACCACCTCGCTGCAAGTTTGATTCAATGCAATCATGTATCAATGAGAAACTTGACTACAACCTGGCGTGTTTTGCCTTCATGGTGCTTTCAAGAAACCTTAAAAGCTGGTTTCTTTACTACAGACAAACACACCTTAATTGCACTATGAAACACAGCCAATGGATATCCATTACCTAGATAACTTGCCTAGTCTTTGCGGTTCTTGAAATGTGGTAGAAAAACAAATGAACTTAGGAAACTTTTAGATCCTGGGGCTAGTTCCTGCTTGTTCCGGACTTAGTTCCTGAAACGATTTCATTGAAAGTCTCACTGACATTTGCATTTGCTCACAAAAAAACCTATTAGCTAACTTTACTGTCTGAGGGAGCTGGGTGGCTGATAATGGCTTCACTGGATTAGCATGTTGGCAGGTTCTACTGTGTATGGCTGCTATGGAGACAGGGACTCTTGTTTGCTTGAAAACGTGTTTGTGTGATAGTGAGAAATAAAATGTCTTTCTTATGAATTTGCAAAGTACCAGCTCCCTGTCTCAGCCCCCCCACAAACCCTCCTCCCACCCATTGTACTTATATAAACATGGAGTAGAGCACAAGGGACAGAGGAAATTGGTGATAGGTGAATTGAAGGAACCTTCAGGAGGAATGATGACAGAAAAGTCCTGAAAACTCACAGACCAATGAGAAAATCAACTCATGTGATGATACTCAGCCTATCAAAGCTGTGAGTTCTAATGAGCAGTCTAAACAGTCGATAGGCAGAACCGAGAAGAGAGAATAGACAATGAAACAGTAAGTGAGTCAGAGGAAAAGTTAGAAAAGTAACATCACATGCTCCAAAAACAGCAAAGTAGACTTCCAAAATAAACAAAAGTGAAACTTAGTTCAAATAAAGCCCTTTTATGAATATGCCAAAAATTGTATATTATAATAATTATTCAATATGAAAACCCTAAATAAATACTATTAAAAAATCATCACGCTAATTGTTTTCACATCAGTCGATAGATGTATATCGTGATAAATAACCAGATAATAACTTACAATGTTCTCCTTAGACAAAAATGTTTGTACAGTCGTCCGGCGCAGGGCTATTCTTATTATCATTGGTTATCCATGTTGTTGGTCAAAACTTGAATGGGATGAGTTCTATCGCATTAAATCAACATGTCTTAAATTTCTATCGAGGAAAAGTTATAAAGCTTTAATTATCGCTATTGTTTAATCGCCCAGCCCTACTTATAAAAGATAGTCTGTATGGCCATTAATATTCACATACTTCTTAATAAGAGGGCAACTAGAGAGAATGGGTGGGAGTGACGAGGACCGGAGTCTCCTCTTTGCTTTATATGGATGTTGAAACTGTGTCTATATGGAGCATGTGGACGGACAGACGGAGAGGGGGGTCAGCATATCTATTTGAGATATAAGAGAAAATTCCTAGCATACTTTTCCCTCTAACTACAATTTAATTATTTGCCTATTTTGATTCCCATTAAATCAAAATATAGATTAAAAAAAAATGCTCAAACTTCCAGAAATAATCATTCATATGACATATGCGTGGATGACTGTGTCTGTGGAGTGGGGCATCTCCGAAGGCATATGAGCCTGAACACATTGCCGTCTTTGCGATGCTTTTGGTAGCTCAAGTTTTTTATTCAGGGTTTGAATGTCTTCTGGGAATGGGGGACTTTTTGGTCCAGATGGTCTCCACCCAAAAAAACTTGAGCTTGGACGCCATACACTAATTCAACATATGGAGTAGGGGTTGGAATCACTAGGCACCTAATGATTTAATGCCGATTCAGGGGGCTACGATTCGATTTTAAAACAATTATCGATGGATCAAATCATTTTATTTCCATACATGTTTTGTTTTTTTATCACTGTGTGACAACTAGAAGTGTGCATCTCTACTAGCCTCATGATTTGTGCTTTAAAAAGTATTTTAGACTGTTACTGTTATTACAAGTGTGTTGTAATGTAAAAAATAAACTGTTCAATTCAAAGATCAGAGTGCAACAGTCAGTCTATTACAGTGGTCATTGCTCTCCACATTGATTTGACAATCAGTCAGATCTGGTTAAAAATGAGTGATCAACAAGAGTTCACTTTCAGCAGGATATGAAAATATTCTAAATGAACCAAATCCTTATTTTCGATTAGTTTAACTCTATTTTACAAATATTTTAAAGTCAGTTTAAGATAAAGCACATTTTTAAAAAGACAAAAACTTAATGTAGCTCCACTCCCTGGCTCACTGCTGAGCTTTCTAACTTATGTTAATCCAGAAACAAACTATTGAAACAATCAAGTGAATGTTTTTATCAGATATAATGAATTCCCTTTGGACATTCCTGATATATCGCATTCTCAACAATGTGAGGTCACTGTCACCTTGACCTTTGACCTTGAGGCACCAATATCTAATCAGTTCATCTTTGAATCCAAGTCAATGTTTGTACCAAATATGAAGAAATACAGACAGGGTGTTCTTATGATATCACGGTCAAGAAAAACAAACATACTTTGTGAGGCCACCGTGACCTTTGGTTACCAAAATCAAATGATAAATCCTTGAGGGGCCTAGTCTGTATTTGTGCTTGATGTGAAATTCCTTCACACTGTTCCAGAGAAATCGCATTCACAAGGTAAAAAAACATCAAAATCTAAATCAGTACATCCTTGAGTCCACGTGAAAGTTTGTACCACATTTGAAGAACTTACATGGAGGCATTCTTGAGATATGGTTTCCATGAGAATGGGATGGACAGACATTCGTACGTACAGACCAACAAACTGAAAACGTAAGACCTTGTGCCACTGGCTGTCGCAGTAGCGGAGACATAAACATGGGCTCTGGCAAGGCACACCAAAGACGCTTGTTATGGGCTTGTCTTCAAACAGTGGAGGCCAGTTGTGCTGCTCTTGCCTGAAAAGCCAAATCTGTCTATTATTCACACATTCTTCTTATAATCCCAGTAAGTTCTGGAAAATATTCAAATCTACTTCTAAGGTTTCATCTGTTGTAAAAAGTACTTGAGGCAATTCATGAATAGTTGAAAACACTTTATCAAAGCATTCAATTCTAACTTCATTTTTGTCCGGCTTCTACAACAGAATGTTAGAGCCACTGGAGGTAAAAAATAAGTAAATCAAATTACAGAGTGAAGGGAAGGGAGTTATATTCTGAGAAAAATTAAACTCCAAGCTTGAAGTTGTAAATATATGTAACAAAACTCCTTTTTGTTCTCTGTGATCAAAGTGGTAGATTAGAGCAAAAAACATTTGGTACATACTCTCAAATATGAAAACTAAAATAAAGATTTGCAGGGGAGAAACTCTCTAAAACGTAAGTCACAGATTTATTAGATACCGAAAATGCAATCAAAATTTAGATTTTGCAAGATCCTAGCCATAACTTGTTTATTCATTGCTTTTTCACTTTGTTTTCTGTCTTCCCATGAGGTCTCTCTGTGGGTCTGTGGAGTGGGCGTGGCACTACTTGTTCTGTTCCAGCTGCCTGCTGCCAATCTGTCCAAAGACTTGCCATTTACCCACTCATCAGGCCTGCAGTATATATACTCTCTCTTTATCCACTGTGTGCTGCAGTCGGTGTGGTACCACATGCTCTGCCACTTAAAAATTGTGTGTTCTATTGTTCCTAATGCATTTTTTTCTGTGTAACCTTTATTTCCTTGTGCTTCAGGATCAGACATTATTTCCTGTTTGACCTAGCCGGCTACACTCCAGACAATGCGCCTCTCACTCAGCCTCACGCCCCATCAGTCTGCTCCCAAGCTCTTTCTCCTGGCTGCTGGCCAGTCGTCCAACTCTGCTCAGAGCTCAGCCTTCATTCCCTATCCAGCACAGTCCTACAACATGTCAAACACTGTGGCCCTCCTTTTACTCACTTGTCAAAAGCTTCTGACACAGTGGGCCACACTCTGATCGACTTCCTTTGACCATGCCAACTGCATGTGGTTTCGGAATGATCTTTCCATTTTTAGTTTTTGAAGTTAAGATAAGTAATGGACCATCTTATAAACAATATCCCCTCTTGGTGCAGCTGTACATTGTACCTTCACCTTTATGCAGATCACATGGCCTTTAGTGCTGGGTAGATTATATTCATGCTGCCATTCAAAATCCATAGCCATCATAAAAGAAACATCATTCCTTCCAACTGGTCTTAAACTGTACAAGGACTAAATCAATGTTGTATCTGAATGAAGGATTTTTTTTCCTGTAAGTAATACCATAATAGGTTATTAGCAATGTCCATACATTTAGGTTGATGAAGAATATACTTTTTAAATCAGTATTGATTCCAGGCATGTTAGTATACCCATTCAGAAGCATGGCTGTTCCTGTAGGTGCCAGTCACTTAACAAACTGAAACTATCCTTACTTGCCAAAGATCGGACATAAATTGAGACAATATTAAAATGTAAAGGTTTTAGTGGGACATATATGTCTGTTATAGCGAGCTAGGCAGGCAGTGACATGAGAATGACTGGGCAGTCTTTCACAGGGATGACTGCCACATAACTGCCGAAACTGGGTGTGTCCTCATCAGTTTGCTCAACCAACAGAGCCGCCAGACAAACAGTGGAGAACTACAAACACCTACATGCCCTGCTCTTGTACCACACTGTGAAACTCAATTTTTCATCTAAAGGGTACAGGAGATGAGGAGTTCATATGTATACCTCTAAAAAATAAATGTTTCGGTTGGCTGAGAGCAGAGGTATACTTATGCCACCTATGAAAAGTGGACTAACAAGTATTTCTTATGTCAGAGCAAGGATGAATCATACTGTGTAATTTGTTTGCTATGACATAATAAACAAACACATTTTTTAAATAACTTTATTTGGATGGAATCAGAAAGTGAAACGCTGAAATAACTTTTTACTGCTAGGTGATCGGGACAGAATCTGAAGGCATTCATTCGTTTATGGCAGCTAGGCACTCTGTTAATATGCTCAAGTTGCGAACATTGTCTGTCTTAAAAGACAGGTAGAGTTCGGTGTTATTGGAAAAGCTATGATAAGTTTTGAAACAGGCCTATAATTCTGTGTGATTGATCATGATTTGTCTTTTCCAGTAAACGCTGAATGCTGACTTCTAACGTAATCATGGACACAGCCAGAAGAAAGAGAGCAATTCATATTTTTGAGAAGGCTAGGGACAATAGCACCGATTACTTATTTTAGCAGTGAGGGGAGTAGAATACCAAAAGGGCTGGAAGAAAAAACAAATTATCGATAAACTCAGAAAGAAAAACTTGCTAAAAATTACTAAGAATATGACAGGCAGGACCATCAGCAATATTTGGAATAAAATTGACAGTTTGCAGAATATTAGTTCTGATGTCTATGATTAAATATAGAAGACTTTTCAGTACATATTTGAAAGGGATACTAGGGCAGAAGGAGCAGGGTTTATGAGTCATTAATGGTTTTGAAAAGGAATCTGGGATTATGGAGATTAGTTTTAAGAAATAATTTGATCTTGCTTCTTTACTTATTACATTGTAAGAAGTCAAAATGTCTTTCACATACAGTTAGTGAAAATGCTTTCCGCTGACCCATGGAGAGGTGTGAACAAGTAACTACAATCTTGTTTTGATAGGAGCTATGATAGCCAATGTAGTTTGACAGAATATTTAAGACACTGAGTTAATCTTTAGGATGGGAGGATTCATACGGGAGATGGTAAAGAAAAATTTGAGTTTTGTTTATAAAACTCTCAATAAAACAGGAGAGAAGTTCTTCCCGAATATTATCACACAACACTGAAGTTTTTTGAATTCATTGTTGCAGAAGAAGCGATGTCCCGCTTATACAAGAACATAAATATGAACTAAGCAGATATTTATAAAGATCAGTGTGAGTGATTAGAAAAGATCAGAGGAGCAGAATCTCTTGTTGACCAGCTGAAGCGCCTCAATGCTGCCAAAAGCTTTAATCAGAGTTTATGGTTTCTTAGATGCAGCACACAGGTCGGAATGAATGTCAAATCAATGTGGAGAACCCTGGCCGCTGTTAAAGACTGACTGTTGTAGTCAGATTTTTCAAATGAAAACTTTATTTTGAAAATTACAGCATAGCCTTCTTGTAACAGTAACAGTCTACATACCTTTTTAAAGCACAATTCACGAGTCTAGTGAAGACACACACCTCTAGTAGTCACACACTGCTAAAAAAAAATCATGTACACAAATAAAATGATTGGATGCATCCACAATCGTAGCCCTCAGAATTGGTGAGCTGCTGAAAGCAACACATTTTTTGAATTAGTTATTAATTATCAAATATTGTGTTTTATTTAATCAACTTGTCTATTAACCAGCAAACAATTTCAGCAATACACTGGATGAAAACAACAATCACCTGATGCCCAACACAATCAATTTTAGACCACCAGTGGCTGTCCATGCTTCCTGTTGACAGGAATAAAGTACCACACATGAAATAAATAGATCTTCTTGCTGCTACTAAAGACTGTAAGAATATTAAAAGGTTTGATCTGATAAGATACATTTAGCTGCAAAGTGGAGCAGAACAGAAATTATTTCAATATAAACCATATCAATTTCAGTCAGCACAGTCACACCAGAGGGCCAGTTAGACTGTGCGAGTCTAGCAATTTGAGATTTCTGGGAAATAAGCTCACATGGGTGACGATTAGCATTATCAGCCTTAGCTGAGGCAGTAAGCGCTGATAGACATACAGCTGTGGTAGTGAGGATACAGGAAGGCAACTCTGCCAATTCTGCCTTCAGTGTTGCCATTGTTCTAGTGAGAATAACTGGGATACAACCGGGCAATCCTGGCCTGTGATGCTACTGTACGTACAAACACTCACAAAGCTCTTATGGGCCATGTTAAATCTCTGTGTGGGTTGTTCATCTGTATTTTCTGAAATATTTGTTATTTCCAGACATGCCTGCCGTTACCTTGGCAGCAGCTAACAGGGATCCGAATAAATATGGCGAACACAGGCCTTATCTGCTTGGCTTACTGTGAAGACTTACTAAGAGAAAACCACAATAGGCGTAGGTAGGGCTCCATACATGAGACATCCTTGGGTGTTGCCAAAAAGCAAACACTCATTAACCCACATACTACCGACCTGTTTGAGCGCTGTGCACATTGAAAGGTGAAGTGTGTGTGTGTGTGTGTGTGTGTGTGTGTGTGTGTGTGTGTGTGTGTGTGTGTGTGTGTGTGTGTGTGTGTGTGTGTGTGTGTGTGTGTGTGTGAGAATACTGTATCCTGACTCCCATTTCAATTGTAAGTTTAGGTAAATATCCTGTGCCTAGTGTGCTAGCTCAGTCAGGTGAACAGAATGTGCTCCTGGTGTCGTGGATTTGAATCTGGCTGCTAGGTGCTCTCTTTCTCTGCTGTTCCTCACAGTGGGCTTTCACATGACAAACAGTGCAATGCTCAGAGAGGCAGCAAGAACAAATGGGGAGAACTGAAGGCAGGTCAAGTTGGGTTTGAAAAGTTGAATGACTTAACCTTAATCATAGCTTTCAATCTTTCTGGGGTGGTCCTCTGTACGAGGCACGGTGTTGCTGCCGAGTTGTGCATCACAGCTGGACTGAATACTTTACATAAAAATGGACCACATGACTTACTTGTATCTAAAAAGGTATTTAAGTACTTATACCCAGTTAAACCTACAGTTCATCTCTCGACTTTGCAGTTCTCAGGTCCTCAGATCTACATAGCTTTCATTTCCCACTTCCCAACAGAGCTTTGTAGCATCTTTCTGCTCACTGTACAGCTGCCTGACCCGATAGTTTGATGTTTTGGTGCACTTTCACTGCACTCATAGTGTCAAACCCCATTCTACCCTGCCAGCTGAAAAGTAAAGACCAGACTGGCAAAGTTATTGAACAATCTAGTGAAGCATTTAGCCTGAGCCAAAATGTTACTCTCTGGTTTTAGAAGAGCGAAAACAGTTTTAGGTGTTTCATTCACCAAGCTACCTTCAAATGAGTGATACTCTGTTGTTGCTAGTCCTTTAAACAAGCAACTGTTTGCCCAGATATTATCCACTTTTGAAGGTTCATCATGTGTCATAGGATGTGTGCAGGAGTTCAATAATAGAATCTCCAGCAGAAATATTATAATTTTGTCTGAGGTGTAAGTAAATGTTGCTAAAAATACATGGGTTTTGCCTCTACTCTGACATGATGCTCTTTTGGTTAAATCTCCTTTGACATTTGGAAAAGTTGTCTTTAATTAAGGGAGACGACACACCTCTCCACAATCGAAAGAAACTGAATATGTCTAGTTTGCAAACGGCATTTTTTTAAATGCTCCGACTGACTAAGTCTCATAATTCTATACTCTCAAAGATCAATCCATTTATTCGTCAGACTGGTCCTCAAAACATTTACATAATTTTTTTAATAAAATGCATTAATCAAGATAATTTTTGAATCATAATGATATTTGGATTATTCTATACAAAGAACCTGAAATGATTCAAGCAATGTGTTTACAGGATGAGGTAAATGTCTGACTTCCTTCATGCGAGTTTTGTAATGTGAAGAGAAAATATGCAGCATTAGTGCCGCGTTGCATTAGTACAGGTTGGACAGGTTTTTACATCCATATGAACGACTTACCCTTCAGTCAACAGAGGATCCACATAGGAAAGTCTCACTGTCTCCAGTCACTGTTTGCACACACTATGCGGAACACAAACTTATTTTTCATCCAGCACCATCCTTTTTGCACATGACAAGGTACTTTCAAAGTATGGCATATCTTTACAAGTCATTACAACAACATACCAGTTCAATTCGTCAAAATCCCCTACATACATAAGTGTTCGTCTGATCATTTCAGTTACTGAGAAAACAATTTGTTAAAAAAAAATAAGGTCTGCAATATTAACAAAGTTGCACCAGACAGACATTCCCACATTCTAAACAAACACTTCTATTTACTTAATAAAGCTCACAAACTAGTGCTGTTACTGCAGCTCCCTGGGCTCCGGCTGTACACATTTAATTACTTGATGCTTTAATTAGCTACAGAGCAGGAGACAGAGCACTCCTCTGACCCCGGCTCTTCCTCAGCCGGCATGTCTACCTTGCATTAGCTAACCACACCACTGAGGAAATCCAGCCCGTTGCTGATAAAAGCTGGAATAATTGCCTCTGCTTATAACGTCTAACAAAACCACCAGCCCTCCTTAGAGGTAGTACAGAAGAATTACACCAGTGCATCATATTAAACTACAGTAACACCACGGTATTTAAATAAAAGGTTTTGAACTTAATTAGGAATTGCAAGTTCAAGCTAGAGCAACACCAAGCTTTAATATTTCCATCTTAAAACAGATATATTTGGTTACATATGGTGTTTCAGCTTGACAAGCAGCAACAATAAACAACCAAAACATTGTTTTTGTTACAATATAAGTTGTTAAGAAAATATATATCCATAAGGTAATATAAGAAGTCACAAGCCACTGCAGATAAAAGAGAAATACATGTGCAGCCAAAAGCATCATAAAATGCCTCACTATGTGTGAGGGTCTGTAACAGCATTAAAAAGTCTTTAATAGGTTCCAAATGAAGTGAGACAACCAGAGTGCAATAAATCTAGATAGTGTTTAGACATTTACTGAAATAAAAAAAAATCCAGTGATTGAACATTTTACAAAAAAACTTTGTGAGGAGGGAAAAGGGACATCTACCAAATGTCTCTTTCAATGAGTCATAGTACCTGCATCTCATCTGTGAACAGGAAAAGCAGGACAATAAAAATATTTTCGTCCGCCCTCAACTTTTTTATTCTAATCAATGCATGGTATTGTGTTGACGAACTGAACCGACAGATGCTGTTTGTGTGTAGCCAACTATGAACCCAGGAGCAAGGCCAAAAGACGTGTAGCCTTTAATACGAAAAGTGGAGAAGCAGTTTCACACAACATGTTCAAGGTGCGAAAGTTATGCCTTTATTCTGCATCACCTGTCTCAATAACAGCCCGAGCAGGAGGGATGAAGTGAGGGGAGGTGTTACTGTCTGTCGTCCAGACTACTCAAGAGTTTTCCAGCACCTAAAGCGAGGAGGGTTGAAATCGTCTCTGGACCCATTTGAAAACCCCAAGTCTGAGTACAATGACATTGTCGGCCACATTCACTTCCAGATTGGGTCTCATCAGGAGCAGACCAATAAGCGTGGTGAAGACACAAGCTGCCAACACGTACTTTCAGTAACAGTTCCAACTTGTTGTCACTCTGAGACAAAATCCCTAGTCTTACTTTTCCCCATTACCTTTTCTCACTTATAGTATAGTACTATGCAACCAAATGCAGAGTAGACTATCTGCTTCCTATTAACACCAGTATGCAGATGCCCAGTGTACAAGAGGTCATGTGACTTGCGTATTCAGCTCTGTTTGTGTGGATGGATGTTACTTCAATATGGAGCCAACATCAGGATGTAAATTGTTTTTTAAAACAGTAGTTGAAAATAAAAACGTATGAGTATAGCCTCAGTCAGCTTGGATAACAATTGACTGAGCTGCCCAAGTGTCGACAATTTTTTATGTTGCACTACAGTGAAACCAAAGTATGGTAAAAGTAATTATAATCGTACATTCTAAATGCTCAATGGCCCTGCTACTTTTCTTTAAACATGAAAATGAGTCTGCGGATGGCACGGCCTATTCTCTGGAGAGCAGTCATTTCCCAGAGCAGGCAACCTCAGTAGAGGCCAGACACCAAGAGAGCAATGTCTCCCATGTACCAGACTTAATTAAAACCAACTCCTGTTCATCATTTAAGACATGTTTTAAAGGCAGATAAAACTATGGTTGTGTTGAAGAGGACTAAAGGAAGAAAAAACTGCTGACAGCTGGTTGTTACAGCTTTTCTTAACCGAAGTCTATCTTTGGGATGGAATTTTTATTCAATGAATCAACTTCTAGGATCTTGAAAATTAGTGTTCAGGTACAGGAGAGGAATACCCATTTGTCTCTATACAAAGGAACATTCTATTTGTGTATTTAGAGTTTTGGCAAAGGCACAACATTATTAAAATTAAGTCTAGATAACTATCAGTAAACTACCGGTAGTCAGAGAGGCTCTAGTGAAGTCAAATCCTCAACCATTAAACAAAACCCTGCTTGTAAATGAGTCATAAGTTAATGAAGCCAGTCTCCTGCCTTTGTGTTCTCATCTGATACGAGTGATCGTCCAACTTATTTAGAAGCTTGTAAATCTGACAATGTCAAAGGCCTTTTACATGACCGTAAAAAGTTTGCTTGAATTCCTGGCTTGATGTAACCGCTCTGCCGCTATTCGCTTGCGTTGGACTGGAAACACCCTCTGAACCACATCTTGTATTTGCATATCACATCACAGACAAATCGTTGCGGTGACCAGGGAAATAGATGTTGTACAATTGTGGGTGCAGTGTTTTGCATGAGGAGCCTGTACAATACAAATCAAAAGCAATATGGTTTCATTGAGATATCATCTTTGCTTCCTGCATAGAACTTTTGTGTTTTCCCATTTTTATGCACGTATGTGTTTGGTATTTAGCTTAAGTACAGTACAAGGTAAAGATGCATCAACAGACATATAGGCTTTCGGCATAGGACTTTGTGTTTCCCATTGTATGCACATATGTGTATATATGACGTGTGTGTGTGTGTGAGGTAGAGGTGAAGTGTCACACTGCAGCCATGCCTGTGTGAGTGAGTGTGTGAGTGTGTGAAACTATTACAAACACGTAGGCACCCTGCAGGCTTGACTTACCCAGCAGCAGCAGCTTCAGCTCCCGTCTCGCGTCTCTCTTGTCTCGCCGGAGTTGCTTCTCGATCTCGGCGTTGATTCGTTTGGACTCCTTCGCCTCTTCACTCAGGCAACAAGCCATCATGGAGTCTAAAGTCATCACCACATGAGCTGAAATAGCCCGTCTGACAGGGTGGGGGGCGCCGGGCTACACCTCACACAAAGTACCGGTGAGATAAAGAAAGAAAACCCCGCACTCTGAGCAGCAACAGTTCAATTCTATAAGACACTGGAGACCGGTGCTTGGGAGACTCGCTGCAGAATCTGGCCTTTCCTCGTTGAAGGTAAAACCGCTGTCAAGTGTCAAATATTTGACAGCTTAGTCAAAGTCCTGTGTAAATCCTCGGGCTACGGGGACTGACAACCGATCACAGACAGTGTGCAATGCAGCATGTCCACAGACGTCTCAGAAGACCGGTGCAAATACACACAACATTCCACGCACTTTCCACAAAAGCTGTTATTAGTCAGTAAGCTAAAGGCTGCTAATGTTACCACCAAGCTAGCGTGTCAAGTTGATGGGTTTTTTAGCGCAACAACACTTTTGAAAATATATATATATATTTATTTTCTGCGTAAGAAAATTACGGGTTTTAAAATGTGAATAAACTAGCGACTTCGGTCCCAGACACAGTGGGACACAACTGGCTGCCACTGCCACATTTGTACAATCCCTCCTCCGCTGGTCGCCCGGCCGAGCGCAACCCTAGCCGCCCCGAAACCAACGCCGTACGCCCGCGCAGTGACAATGAGCGCCCGTCAAACTGTCCATCCACCGGGCCCACGGAAAGACGACTGACAGTCAACCCCCACGACCCGCCGGGAGAAAAGCACCGCGCTCAGGGGGCAGGTATCCTCCCGCAGTCTCAGGCTCCGGTGGCCAGGGTAGCTAAATGGACAGGCTAATTGTTAGCGGGCTAGGTTAGCTCAGCTAGCCATCCTTGGATTTGCAGCACTCTGGCTGAAGCGGAGAAGCACAGGGCTCGGCCTGACGGAGCAGCTCCGGCGCATTTACAGAGACCTCTCCCAAACGGGCCCCCAGGACCGGACCCTGTAAAACGCGGAAATGGCGTCCTACTGGCGGTCAAATGGAGCCATGTAGTCCGTGCATTTTATGGCTCCTGGTGTTTTTTCCTGGTGGTGGCGATCGCTCCTCGTCACCCACTCCTTCTTCAGCCCCGGTGTGGCGCTGCTGCTGACGTCGCTCGGGATATGATTGATTGACGCGGGTAGAGCCAGTGAGAGTGGCGCTTGTGGGCGTAGGAGGCGGGACTTTCCCCCCAGCATGGTTCACCTCCCAAGTTTGCTTGAGAGGGAGTCTTCCTTCTGGAGGCGTGTCGGCGAGCAGCGGCTGACATTTGACTGGACGGGCAACGCCCATCTCCTGTCAAAGACCCGATCATCCACACTGGAGCTGGCATTTTTTTTTAATGATTAACGATTCATACATTGATCCCATATAAAAGTTCATTTTACTATTTTGTTAATGTGTTTTTCATATGTTTATTCTCGATAATTTGCATAGTTATGTTCTTATTTTTTACTTGTAGTGTGTTATGTGCCTGATGCCTTGCTGTTGTAACGTAACACATGTATTTTGGGATCAATAACCACATCTATACTATCTATCTATCTATCTATCTATCTATCTATCTATCTATCTATCTATCTATCTATCTATCTATCTATCTATCTATCTATCTATCTATCTATCTATCTATCTATCTATCTATCTATCTTTTTAATTTCTGCTAATATTATACTGTTGGGTAGTTAGGTCCATTATGTTTAACACATGTCCTGACCATTAGTAGGCTTTACTATTAATTTGAATGAGTTCATCAAATAAAAGCTATAAGACCTCAATGTACCACTCTCACATACTAGAATGGTACCCAGTAGAGCACATTACTCCGCCGAGGCCCAATAGTCCTGTCAGATTCAAAGCTGCAACTAACTTCACACACTCATAGATGTCATTTCTTTAAATGGGCCTTATTTTTCATCAATATCCATTAATTATTTCCTAAGAGAACGGTAAAAAATAGTGATCTCTCAGAAATGTGGAGAAGTACAAGTTTGAAATAGCAGTCGTATCAAAATTATTGAGCAGCAACACTTGTACTTCAAGTTGCAAGTTTCAAGAGTTTATTGTCATATGCACAACGATAACATTAAGCAGTCGCTTGCAATGAAATGCTTGGGTCACAGGCTTTCTTATGGCAATGCTCAGAATATTACCGTCAGACAAAAAAAAAGATAAAATAGAATAGAATACTTGTACATATTAATCTCCTCCAGCAGAGTGAATATTTATATGGGAAAGAGGCAGAGCAGGTGGATAATGGTGATGATAATTGTTGGCATCTTCATCCATGTTCAAACAACAACTCTGAGTAAATTCTTCTCAATTGAATGGGCCGACATGCGATCTTGTTGAGCCAAGTGACATCTTGTGGACGTGTGGAGTAGTTGCAAGCCTGGGCTTCAATAAAACACTGCATAGGACTGCAGTCATATTTTCTATGCCTTGTGCTGAAAGCAGTGATCTCTTCTCTACAACACCTAAACAATTCGATTTAAGGAAAGTTGAAAAAAGTTATTGCAGTTTTCAAGTTTGACATTCTGATGCTGAAATGCCATAGACTCATAAATGTAACGGGAAGAATGGAGCGACTCAGATTTCATTGTTGGTATGTTTGGTATGATGAGGGAAAAGCTTCAGACATGACTCATGAGATTACAGCCTGACCTGCCTGCCCACGTCTCTGGGGGCTGTGAGCTGCAACTCCTGCCACAAGACTCCACCCACAGAAGTGACTAACATCCTCATTCAGTCCCTCTGGATCAAAAAATACAACATTTGCAATAGTCAAATACTACCAGCTTTAACATCACTTCGAATGGAAAAGTCCTTAAACAACATTAACTGAGAAGAAAAGTATAGCATGTGTGGGTAGCTCAGTTTGGAGATCTTATTATTGCCCATTTTTAAATCATTTTCAAATTTCACATCGTGCTTAACATTTCTATTCCATTTCCAAACAATTATGCTGCAAAGTCTTGTTTGAACAATTGTGTTTTAAACACTACCAACATAGTAACACTTGGCAATATTCATGGGTGGTAATTTGTTTTGGAAGGGATGTTAACATGAGAGGAAAGTGTGTCCCAGGGTGTGATTGCTGTTGTCAGATTAATTATTGATCATCCTCTGTTTCCCATACCAGCCGGCGACAGGGGACAAAGTCTCCTCGCGGTCCTCCACTTCCTGCTGGTCTCTCGGCTGCCTGTAAGGATCCATCAAGAGGAGACTCAAATCCTACAGGCCCTGCATATTTCTACAATGTATGACATCTTTCTTTAGGGATTCAGCTTCTGTATTTAAAGTCATTAGAGTCATTCAAATATTTGTGTTTTCCTCTTGGATTTTCTTCTTCTGATCTTATTGTTACTCCCATATTTTGTACAGATATATACATAATCAAAACAGAAAAACTTAGATTAGCAAACCATTACCTAAAAATATTAACAAATGAGTAAAATAGAATAAAATGGGGTGAAATAATATGAAATAAACAAGTGGATAAAACTATACAGGTTGTCCTAACTCGTGTTCACAATATATCGGGGAGATTCCACTTCACCTCCACAAGCAGGTGAACATATCGAACATCCCCTTGTTTATGACTGGAAGGATATTTGTCACTGTCACAACAGAGTGGGTAATGGGGATCTACATCCTGTAAACTGTAACATACCTGGAAGGATGTGGTGGATAGTTTTCTGTTACAGTCAGTCCACACCCACTGGATTCCCTCCCACTCTTCTTTTTCCTTTTCCTTTAATTTCATAGACACAGAAAATCTGTGCCCAATCTGTTTTGGCAACATCGGTATTATTTTTTTATAAATTGACAATTATAAGTTTGTTGAAAGATTTTATAGTTGCTGAACATGTCGTGTTTGGCTTCTTGATTTCTGACATAACACCAAAGGAGAATTAATTGTATAATTCGAATTATTGTCCTGGCCAAATTCTTTATACTACATTAATTCAAGTTTAGTAGCTTGTCGTAAAAAAAATAATGGCCATAAAAAGGTACATTTATGTGCTGCATGTAAAGTGGGCATATAATGATTTTTTTATATTCTTTTATAATTATAATTTATTTGACTTCTTTGTCTCTTCTCATTTTTCGTTGTTTGTTCGAGGTATTTTGTGAGCTGTATATTAAAAGTACATAAACACATAAATTCATGTGTAGAATATATGATGTATGTTGATGCTTGTGTAACTTGGTGCACTGTTATGAAACACACGCACACACAAACACACACACACACGTCTACACTACATGTGCCAAGAAGGCCTATTTGTTTGTAGGAATAACAGCTGTGACATAAATCCATCATGTGAAGTAAAAGCATTACTCAGCAGCTTTGTAGTAAACCTTGATAAACTCACTGTACAGTATAACTTGCCGTAAATGTGCACACCTCTTTTCGCTCTTTCACCTCACCTGGTTCCCATGGCAATGCAGTGCTCAGTATGTGAGACCACGAGAACCTGGACAAACCGGTTCTACTGGCTGAGACAAAAGATTGACATCCAAACAGAATAGAGAGAGAGGGAGGGACAACAAATACCTGTTATAAGCTCAGTCAAATAACCTGCTGCCACATAAACACTGCTGTCTCACACTTTTACCATGAGACTCATTTCTTCTGGTGTTATGGTGTTTTTTTTATAGAAATGTTGTGTTTCCAATTAGAGAGATTTCAAATAGTGTATGAGCTAATAATAAAAAATGATTTCATAAAAAGTTGAAATTGAGTAAAATCAGAGTGATTCACAGATTGCGAGTGTAACTTGTGTGTGAGAGGGATTTCCCTGGAGCTGAAACGAGAAGCAGGGAGCTTCCGCTCAGGCCGAAACTTTATCCGCAGAGCAGCGCACTGATTCACCACAAGCAAATCGCACGCAGTTAGAGAAAGCCAGCTTCCGCCATTACACGTTCACGATGAGATTGTTTTCCACAATAAATCCCCACCATTTTCTTCTCCAAATTGACAGACAGTAACATCTAGCAGGACTAAGACGAAGCCACATCCTGCACAACACTCAAACACAAACACATATATTATTTGCTGGCATAGGGACTAGCCTGTTGTGCACGTACAGCTCTGTGGATTCTCGTCATGTAACTGCATGACTCATGAACCACTTATTTACTTTGGAACAATGCACCTGAGGAGTGGTTAGTATCAACAATGAATCATATGGCTCAGAAGAAAAGAGCAGCACTAAACGGGTTGGAATCATCTTGTAAAGCATATTGCATCTTTGATCACAAGATGATTATGTCACAATAACAACAGGTTTTGAAAAGATTGACTTTTTCTCGGTTTGATCCAAAAGACTAAAAGCGATTGCAAAAGATTCACGAGAAGCTGAAATACATGGTGGTGGATCCTGATTGTGTTTTTTTTTACCCCCTGTTAATATATTTTTTTGTAGTTTTTTCTCACTCTTGTTGAGGATTGAGGGCAGATGCTGTCACAATGCATTAACCCCCATGATACAAATTGTGATTTGTGAATATGGGCTATACAAAAACAAATTAGATTTATTGATTGATTGATTGTGTTGATATGATGATGCCATTTATTGATAAAAACGACATGATAATACCTAGTAGTAAATATGGCATGTACATGTCTAAATTGAGAATTATAGTACATGTAGCACAATCTAAAAGTCATCTATGAAAAGGTAAATAAAGTCATTCAAAAATATTAAAAATTGTATGTACATTTTGAACACACGGTATTTGTTAGATAAATGTACTGAAGTAAACAACACATTATTTCACATTGAAATAGTGTCAGTAGTAAAAGTATAAAAAAGCATGAAGTGGCCCCATCATAGTTAGGAAAAGTAGGTGACAAGTATCATAGAAGTAATATAAACGTTTACATGTAAATATATAAATAAATAAACAAAATAAATAAATATCTATATATATCGATCTATCTATATATAAAATAAAATAAGCCCTGTGGATACCAACATTATTTGGTCGGTAGATCTTGTTGAGCTGGTCATTTCAAGAGTAGCTCACACGCCTATAAAGTGTGGGCACCCCTGGTGTAAAGCAACACGCTCTTATTTCATACGCGCGACGCCCCACTTCCGGCGCTGCTGCGGTAACTTGCCGCTCCTGCTGCCGCTCCGTTGCCCTGAGCGCATTCCAGGTACGGTGAGTCTGCCGCGCACCACCGAGGCTGCGCATTCCTCTGTAGGCGCGGCGGACTTTCCCGAGCCGACTGCCGCTGGAGAGTGGAAAGTTGCGCTTCAGCCACGGTGCGTGTGGACAGGGGACGCGGTGAGAAATGGAGCGCGGAGCTGCACGTAATCGGGGAGAGTGAAGGACTGACAGGAGGTAAGAAGCTGGAGGATTTATGTCTGTAACTCCAACACGTTCACACCGGCTCAGCAACCCGAGCTGGTTTCCAAGTGAATATTGTAAAGTTACCAAAGTTCAGCTCTGACCTGTTGCCATAGGCAGTGATTGTTGTCACAGCTTCAGAGAAACTCTGCTAGAATAACAACCATTGACCGAGGACTGGATCCCACACGGCAGCTTGATTTTATTGTCAGTCCTTATCGGCTCATTACAGCTGAGTGTTCATTAACAGTTTGGTGTCGGTGGCTGTGGCCATGGCCTGCTGGCAGTGGTGCCAGCGCACCTGTGTGTGCCTCATGAGCGAGGAGGAGAAGAAGTCCATGGCTGTGCACAAAGAGATCCAGAGGATCCTCAAGCAGCAGAAGAAGAAGGAGATGAAGGAAGTTAAAGTCCTCCTGCTGGGTCAGTGACTGCACTCACGCACACACAGAAACAGACACATACAGACAGACAGACAGACACACACACACACACACACACACACACACTGGTATGCAGCTATCCTTTTTATCCTACTTATTGACTTCTTTTCATTGTGGACAGCCATAACCAATTCATTCATGCCAAAGCCGAACCCTAACCCTACCACAGGTCACATTAAACCTCTCACCTTAACCATCAGAAAGGAAGTTTAGCCTCGTAACGACCAGGCTTTGGTTCCCATTAGGTCTACTGGTCCTGACAAAGTCAATGTTTATGCTGGAAAAGGCTCAACAAACGGAACTAATTGAACAAACGAGAGAAATATAATTGACTTTGGATGTCACAGTGAGGAACACCCTGCATGCAAATGAAAACCGCTCGGCCTGTTTGATCGCCTGCAGCCGAGTGAGAAAACATTGTAAAGCATGCGTCACCATCTGAGTATTTAAAGAATGGGCCAGACTGAGATTGGTTATACCTGAAAAACCACAGGGACTGTGGAGATACACCGCCCAGGATCCTGGGGGCCGAGTTTACAGCCGCTTTGAGTGTGTCCAGTGTGCAAGGTTTAGGTGAAAGGGATCTATTGGCAGAAACTGAAAATAAAATAATCCTAGTGACGTTTTCACTTCTCTGTTTCCTCTCAAATGCCACAGGTTCTCTCTCATGTTCAGAATGAGAGGCTGAGGTGACAGGTTACCAGCTGCAACATGCAACTTCACCACTAGATTCTACACACTGAACCTTTATTGACTTCACAGCTGACAGGCAGCAGCTGTGTAGTTTTGCTTTGAGGCTTTAATGAGGTCAGGATGATAATTGCAGGTTATTATAGCAGATTATTAGTTGAAGTAAGAAAGCATTTTTGCCACTCGTTTATCCAACTAGTTTACAGATTGATTATTTTTAGGCATTTTGCATAATAACAGCAGAACTTTAGAAAGTCCAACATCTCAGTCGCAAAGATTTACTGCTATTTTCTTATTGGTTTATATATATTATTAGTTATTGCATTGAAATACTGAAAACATCTGTTTTTTGCGCAGGGACCAGAACTGTTAATAAAACATTTACAGCATTTGTTTTGATCCAGTTTTGTGCAAGGATTAAAAGCAGTGTCAAGAAATTACTGAAAACTTTGGCAGATTTCTTCTACAGAATGGATAAATAAATGGATTAATGATTCACATTCAATCCTCCTGAACAACTAAATCACAACAACCAATCACAAGAGGTCATAGGTTCTGCATTCTGACATTTCTGTGTGTAGTCTGTAATAAGTAAAAGGGTTTATATTTTTAGAGAATAAATTAGATTTGAATTTACATTGACATTTTACATAAATAAGTATGGTACTTTCTTCTCTTTTTTAATAGTTATTAATAATAAAGTGTCTAATTAAACTGTTAAATATTAAGCCTCAATTAACATTTCTTTGTCATAAGATGTTGAAAACGACATTTATTTATCCTTCCTGGTCCTTACTGGTCCTTATTGGTCCGTAGAGGTCGGGCTCTAATCAGTTAAACTTCTGGTTCAACAGTGTTTGTCAGTCACCTTGTTCCTCTTATATTGTTTGCTGGGTTTCTTTTTCCAGTTTTGATCTTTTAGAGTTCAGCACCACTTATTTGCATAAACAGAAAGATTGCCTTGTTGAAAGACAACTTTTGGTGACATGATTTTTATAACCACCAGAAAAAGAAACAACTGTGCTACATCTAACCTTATAGTCGAGGTGAAGCACGTTCTCACAACATATCCCTCCATTTAAACTTTTTCACAGTCTGCTGTTTGTATGACTTTAAAAGGCAGGACTAATACCAATGATGGTGACTCATTAGTCTTATCAACTATCATTGTGTTTTAATGCTATGACTTCACAAAGTGGGCTCTCTTCATTACCTTAACATTAGAAATTCTTTGTTGCTACTGAAAAGCAGCATGATTGAATTGTTGCTCACAGGGGCAGCAGCATGTGATGTTAACACTGAAGGTCCAGTGTGTTCAATTATAATATTTGCAATCATGTTTTCAGTAACCTTAAACGAGTAGTAATTTTTGTTACCTTAGAATGAGCCTTTTATATTCACATCAGGAGCCGCTCCTCTTCCTTCTGCCATGTAGCACCACCATGTTCTACAGTAGCCCGGAAAGGACAAACCATACTCTGGCTCTAGAGCGGGCCTATCACTTTTTAAATTCAATTTCTCATACACTCTTAGAATGGGAGGGTCAGGCAAGGGGTATTTTGTAATTTTTACATGTGCAACTAAATCCCACACACTGAAGATTGAACATATTATCACTAATTGTGAGGATGTCTCTGGCCACCAGACTTATAGGAATAGTTCGCCCAGAAATGAGTGAATTTTCATTTCTGGGTGAACTATTCCTTTGAGTTCAATATTCACTCTTCTTTTCAGTCTGTTTTGTGTCTTTTCTGGCTACTTGTCTGTTAAGTGCTTTGCTGTGATCACAGGGTATCACTTACTTTGATTGTCGGCTGTTTAGTCCTGGACAGTTTCAAACTTTTCTCCAGAGCTCTCATGCTGAAAACAGGGTTGTTGAGAGCGTGACGACAAAATGTTAATGTTGCAGAACATAAAACCAAATAGGTGAGCTGAATTGTTGTAGAGAGTTTAGTAAGAGATGGTTACTAGCTGTACTAGTCACTCTCAGCTACACCATTTTTGATCCATTGTTCGCAGAGCATTATTGTTTAAAGCAGATTTTCAAGGTAATGACAGGGAGGTTACATTTTCATCTGCACACCCAGGGATTTTGTTCACTTTCTCAAACAATGTGCAATAACCAGGCATGTCGAGGGGACTGGTGTCTGTGAGCTTGTGGAATTGTGTGAAGCTTGATTGAATTAATTTGACTGTTGGGTGTGAGAGGAGAGGTTTCCGTTAGTGAATGATATTTCAGATACATTTTTAGAAAGAAGTTAAAGCTAGAATATTATATTATTTATACACATAAAAAGTGGAATCTTAAGTGCTGCGAACTGCCAAGCGCTCTTTCAGTCTACTGCCAGATCGCCTGGAGCTCTCTCTGTGGAAAAACATACACTGAGTTTCAGTATCACTATCAGTAAATCACCTATTCAGACAGGGTCCAAGGCAGCAAGGCACACACACATGCACATCCAGTGTTCAGTTCACCTATTCTCCATGTCCTCAGATCGAGGGATGAAGCTGTAGAACCTGTAAAAAAAAACTTACAGACACATTTAGAACATGAATACAACAATGGCCCCAATCAATGTGGACGCAAACCGACTTAGCCGAGCTGCTACCATCTGTAGTATCGTAACACTGATTCGTGTTTTTGGTAATTTCATCTTCTGTGTGTGCAGGAACCGGCGAGAGTGGAAAGACCACCTTCATCCGACAAATGAGGATCATCCACGGGCGAGGCTTCTCAGAAGAGGAGAGGAAAACCTTTGCTAAATGTATCTTCCAGAACATCTTCTTGGCCATCAAGGCCATGACCGGCGCCATGACCACGCTCAGGATCCCCTACTCGAACCCAGAGAACGAGGTGAACTCACATCACCGGCTGTCACATCTCTTTCCATACTCAGCATGTTGTAGTTTATAAATAGCCATGAACACATCAAATGAACCGGTGAGCAGGGCAAATAAAAAGGGACTTTTTACACACAAAATGTCTGTGGCCCTGAATCACAACAACGAATTGGAAAACCCAACACACAGCAAATCACAAAGCATAGTTTAATCAAAAAACACAACGAGATTAACTTCCACTGGAATGGAAAATGGCTGTCGAGAAGGATCGCCGCTTATTGGATGAACGTACTATCCGTCTTTTTAACAGGAAGGACATACTGCTTTCACATACCTTTGTTACTTTCCTGGTAAGGCGTATTTCCTTCCTGTTACAAAGACAGACAGTGCGTTCATCCAGTTATTGATGATCCTTGTCAACAGGTAGCAGGAACCTTCA
This sequence comes from Pseudopleuronectes americanus, assembly GCA_038501795.1. Taxonomy (NCBI): domain Eukaryota; kingdom Metazoa; phylum Chordata; class Actinopteri; order Pleuronectiformes; family Pleuronectidae; genus Pseudopleuronectes; species Pseudopleuronectes americanus. Next base: position 11,912,468 of record CM076724.1, read on the forward strand.
TTTTTTATTTCATCATGTTTTCTTATTTGCTATGATATTTTCTGTTGTCTTATTTGGTTTTGTGTTTTTGAATTTATTACTGCGGGGATCTCCTCAGGGCCCACGTAACAGGATGCACTCAGGAGTTCAGAGAGTTGAGAGTTGTGTTAAACGACAAAGACACACAAATCAGCTGCTGACGTCTCTCTGGCTGTCTTTCAGATGTTTGCGAAGTGGCTCCAGGATGTAAACACAATTCATATCACCCAGCTGGAGCGGGGCTACGTGGAGGCGATCCGCCGCCTCTGGGCCGACCCGGGCATCCGTGTCTGTTACAGGCGCCGCTGCGAGTACCAGCTCCTGGACTCCACAGAGTAGTGAGTACAGCTGCTGTCGACACTGCACCACACCCTGAGTCAGGGCTGGGAATTTGAGAGTGTCACATGGGGAAGCATTGTCAGAGCAAGTTGCCAAAGATTGTATCACTATACAGGAATCTATGATGGTCAGGAGACAATATCAGCTAGACATCACTGCACAATGCCTGTGGAAATAGAAGAAAACACACCTGTAAATGGCTTAATATACTGTACCAAAAAACAAATCATACTTTGTATTTATTTACTTCTTACTTTAGAAAACAAGGACAAATAGTTGTGCAAGGAGAATATGGTATACATACTGTATTTTCTTAGTTGGATCAAATTTTTCACAGACCCTTTACCATGATACATGACAGAAGGATGTTGTGTAGGTCAAGGAAGAAGCTATCACATTTTGGTGCAGATCTAATTAACGTGTGTCAATTTTCTGGAATAGAAAACTGATATAAACCAAAACACATCCCAGCACAACACTTAAATAGCCATGGTAAAGAAAGGAAGCAACCTTGGGGAAAAATAGTTACATATTGCTGCATTGTTACCACATGTGACCTTTGCACCATAACTCACAAGTGGAAGCACAACAAAGAGACTCAGATGAGTTGTGTTAAGCTTATGCTCCTCTCATTGCATCTCATCCATGCATCTCATCCATGCAGTGTTTAAAAACAAAGTAATTTAGTGATAAATCAGTTGCTTGATTGATTGATCAATTGATTAATCAATCAAGCAACTGATGGAAAACCATCGGTCAGGACGTTTTTATAATCCAATGATCACAAGAAAATTATGAACATCTTTGGATTCTTGATGAGATAAAACAAAGGCTCTGAGAAAATGTTTTGAGGCATTTTATTGACCAAACAATAGGTAGTTAACAGACAGACAGGCCTGTGCTGTAGCAGCAACATAAAAGATAAAGAATACAACAAAACTGTACGAAATTTAAAGAACAAAATATATAAAGAATATACACAATATATATTTATAGAATGCAATAGAAATTATTATTTTCTTTTTTATCTGTTTCAATATTTTGGATACACATACTTAATGCATTTGTGTTGTCTAGTACACTTATTATTCTGTACTCAGACCACAAGAGGGGGCTAAATCTTCACAGACGTCAAAGCAATTATTAATTTCTCTGCCGTGTTGAAACCTGCAGTTGACGAATAAGAGTCTTTATAAGGGAACTAAAAAAAAATGAACTGTGAGACAATAATATTGTCAGTAAGCACCACAGAGTCAACATCTTTTGAATCGGCATGAAAAGATAACACAGAGAGTAGGTGTGAGTGTCGGAGGTATCAGAGAACAAAGCCTGGGCTCAGCCTTCCTCTTCTGTGTTCTCTCTTTTCCACTGCTGCTCTGTGTTTACCCAGCAGCTCAATCATTGTGTGTTGTGAGCTTGATAAGAGACGTCCAGTCAACATGAACTAATGACAGCTTGTATCAACACGAGCCATAAAGCTGTATTCTGTACACAGGCTGATATGGACTCACCCTACTCCCTCCTTGTATTTTTAATCACTTGGGGGGATGGCTCAGTGAGCACCTCCAGGTGCATAGATGTATGTCTGGTTTGGTCTTTATGTTTCATCACGTGTGATAAGGAAGAAATAAATGCTGAAAAGCGAATGGTTTGTCTCTAGTTGCTGTGGGGAGACCCCGGTGGTATGGACATGTGCACAGTGGCCACTGAGGAAACATAAGGTTCAGACCAAACATGAATCTCTGCACTTTCTGCTGGAGCCTTGGATTCACAGCTCTGTCCCTCAGTGTCCCTCACCATGTGTGTCCCTGTCCCTCTGCGTGTGGGTGTGTCTCTCTCTCTCTGGCAGCTCAGCTGATGCCTTCTGAATCCAGGGAGAGTTGATTGGCCAACTAGTCTAAGGTCTGCCAGTCCCCCCTCCCTGGCTCACCTGGAGAGCTCACTGAGCCACCTCTACATCACTGATTTACTTCTATCATCATCATCGTCCTTCATCTCACTTCAGTTTGTTTCCCATGGGCCAGGCTGGATGTGACATGAACACAGACAGTTTGTTTTACTCATCTAGTGTCAGTAACACTATCTTTTTGTCTTTCCCACCTCCCTCTCTTTCAGCTACATGAGTAATCTGGATCGCATCGCCGTCCAAGACTACATCCCCACAGAACAGGACGTGCTGCGAGTTCGATTCCCCACCACAGGCATCCACGACTATTCCTTCACCATCAAGCCTGTCACGCTAAGGTGGCCAATCCTCAGATCACCAGTCTCTCACAGAAACAAACCACTCTATTGACTGTGACAGAGGCCTTGTCTGCTTGCGCCTCTTTGTAGGATCAGATTACACATCACCTAAGGTCCCGTAGATACACTCGCTCTGCCAATCTCGAGCCATGACATTATCTTACCTTTTTTATAACATCAAAAATAACTGGAGGAGGCAGGGTTTATGACCAATACCACAGCAAGCCACAAGGTGGCTATTGGAAAGTTTGACTTTACTTTTTGGGGAGCCCTCATGTCGTCCATCAATATAAAAATATATAAATATTGTTTATTTTGCTTTTTAAATCACAAAATAAAATTCTGAATAAGGATTTATTAGCTCAGCATACCTCTTCCTGAACATGATATTTCCCCTTGAAAAATGAAATCTCAATTTTAGTTTCAATAAAAAATAAAAGTATTTTCCTTTGCTTTCACTCAAATTTAAAGAAGAACCACCATTGCAATTTTTTTTTCTCCTTACATCAGAATATTTCAAGGTTTTGCAGAGACATCAAACAGGGACTAACAGTTTAAAAGGTCTGAAATTTAGGTGATCATAATGTAATGGCTTCTTTTCAAATCTAAATCAGTAGCACATATGTGTCTTTAGATAGTTACTGATCCGTAAGTGCGTTAATTCAATCAGTATCTGAGTAAATATGAAGACTCGTAAAGTCTTTGCAAACTGCTGCATACTCTGACACCTCTTTATTCCTCTGCTGTGGTCCCTGACAGGATTGTGGATGTGGGCGGTCAGAAGTCAGAGCGTCGGAAGTGGATCCACTGCTTTGAAAATGTCATCTCCCTCATCTTCCTGGCCTCCCTCAGCGAGTATGACCAGGTCCTCGAGGAGAGAGAAGACATAGTAAGATCCTGTTTGTGTGTGTGTTTTTTTTTGTCTATCCTCTGTCCTCTGTCAGTCCACCACTGCAAAACACACCTACCCACCTACTCATCTACCTACCTACCTACCTAGCTACCTACCTACATAACTAAATCCTTTACTCATTCGCCAATACCATCATTTACAAAAAGTCTGCCATTCAAAATTTACTTGGTGCAGCATTGTCCATCCATCCACCCATCCAGCTGTAAATCCAACTGCAGTCATTCATCTTTCCACCAGCAGGTCTCACCCTTGTACCAGAAAACCTATTCCCCCCCCCAAAAGTCTCAAACACTTCAAATACAATAAAATCTCCCCCAACAATGACCACAATGTCAAAGTTTAATGACACGGTGTGATATCTCCCTCTCTGTGCCTCAGAACCGAATGGAAGAGAGTCTGGCTCTATTCTACACCACCATCCATTCCCCCTGGTTCCTTAAAACCTCCATTATCCTCTTCCTCAACAAGACTGACATCCTGGCTGACAAAATCCAGACCTCCGATCTGCAGAAATACTTCCCCAGCTTCACAGGTAAGCTTGTTTCCTATACAGTGAGGTTACGTATTAGGACTTGTTGGATAGAGTAGTTTAGTGGTTGAACTAATTGGTCGATGGCTCAGAAGTCCGACAAGTGTTCTAGATGTGAAATATTTGGATTTTTGAATTCAGACTGAACAAATAATTAAACAACTCATGGGTGGAAATCTGCTACAAGCTCATGACCTTCACTGGATGAGCTCCAGTATCTTTTGTGGTCCGTTAGCTTTTCTTCCAGCACCATTTTAGACACTTTACTTTAGTTAGGGTTCCAAGACCTGAGTTGGCTGCAGTATAGTTCATAAATCCCACCTCTTCCCTTTCTTAGTTTATGAAACATGGATCAGACTATAAAAATCAAAGTACATTTCAAAAGAAAATTTTCTTAATGAGGTCTTATTCATTAGTTGTTATTGTGCTGGTGTTTGTTCAATTGTTCGTCTTTCGGGCAAGTCTGATTTTGATGTGAAACATCATGATTGACACCTGATGCTGACTCGTGATTGGTCAAGCCTGTGCTGATACCACGGCTTCACATTTCGATCACTTCTGTGCAGACTTGATAAATAATGCATTTTTGTACAAAGGGAAGAAGTGGAGTTGCATTGTCCATCTTTATATACAGTCTTTAATTTAACCGTATTGGAGGAAAAGCCCGGGTGCAGAGACAGGTCAGCAGCAGATTGCACCCCCGTTATCAAGCACAACTGCAGCTACTGTGGTTGTCTGACAAAACAAGGGTTGAGAGGATGTTTTTCTATGGCCAGATGATTTTAGCATGCAGCTATCTCCTCACCTCCTACTGCATCCAGTGCAAAATAATGAATCATTTCAAAAAGTTTATTTGCAATGTGAAATTTAGCAATCATCGGGGTTTTATTTATTGTTTGTTGGAGTCTTTTTTTTTCCTTTCCTCCCTCTTTCTTGTGAGTCTACACACATACAGTACATGAATGCACAAATGTACACACACACACACACATGCACACAAATGAGTCACTTCCAGGTACTCAGTGTGCTTAATGATGCGGCTGCAGCCTGTAGCCTCCGTGGTGTGAAAGGCTGTTCAGCGGCACCCTGACAGTCGACCCTCCACCTCCGTCTTCTCTCCTTCTGTTACCCATGGCAACTACAGACAGATGCTGTGCTTCCTGCAATCCCTGCAGCCCTACCACCCCCCCCACCCCCCCCCCACCACCACCCAAACCCCCAGGTGCACATGTGTGAATCCGTGTGTGCAAGGAGGGACTGCAAGTGAATATTATCGGTGTGTGTGTTTGTGTGTGTGGCGTAAAATAATGACTCATACAGGGTCAAGCTCCTTGATGTCAATTTAACCTTAACACCAGCTCTGAGCGGCTCCAACCACTGGCTGCTATTTCTCGCTAATGTCTCCATGTTCCTGTGTGGAGACAGTGTGGTCCCTCTCACTGCGGCTGTAGCTTCACTTGAATGCTCTTGATGTTAATTAGTGAGAAATGTGGAGATTTGGAGCGGAGCACTAAATGGTTTGCCAATTCAATTATTAGTCTGTTAACACAACACTATCAGTTTTATCTGTGTTTGTTTGTTTGTCTGATAGTTGGCAGCTTAACAAAAAAAGCTATTATATTTTGGTGGGATCCATATCAGGGCTGGATCCTGGAACTTTACAAGATTTCAGGCTGCAACTAACAATACTTTTTTAATATCTAAACCGGCAGATTATGTTGTCATTAAAACTCCCCTCTAACTTTTATGTGATCAGATATATTAATTCATTTATTGAAAGAATGACAACCTAACGAATATAAATTACTAAGTAAGTCACTCCTGTTGCCTTTGCATGATTCTGTTTTTATCATCCAAATCAAGTGGACTGTTATTTTAAGTGCTTTGCAGCTTTGGCTTTAACATCATCACAACACCCTGATATTATCACAGAGGGAGTTGCCTCTCTTGTGATATGATAAGACTATTTGTCCAGGATGTTTGTTTCATGTGACATTATTTGTAGAAGGAGATGCACATAAATTGTGAATGTTGACAGTGTTTTACAAAAATTAGGCCTTTCCCTCTACAGACAGTTTAATTTAGGCTACATCCTTATTACTACATTTTAGTTGAAAAACTGCATTTTCCAACTAAAATGATCTCTGTCAACATGAGCGTTTTGGCTCTGCGTCACTGTTTATCCATGTCCATACAAACATGCCCGAAAACGCATATAACGTGACCATCACATATACTGGGAATTGCTTGAAGAACATTGTGTCCTACACATGTGAGCAGGTGTATCATTGCAAAATACAGTATTTGAATGCACAACAACTGTTAGCAAAGACAACAGCCTGGTGTTTTCTTCCGGAAGGGGGCCATGTGAAAAGAGTCAGATGAATTAGGGAAGGCTACATGGTGACCAAAAAGACCCAATTATCTAACCTCTCAGTTTGTGCCTGTCCAGATTAAAAATGCAGCCCTGGAGTTTTCAAAGCAAAATTGGACCAGCAGCTTTTTGGAACCTCTCTGGTTTAGCGGTTTTAACATGACGCAAAGCGTATCGATAACAGAAGGGATGCGTTTTCAAATACCTATGTAGTAGTATTGGTGGAGCCTTAATATAATCTTAATACTTACATACAAATTCTAATGTCCTCCTTTTTATCTTCATCTGTTGCTACCTATTTATTCAAACTGAGTTTTGGCCGCAACTAACAAATATTTTTACTATGAGGCCTATTAAAGCTTTTTGTCGATTTACTATCACATAACGCCGGGAACACACCGGACACCAAAGCGTGGCGTAAGCGCAGCGTCAAGCCTCTGGCTCCCACCCACTCCCATGTTAAATCGTTGTGCTGAACACACCGGGCGCTGAAGCGTAGCGTTGCGCCGCGGAGGCCTAGCACCGTGAAGCGATCGTTTCGGCGTCGAGTCTATTTTTGCCGCTTGATGCGAGCGTCAAGTGCCAGGAAACACACTGAAAAACGATTTTAAACGATATTGACGACATATTTTATATTATATAAATTATCAAATATGCATCACATACTTTGTATTCACCTTCTGTTATCTTGGAGTTTTAATTTGACCACTTTTAACAACGACTTTATTAAATGTCCCCCTCTGCCCATCCACTACAGCCACACATGTCATATAGGTAAAAAGAGAGATAGAGACTGGGCTGTATATGTGATCACTGAGCAGAATCGGCAGGGTGACCGACAATGGGAAATGCGAGTCCGATGTGAATAGTCAAGCGCCAGCCGCTCTAGGGATTAACGCCACGCTTTGGCGTCGCTTCCGCGTCCGGTGTGTTTCCGGCGTAAGACGTTAAAAAACTGGAGCAAGGGATCATCTCAATCAATAATAACTGACCTGAATTCATACTTTGCCATTTTTTGTTATCCACTTCCATTTCTCATCTCCTTCTCACCCCTGTAACAGGTAAGAGGCAAGACCCTGAGGAAGCAAAGAAGTTCATCCGTAAGATGTACGAGCAGCAGGCGAGGAAACGTGACCAGACGGTGGAGTGGAAGACTCTTTACCCACACTTCACCTGCGCCACTGACACCAACAACATCCGCAGGGTCTTCAACGATGTCAAGGACACGGTGCTGCTCAAATCTCTTGAGGAATATGGAATCATGTGAACTTTTACTTTGTTTGAAATCGTTGGCTTGTAAGAGTGGAGGCTCTGATGGACACCAACGATTCTTTCTAAAGTCCGGACAAAACCTATCTAGGGAAGGGATTGTACTCATCGCTGCCACACTCTCTCCTCTTCCTCTCAAGTAGAAAACAGGACAAAGTTTTTGGAGGACCCGGCAGGGAGACGCAACAGGACCGGGGGACTTTTCATCAGGGAGAGAGGATCCAGTCTTTCCTCTCAGCCAGCAGCTTTTCTGCCCATTTTTGATTTTTGTCGTTCTATTGTTTGTTTGTTTTGGTTCTTGTTTTTCTTCAGAGTTTAGAGTTGGGGTCATGCAGTGACTGAACGAATCTATCATTGAAGAAAGGGGCAGAAATGCTATGAAGTGCTGTGCTGCCATTAACAGAGTAATAATTTGTACAAGAGAAGATGGGCCCACGCGTGGGCACACTACCAATGTCACACACATTTTTTAAATGCTTTATTACCATAGAGGGTATCACATGCTTGCACACACTCAAACACATGGTGGTGGTCGGCTCCTGTAATGTCATAGCATTACGGCGTTTCAACCAAAGGTGCTTAAATCAGTTTTGTGCTATTAGGGGTCATATTCACCATTTACCACATGGACCCCTGTAGGCTCACATCCAGATGACACCTTTCTGAGAGAATTGCATGTTTGCCAAAAATCTATTTCGGGATATTTGGAAAAATTTAAGCTCGGATCCGTTTTGTTCGGGCCAGATGAAGCCCAGAGGTCAGTGCCTGATACACATTCGGATACTATCTGGGATCCTGAACTGTGTCTGTGATTAATTCCACCAGAGGTTGTTGTTCAAATTCCTGTTGATTATAGTTAAATTGAATCCACTGCCTATATCCTTTATTCCCCTCCAGTCTTTGTTTTACAGTGTGACTGTAAAAGTTCACACATTCTTTCTGTGTTAAACGGTTCACTACGTTTAGTCCTGTGTTACATGTGGGCAAAGTGCAGGCTGTGTGCTCTGAAGTGGATGGATATGTATTGCACCTGTACATGGTTCCACAGACCGTACAGGCTGTGGATCACAAACAAAAAAAGACAGAATCACAATAGGTGTGATCTGTAATAAAACCGCGAGGAAATATGTACTCAATAGCTTTTTTAAAGTTTTACGTATATAAGGGTTTTACTTTAAAATCAATGTCACCTTTGAACTAATGAATTAGCTTATCGTAGCCAAAGTTAAAATGTTCTGTTAAGCAGTTGAGTTGCTCATAGAGACAAACCACCTTTTTTTCTTGCAATTTTCTGGCCAGCAACCAATGATTTAGTAAAAGAAGCAGTTTTGAGCTCAAAAGTTCTTTCACTCACTTTACATTGTCTATCCAGCACCAAATGTGATTCATACTCCGTTTAAGATGAGCCTGTGAACGGGCTGGCACCAAAATAGAGCTAAAACGAGTGTCCAGAGCTTCTTATCAAACTATATCTGCAACAACTCTGCAGCCAATGCTTCCTGTGACCAGCGGGGCTTGTTTACCTTCCTGTTCACACCGGCATGTGCATGCACGTGAGGGGTCACTTGATATGTTACCCTTTCAAGAATACTTGTGTGGACAGGGATTCAAAATGATACGAAGTCAAAGATCGTTGTAGTGGTTTGGATGTACTCGAGTCTGAGAGGTTTCCGCACCAGTTCCTTCATCTGTCTTTGACCAAATTTTTTCTGCCAGCCCAGAAGAAAAATAAGACACACTATTAATCTCAATACCATCAATTTAAGCTCTAATCGCACTTGGTGGCTGACAGGTTTTAAAAGGTCACAAAAAAAAACGAGCCTGAGAAAACATCTCGATTCATGCTGCGAGTTTAATCAACAACGGTGTGCAAAAAAAATCTGCTCTGCTGGCGAAAGGGTAAAGAATATAAACATGAGTGTGATCTCCTTGTGTGTCCTATTTATATCAGTGTGTGGAGAGGGGAATTTTATATCGGTCCGGAGCTTGAGCTCTACCCTTGTGTGCGTCACAGAGTGTGGAGTGTGTGTTGAGTGGAGAATGACATTGAAATTTAGTAAATTAACTGACCTAGACGGGGAAGCTAATATTATTCACTATGTTTCTGTGACGAGGTTCCGGCTGCTGTTTTGTTGATTGTACATAACATGTTTTGATCTCTACGCGGCTGCTTCATGTATGCAGATGTGGTAGCTACATAGTTGAGTCTTTATGATGCCTTCAAACACAAATGTCAGATTGTTACTGTACATTAACTGATGACTACTAAAATTTTGATTGATTTTGAACTGTTGTATTTTTAAAATATTGTTTACCAACAGCACATAAACTGTGACTAGAGGAGGTGTTTGCTAGTGAGCTAGCTTCTTTCGCAATGGGAGACCTCCTCTCATACGGTGACAGCTAATATTTTACTGTAGATTCGGGTGAAGGACGTGGGCAAATATGTATTTTTCTAGCTAACATTAAAAACAAGCGTCTGTACACGCACTGGTCTGCTTGCTTCTGTTTGTCCTCCTTGGCAGATGTGGCCTGAGAGTCCGTCCGTCACAATGTGTTTTCTCTTCGTCACACGGACGAGCGTGTTCTCACAGGCTGTAATCACACGCTCGCTGTGACCCACAGTTTGCAAATGATACACTGCAGGCTCTGCATCAGACTGACATGTGGGAGTTTGTAACACACAACACATGGTGCGGACCGTGAGAGCTCCTCTGCAAACAAAGGCGTGGGGGAGAAAACGTTTCACCAGGTCAGGGCAGTTCGAGCTTGACACGATCAAATGAGTATTGTTTAACTTGTGATATTCCTCCATCAACTACTGGCAGAAGCAAAACAAACTTTCAAGTCAGGGTTTTCTAGGAGCGTGACTGTGATGCTGAACACGCCACATATTTACATAATATTATAAAGAAACAGGGATACAGTGATACGCACAATTGAACCTGCACACACACACATACACTCCGCACCGCATCCCAGGAGTGTGAGAGTGTGATCCTTTGGCACTGTTGACTCTCAAACTCATCCAGAGGACTTGATATTCTCAAGTGTGTGTGTGTGTGTGTGTGTATGTCTGTGTATACATGTGCTGTGGCACCTGTTCATCCGTGAGTACTAGAGTGTATGAGTCAGTATTTTGCAGCTGCATGTACATCTGTGCCTGTGTGCGTGTGTGTGTTATGTGTGTGTTTATGTGTGTGTGTGTGTGTGTGTGTGTGTGTGTGTGTGTGTGTGTGTGTGTGTGTGTGTGTGTGTGTGTGTGTGTTTAAACCTCTGTTGCCTATTTAACCAAGTTAAACAATGATATTCTCCAAACATTGTTACACAACAGTGTTGTAGACGCATCAAATAAATGTGCTAGCTTTGCTGATGGGGTGTAGTCTAAATAAAGGTTTATTTTGGCCTCTATGTCTTATTATTCTTTTTCCATCTTGCTTATCTAACAAAAAGGGAAGATTACTTTGCTCCTACTAGAGGAAACAATGATGGCTGGTTTGAATCCTCTGCATAAACTGTCAGAACGAGTTCCAGTGTGGGACAGACTCCCCCATTCGATTCCCGCTAAACACGGAGCTCATGCCCTCGGCTCTGCTCGGAGCAGAGTGACAGGTCACAGGTCCAGCAGCTTGTGTGATCCCTGCAGCCGAGGCAGAGCTGAGATGTGTAGCGCAGGTTAGCTGGTGGGCTCTTTCAAAACCCATCTCGGCGCCTGGTGTGTTGCTATGGACTGCCTGTTGCTGATAAGAGCCGGCCACCGATGTTCCTAAAAGCAGATACACACCTGCAGGGCACTTATCAAACATGAGCCCCGTATACCGAGATACACACACAGATTGTCGCCCAAACCACAATCACAACAATTACCTGTCAAGATTAGTATATAAAAATAGAGCACTTGGGATGTTTGGATTGAATCACTACAGATTGTGGGATGCTGCTGTTATTGTGAGCCCACCCTGTCCCTTTTCACTGTGGAGCTTCACTGTGGTTTGCAAAAGTGGGCTTTTCAAAGCTACTGCAGCATTTGGTCACAGAGGGAAAAAAGGGGGCTTATCAGCACATGAAAAGAATCAGTTTGCCGGCATGAATCACCGCTCGCTTGCCCAAAACAACTGCATATGTCGCAGCAGGAGACGCGTTGTGGGGCGTCTCTACCTCTATGTGTGCTGCTCCAAACACACAGCTCAACTTGGCACCGACTATACCAGAACCTATATTCTTGTTATGAAACCAGATGTTGTTGGTTCAGTTCACATGTATTTATTGTGGGGGTCAAATGAACAATTACAAACTATTACAAACAAATGAAGCAACAGAGTAAAGGAGGGGATCAGACAGAGTGGAACTAAAGCCAATATTTTTTCCACTTGGTCTCTCAATCAAAACAATAACAAAAAATGAATTTGATGATGTCATGAAGCAGTGTGGGATCATGGGAGTAGCTGTCTTCACTATTTCTTGGGCAACTTGGTTTCACTGTGTTCGTGTGTGTGTGTGTGTGTGTGTGTGTGTGTGTGTGTGTACACTTTTCACAGAGAGCTTTGGCGACAGAATGAGCAGCACTGAATAATCATGACCAAAACAAACAGTGAGTTTTTTACCGCATCATGGGAAAGCCACAGTAAAGCAGATAGATGCTTATTAAATTAAAAAGGCGACTGAAGTGAACCGTCCATTAAGCTGAATGAAATTGTGGATTTCTCAGGGTGGAACATTGTTGCAAACATTTTGGATGATGTCAGTGCACAAGTCAACAAGATAAATAACAAAGATCTACTTGTTTTTATATATTTGAATGAAGAATTGTGACATTTGTTTCTTTACAGCAAAAATCCAAACAGAACCTGACTTTTCTGTCCTTATGTTCCGCGACAAATCATCCTCTTTTGTTTGTTTTTACGCCATCAGTTTTTGAATCCATGCCCATCCCATCCCCGGGTAAGTTTCATAAGCGCAATATAATTACACAAAATTACCAAATGAAGTTATAATACAAAATTATAATCTCATCTAACATCTTGGCTATGATGAAATTATGGTAAAAGTATGAGGATGAATCGACGATAGTGTGAAGATGAAGAGGAGGGGAAGTATCTCCTCTGTTCCTCTGAGTCCTCTGCTCAGCAACACTTAGCTTGGACTGCGTTAATGAGCTTTAGAGAAACTGCTGCAGGGCTTTGTTTTATTAATGTGAGCAACACAAAATGCTCCCAATTAAAATGAAGATGGATTGTAGCAACAGGTTCCTCCATTGTGGCTTCATGAAGACATGCATGTCTTAAGAGAGGCTGCTTTAGTTACACAGCGTCGCAGAAAGCTCTGTGTACTGTACACCTGAGGAGGAAGAGGAGGAGCAGGAGGAAACAAAGAAAGTGGAGCAGGAGGATGAGGATGAGGAGGAGGAATGGCCAGAGGAGAAGTGGCAGGAGGAGAAATAAGAAGAGAAGGAGGATGGAGAGGAGGAGGAAAAATCCTGATTGCATCATAAAGACAGACAAACAAAAACATAGAACACACGTTTTCCAAATGGGCATGATTCACGGGCGACATCCGAGAATGTATTATTCAAAACTTAACCATAATAAGAACCTTTATTTGCATCACACTTCAAAACAGCCTTGTAAAGCTTCACAGAGAAAGAAAGAGGCAAACCATAAAACCAACAATTAGTTGCACAATACACAGAAAAAGCACCTCGGTTCACAACGGTAACACAGACTAATCAAATGAGTTGGGCACAATAACACAATCTAGCACAGAGGCAACCAAATGGAGGAAAACATTTTTTTTGGTGAAGTAAATTTTAACAAGCTGATTCAGAGTTTTTGTGCATCATACGAGTGGAATAAAAAAAACATCACAGATGTCTTCTGAAAGGAGACCATGGCATGATTGACTTCTAAAACCTTGAAATCTATTCTAGGGCAGTGTACTAAATGATCTCAGGCCCCCAACCTGCCTCGTCCGTCAACTGGGCAGTTATGGTAAGTGTTAGAAAGTGTTCATTTACACAGGTTACTAAGTGTGAAAGGTAACCTTCGGAGAAAGTCTGCACCTAATTTAGCAGACATTCTCCGGAGTTTAAGTCTGATAACGGCCATAATGATCATGACCACAGTCTGTAAATAAAGAAGGAGGACAAGTATCCACTTCCCCCCACTATCCAGAAATGAAGCATTATCATAAAGGAGGTATACTGCATACCTATACTGCAGCCAGGCACCAGGTGGCATCGAGATGCTTATGTTGTCCAACCAGTTTATGGTAATGACCAAAAGAGTTGGTTTAACGTCTTAACTGAAAGGATTAAATAAATACAGTCAATGAGCAAGAATTAAAGTGTCTTCACTAAAGTGCTCGAAACAACTTAAATATGGCTCAAGTACTTTTGTGTGTTAGACAACACATTTCTTTACTGCTGCTGTTTCGTCTTTTGTGCGTCGCTTTGTGCTTTTTGTTTCTCAGTTTCCTTTTCTTTATCTGTTCCTTGTCACTCTGCATTTTGTCACTCTGATCACTTCATCTAATGGAAAACAAACCAAAGGGATAAAAGACTCTGCTGATCATTCCCTCTTAGTTCCCTCAGGGCTCAATGTTCTCTCATCTCTCTCTATCTCAAGCACACACACACACACAAACACACACACACACACACACATGTTTGTGCATCTATCCTAATTAGGATTGGTATTGACTTCTATCCTTGTGGACAGCCTATCCAAAAACCTACCCCAAACCTTAACCATACCCAATTCATGCCTAAACCTATCCTTACCCTAACCACACTTCACATCTGACTCTAACCTTGACTAGGAGCTCAGAAATGAGCCTCATTAGTAGCAGGCTTTGGTCCATGAGGTCCACTAGTCCTCACAAGGTCAGAGTTTATGCTGGAAAAGGTTGTACAGAGACAAAAACAAACACACATACACACAAGCCTTCTCCTCTTATTTGAACATATATCAGCAAAGTTCCCTCAAAACTTTTTATTTTCTCTCTGGGCCACACACTCAGTGAGCTATACGCTGTTTACCCCATTATCGTCCCTGACCGCTGACACCAAATCAAATGGAAAAAGTACAAACTCATACAGTATAGCCTGAGGGAGAGTCACTGGCGAGATATGAGATCCACATCAGGTCAGCGGTGCAGCACTTTTCTAACTGGAGAGGCTTTGTCTCTGTGGCTCATTCTTCTCCCTGAGGGAACTCATTGTCTGGTCTGGTTTAGAGCCTCAGCTCAGTCTGTGAAATGGTTTAAAAGCTCATAATTGTGGAAATCTGAGGGAGTTACCTGCTTTGTCTGAACAGATGGTGAAGGAGACCGTGTGAGAGCTGCAGAAACTAGGATTATTCATGAGAACTCTGTAAAGTGCTCTGACATGTGCGCTTAACACATGCATGATATTAGGCTGTAATTTATCTGCCAGTGTCTTTTATGTAAAACTTGAATGGTACTTAGTGGAATGAATGCCTCAGCCAAGGCCCAACAGTCCCCTGACAAACCACATTTAAGTTCAGCATTCAGATTTTTATTTGGACCATCTAATTCCACAAATATCGGGCTGTCTGTGTGTAAAAAAGAAATGTCTCCAACCATTAATAGAATTGACTTGTGTATTCTTAGGGAAAGTTTATTTATATTTTTTTATTTCACCACATTGGTCTGAGACAGACAGGTGCAGCAGTTCCTGTTTGGCAATTTGTTATTTAAGTGAAAGCATAAGTTAATTTTGTTCTTCTAATACAGAGCTTTTATTTGGAAAAACATGGGTTTGAAGATTGTGTCCGTTGTGAAACAGACCTGAAACAGAACAGGCACCTTGATATTATTTTAAAAATGTTCTGATGTTTCATAAACCAATCAACCAGTTCATTGAGAAAATTATCAGCAGATGACTCGATTATTGAAGGGCCCACTGGGGAAAAGAATAATATAGAATCTGCTCGTTTACAAAAAGAACTTCACAAAACTTACTTGTGTAATCCTGCTACTAACAAATAAGCACATCTGACAACAACATAACGTTTCCCTCATTTGTGGAGGTAATAATCATTAATTACAGCCTGAGAAGTAAGGCAGGGCTAATGCTCAGGTGCAGCTCACTCCAAAGCAGATTAACACTGTTAAAAATCCATTCTTTCTGCACCACTTGGACATGAGGAGAAATGCAAAGCGTGTCTCGCTGCGCCTCTCTGCAGTTGCTAAGCTACAATTCGACAAAAGCTGTCGGACAGGAGCGGTTTAGCCAACAGTCAAATAAATAGTTAACACAATTTTGGCCTGCGTTCCTCTGCAGCGAGCTCAGATATCAGGTGCAGAAGGATAATTGTGTTACCAGTTTCAAGCTGCTAACTAATCATCGCACCTTATGCTGCCATGAAGGGAAACCAGCGGCTGCCTCGCCCGCTTGCACTCTTTAGAACAGGATCAGCAGCATATTGACTTTAGTCGTTTGTGATGCAACAGCTCAGTTTGGGATGAATAGTTAGAGAACAAATAATCGACAATGGACTGTTGTTTCTCCCGCAGAATAAAAACTGAATGTATGCATGTGTTCTTCTAAAGCACATGTGTAATTGTCTTGTGAGGTGTGTGTGTGTGTGTGTGTGTGTGTGTGTGTGTGTGTGTGTGTTAGTGTGTGTGATTGAATTGCAGAGCTGTTGAGAAGTGAATGCTCTTCATGTGAGGGCTCCACAGGCTCCTGAAATGTGATAGAAGTAATTATGGCGTTCAGCGGTGCATGTAGAAAACGCAGATAATGCCAGCTCTCTGAGAGAAACCCTCCAAAATGGTTTTGGCCGTCTGTCCTGGACAATTACAGGCTGAGGAGGAGAATGCGACATTTCTTGAGTCAACCACTTAGATATAAATAACTACGCCTGTCTCTCATGTTGTACCTTCGTGCTCACACGTCATTTATCGAAAAGGTACAGATAAATACTCTTACGGGGAATCATGCAAATATTCTAGACATTTTGACATTGAAATATATTTTTTACTTCAAAACCTAACTTATCCTCACACCTCTACAGGTCGGTAATTACTCGTTCTCTTGCTGTCAAACAGTTTGTACGAATATTCGTTCTAATGAGAGTAATGAGGCCACTGCCATCAGGCTATTAGATGTTCTTTTCCTACAACTGATGGAGGTTATATTTTCCTATTACCTCCTGAAATGCTCGCACAGCTTTGATTTCTTTTAATGCTTTTTGAGTTTGGCTCAGAGTATAGATAATGGATGGATGGAATGGAGTTTGGTCCAGTGGTCACACAATAGCTATTTGGAGATGTGAAAACAACCTCCCATATACAGAGACCTCTGCAGCGGCCACAGGTTCCACCTGCGACTCCACTCAATAATCTGTCCTAAAAGGGAATCCTGGGTCCGACCACACCAATCCTTTCCAAAATTTAAAAGGTTCTTCATTTTTTGCATGATCCTGCCTCAGGCTCCCAAAGTCCCTTCAAACACTCTTGAATAGATGTTATGATGCTAAAACATGAGCTAAAACTTCAGCCAGTTTCCCACAAGATTCACAGGAACAATTTTAATACAAATCCTCAGGTGTCTCAGTCTGGAAACCAGACCAATGGGCGAGTCTGGTGTCTGAAAACTGTGTATTTTTTACAGTGTAGTCAACACAAAAATGTCAACAAAGACTCTTTTGGACGTTAGAATAAGGCAAAGACAGCTAATTATAAACCGGGTCTATTAGTCAGTAGGTCACACACTCCTCCACTGAATGCTATTTCTATGAGCCTGACTGCTTATTTAGCCTTGAAGCTGCTGGGTGTTTTGCAGGAGTACTGCGTTTGCTAGAGATGGAGTAATGAGAATTACAGAGAAGAGACAGATGAGACACTATACCTCTAACAGTTTATTTTACATCTGGGAGACAGTAGGAGCCTGAGCGCCAGAAACTCGGATCCCCGGGTAACAATCTTCCTGAGCATCACATTATTGCACTGTGCCAAGGCGCAATACTGGGCTCCTCGTGTAGCAGAAATGGAAGACAATGATTCAAGGCTTCTACATTTACACTGCAGGGATAATGGAGGCAGAGCGGAAACTAAATTTAATGAATATTTAATGTGTACGAGTGTGAACTGTTTAACATCTTGATTTACTTTTCATTTCGGCTCATTTCCGCGTTTGCTGTCTCTGTTGTCATTTCAACAATTAGAAATACAGCTGAGACACAGTTTCTCTCTTCACTGTTAATTTCACTGACGATGTGTTTGTGTGTGATTGTGTGTGTGTGTGTGTGTGTGTGTGTCTAGTTGTTTTTATTACCTCTGTACGACCTTTTACAGCATATACACTATACCTTGTGGGGACCAAACCCTAGTCCTAATGAGGCATAACTTAATTTCTGAGATCCTGGTTAACCCTGGCGGCTGGCTGCAGTGTGGGTTATCAATTCTGCCTCCTCCATGTTATTGGATAGGACATGGACCACAATGAAGTGGAGACCCAACATCCTTCTTTACATATAGTCTAAGGTCAAAACTGACATGCTGGTCCCACATTGATGAGAAATACAAGTCCTAAATACAGAGACACTTTTGAAAAAAATTGTCTCAAAGCAAAAACGAGAATATAAATTTAGGTTGAGAATTTTTTTTTGAATCCTAGCATGCTCTCCCAAAACAGTCAAAATACTCTCCACTTAGAAAAAGCAAGAAAGGACTCCTGGACAGATCTTTATGATTTGGCTGCTTGACTCTCTCTTGCAGTATTTTATATAAGTCAGATATATACAGTAGGATGGTAGTTTTTACCCTTAGGAGAAATATTTACATGTCAGCTCTCCTCACTCGACATCAAGTTAAAAGCAGTTCCATGAAATTAATTAATAATATATTTTTCCGCTCACACAGATAAAGACATTATCTTATCAGAGAAAATCTCCCTCCATACACAACAGTTCAGGAACCCAGAGGTGAAATGATGGGCACGATGTCCCCTGGTCTCTCCGGCCCTGAGGCTGGCCTTGTATTCACAGGAGCACGTCAACCCTCAGAATTATAAGTTTCACCCACGCACCCTTTGTGTTTTTTGTCTTTCTTCACAGCCGCAGGAGGAAGAGGGAACAGGCGTGAGGGAATAATGGAGCTGGGCTGGTGCAGCACGCTCAATGATGCGTCATTATGGAGATTCAATAATGGCTTTCTAATTGGCCCAGGCAGCACAGCAGCAGCATTTTATGCCAATCATTTCTCTTTCCCGTCCTCTCTGGCTCTCCTTCTTGGTCCTTCCTCCCCCCATGGTTTTACCTTTCACTCTTTCAGCACCTGTTTATCTCTCTCTGAGTTTTCATTTTTCCATCACTTCCTCTCTTTTCTCAGCTTTTCTGCCAAATGATGAAGAGTCGAGAGAGATACAACGAAACAGGGACGTGTTTCCCTGATGAACCATTGAGCTCGTAATGGCAGAGCCTGCATTGCTGCAGCTCCCTAGCAGTGTGGGGAAAGACATTTCACAGTGACAATAACAAAGGCTCATTCATACTGACCACCTACACAGTGTAATGCACACACACTCAGAGATGAGTCAAAGGCTAGAAAGAGTGCTGCATTGCTAGTTGAGCACAGGGTCAAGCTTTTTTCCCGGCGTTAAATGACATGAAAAACATCACCGATATATTGATCAACCACAAACTAAATATTATGAAATGAAGATTTTAATCGTATACAAACAGTTAAATTACAGACTTTTTATTTGGGATGGTGAAAAGTGAAAATTTCATTGGGAAAAAAAATCAAAAAAGAAATATAAATTTATGAGCAAGTTAATGGAAGAAAAGGAAAAACACATGTGGAAAATATGTGAAATTTAAAAGTCTTTTAGCTGTAGCTTGTTTTTCTTTCCTAAAAAAAGTATATATTAAATAGTTGTTTTTGTTAGAAATATTTTTACATACTTAGTTTATTATGTAATTATTAATGTTTACAATTACTTGAATTACGCAGGTATGTTTTTGGGATGAGTTGCAGTGCTTTAAAAGTTATGTGGATTCCTGAGTCTTTAATTTTGCAGTATCATACTGGAAATATTATAGTTCTTACTCATTTTAAGTCAGAAAAATATCCCTTTCAACAGACAGAGGCACATATGCATCAGTCAGTGGAAAGTCAGAGGGCACCGTGAAAACCCAGCAGATGTTCACTGTAATTTCGATAGACATGATGGCTTTGCTCCTGAATGTGCCTGCTCCTCTGTCAATTTAGTTTTGTTTATACGACCACCTCTCAGTTATGGTGGCTTCATAATGTTAACTACCCTGTTCTTCTGTTTTTATTACCTGATATACCGGCTGAAAAGACATTAAGGAGGCTCACAGTGAATGAGAACTTAACAGATCACAGCTTTAACAGGTCTGTATATCCTACCATCATCAGTGTCATTAAAGTTCAATCACAAAGACAAAACAATAAGGTAAAAGAAGAGAAGTCTGTGACACCCTCGGTGCGCCCTCTTGTCATTAGTGACTTTGTTTCAAACTGCGCTGACACATGCTGAGGCGAGATGTAACAGGGATGTCACGTTGTTTCGAGGAGCTCACGCTGACTGAGTGCCAGACACACGTAAGAACAATTAGAGCTTCAGCAGCAGCAACCAGGCAGCAGAGTAGGAGATAAGTCACAATGAGGAGAAACTTGATCCAAATGTTCCCCCTATCTTTTCTTCTTTTAGGAATAATTGGAGATGTTCAAGTCAAATTCAAAACAACTTTATTTGTCCCAGGAGGGAAATTCAAAGGCACATAGAGGATGTATACGGAAATGTAGGAAGTAAGAGAACTGTATATGAATTTAAAGGCTGGTAAACAGGATAACGACTGTGAAAACTAATTGAAATAACATAGATAATTACCGAATGACAATTACTGAATGATTAAAGTGATTGGGGTGCATTGAGGTAAGTAATACAGAAGTAAATTACAGTTAAAGTGAATACGAATATATGTACAGGACGGGGTAGCAGCAGATGAATAAATATGTAGATTCTGCCATCCTCCATCCCCTCATTTTAATCTTTTTTGTGTATAATAATTTAATTTATGATTATATTAGTTGGGGAAAGTTTCAGCGTTTCAATGTCAGATTGGATTACTAGTTACTTAGTAATTTAAATTAAACAATCCCCCCCCCTGTAAATAGGTGTTTCTTTTGGTAGATTTTCCAAACTCTTGTTGAGGGTTAAGGGTCAGAGACTGTTACACCAAGCCCTATGAGATAAATTATGATTTGTGAATATTGACTATACAAATACAATTTGATTGATTGATCTCTGCAGCAGAATCAAAACGTTCCTTTCTGCTTACGCCTGCTGCAACAGCCCTCACCTGAATCCTGTGGAGGATTTGTTGTTCTTTAGAATGCTCCTAAGCAGAGAACCTCCCACTGAGAGTTGTCCTTGTGTTAAGGGAAAATTGCAGAAAAAGTCCAGACCTTATTCTTTAGAGTTCCTCTGCGGATCATGTTTGCCTGTGCTCTCACTTTTCTTACCTTGTTCTTCCTGCTTACTGAAAGGCACCAGCACTTCTCTGCCTGATGGACATGCTAATTCCAGCTGAAAACCAGCAGAGAGCGGCATTAAGGACCACGGTTATACAAATAGACAGAGATGGAGAAAAGGGAGACTGATGTGGGGAGAAACACTGGGTTGTCAGATGAGTGTGGAGCAGACGGGGGTTTTAAATGCACTGTCAACCTTTCAAAACAAGACATTATGGAGCACTTACCTGTGCCAAACAACACTCTAATAACATTTTCCAGGCAGCTCTGGGTGAACTGCAGGGATGTGCCTGTTGCTTTATCGTGTATTTGTGTGAGTGAACTTGTGCACAAGGTGTAACCAACATTCATACATTTGACTTTACTGGTGGAGTGCCTGTTCATAAAGTGCCTGTCAGTAGGGGATTAAACAACTGTGCATGAAGCTCATACTCCGTGCCCCCAGATCTCAAACTATATAGTTTAAGAGTGAAATGCACAGTATCTGTATGCTGCACAAATAAAGGGTATAACATGCAAAAGACCAAAGGTGATTATGTCTCAGTTGGTTCAGACATCTTTCTCCATCTGACTTTGCTTTCAGCGCAGGACAATATGAATTCAGCTGGAGGCAGGGCATCAGATACGTTTCATGACTTCAGGCCTGGAGCTCCACTTGCCGACATCGTTTGGATATTTCTTAAAAAAGCCCCCGATTGGCGTTCGAAGACTCATTCTGAGAAACTCTCAGATGCATTGCAGACGCCTGGAAGATAACTTATAAGCAAAATACCCAGCCCGAGTCAGAATCTGGTGGTGGTGACCCACTAGCAATGAGCGCAGCTGAGAGCTGCAGCCAGTGAGAGCTCAAGACATGAGGTGAGAGGAAAGCAAGGGGAGGATTGAACATTCATATATTTCCCTTGTCATTGATTATCAGCACTTTTATTATCAGAATTAGGAGAAGATACCTTGCGCTCCCTATTTCAACAGAAACATAAAATGATAAATGATAGCTATCGTTGTAAAAAGGTCATAGAATGTTCATGTTTTGTTCTGAGCTGCTGTTGTCTTTGTCTTATATTACCTCCGTCCTCAGGGGCTCTTGTTTTTTAACACAGCTTCTCTGTTGATGATACTGGGGAGTTTGCAATTTCGCCGAGCACCTGATTCCTTCATGATGAGATTTCTCGCCATCGAAACACAGCAATTACCGCATCTGCCGGATTGTGAGAAGATGTGGATCAATGAAAACAGCAGAGAGAGACAAAAAGACTTTCAACGTTTATCTCTATCATACATGAGTCGTCTTTCTCACACATGTAATCATTCGAACGAAGAGTCAATCCTTTTTTTCCTGAATGATCTATAGGACATTAATTTGCAGTAAGATGCATTCAGTAATTTTTCTCAAATGCCTGCAAAGCTACTGTACATTCGTTTACATGACTTCATGAGATATACGTGAAACCTGAAGGTGAAAAATTTCTACACACCAAAAGCCACAACTCCGATGCACAAGCCTCAACAGGAATGACAAAACGCCACAACTCTAATGCAAAAGCTGCAACACAAATGCAAAAGTCACAACTCTAATGCCTAAACTGCAACACCAATGCAAAAGCCACAACACAACTACAAAAGCCACAAGACAGGAACACAACTACAACAGAGGTGAGTGACACAGGATGTTGACAATGAAACAAGCAGAGCTTCTCTCTCTGGTCAAGTCATGGGTGTATGAGTCAAGTGAGCAATAGGTGGTGAAAACAAGTTTAACCAACTACCATACAAATGTGGCACTTGTTTCTTTACGATGTTATGGTTAAAGTGTTTTTAGTACCCAATGAGAGAAAACACTCTGTTTTTTGCTGGTCTAGTTCTCTCAGTCCTCGGCTGCTGCGGCTATGAACCAGAATGACATAAGGCTTTTAGAGCTAACGTGGTTTTCACTGCCGTCCTTCATCATCCGAGGTGTAATTAGACAGGTTATGGAGAGTCGAGCAGCTCCAGGCCCATCCCTCTTAATGAAAAGAGTCATAATGCAAATACTGACCCTTTGTTGACTCGGATGCCCAAAATACTGATATCATTTTTAATTTTTAAAGCAGGGACGAGACACCGCGGCCCAGAGCCGGGGGAATTCAGGCGATGATATGCACTTCTTAATTCACAGGGGGAGGAAAGTTTTGAGTCGCCTCGGATGAATAAAATGAAATGGGTAATAAAATTTGAAATGAGGGAGAGAGCGAGGTCACAGTGGCCTCCCTCCCCTCCATCCGCGCTGCTGCACACCTCCGTCAAAGCGCCTCCACCCACTCCCTCCTTCACGAAATGACTGTCTGCCCTCGTCCGTCTATATTCCGGTGTCTTTACTTCTCTCCGACTTCCTCTTTCATTTTCTTTCACCTGCTATCTTACACCATCACACACACACACACACCTGTCTCTGTCAGTCTCCCCCTCTCTCCCCCCTCATCAGACAGCCAGTGAAGCATGAGGAAGCTGTCTGCACTGAAAAACAACAGCAGGGGAGGGCAGGGCCGTGAAATGCAAGGAACTGAGACTTTAGAGACCACTGAGCTAAGTGACTGAATAAAGGGCTTTGGGCTGTAATAAAAAAAGGATATATAGACTTCAAGGTTTTAGGGTATAAATGACTGCTAGATTACTATGAGAACTTCATGTGTCTAGGTTACAAAAAAGAGCTGTCGGCCGAACAAGCTGTGTCATAACAGGCTTTTTTATCTCGTGTTTCTAGTTTCAAGCTACATTCACGATGCACTTTTTAGATCTTTGCAGCTTCAACCCCACTTCTCTGCAGTTAAAATGACTTTATAGCCAACAGAGGTTGTGATCCTATGTTGGCAGAGGATTGAGAAATCACTTTGTTTTTAGCGTTGCAATCTTAATCCAGTGATAGCAGACATTTTTCTGTCAAGATGCAGATTGTAGATCTGATAGAACAAACTGCAAACAATGGGTCCAGTTGGTTGAAAATGGCCTTAGATACCTTACTGACTCAGACATGAACAATGGGAAATCAATCAATCCAAACTATTGGGAAGAATGGTTCAGATGTGTTCTTAACAGCAGAGAGATATCTGGAGTGTTTCAGTGAGGGGTGGGTAGAGAATGTAGGAGGCAGGACAAGACGTATAAATTCCACCACATGTTCTTGTGGACATCGTCGTCAGTGTCCTATGACTCTTCTTTTCCTCCTGAGATATTTGTATTAGAAATAAATGTTTGGCAATGCATGTATATTATATATATTGTAACTGTAATAATGATAATTACAATAATCATGGAAATGGTTGGAGCTTTGAAACATTTCAAAGCTACTGCTTATCAACACCATTTAACCATAAATGACTAAAGCAGAGACAGCATTGTTCTCCTATAAATGGAAGCTGCAAAGTAGTAGTTGGATGACGGCATTTTGAATAATTATAGAGCTCGATACTAGAACAACAATTCAAAAGAGAGCTGAGTTGGCTAGTTATAAGCTTAAACAGCATTACTATGGCAACTGTCAGCAGTGAGCAAATGAGAACATGACGTAATTTGAACATAATACAGATGCCCTACAGCCATGATGGGGTGAATAGAGAGAGTAGGAGACAGTATTGGTGTGTGTGTGTGTGTGTGTGTATGTGCGTGAACATTGGAGATGAAATTAAAGAGGATTGGGAGAAGAGATGGATGAAGATAGAGCAAAAAACAGGGGGATTTGGTTGAGAAAGAACTGAGATAATGCTCCCTGTAGGGGGAAGAGGCAGGGAGGGGATGGCAGTTAAAGATCGGAGCGATGACTTGGAGAGAGACAAGTATTAGAGACTAATAAAGAATCTGCCTGCAGGTATTCGTCATATCTGCTTTATCCTCACACAAGCGTCAGGGGAGCACTGATGTATTAGGACATTTGTTTCTACCGAATTAGGCACCTGTTGTTACTTTAAAGCTACTGAGAACTTGGCCTAAGTATTCATCTTTTATCAGAAAACATAAGTACTTGTGGTACTGCTGTTGTGGACAAGAGGTTCTGCTCTATGTCAGTGGTCAATGATAATGGTTTCTGTGGATTTGCTGTATAAGTGCTTTACAGACTATGTGGCCATTATATTACTGACATTGAGTAATTTTTGGCACAGCTCCATAACCGCAAAGCTGCTTTGTGTCTTAGTGAGTAACTTGACTGCATTACTTACAAACGTTTGTCTAATTGCCACCTCTCCTTGTGTGTATTTTATCTCTGTGTGCCCCCTCTCTCTTGAGACTTGTACTACAATGCAGGATTTGAATGCTGAGAACCTTTGTGAATTAATCATGGGGAGAGAAAGGAACAGGGAGGAAATGACAGGAAATGTCAGAACATGCAGACATAGCCAATGGCAAAAAAAATCCAGGCTGTGCAGCTGTCATGACACTTTAATATTGGAAAAGGACAATATGTGTATCTGATCAGTTTGAAATGTCAAGCAACTGAATACCAGAGATAAGTTTCTGTTCCTTAGGAAATGCACAAGTGTATGATGGCACATTTAGATAGAGATGACACCATATGAATATTTCATACCATAACCCTCTCAGGCCAAAGCATCCCAGGCTTCATCGTGGACAGGTTCAATAGTGAAAGAGGGACAAATGGCCATGGTGATGCAAATAGGAAATCAGTGGTGAACAGACCGTCTAATGGTCTGTGGGTCAACTCAGTCCACAGAGGCCACACCATTGTAAACTGATCAAGACCGAAGGATGTGGTCCCATTACAAGCAAGCTAACCAGTGCTGTGGTTTTGGATGTTGACTTGTCGTTTTTGTCGAGTTGTCAACTGCAAATACGTGTTTTCCTTTAACGCGCTTGTGTGAGACATCTCGGCCATATTCTCTCTGCACGATCTGCAGACAAGGTGACCATGTTTAATCTAGCTTCTCTCAACACCCATATACAACTAAATATAACCACAAGTCAGACTTAAGGCTCATTTCGGACGAAATAACATCATAAAGAGGCCTACATGTTTTTTTTTCTCAAACAACAAAGTGGTTGTCTCACTTCGAACTATTGGTTACACTGCCCCACGGTATCCTCTAGTTCTTCTCTGTTTCGTCTGAATCCGGAAGCCATCAGAAGACATGCATAAATAAGTACTAAATGAATACAGATTGCATTCAGAACCTAACGTATCTAGTGTTGAGCATAAATTAGCCTCACACCGATCCCTATGAGGACCCAGTGAGAACAAGAGAGTGGACATCAGATTGTTTCAGTGATTCCTATTGAAATATTCAGAAAAACCTGCCTCATGCGTCAGTGATCAGGCTGAGTGACGAGAAGCCAGCTCTGTTTCTGTGAAAGATTAATTGCTGCACCTCAAACAGCTTTTGGTCATTTAGGTCAGTGAATGTAAACCGTGACTAGTCGCTATAGGTGCTGGCTAGAGTGTGCGATCAGTCTGACAATAACTGACAGTCGATCAATACCACTCTCACTCTCAATATCACGCCTATCAAGACTGAACGATGGCTGAACAACATGATTTCAAAAAAATCAATTAAAGCTTCATGAGATTTAAGAAGGCAGTATAAAGTGGAGGCTTGTTGATACGTGGGGAGGTTGGGGGGGGTTATCTGAGGTCCTGAGACAATAGACTTTTAATCGAATTTTTAAGACTTTAATTAGCTCTGTGATTCTGCCACCAAGTGTGAAGAACGGTTATTACTCACCATGAAAAGACATTTCAAGACCTGCTTCAAAAAAAGTTAAACATTAAGAATTTAAAATCCAAAGTGTAGTGCAGCTCCTTACTATAGAGGTACAGCAGCTCTTTATTTTTAAATGGTGTGAGTAAATATAAAAAAAAACGGTCCTGAACATTACATTAGTTATTACGTTAAAACATCAGAATCAGCTCCTGCAGTTTGGTCTGTCTGTGCCAAAGCAGAAAAGAGGCGACAGATTAATTACGCTTGCTTGCAGAAGAGATGAACACTCCCTTTTCTGTTTGCTCTTTAGGTGCACATAGCCCTCAGCTCTGCAGACAAAAAACAAACCAAATCTTAAGGTTAATCCTCTCATAGCTCTCCTAAATCTCCAGCCGCAGACCATGTGACCAGATGAGGCTGGAGCAGACGAGGACAGAGAGAGAAGGGAAGGAGGGGTGTCTTCATAAATAAGAGGAGACAAAGCAGAGAAGCCATGTATACGAATCTCATAGGTCTATATTAAACAGTTGTGGATGACAAGATAAATACACAACCACTCTGTCTAAACAGTAAATATTTTTCCAGCTAGCAGATAAAAGCTTAGATATCAAACCTGGCTCTGTCCAACACTCAGCGTCTCTAAAATACAGTACCACCTTTTTGTGTAAAACCAACAACTTGACATTTTATGGTCAGACTTCAAAACACAGTGTCCTTGCTCAGGACTTTATGCTGCTTTTATAAACAAACACGGTGACAGTGGAGGAGGTTGTGATGATGTCGTTCATTAGAGGCAAAAGCTAAATATCAAATCTTAATATTTTAGAACATTACCACTTTTATACTGTGTAATATTATAACAATTTTTATTGTAATCTAATGACTTTATCCTCAAAGTATCTAATGTGGAACTAATTCTCCATTTTTCTCATAATTTACGAATTTGTTTTTGGAATATTACAACTTTTTCTAGTGAGATTACGAGTTATTTCTGAAAAATCAGGATTGCATCTTTAGCTCAGCTTGGAGGGAGATTCGTGTCCACATGGTCTTGAGGGAGTTCCTCACATTTCTGTGCTCCCTTTCCTCCTCCAGGTTAATTTCATGCTGCGTGGTGTGCAGCGAGGTCACGTCTGGCTAACTGTAACTGGCTATTAGACCACCTCAGAATATACACTGAATAAATATGCAATCCCAAAACATACATATTGAAGAAATCACACATTGATCAACAGGTTCTGAGGAGCAGGGAGCCGGTCAATCACAGAAACAGAGGCAGCACACGAACTATAAAACGCAGTGTTGGGCTCTTGTAATCAAAAACGAGAACTTAAACACAGCGAGCTGAGACCGTCTTCATGAGCACCATCACGCCCCCAATCTTCAAATGCACCTGCAGGTCTGATTCCTCTCAGGGCTTTTCACAGCTCCGTGACCAATCAATACCTTTAAGCCTCTGTGCCTTCAGCCTGGTGAGAATGAATGAATATAATATCGTTATAACAACGAAGGGCCCAGCTGGAAGTAGACAGGCTGGAGCTGCACTACACTAGAACTAACTGTCCATTTACACGTGTGTGTGTGTGGGTATCAGCACCCAGACTGAAATGATTTGTTTTATAAGTCAATAAACTTATAAAGGCAAGACATTACCTTAAGATTTTTAACGATACTACTACTCTTACTGCGGTGCTTGCTCAATCCAGCGCTTCATTTCTGTGGGTCACATGATGCTTTGACAATTTCATATTGAATTGATCAATCACTCGGTTGATGGTTCTCACATACAGCCTCTCCACATAATTTCAGGGGAATGTCTGGAGTTCAGTGAATGTCTGACAGCTCCTCCACAACCCACCTAGGAGGAAGTATCCCTGCACGTCATGCTCTCGAGCAACAGCCGTGTTTCCTCTGCCCACGAGCAAAATCCTCAATGTCACAGCTGTCATGTCAACTACAGGTTTCTTTGGAGGGCTATTTTAAAGCCTCTGCTTCTTTCAAGCTGCTCAATAGTTACCTGTCAAGAAGCTGAAAAACGAAACGCTGTTGGTAGGGGTCAGTTATGATCACTGCCTCCGGGTGGGTGTTCCCTAAGTGGACATGTCTTTGTAACTGCACAGTAGTGGAGGAAGTTTCTCTTTCTTTCTTCAGTGCAAAGCAGGTTGAGCCTTTTAGAGCCGATAATAATCATAGAGGGAACCGAGATAAGGGTCGACTGCACTTTATTGATCCATCTTTTCATCAAGGCTTGCATCTTGTGACGTTTCCTCTGAGCTTTGTGTATCACAGTATAGTCAGTCCAGTCTGTTCTCAGGCCAGTGATGTGTTGAAGAGAATAGATTGACGGCGTTTTAATCCATCAGGGAAAACGATCTAACTGTCGTCTTGTCATTGAAAAGCTTTAACACCCATTAATTTAACTGAACATTGTGTAAGATTAAGAGATAATTTTAGGCTATATGTCATATTAGAGACGGAATATCAGAAGATTAGCCTGTGTCCTGTGATAACATGAGGTATGTGGAGCCTCTTCTTAAGTTATGCTTTAGTATTTAGGTTTCACATATTATGAAATACTTAATCTTTCGTCACATCAGCACAAGTTCATCATAAGTATCAGGACTTTGAAAAGATTTTGAAGAAACTGTCTTTTCTCTGAGGAAAGGGGTTAGGGGGTTACATCTATGATATTAAAGAACCGTTTTTTTGGGGTTTCTTTAGAAACAATGAGATTGCTTAATTTATTTTGATCCAGAAGGAGTGGAACTTCGGAGAGGCTTGCTGTTTATATCCTTAATTGTTTTATTAATATGGCCATCACACTCTGTGAGACTGCCGAATCAAGGGATTCAAAAAAATCAAATAAAAGGTATATTGATTAAAAAATTACGATATTTAAATCTAGCTCACAAATAATTTTGAAGCTTTGTCGGGTTTTCCTAATGTGGGGATGAACTACGACACGCCTGAAATAAAGACAGATCTGGTAAAATCCGCCAGTAAAATCATCAGTATGCACAAAGCAACTGCTTCAAATGATGGTTTCAGGAGCTTTGTCTGGATTATATTAAGTTGAGTTTGTGGGCTTCACTCCTGTGATTATTCGTCCACGCAAAAGTTAAGCGATTGGGTGGAAATGATCAAAAGCAGGATGGTCCCAGTGAGATGTCTTTGATGGAATGTAAAATATTTGACATAATACTGTGAATTAGATTCAGAAATAAATCTTGGAACTGCTCACAGCTGGTTGGAGAGAAAGTTGTGTTAGAGCAAGCAGAGAGGTTAACCACGCACTTTATGGAGCCAACAGGATCTTTGAGTCGGGCTTTGATGATCCAAGAGGTATTTTCTTTTTCCTAATCAACAGAGATCGGTACGTGATAAGAAGCTCCTCGTCAAGCGCTCTGTCTGTTATCCACTCGTGCTCTGCTTTCAGCCTGTCCCTTCTAATAGAGCCTGTGGATTCATTCGGCCAGTTGTCTGCTTTCATCTTCTCAGCTCCAGCCTGAAGAGGAGCAGCAGGGTCTCAGACAGACAAGACTTGTGGAAGAGGTCTATTAATTCATCAGTGTTACAGGCAAGGAGGATTCAGGGAATGTGGGCTCGGTACCAAAGTCACAATAAAACAAGCTCTGTGTAGTGGAGTCACCGAGAAGTCACTGTGTTGGTAGGTCGGCAGACATCATACCACTGACATCCTATATCACATGACACACAGACACTGGACACGTGCGTGCTGCAGATTGCTTGAATAATAACTTGTCTCCTATGCATGTAAACAGTTGTATCATTGTAAAATGCTGAATTTAACTGTACCACAGCTGTTAGCAAAGACGACAGGCTCAGCAACACTCAGCAGAAGCCTGACTAATCCGCAGAGACAACCTCGTAACCGAAAAGACCCAATCAGCAAGTGTTTCCAAACGTCTTCTTTTCTGCCTGCCAGACTAAAACATTGTTCAAGTGTTAATCCTACCTGGTTTATTGGCAATGAAGTATTTATAGTCATTGTTTTTCATTACATGAAACTGAGGATTACACATGCCAAGTGTAAAGCCAATGAGATGAACAGTTCACGTGATATGTCTTCCACAGCCAGACGGAGGTTTGCAGAAGGTTTTAAATGTACATTTCTCTCTTTTCATCTCATGTGTGTCTTTTCTTTCTCCCTCATGTTCTCAGTGGTTTCTCTGTCCTTGTCCCTAGCCTCGTGTGAACTCTACAAACATCACTAATCTGCACAGCCTCTCCCAACCACACACACACAACACACTGAGAGCTCACACAGCAATTCAACAGTTAATAACATGTTTCCTAGAACCGTATGTGGAGAGCAGGGACAACTGTTGAATGAGATAACAGGCTGTGTTTGGCTCCAACATAAGAATGGATGAATGTCTTTGTACAACTAACAACCACAAGGATGTATTCACACTGTGCAGCTCACGGTAAAATAGATGTTGCAATGCATTCACTGGGAGATAAGATATTTTTTCCTTGGCAGAAATTGCTGTTTCCTGCATCTGTTGATACAAGTACGCTGCCGAAAAATGGCTGATTAAAAAAAAGGATGTTGTTGTCTGAGAAAGAATCTTAGAAGATTCAAGCACAGCTAACATAAACTGAATTTGTCTATTTTTATAAGAAGAAGGTCTTTTTTTACGACTTGCTTTGCTTCTTCTACATCAAACAAAGGTTCAAATCTACAATATAAAGTGAGGTTTCATCTACATATAGTGAACTAGAACTCAGAAGTGCATTCAGATGAAGTTAGAGGTCAAAAATCTCTTTATGTCAGGTGCAAATTAAAGAATCATCCAGTTCTGCCTCCTGTCAGTGTGAGATGTCATTGATATAATTGGAAAAATAAACAAAAATGTCGAATGACCATCTTTAAATGTAGAAATGAACTTGTTTGTCTCGTTCTGTGCTGTGAGGCTCTGCTTATCGGTCGGTGGTGGTGTTCTGCTGCCCTCTCACCTCTCCGCTGCAGTGCATGATGGTATTCAAGGGTTGGTTAGTCACCATATGTTGTACACTAATTTTCACAATGCATTGTGGGAAACAATGAGTCCACTATATAGGGTAAATAAGATTTCATGTAATATGTGGAACCACTACAAAATGGCAAATTTACCACATAGTGGACTAGATAGTGATGAGTGATGATTTTGAACACAGCCATTCTATTAAATAAGCTGTAATGCCTTTCAGAAACACCATACAATATTAGAGCAGATGAAAACTCACATAATGTGCTCATAAAATCAAAACCACGAACATGTGAGATCATGATTTAACTGATTTTAAAAACCTTATATACATTTACATCCCCATCTCTCTAAAGAGACAAGTTGCTGAGTATCTTCATGGAGTTTGCAAAAGAAAAAGATTGAGAAAGAAGCTCTATTCACCATCCTGCACTGTTTCCATTAAAACTTTCTCTGAAGGAGCTTTTGTGTCACTTTAAAAACCCTCCTTTAATTGCTCATTAAAAGAGGTGATAGGAAGAAGACGGTTCAGAAATCTGACATTTCCTGTAATAATAAGGAAGAGACAATTAGTCTTGTGCTTATCTATAAATCCAGCAGCTCACGTTCATATTTCCACTGACTTTAATATGTTCTGTTTGTCTGAAGAAGGTGAAGAGCTTCAGAAAGAACTGCAAACATCCTCTCCCGTGTGGAAACGGACAGGATGAGAAACATGTGAGGTCATGTTCCGACACATAACCTGGAGGCCAGATCAGGAAGATGATTAAATTCTAATAATATTAATGATTAATCATTTCTCATTATCTCGACATGACCCAACGGACACGTGTTATGTGTTGTTGCTGATAACGCAGCGTGCACAGGTGACACTCTCTGAGCAATCTGGAGCTTTTATGAAAGAGCTGAGAGGAAAAGTGTAAAGCCCAGGGATCAGGGAAACGATCAGAAAAGAAGATGAATGAATCACAAATCCACGAGATGAGCCATTGTACGTGAAAAGGATAAAGTACGGAAGAAATCCCATTAAACGGCACCGTGTGAAAACTAATCAGCAGAGATGAAACTGTTTCACCTGAATTAGATGAATATGAATGAAATAGATATTTCAACCAGGCTGTTACGTTTCAGGCTGAGTTCCTCAAGTCAAGAAAATGAGGCCTTATTAAAGCAAACCATCTGGATCTGAGACGAGTCGAGACCTGGTTCAGGAGAGACGGAGAGAAGAGAGAGGACAAACATTTCTTTAATAAGATTTCACCGACTGTCAAACAGCAAACTGCGGAGTTTACTTTTCAAACTGCAGCTTTTCAGTACAGAGAGATTGAAATCCACCTTTTAGTAAGTGCTGACACGTCCAATAATAATGGTAGATCAGCCAGCATTGATTTATTTAAGCATAAATATTAGAAAATGTAGCATATTGTGATGAATCTATTAGGTAACAGTTTACATCAATTTAAGAATTGCCTTTGCCAGCAGGTGGATGGAGGCAGGGGCTCCGATGTAATTATGGCAGAACTGCGACAGTGCACGAAATGTTCACACTTATTTTTCACTAATAAAAGGCTCAAATTGTTATTTTGCCTCTTTGCCAAGAGTCTGACAAATTCATACAAGTCTCATAGAAAGAGAAGTGTCACTGTCCAATCCTGTGAGATTTGGATTGTCGCAGGACGACAGAGGTGTAAACATGACAGAGTTGTAGAGAAGTTTTTATTGAGAGAAATCATGAGGGTGGTATAGATGAATCTCTTTACAGGCCTATGAAGGGGAAACTTCAACATTTTATTTTAAATAGGAGTTTAGTCAATGTCAGTTGAGGAACTTTAAGGGTTTATTGATTTAAAATTAGATCATTAGAAAGTTGGAGGGGTTACTCAAACTAAGGACCCCCTTATACTTTAAATCCTGTTAGAGTCCTTTAGTTTGAAATAAATGATTAGAGTATGCAGGGGTCAAGAGAGATCCGCTCCAAATTAGGAAAATAACAATTACAATTACATCACATTATATTAACAATTATTTATCAAGATTTCAAATTAAGTAAACTGTATTGTTCTTGAATAATCAATGCCATTTCCAGCTCTACCAGAGGCTGACCACTGACTAGTTTTATCATTCTCTAGCCCAGGTCGGACCCAGCTGAGTTTCATTCTCATCACTGATTGGTTCACCAGAGTCACGAAACTTGCATCTTTATTTGAACTGCAGCCTCATTTTGCAGCCATAAGCTCTGAGAGGCTGATGCTGCCACTGGCATCACCGTCATTCAGCAGAAACATTAATAAAGCAGATGTGATTTAGAAATAACAAATAAATCCTGTTTGGGAAGCAGCCTCCATTTTACAGACTTCCCCTTTTCAGTCTGGATAAAATGTCCTGAGGACCAGGTTACATTTGAACAAACCCGAGTTACTCTGGCTCATTCTCTCGTCACTTCCCCTCACAGTGTCTCTGTCTGACACGAGTTCATTTGGAAGCTAATTCTCTTTGATGTTATGGAAGCGGCGTGTTGATAAAGGGCCGGGATAACGCAGTGCATCATGTGGCCGTCCTGCTCCTTCCCTACGTTTCTAATTACGATCCCGGAGCCACGGCGCTGATGTTAATTCACAGGTGTCTGCCGCCTGCCAGTCACCATGGTAACCTCAAGGTATGCCGTCTCATCCGTACCAAACACACACACACTTTCTTCCGCCCTCCTCTTATCCGACTGATTAATCTGAACAACAAACAATACTTGCTGTGGCGTCGGCAACCTGCCGCAGATTTCTACCTGAGCAGGAAATGGAGGCTGTCTAGTAAAAGTCGGATCTTAAAGTGCATAAAGGCTTGTTCATAAAAGAGCACTAAAGCCCCTTAGCTAAGCAACTGCGCTGGATGTTGATTCTGGCTGTGGAGAACAGATCTGTAAATGTGAGCATCGATGCAGAGTCTCAGGACAGGCAGCTTTATTGCTCACACACCTGTTTGCAAGATCGATGAGCTCTCACCATCTTGGGAATCTGAGGTTGATTCATTACACGTCCACATCTCAATGCACCTGTCCTCTCTAAGAAGGCTGCACTCTTCACTAATCATTTCACTTCCAACAGATATTATTTCTACTGATATTTGCTAAACAAAAAAACAATATTCCTGTAATTTAGTGTAAAGTGCCTCCATTTGTCTTTGTATTGAACATCCTGTTATGACTTGAGTGTCCCTCTGCATTTAAACGCCTCTTCGTGTGTGAAGATCAAATATGCTGGATGTAGACTGATGACAACCATCTTAACCGCCACCTGGCGACTGGTTGCAGTATATGAACCGTGCCTCCTCCATGTTAGTGGATGGGACCTGGACCAAGAAGCCATGTTATAGATATAAAAAATGTCCCATGTGTTGGGCCACCTTCATACCTTGACTCCACTCCACAGTTACACCACTGTGCAGATTCTGGCTCCAAATGACACAAAAGCACAAGATGACGGCATCTGAATCCAGGATATTGTAGCTTTATATTTTAACAGGAAGAAGTGGAGATGAATCCATCTTTATTTAGAGTTCATGGTGAAAGATCAAAAATTGAAATTTGATATTTTAGGAAAATACACTAATTCACTTTCTTGCATACAGTGAAATGATTTATCTCAACTATTTATCTGCAAATATTAAGATATAGCTTAAACCCTGCTCTAAACAGGGAGACAGGCTGTGTCCAAAGAAATCCAAAGGTGTGACCAACACCTCTGACACTCACAAGGTAACACTCTATATCTGGTTTGTCCGGAACTTGGTTACCTGCCAGGCTGTTGACACAGGTTTCATCCTGTGAAGTTTCTAAACAACCATCAGAGTTTCAGGATATAGTCCAGGGATGTATCAAAATGCTTGATAAAGCTCAACCTCTCAGTCTTGCAGCTAATTGGTCTCAATGGCAACTTCTAGGACAAATTCACCTGAAGCTAAAATATTACAAATTAAATATCCCCAATCCGACGCACCTATAGAGCCGGGAAACATCTTCCAATATATATCTCAATCTTAACACACAATCACAAGGTGAAAGGCAATATTGAAATGTACTGTAGAGACTATCCAACCTGTGGACATTACATTACTTAATCAATACTGCATTAAAGATAGCGTCAGATCAAACTGTGGATTCAAGTTCTCGAGTTATCTCTGAAAGGCACCACATCCTTATCTTGTTAGAAGGCCTCAGTCACCTCTTTCAAATCATTATCAAGGATAAGTGAGACACTGGGATTGATCTGACCTGAATGAAAAACTCTTGCTGTGTTTCTTCAGATAATTCAATTTAAGGTGGCTGAATAGATTTTAAATTTTACCTCGGAAAGACCAAATGTTGCCCACCAAAGTTTATAAATAGCCGTGCTCTGAGAAATACCTGTCTGTGCAAAGCCAATCCACTGATGACCATCTCCTCTATATTTCATGTTGAATTGTTTTTTCAAATATGTCACACATGAAAGATGATATAATTTGTCCCAACAGCATAGCAATCTAGTGGCACAGTGGTGCAGCTTCCTCCCACTAGTCCAGATTATGGTCATGTTGATCGCACACTCTAAATTAAACATTGTAAGGGTACAGGTACACCTGATCTCTATGACTCCCTTAGGTAGCTAGTGGACGTCTTTATAGATAGAGTAATACAATTATTTATTCAATCATAGTGTTTGATACTCTGACAACATCTGATCGACTCATTCCCAGAGAGTTGACATCGCTAGTTGACCCTGTTGCGCAAATTCTTAAAATCAGCATCTACGTTGATTTGTTCTTTATGGTAACATTTGTCTCCGAACATTATGTGCAGTCAATTGAAAACAATGAGCCTCTTTTACCTCACACTGTGGGGAATGCACACAGCTCGTGGTTGAGGTGTCAATCAAAAAGCCCCTATGGGATGTTGTCTCTACCTGTGAAGCTGTGAAGAGAAAAAAGACAAAAAACATGATCCAGTAATGTAGAGATAATACAGAGTGTGAGGGTGAGAACGAGGGCTTTGGAGTTATAACGGTATCATGTGCGTTTGTTGACAAGCACGTCATGGCAGGTTGTTGTCATTCTGCTGGAGGAGATGAATAATTGGCTCTGTGAGGGAACAACTAAACAAACAGCTCAGTACTTTCCCCAATATTGTCCAGACAGGAACAGAGATTATGGAGAAAAACAGGCCTCGCCTTGTCAACAGGGTGTTGAGGACTAGCTAATGAAAAACACCTTCATTTCCTTTATTGCTTTTCATTGGAAAAGGGAAGTTGTGGCAAATTTACTTCCATCATAACAAATCAATAGAGGAGTCACTGAGGTGGGTCTTTTCCTGTCAGTGACAAATAGGGGAAGATGACAGTTTTTATTCTATGAACCTGCTCAATCTGTCTGGTAAATAGGAAACCGGGTAATTCACAGTGAATATCGATTTATCTGTCTCAGAAAGCTCTAGCCTAATGCTTAATCTTTATCAGTAAATATTTCCAGTATGCTATTGATTGTCTTATACATTGATTTAGTTTTGATGAGGAAAATTCTGTCAATAGATTTCTCTCGTGAGCTTTATTTCCTTCGCCAAGGATTTGATGTTTCTGTTGGTTTGTTTCAGTTCAGCCGGATGAATGACTCATTTAGAAATGAAACCTTTAATCAATGAACTGCTGCAACCATTAAGTAAATTATTTGATAAAGAGTCAAAATAATCAGGAAGAACTTTGATAACTGAAGTAAATAAATAATTTTTCTGATATGATTCACAGAGCTAATCCTGGTTCAGCAGGGTTCTCTGCGTGGAATTAGCATGTCCTCCTGCGTGGGTTTTCTCTGGCTTTTGTAAGTTCCAGCTCCCCCAACTATCCTTAAAAGATAAATGGTATTGATGATAGATGGATGATGGATGGTCTGGTATTCTTATTCTTTTGTGACACTCAAATCATTCTGTCTTAGGTTGTGAAAGAAATCTGCTTCCAAAACTCACCATAGAATTACTGATGATTCAATTTGTTTGACCCTAATTTCTTTAGATGTTGATATACACAAGACAATGGTCAAGATCAGAGATCAAATGACACACACACACACACACACACACACACTGCCTGCTTCTTCTGACTTCAAACACCTAGAAAATGCCTTTTCTGCAACACTGACCACCCGGTGTTCCTCAGAAACCTGTGGCAAATGTCCCCTTGGTTGCTATGGTAACACCAACACCGTGGATTCGGTCGGCAGCGGTGGCGGTTGAGGGTCGGCCATCTCACTGGTTGGGGCCACCGGAAGCAGACGGTAACAGGGTCACTGAAGGTCACCAGGCCCACAAAGCTCATTGTTAAAGCTTCTGCTGGCTGCCAGGTGATTAATACAGCAACCAGACGATGACAGGACTCCACGCAGCCGTGGGCTCAGAGCCTGTTTATCTACAGAGTCACTCACACGTCTGACAAAGGATTCAAATGTGATTGGAACTTAGCAAAAACCTCATCTCTGTCACTGCTGACGGCTGCAAAGCTTTGAATTTGAGAAACTTACAGTCATTTGTGGAAAGCAACTGATCTTTGGTTTCTTTTTAATTCTTCGCCAGCTGCCGTGGACATTCCAGCCTCTGAAAATGACAGTTGCAGAAAATTTGACTGGTTGAAAATTAACACATATTCCAGGAGTTGTTCAAATGTAATTTTTGTTTCTCTTTCCAAAAAAACACAATCGCAGCAGGTGTTAGGATTCTTAAAAAAAAATTCTGAATGTACAGCATTGGTCTGGTTTTTATAGACATAGCACTTTGAATTTATGGACGTGTAAAACAGTGCACTCACAAACAGACTGTCGATTTTTCTGATGTATAATAATCATAATTCTAATTTTTTTGAACTGAGACCACCCAATTTATATGTATTTATTTTACACAAGAAAAGATTGCGAACACACCTCAACTCCCCCTAATGCTACCGCTACACTGCCCTGACCTGCACACCTAAATACAAAGCAGACTTTATAAACATGATCATCAACACATGTGCTTATCAAAATGCCTCCTGAGATGAAGAGAACAGCAGCAGCATGACACTCGGCTGTAGCAGCATCCAGAAAATCTATTTATGGGGGGTCTGACTGACCGTGAAGTGTGGGGTTACGGTTGCTAAGCTGGAACGGATCAATCAATGTTTAGCAAAGAATCATCTGAAGGACCAGATACCAAGAGAGAGGCAATCACACCGTGTCACAGAAAGTGTTATAACACAGACTTTAAGAGCGATGACAGAGGTGTGACATCAATCAACGTAAAGGCCTTTGACAGCATGACAACCGTTTGGCACATAAACATCAGTCGGGGGGGAACATACAACGTAATCAGAATATCAGAGTTTCTTTTCTAAGAAAAACTAAAAGCATTGGTCAGAAACTGGTGGCACACCGGCTAAAACTGACCAGCAATTAAATTTGTCCTGCCAGGTCATTTTAATCATTTCATTATATTTATTTCACTATATCGAACAGGCCCAGACATCAACAGGAGTTTTGGGTGCTGATCTCTGTATTCAACTAAAATTCTTAAAATGACTTCCTTTTTAGCAATTTTCTACGAAGTAAAAGCACTCAACAAATAAGAGATTCAAGATAATAAGAGAAATGTCAATGAGCAAACCAGCAGAATCCATTCTAATGGACTTTTTGACCTTAATGCAACTGCATCTGTAATCGGTGTCAGATTGAATGAATCAAATCTGCAACACGGTGCAAACAACGTGAGGGTCACTGATCTTACAAAATGTTGCCTTTTGTTTGAGGGTAAATGCTTCAGGAAAAACCACAGCCTGCTACAATTACACTGGATGGTAATTTACACAGCAAATACTCAACCCCCCACTACACACCAACACACACATGCACACACGTACACAATCATCTCATTCCTTCACTTCAAGAGCAATCTGCTCTGCGGTTGCCATAGTAATCCTAAAGCCTGTAACAGCCCTAAACCTTTTCCTCCCTGAAGCCACGGAAGCCAGGGCTGAAAATTGCCACAATCAGAATCCAGGTTTTCATTGCTACACATCCACGTGGCATCCAGACCCTGCACCCTTTCCCAGTTCCCCCCCAACCTCCATGGTGTTTTCCCTCCAACCTCCACGGCACTCTGGAGAGGACAGCATTATAAATCAATTTACAAGCTGTGAGAAACATCCGCCAAAGGGATGGAAATTAACAATGGCAGATGAAGGATATTGGAAAACGTTTTCTTGCCGCTGTGTCGGGGCAGTAGCAGCGTCTCATGTGCAGCTGCTACAGGAAACCTAATCGTCTTCTTGCATGCGTGTGCGGGTGATGAATTAGAGGCGGCAGGGACGAGCAGAGAGAAACAGAATCAGTGTGAGATTGTGAGGGATACTGAATAATAAATGGTGGAAATGTTCAGTCCTAGCG
Source organism: Pseudopleuronectes americanus (assembly GCA_038501795.1). Classification (NCBI taxonomy): domain Eukaryota; kingdom Metazoa; phylum Chordata; class Actinopteri; order Pleuronectiformes; family Pleuronectidae; genus Pseudopleuronectes; species Pseudopleuronectes americanus. The sequence goes on from CM076724.1 coordinate 11,952,786, forward strand.
ACGGCAAAGTTGCTTGAGGTAACTCGGCTGTTGAATGACGCGGTCGGAGAAGGTGTTTCTGATTAACCATCGGTCAAACATCTCTCAGCTGTCATGAGTCAGGTGTGAGCGTGTTGGGATGTGACGTCTGTGAACCTGTTGAGCTGATTGATTTTGAGATTATCGCCTCTTTCAGCCTTTACGAAAATTCAAAAACTGAATAAATTCATCTGTGAGGTCAGAGTGTTGAGTTTCAGTCGTGTGTGTGTCTCACAGGATCAGACCACGAGCAACAGGACAAGCTGCTGACTCTCCAACCTGCAGTGTGAGAGGTTCATCTGCTTCGTCTCTGTATGAGCATAATAAGCATTCTGTGTTTGGGTGGTCTGTCCATCCCATTGTGAACACGATATCTGAAGAACGCCTTGAAGGAATTACTTCAAATTTGGTGCAAACATTCACTTGGACTCAAGGATGAACTCATATGTTTTTTGTGATGTGAATGTGATATCTTAAGGCCGCATTGAGGGAATGGCGTTGCAGTGTCTCACTATCACACAGACAACCCAGGAGCCAGCTTCTCACTCTCCAGTATTCCTCGTTAAGATTATGAAACAAGGTTTTGGTTGTGGTGCCAAGTTTGTTAACACGTCAATTGTTATGTTTCTACAAGTGGGAAATTAAAGATGTGTCAGGCTGATGTAAGCTGTAATTAAGCGATAGGGCAGGAATGCAGCAATAATATACTTTATCAGATACTTTTTCATGGTAGATTGTGGAAATGTGGTTCCCCCTATGCTGCATAAAGATGCTGTCAGACATGCCCTGACACGCACTTGTTAAAGTTACTAACCAGACCCTAGACATGATGTCACTGCTGCCAGATCAGGTGATTTTCAATCCAATTGAGCAACTGTTTTATATAATTGTTCAAACAGTAAATTGTTCTGGGAAGATTGTGACGTTTTGTTTCCTCTTAAACTTCCTACAATAGAAAGTCAGTGAGCAGTCATTATGGCCATATCAGTGTTACATAATTAGAGTATAATTTAGACTTTTATGTAGCCATGGTTTTGACTCCAACTGATTGTTGTGCTCTCTATCTTTCTCTCTCTCTCTCTCTCACTCTCTCTCTGTTGACCACCTTCTGAAGAAAAAATATCTGGCTTAACTCCCCGCTGCGTTTAGGAACTGACTGTTTCGGTCTTTGTGTTCCTTTTGTTGTGCTGTAAGTTAAAAGCAGCTGTCTGTGATGTTGAAACAAAATGAGCTGAAAGACACTAAAACTTTCTGTAGAGCTGAACTGCAGATTCGGGTCACATTTTGTGTGGTGGAACAGAAATGTGACAGTGGCAGCAGCTAATACCAGTGTTTCCCTGGCGTGTATCAGTTCCTGTCTCCTCCCACGCACATCCCTTCCAAACTGACTGACTCCTCCCTGAGGCTAATGGTGATGGCGTGGTATTTTTACCCCTCCAATTAGAGCGAGCATGCATGGCAGAGTTGAGATGTTTAATGTTGTGTGTGCTGTGAGTGTTAATTCGTGGGAGACGAGTCGAGGAGGACCACAGGCCTTAGAAAACTCTGCTGGATACGAGGATTTTAAGTGGGAGCGCGACGTTAACAAGATGAGGGGTCAGTTGGAAAAGGAGTGAGGGTGTCACATAACTGTGGTGATCAGGTCATTATGAAGACGGACAGGACCGAGGCAGAGCTGCAGGGCATCAGACGAGGAGGGAGAAATGGCGGCGGTGATGCTCTCCTGACCAAAAAATGTCAGACAATGCTGGACAGCCACATTGATGTCTTCATCCTGTCAGTCACACGCATACGTCCCTCTGTGTCAGTATCTCAATCAAACGCCACAGTGAAACCACGATGAAGCTGTTAACTGATGTCCTGGAATTCAAAAATCAAGGCTTGCAAAGGGAGTTTTGTGCTGGTTACAGGCACCAGAACCATTAATGATCATAAAATAGTTAGAACAGATGCAATCAGTAAAAAAGATGGCTGATCAGGAGCTGTTTTTCCTGAGAGACTAACTGTTTACTGAGTCAGTTTTATTCTTTGAGCTCTTGTAGTCGATAAGATTAGAAATCTACACTTCCAGACATTTTAGTTGAGCTAAATTTTTAAATCAATATTATCCCAAATTGTCAGTTATAACTTAATAATGAGTTCGAACTAAGTCCCAGGGTACAGATAACAAATCACTGGGTGAAATTATTTTGAATCTATTGAAACAGAAAGCAGAACCTCCAATCTGTGTTTTTCGTCTGTTTAGTTTTGTTTTGTCTGCTTTTGTTGTGATGAAAGCCAGATTTACCAGCCTATGATAAGAAGGAATAAAAAAAGTCAAATAACAGAAAAATGTGTATTTATAGCGACACGGTTGTCAATATTATTAGTTCCACAGATAAAGCTCTCATAGTATCCCAATCCTTTCCAGTGGGAGTGTAACATTATGGCAGATAATCAAAATTGATGGGAGCAAAAATAAGTGCACTGGTCATTTGTGAATCAATAACGACATGAGCAAAGATGCTGGCGAACTTTTTCTTTTAATTATTGTTTAATGTAAGTATTTCACACCCATTGACACAGTAACCACAGAGCAGCTGTCAGTGGCTGTAAAGCATCACAGAATAAAAAGAGCCAGAAACACAAGAACAGCAACAGCACATGTAAATCAGCCTCCACTGTTTATATCCAACTGGAGAGAGATTAGAGATTTCAATGTCAAGTAGCGGACCGGCACTTTGCAGCTTCATTTTTCAGAGAGAACCTGTCAAGACAGGAAGACTTCAGAGACACTTCAGTTTGTAAACAGGATATTTATATATAAAAACACGACATCAAACGTATCAGTACTCTCTCTCTCCAACACTCAATACTCAATTTAAATGTCTTCAATCAAGCTTCTCCTCACTGACGCTAATCAAACAGCTATTTTGGTAACAGCTCTGTCAATTAAATAAAGATTAGAATTTAAAATGATCTCACTAAAAGGCATTAATTAACTTTTTTCCAGAGGAAAATATGCTGTTGTCACATCTGGTGCATATTCATGGTCCTCAGAAGTAATCCATATTCTATAACACTACAGCATGCTAACTAGCTAATGATACCAGGAAACTAAACAAGACTTTCCTCTTGTAAAACTTTAAACCACAGGTCGTCTGTGTCGGCCGTTTGTGTTACGTTAAAGATAGGCTGCTTGTAGAGGCCACAGTAACTATGATAGGAACTAAGGAGGAAGTCAACGTAGTTTAACAATCGACAAGTTCTGCGTAAGGACCTGTTCGTTCAGTTTGGAAAACTGTTGGACTGAGGCTAGTAGAATAAATAGTGACAGGTAAAGTCTTTAAAACCCAACGTTCAATGTGTCTCAATTTTGAACTCATCCCAATTATCTGACAGTTTCTTATAAACAAACCTTATATAGTGTTTATTATGTAATGTATAAATATTATTGTAAAAATAGTGGGCTCATCGAAACTTTTCAAACATGATCCAGTATGTTGCTGTTAGGAATAGGCCTCCAGCTCAGCTCAGCATCGATCACAAGAGCAACAGAAGGTTCACAAATCCATTTAATAAATCCTCAGTTTATAGCAGCAAAAAGAAGACGTATCTTTGTGCTAATACATTTATCACTAGTAAAATGTCAATTCCACATTTACGTTTTTAGTGTCTGCACTTTAAAGTCAGAGCAGTCATGGAACGTTATGACAAAATTATTTCAAAAGTATTTTTAAACAATGGAGGCTTGTAGTAACGGAAAAAAAGAACGCAAAAACGTTTAAAAGGAAAAAGGAGATCAATTGTTTCCTCTCCTGTCAAGTTTAAGTATTATATTTTGACATTTTTCTTTAAGCTATGATAGATATTCTTCAGATATGTATATTGATAAGGTTGTTCTTCTCAAATCTTTTTTTACTTTTTTTTATTCTGCCTAGTATTTCAATGTATATTAAAAAAGAAGCTACATAAAAACAGTCAAAGCAATTAGTTGTAAAAACAAAACTCAAGAACGTGTTACCCATATTCTCAGTGTATCATTATATTATCCCCACCTCGAGTCAGAGAACAAGGGCGACCCACCACAGCACAATAAGAACCCACTGAAATTTAGCACTGACACTACTGAGGTCATGCGAGAATAACACAAAGGTTTGATAATGAATACATTATCAAACCTTTGTGAATACAGTTCAGGATGATTAAGTACAAAATACAACAACTGTAAACGAGCAGGCACTGTAAGTTTGCAACAGGGATTCCAACGAGTTTCACACAAAGCCGAGCAACAGTGTCACTGTATAGAAATGGTACAATAGAGCGTATCAACAGCAGTGCTACAAGGTGCTACAAACACTATGTGAGAGTCAAACCTCCCAGGATTTAAACTGAAGCTTTGGGACAGTGTGTGGGAATCCTCAGTCTGATGTCTCGGATTCCTTCTCTCTCCTCTGCCGAGCACTCGAAATTCTGCAGTAAAATCTTGAAAGCTCTTTATTTCAGTCCGCCCGGTGCCTTTGGTTTCTCGACAGACGCTCCTACCGTCATCTCTCTGAGAACCCTGGGAAGTGGAGTGTCAGCTGTGAAGTGCACCAACAGGCTGATTTTGAATGGGCTTAAACACAGTGCTAGTTTCTTCTGACTCCTCAGGAGGACTGCTTGTTTTTTCTGTGTCTTTCTTGACGTTTGTGCTCGGTCCAGTCGGCTTCATTAGAGTTGAAACACACATGATTCAAAAGCCTCTCCTCAGCACTCCTCGCTCACTTTAGTGCATGATTGGCACTTCACCGACAATAGAAGAAACCAGCACGTGTGTAGTTATATTCAGTACAAATCCAACACACATGTTTACATTTTTACAAAATACGACATAGAAAATTAACAACTTTGGACAAAATGTCATGCTAAACACACACTATACCTCTTCATCACTCACTCGCACACACGTACACTTAAGGTAAGGCTTTAGGGTTTCATTAAACTTCGAGCACGTCATGCAAACACCAGTGTGTTATTGACATGTTCACGTGTCATGCAACTGGTACTTTGCACTGCAGTGCGCTATTATTCTCTTATTAGACATTTATAACATGTGCATACACACAAGTACTGTATCTGTCCACTGCCAACACTGTGACTAGGGCAAGAGCCTGTTTGCATAAAATGTGACATGAATGACGGATATAATTTAATTACAAAGTAAAAAATTTGACAAATTGTGTGTGAGTCCAATTGCAATCAGAGTTAAACAGAAAGCAGTAAAGCACAAGTCACAGCCACAGAGTTGAGATAATAGTGTAATAAAACGATGGAGAGAAGAATCCCACATGATAAATTGAAGCGAAAAGGAAATTTAAACATGTGTGACCGTCTGCAGTCTGAATGCAGAGTGGAGATGTTGGTGCACACATTTGGTGAAAGTCTGTTGTGTAGCAAGATGCACAACGGTCCTTCATAAAGTCCAAGAGAGTTCACCAATGAGAAACATATGAAGGAACTTGATTTACATGGCGAACGCCTTCGCTCCTTTCTCCACATTCATTGACTCGGTGGATCCATGTAGTCACTACATGTAGTTAAGACAGAACTGGTGGCTGTTTAAGATGAGACAGTCCTTGCATCCCATCTTACATCAGAAGTCAATATTTCTACCCGTTTCCAAGATTGAGGGACAATCGTTTTCTGATCTCTGTAGTCCTGTTATATGAGGAAAAAAGTAGTTTACTATTTTAGATAGAAATGTTCCGATTGCGATAGGATCAGGAAGGCCGCAGACACTGTGGAAAATGCCGGTTGGGTATTAGTGCGTAGTATGCAAATGTATGCAACAATGTGATATCATAACTTTAAAGTATTTGAACCAAGATAAAACTGCGATGTTCTGTACCTTTATGATATATTAGTTGTTTTTTCCCGTATACACTGGTATCGGAACAATACACAAAATCCAGGTCTCTAAAGGAAAAAATTAATTGCAGCATTTCTAATTTTACCAATTAGCTCCAAAAGCTGGTGATCTTGAGATACCTTCTCAAGTAATATCCCTCCAAAATAGAATGAAAATCCATCCATGCATTGTTAAGTTATTTTGTCCAGAGACACACAGAGGGATGAAAACAATACTTGCAATGCTGGCATGTAGGGAAATAATCACATTATGCAATCTTCAGCTTGCATTTTCAATTGGACTCTAATTACATTTCGGGGGCGTGTGAATTAGATTATCGTGACTGCGCTGCTCCCCCCCTCCCCTGCAGGAGGTGGACCATGGTAACTGGGATCAAAGGATCATTTGCACATCAGGATGTAGTACCACTTCAAAGCTTACACTGATTCACAATGGCATCTTTGTGCTGAACACATGTAGACTCCATTTGTCCTGTGCCGCTGTGGATTTATGTTTACAGTTATTAAACCATGCAATGCATCGAGAAGACAGTGCACGGGAGGACACTGACACAGGTTGATGCACAGGTGTTGTCCCACCTTTGAACCAGAGCTGGCAGAGGAAGTTGGCTGGTGGACATGTCCGAAAAAAACTACTTTCATCTGTCAAATTCATCTGTCGCTGTTGAGCCCAGATGATTTAATGAGCTTTCATGTTTGAAAGAAGGAGCCAGGCAAAAAATCAACCTCGATAAATCCTTCATGTGGACCACGGTTATCAAGAGACTCCAATTTCTTCAGATCTCTGAGCCTCTATTCTAAGAATCTATATCCTCTTCCTTTTCCCTCTCCCTTTGTGTCCAGTGATTTAATCGATCCGAATAAAAAGAGCAGATTGTAAAGAAACCAGTGCAAAAAATCTAATTTAAGTTTCAGCCAGCATCCTTGGTGTGTGCCTCCTCCGACCTCCAGCTCCTGCAGCTTTAAAGTCCCGACAGCAGCTTGGTTAGCGCCACCTCTCGCTCCCCCAGCAGCGTGTCCCTCTTCAGGCTGGTGCCTTTGTTCACCACCTTGAATTTCACCGACAGGTTCTTCACCTGAACCGAGCTGATGCAGTCGAAGAAGAAGTCCTCGTTGAAGACCGGGTTGCGGCTGTTCTTGATGATGTTGCTCCTCTGCTTCTGCAGCTTGCCCGGGTTCAGGTAGACCGACACGCAGCAGTTGATGCTCTTGATGTCAAAGTGCTTGTCGTAAAGACTCCCCGTGGCCAGGATGCGGATCAGCAGGCGCGACGTGCTGGAGTCATAGTTGGCCATGATCTTCACCGTGCCGCCCTTGTGCAGGTTGATGGTGTGCTCCTGTTGGAGGCCGTGGTCGGACGCTCCGGCGCCGCCGTGCAAGGAAGGGACGTGGAGCCGCCGCGGGATGTTGGGGCTGGGCTCGGCCGAGCTGCACTCGTCGGTGGAGAGGGAGCTGTGGCGAGCGAACGTCCGCTTGGCCTTCACGACCTTGGCCTGCGTCTCGTGGGTGAAGATCTTGAGCAGAGATGCGGAGCGGGAGAGCAGAGGAGAGCTGAAGGGTGAGGACTCGGCCGAGGAGCAGGTATCACTTTCCCCCCCGCTGAAGTAACGATACGGATTCATGTGAGAGGTGTTGAAGTCGGCCGGATTCAGGTGGTTCCCTGACTCACTGCTTTTCCCCGGGGTCTTCCTCTGTACGTTCGGGGAGGTGATGGGACTGGTGAGCTCACAGTGAAACAGGGACTCCTTTCGGCGGGTGTGGGGGCTTTCCTTCAAGGTGGCAAAGCCGTACGATGTATGGGTCTTGGGAACATAAGGCAGGGACATAGCTGTCTGTGACTGGGGGTCTGCATTGGTGTCCCCAGCCACAACGTCATCAGCACTCTCTATCTGTATGATGTGGCGGTTGGCTGATCTCAGCAAGTTCTTGGTGTCTCCTGCGATCTTGGCCACCAGACGAGGACTCCTCGGGCTGCTGATCTTCCTGCCGCTGCCGATAGTGTGCTCTGAACTGGACGGCTGCAGCCCCTCCTTGGGTTTCAAGTGAGGGGGCTCGGGCTCCGGGGGGCAGCTGATCAGCTTCGGGGGAATGAAGAAGTCTGGGATCTTGTCTGGAGTGAGGACGTTGCTGTAAGCCGGGACCATGCCTTTCTTGTCCCCGTTCTCTCCCTGCCGCAGCATGCCGGTCTCCACCGACCCGCGGATCTTATCCAGAACCCACATGGTCCCACCAGACAGGGGGATGTGGCGCCGTGTGAGGCCAGTCAAGTGCGTCTGCAATTAATAACACACGGGGGGGGGGATGTAAATGATCAGAGGAGGGAGCCGAGGGATACAAATAACAGCCAGGTGTCTTAGCTCTGATGTGTGAACACAATCTGAGATTAAAGCCGAAAGTATTTAAGTTTAAAACTGAACAAACAAGGAAATAATACAAAACCCAGGATATTGAACTTGAGCTTAAATAATGGAGATAATAACTGCAGACGCTGGAGAGTAAAATCTGTCACATTCAGGTTATAAACTGCAGCGGCTTCTGCAGGGACTGAATTCAATAGGTTCATAACATTTTAGGAGCAAGAGTCGTTAAACTGACAAACGATTTAAAATATTAACCAGAACTCAACAACAAATGAAAGTGAGTCTGCAGATTGATTGGCAGAGTAAATGAAGAGTCAGTAGGAATCGATGAACAAATACAAAGAGGATCCTTCACTGTTTATTCTTGATATCGATTGAGAGTCTTTATTTCACTATTCCACATGTATTACACTGAAAAGGACAGTTTATGTGCATTTTATTCTTTAAACTAAGAAAATCCACATGTAAACCTAGTTTTCAGTTTCACCAAACACATGATGTTCAATATTTGGGCAGAAAAAAACCGTTTTACAATTATTTTTTTTTAATCCCCCTCACTTTTTGTTGTCCAGTTGTAATAGCCAAGTAATATTTCTAATGGTAATACTCTAACATCTCTATGCTTCTTTAGAACATTTGCGGTTTTGAGTTTTAACTTGAAAGGTGCAAGAAAAAACCTTCTGTGTATAAATTGGAAACTAAAATCCAGCAGCTACGGGAAGGTCTCCTCTCTTTACGCGCAACTCAACATCTCCAAAATGTAACATCGCCTGGAAATCTGGGACAAGTCAACACACAGATCTGAGCATCATAAACCTGGAGATCACAATACTTACAGAGGAAAAGAAAACTCTGCTGCTGCTCCTGCTCCGTCTCCAACAAGTGGCTCCTCTCCCCGGATGAACTGTGCGCTACGCGGCGCGGCTCTGCGCCCTCAGACAGTCTCTGCCCCGGAGGCTCCGCGCTGCGCTTTATACGCGACGCGCGGCTGCGGCCGACCAATGAGATCCAACTGTTGCGTTTCGTGTTTCACAACAGATGCATAAACGAACACTCCGAGAGGGGGAAGGAATCCTACAGGTTGGGGTCTGTCCTGCACAGCCACAGCCATTGTTCAACACTCAGCACTGCGCAAAACTGAAGACACGTTTAGTTGTTTTCATCTTTCAGCTGCAGGCAAACGAAGCTTCATTTAGACAGAGCATTACAGGAGGAGGCTCCATGTGCTGCACAGAGCTACCAGGCAGTGTTCAGTAACCATCAAAATGTGTGGAAAGTGGAAATATAGCTGTAAGAAACAGATAAAAAACACACACACATATCAAAAGTAGGAATACAATATGAATAAACAAAATAATATTTACACCCATAGGATACATGAAACCAATAAAAAAACATCATAGGAATAGAAATAAACTAAAGTTGGATATTTGAAACCAGCCGACCATACTCATTTTTATTTTTAAAAGATGATGGAGGTGATATACTGAGGTTGGGCCTTCAAGGACAAGAATTTCAATTTCAAAATCAATTCCAAATTAACTGGAACCAAAATGTTCCAGCTTTCCCTTTTATTATTTAAAACAGATGGCAGCTGCACTTTGGAGTGGGACTGCAGGGGGTTCAAATGTTCCTGTGAACAGCATATTGGTGTGGTCCACTTCTATTCTATCCTAGGGTCACAAAATCATTACTGGGGGTCGCGAGATGTTTGGCGGAGGGAAGGGAATGGAATATATTCCAAATAAATGCACACTTTTTAGACTGGTTAAGCTTTGACGTTAAATGTACCAGTGATAAGATCAACTATGGATGCTGAGAGAGTTAAACTCCGACGCTCCAGAGTCAGTTCAGAGAAAATAGTTTAAGCCGAACACAACTTAAACAATAATAATAATAAAAGAAAAGGTTTTCATCGTTTTCCATTGATGAAAGGTCATTATCTGAGTTATTGTTCTCATGTAATAACAAATAGTTGGAACTCTATGCTGTTAGTGTGGCTGTGAAGAGAAAGGTGAGCAACCAGGAAAAATGTAATAAATATATAATAACTTAATATAATAAGGTGCTTTATCGTCTGTTGTCTCTCAAACATTCAGATCTCAGATCAAACTTGAACAAGAACATCATGAAAATCAGAGAAAGACTTGACTCTTCGTTCATCACCATGCTCCATCCAGATTTGTCCATTTTACACACGTACACACACACCAACACAAACACACACAGACAAAAACACACACACTGCACAGTGCTCGAGTGTGTCAGTAACCCATTATATCTAATAAGGCTGGGCCTATTTGAGCAGGAAAAGCACATGCAGCTGAGCGGACAATGCAATGTGGAGCAGATGCACCTGTGTGCTCTAATTCAATTTGCAGCCTTTTATTCCCCCTCTTCCTCTTTTCATTTTTTTTGTCTTTCCTTCTTCGGGATTAAAGCGACCCTGGAAACTTTGCTATGGCAACAAATACGTTTGTGTGTCTGAAATAGAAAGGGTCCCACTGACTTCATTGATCTGCCGCACGAAAAAGCACTTTGTGTCTCCGTCACCCAGCATCAACCTGCCCGGTTCATTTCCAATCTATAACCGCTCTCTCCATCCCTTCATGTCCCCTCTGTTTACATATCCTCAGGCACCTTGCTCCTGAGAGATTGATCAACTAAACCTGTATTATGGAGACCGCTTGCTTTGGAGTGTCACTGCTTTATCACAGAGCAGCCTCATATGGAGCTGAATGGCAGAGCTGCATTGACTTGAGAGGGAGAAACTTAGAATCCTAGATGTCGGTGAGTGTAGAGCGTCGATACGAGGTTACAGTGAGAGACTGAGGCTTCACAAACAGCAGATTAACAAACCTCTAACGTGAGGAGCCCGGCAGGAGGTGTCCGCTCCGACTGCCTCTGCCTCCGGACGGAGAATGAGATGATCTTTATTGCTCTGGATGCAGCTGCCCTTCGTGCCAACAGCTAATTGGGAGCAAAACAAGCGACGCTTTACAGTAAATGAGCCGATTCGACCTCCATCTGAATTTCAGCCTCCAATAAAAGCCTTTGGACGAATTAAGTGTTTATATGAGCAACAATCAAAGATAAGACTCTAAAAAACAGAGTGTGCAGTCAAGCTCGAAGGTCTGTGTGAGTCATCCTCTGGAAACCACGAATGTTTGTAAAAAAAATTCATATGGATCCATTTGATAGTTGTTGACAGAAGTTGAACAAACAACGTTGCTATGTCTGGAGCCCTTGAGGCTGAAAATCCTTACAGGAGTTTACCCCACCTGCTTTATGGGAACTGAGGGTTTCATTTGATGAAATATGGCTGACTCTGACCTGGAAGAAGAATCAAACAGCCACAAAACTATAGCTTTCAGATTAAAATATGGCTAAATCCTGATCACTAGAGAGAAGTATGTGGCGCACCAATGTAGAACCTTTTCAAACCCGTGCAAAAAACAAAAACAGACCACGAGAAATACACAAATATCTACTAAAATAGTAATTATATAAGGTCTGTCTTTTTATTGCATTCAGTTTGCCTTGTAAAAAGTGGCTTTATAGCTAAATCTGGCTCATTTACATTATTTGTATTTAATTAGTGAGCACTGCTTCTTAAAATATGCAAACAAATAATGTGAGATGAACATAAAGACCTTCCATATTCAGGTATAATAAGTCACAGAAAGATCAACCGACCACAGATAGGATTTATTCTTTCAGAAGCATAAATCATATGACGACGTCACATCCATTTGATTTGACACAATAATCTTTTGACCCTGAATGAACTTCATGATGCAGCCTGGCCTCACCCACAGACCTGAGAACAGCAGCAGCCACCTGAGCCGCAGTTCCCTTTCACACATGAAGCACATTCTGCATGTTAGGTTTTTTGTTTGTGTGACATCAATCCTGACGGTCAACAAAGGTGCACGAGTTAGTGCCTTGTACCAATCCACACACAAAGTCTGTTTGTGTACCTACATGACGGTCTTGGCCAGAACCCGGACATCACATGGTTCATCCTGTAGCGACAAACACACCATTTGAGGCTCAGAGTAGAGATAATGACAAACCTGTTAGAGGTCCTCACAGAGGTCACTGTGGGATGGAATCGTCGCTTGCAGAGAGCCACTCACCTTACTGACTGCAGACTGACATGTGAACTCTCACCTTTACTCACTCGTCCTGCAGACACTCGACCTGTTGCACTTGTTAAAGGTTTCAGGTCAGAAAAACGTAGAATCCGTTACAGTTTACCAAGGGTGCAAAGAAATGCTTGATATTCTTTTTATCAGTGTAAGAATAAAAGAGATATGTCACCCTTTATATATTGGATTATTGTATAGACTGTATTTACAATAATCCAATACAAATAGTTCTTATTTGGCTTTTATAAATACATTGTATTATAATGCATATATTTCAACTTTTTTTTTCATACTCCTACCTATATTTTGTATAGGTAAGAGGATCAACTTTGTATATAATTATCCAGAACTTATGTTTTTAAGGGTTGTTTACCTCGTGAGACCAGAGAAAATAATATTTTTTATCTAAATGTATAGAATTTTTATGATTATAATATATATTTTTTACCCATCAAACTACATCTGGATATTAAGTAAAAAATAAGTAAGATCAAGAGAAATTTGAACCAGTGAATGTTTCAGCATCTTTGCTCCTTTAATTCTGGGAATTTCCAAAGTATTGATAACTCGACTGTATGTTTACTCCTCATTAAATCAGCTTATCAATTCAACGCTACACATTACAACTGAATTTTTCTTTTTTATTACAGTAGAAAAAAACAAGAAAAGGCTATTAAATAAAATCTGATTATTAAAATGGAAATAATATCTCCTGTGGAAATACTTGAATGTCGCAGCGATCTGTGAACATCTGGAGGATCACACTGTCACAACTTCCTCTGCAAAATAATGACATCGATTCACCAGCGTCTGAGAAGAGACGAGGGCAAACTGCAGCCTGGGAGAAGGTTAATGTGTCTGTTCTGCTCTCATTAAGAGGACGGACCCTGGATCTCAGTCTGTCCCCAAATGTGTTAGGAACACCAGCTCTTACAAAAAAAAACACACAAAAAAGAAAAAAAGGAGAGTTTGTAATTGAATAACACAGATCTGACTCGGTGTGTTCTCTGCTGTCACCTGGGACAGATGCAGCGAGCGATGGGGTGATTACATGTCAATAAAGGAGCTGAAGGAGTCAATCCAGAGTGCGTCTCATCACTGTGGGGTGACATCTTCTCCTGATGACATCCGACTGGCTTCCTGGAAGGACGAGACGGGAGTCGCGGCTGGTACGGAGAAACAAGGACGTCAGCCAGAACCTGAGCCGCACAAAAGCTCTGCAGGAGGTCGACTGCACCTCCAGGTTTGTTCCCTTGTTCCTGCGACTGTGTGTCTGCATTGACTTGCAGCACATACTGTACAGCCACTCAACAGGCCCGGCACGTCACGAGGTTCCATTTTTACCCCACTGCCTCCTATTGTTGCCAATCCATCTTTCCTTCTTCCTGACAACGTGCTCCCAGTTTCCACATAACCCCTGTTGCCTTGGAGACATGTATTCTGACATATGGATCAATCCCTCTCCTCCTCTAATCTCACATGTTTTCCACCACTGGGGCCTGGTACAGTTCTTCCAGTTCATGCTGCTATCCAGCTCACTCACAGCGTCAGAGGGCCACGGGTTGGGGCCACAGGTTGTGACCTCTGGCCCTTCTGATCCGGAAGTCGCTCCCTTTCCCAGATGACAACACACGGTGTGAAGAATGAAAGAAGAAGCCGCGGAGGGAGAGAAGCAATCCTGCAAATGCCAGGGAACATTTGAGTGTGTCGCTTTTTCTGCTCCGCTGAACTGGCATTTGCGTTGGACACACGCAGGGCAAAAGGTCAGACCAGATTTGGGTGGACCCGGCCACAGGGATGGTAAAATTGTGGGGGGGAAACAAATAGGATGAGTGTGGAGTCAAATGGAGTGTGGGTAAAATGATGCAAGAAAAAGAGAGGATCATTTTTAGGATAGTGGATCTCCGACCCGGCCTGAAACACGTTAAGCCTCTTGTAGTGTTAAACTTCCTTCCTTTTCTTTTTCAATTCCCACTACAGACCCCCATTACAGTCACGGATTCCTCAACTTTACTGGGAAGAAATGACACAATGGAAATAATAAACCATACTAGTATAAATCATGGAGGGCAACAGAGCCACAGTGGACGATGAGAAAAGGTGGAAATGACCCTTAGACACTTGGAGTGGAGGACGAAAACACAAAACCCTGATAACTCTATGTGAGAAGATGGCAGCGCCCCCGGCTGGAGGATAAAGGCAGCGGTTTGTTTCACAGAAGTTTGAACTGAGAAAAGAAAGAATCACAAACTTTAATAAGCTAAAACTTTAAATTACCAAATAAACAAAGCATAGTAATGGCAGAAAAGGACTGTTGTTATTATTATTTCATTTTTTATCCTTGTGGTCACACCGGCTGGTACAAACACCTGTGAAGGTATCGAGAATTAAGCTGTTGCTGCCCTCTAGAGGCATAAAGCAGTCATTGAACAAATTCTACAAAAGGCATTGAGCTTGATGCATGAGTTTTAAAGAGGAGAGAGTGCTGCATTTCATTTAGATTCTCTAATATAAACAGTAGAAAACCAGGTGTGCTTTCAGCTCGTTTTCTAATTTGTCTTTTTATTTTTGCCATTTGTTTATTGTCAACAGTTTTTTGCGTATAGTGCAGCTACAGGGCTTTTACCGACTCTATTGTTATTTACAACCGGTGTGTCAATCAATAACTTTGTAAGTGGACTTGTCCAGCTCACCCAAGCATCACAGTTGTGCAGCACTGGGTCTTGTTCAGTATTTTAATTTTGAAGAATCATCACCATTTACTTTAATTGTATTGGATTTGGTTGCAACACTGTTTACCCCTGAAACTCCAGAAGTGTTTAGTGGACTCATAGGCATGGATGAATCTTTCCGCTGTTCTCTCCCAAACTTCAGTTTACAAAGAGTGAAGAAGAGAGCACTAGACAAAAGAGAAGGTCATTTAGGGAGGAGGTTTTCTTCAGTGCAAAAAGCATGGGAATCATCAGGAAATCGTTTAAAAGACTCCACCACCCTCTGAGCTTAGCAGGCGGACTCCTCTGTCCACTGAAAGGTTTATAAAACCATCAAGTACAAATGAAGAATACGAGTCTCACCTCTCGGAGCTAGGCCCAGAGTTTCACTCAAATTGCATTCACTTGCATTCCTGCATCTAGAAGAGAACACTAATCTTTACATCTCTCAAACTGAGCAAATGAAAACCACCTTCCATAAAAAAAAAGAAATTGAGAAGTCAATATCTAATAAAGATCTTTATTTCAGAGTTTAAATAGATTTACAAACCATAAGAAAAAAAGAAATAAACAAGAAAACAAAAACATCAAGTGATAGTCCAAATATCCACATGTGCATATCAAGGGATTGTAAACAGTCCTGTGAAGCCAAAAAGTGAGACTCCCCAGGGTCAGGTTCACTCAGAGGGGAAAAGGATTTGTTTGTTTTGTTGGTTGTTTTTGTTTTTTTCCTGAGGTTCTTGTTGTTTTCTGTAATTAACTGCTAGGGTTTTTTTCCCCTCAGTGATGCTGCCACCAATCAGAGCTCAGAGAACTGGGGAGGAGGCGATGAAAACAACAGTGGTTTGACAAGAGGAAAGAAATAAAGAAAAAATGAAATCCCATTCACCCTAAAAACACTCAAAACTGAGGGGGAGAATCACTCATAGGATGTGGAACGGACGTCAGTCAGTTATGGAATAATAATCACTCATCGCTGAGCGTTCAGAGCTGAGCCGGGCTGGAGAGAGTGACTGTGAAATGTGCCGGGTCAATTTGGTTCTGTGTTACTTTCCGGATTTTCGTGAAATCAAATTGGCCGTACATTTTATTTAGCTCTTCCGAACAATCCGGTTTGTTTTGTTTTTGTTCAATCAGATCAATATTCTTAGCACTTAATACATATAAGACAGAAAAACATTCAATTTGAAAATAAAAAGAATACATCAAAAAACCGGCAAAAGAAGCCCCCCAAAAAATTAATCGGACAGCCCTCAGGCCATTCACAATGCAACAGTTTTAGATTAATAATTGAGAACCTTAGTCCCTGGACACAATCCCGACCCTTATAGCAGATCTAAAACCACAAACACATCATTAACAGCATGCTAGTGAAGAACCATATTCTCCTGTTCATGCTCAAAGTTCAACCCTATTCCCCCCTGTGCCTTCTTATGTCTGTGCTTCTTCTCCACAACTTCTCAGCGTCTCCTAAACGATCTGCGAAATATTCACTCACTCATTCACTCGCTCACACATAACGGATACATTGTTACAGCAATGTTGATCAGAAATACTGCTGGATGGTGGTACTGTGTCTTTAAGTGTGCAACAGAGGACTCCTGACAGAGTACAGACAGAAAACCAGAAACCATCCATCAGGCCAATTCTTAAATCACTCACACTGTGACCTGATCTCCTCTCAGGCAGCAGGGGGCATTGATTCAGATGAGTCACGATGGTTGTGGCCCAGTCGAGCAACTCTGAGTAGAAAAAAACAACACGCTGCCTGTGCACAGAGCCGCCACTAGGGGGATGTGCTCTGTGACGTGTATAACCTTTCTTCCTCTGGAGACGTGTACACCTCTGGTTTGGAATACTTAACCACTGACAAACATAAAACATGTGTCGTTGGCTTGTTAAACTCAAGCTGGAGTCCGCCACGCGTTAAAGCACTGCATAAGAAGTGAGTTCAAGCACTGACTGCATAGGTTTCTTTTAAATACAGTACATTGGATTTCATGAGCAGCAGCAGGCTCAGAGAGCTGTTTGTTAATGCATCCAGGCCACGAGTAGCACGTGCTTGAGTGATGAAGGCTGCGTGGCAGTCGGTCGAGGACGATCCTGATCTACATTCCATACTTCAGTTCAGCTGTTGGATCTCACCTTTCTTACTCACAACCCTGGAGAAAATCTGACGAAAGCAGTTATTAATAACTTGTTCCTTCAGTTTTTCAACACTGGAGACCTTGTGAGCCTGAATGTCTCCCCCCTGCAACCTTTGTTTGTCTGGCCGCTAACTTTTTTTTTATTGTGACCCGTCTGTCCCATGAGCCGTTCAGATCTGTGGTATCAGGCAGCGAGGGAAGGCACAAGGCAGAGTGAGCGGCTTCCCTTTTTTGGAGCAGCATGAGCCCCGGGGCTCTAGAATGTCAGAGGTGAGGCATGACAGGCCATCAAACGGCCTGGTAACTGGAAGTCACACACATGGCTCAGAGACAGACATGACTCAGCTTTCAAGACACACACGCACGCACACACACACACACAAACACAGTATAATTTTTCTAAATTAGGTTACTTTGCAAATGCTCTACGCTCTGATCTGACCTGTGATATTACATTCCTCTCTGCTGCTGCTGCTGCTGATGATCATCTTGATAATGACGACAGTGGGTTACCAAATAAAAAAGACAGACCACACAACTTATTGTTGTTCTTCTCAAAGCCAGAGGAAGAAATATGTTGTGCAGCTCAAAACAATTTGAACAAAGTTACCGGAGCAGACGAGCCGAAGCAGATGAGCCGGAGCAGACGAGGAAGTACTGTTGCCATAAGTTTTCCTGCTGTGTGTGTCACCTCTACTCGGACAAAAAATATGAAAGAATATAAGAACACATGAAGGAAACCAACAAAAACAACTCTGTAGCCTTCTTTTCTTCGCTGCATCAGGTTTTAGTGTGCAACGGTGACTGCACGTGACAGGAGGGGACAGTGGGGCCTGTGCTAAGTGAGGATGATGATGATGATGATGATGATGAGGGGTTGAGGGCAAGAAGATGAAGGGCTGGGGGGACGGGTAGTTAAAGTTCAGTCCATGACAGAGGAGGGAGGTGTGGGCGGGGGTAGGGGGCAGGGACTGGTCAGGGGTGAGGGGGTGGCGTCACAGGGAGGCGAGGTCAGGACTCCTCGGTGCCTGAGTCGTCTTCATCGTAGCATAAGTCCTCATTGTCGTCCTCATCGTCATCGTCCTCCAGCTCCTCGTCGTCGTAGTAGTCGTCGTATAGAAGGTTTGAGCCGTCGTCTGTGGGCGGGACTTGGGTGCGGACGCAGTACTCGTCTAACGTGATGGGAACCTTGACGCCGTCCCGCTCTGCATCAGCTGTAGTACCCAGCACCTGCTTCCTGTGAAAGGGAAAGAAAAGGGGAAAATGTAACCACATAGAAGGTATTTTCCCCCTGGTACTATCATTACCTGCTACAAAAAAACTCCCTGGTGTAGGAGGAGTGCCGCACCTGATGATCTCGATGTATTCTTTGTCCTTGCCCTTGCTGTCCTTCCACTTGCGGTACATGACGGACGCGTCCACGTTGGCCGGGGAGAAGGTGTTGGGCTCGTTCAGAAGGGAGATGACGCTGAGCAGGATGGTCCTGCAGAGGAGACATCAACAGACAAAGGCAAATGAAGAGCGAGATTAAAATAGATGAAAGAAATACAGAGGGAGGAAAAGGGAAAAATAATAAGGAGGTAGAGATGGAGGTAAGACGAGACAAGGGACATTGAGAGCACAAGAAAAAGATGTGCACAGGGATGGAAAGAGGGAGGTGTGGAAAGAGAGGGGGAGGGGGACATGAAGGTTGGAGTAAGACAAGCAGCCTGCAACACAATCCATTTGTCTCTTTCAGTTCTCAGCTCTTATAGAGATACTAATAGACAATACCATTATTAATTATTCATACCTGAATCAATAGTTGGACTGAACAAGTGATGGATCACCATACAGGTGGAGTGAAAAGATTGACTGTTAGACCACCTCATCCCTTGAACCGTTTTCACACATGTGATCTCCCACAGGCGTTCTCAACTAATTTTCTTCCATTTTGTTGTTGTTCAACTTGGGGCCTACAAAGGAGCCCTTATTGTGGTACATGGCTCTATTCAACTGTGTCAGTTTGTGCATTAACATAATGCTTAAAAGGGAAAGCTAGGGAGAGGAAGAGAGAATGGGGAAGCTGCACAGGTTGAATAAATGTGTCAAGTAAATATCTGAAATAAAGGGGTATGAGTTATACATCATGTTTGATGCATTTAAACTGCAGCAGGTTGGCTGACAGTCGAGGGACGATGTCAGGTAACCGTATAGTGTTAGACGCTTGGCTTATTAGCATGGTTGCTCCTTTATCCTGTGTGATGCGAGATTGCGACCAAACTGAGTTGGAAATTAGTCAGTCCAAAAAAAACCATTAGTGGTGGTTCCATGGCTAGTTTTATTGGCATGTTGACGTTTGGCTCTGTCCAGGGTCTTTAATTTCACTAGTTAACTCTGAAATATACAAACCAATGTGCAGACCCACAATAGAAGCATCTTAGAACAGCTGAATTAGCATAAAAAATATATATTTGCCACACATAAAGAAAGGAAACTATGGGAAATGTTTCGACTTTGACTGTCAAGTCACAACAAAATGAGGTGCACAACTGCATGAAGGCAAGAAAAATACATCAGCTAAATCTTGCTAGGTATGTAGGAAAACCAGTCGAAAAAAAACCTTGAAATGATCAAGAAAGCTTGAAGTCCAGTCCAGACTACATTAAAAGGGCAACTTCTCCCACACAGTTATTTCTATATTAATGTAAACCTGAGCCACAGATGTGTAACTTTCTAAGTACTAATGACAATAATTTTATGTGGCGCGCTGGACGAAGAGTAACTCTGCGGATGTGGTTTTGTGTGTTGCCCTTTAACAAGAGACTCTAGATATAGAGAAACCTAGAGGATTGCGTTGTGTACCTGACGTTCTGTGTGGGGTTCCATCTCTCTGATGGCAGCTCTCCGCTCTGTGGGTCGTCCACTGGTGGGTGCAGGATAGAGATACACACATCGCCATTCTAGGAACGCAGGAGAAAATGTTAAGTATTGGAACCTCTTCTAAACAGTTTGTCTTAAATACCTTAACATTTGTCATTTGGAATCACATAACAAGAATCTATTGTTCAATCATATACTGTTTTATGCCGTTTGCATACAAGCAGTATATCTCAGGCTTATTAAAAAACTCTGAGAAGCTACTACTAATTTTACCCAGCATTCAGTTGTACAGTTTAAACCTGGATTTCCACTGATCAGTTACCTCATAAATGTTGGGATGCCACATTTTGGTGAGGAAGCGGAAAGCAGGTGGACAGTACGGGTAGTCGACGGGGAACTTGATCCGTGCCTGATGGTGAAAGAAGAGAAATAACAGCAATGTGAGCGGCAGGCGGTTTATCTACACTTCTCCCTCTGCAACAGAAGTCCTGTCCATGTCACGTCATGGTAACTTCCCTCTGGGTTCACTGAATTTAAGTCTGTACAACGCTGCAGAGGCAAAACACTCACACACCTTCATATACATACATTAATGGCTCCGATGTCAACAAACAGCAGCTAAAACGTCTCAACAATCAGATTGATCAGCTTTAATAGTGACTCATGGAAACCTATAAATAGTAGCATTAGTGTTGTGGCAAACCCTAGTGAGGGGGAGCTGATGTGGAGGAGCTACTGACAGTGTAATGTAATATGGTGTAGAGAGAGGGAGGAAGGGAGGGAGGAAGGGAGGAAGGTGAATTCAGCTGCCGAGTGTGTGTGGAGCTTAGAGAAACGCCAGGAGGCTGGGTGGAGTCGGGTGGGGGATAGGGACATCATGGTGGGGGTTTGTCCTCTCCAGCTGTCACCGCAAACCCAAAACAATCCACTACTCATACCCCATGTTCTGCTATTATATACACCCGTGACACTGAAGCCCTCCCCCACGCACCCCACTATCTGCACAGGACCCCAACTACACTGATTACACACGCAGACACACACACACACACACCCCACTATCCGCATAGGACACCAACTACACTGATACACACACACACACTAACACACTTCACTCACAGCATGAACCCCAAATATCCTGTCACACACACACATTTGCTGATTCGGCATGGTCAGCTGGTCCTCACCACAGAGAACCGTCAAGCGGAGGGGGGGTGAGGGGGGGCTTGACGGCTGCATGGGAGCAGGAAGGTGGTGGTGGAGTGGTAGTGGGAGGAGGAA
Source organism: Pseudopleuronectes americanus (assembly GCA_038501795.1). Classification (NCBI taxonomy): domain Eukaryota; kingdom Metazoa; phylum Chordata; class Actinopteri; order Pleuronectiformes; family Pleuronectidae; genus Pseudopleuronectes; species Pseudopleuronectes americanus. The sequence goes on from CM076724.1 coordinate 11,974,205, forward strand.
GGGGGATTCCAGTTGGAATAATGGAGGTTGTGCTCTATATAATACTGTAAGCCTTTAGTGCTCTTTGCATTATAGTGTTTTACCCAGGCTGTGTGAAGCTCGAACACAATGTTCAGAGCAAAAGTCCACAAGTGTGAATGTTCCCCGACTGTGCTGCTGCTGTTGGTTGTGTCAGTATGTCCTGACCTCCAGTGCTGGATCAACATTATGTTTGTACTAGATGTAGTCCCCGATACCAGTTCCTGATTTGACAGAATAAACCTGTTCTCAGACCACAGAGGAAACACTGACTCAGCCCTGAGAGAATGCTGCCTGTGTGAGAGAGAGAGAACCAAATCCCAGGGTCGGACTGACTTGGCCAAAACCGGCGGACTTTCAGAGTGCAGGGTTCAAGCCAACATTGTACAGATTACAGGCTGGCAACCGTACAAGACATAGCAGCCAGCCAAGCGGGACGGTGACGTGGAGAAGAGGCCAAGGCTGCAACACAGAGAGCTTGGTTTGTCTTCTCAAACAATATCAGCATCCAACTCATCTCTGGCCACAGCCTGAAAACTGGGAGAAGAAAATATTTGCTTGTGCTTTTGGGAAAACTCACTCTCAGTAATGTCATGTGCGACTGAGTGTTCAAATGAGTGTTGACCTCAATAAGAAGAGCTGAGAACTGAAACATCTGCCAGCGAGGATGTTTTAAATAAGCTACAGTTGCTCTCATCAGCATTCATTTGAAAACCATTTAATCCAATTCAAAAAGAGATGGAAATGGTGCAAAACAGAACAGAGCAAACTTATGCCAACACTTCAACTGCAGAGCTGTAACTCCTGACCTGCCCACCCAGACACCAAACCATTGGTGGATAGAGGGAGGACGGGATGGAGGGAGGGAGGGAGGAGAAGATGGATGTATTGGTTTCAGAGTGGCAGAGCTGGACTAAACAAAGACAGGCTGCTTGGTTTGCTCATTTGCTCTGTAGCAGCTCGTCTCCTGTCTCATCAGCACCGAGAAGACATAAGCAAAGAAAACACAAGGAGGAGGAAGGGGCTAACACAGCAGGGTCTTAGGAGGCTAGAATCAGATGAAAAGATTAGCAATTTTCTAGAAATCACCCTCTTTCTAAGAGTCATATTCTAGTGTAATCATGAGAACACTCACGTTTTCCTAACTCTGCATCCACAACCCTTTTGGATCAGGTAGTAGTGGGTGATGGAAATAAGGTATTGCTTCACAAGTTCTACCAACATCTCTGTCCATCACAAAGCTTTAACGTCAGTATACATGTAGCAACGTGCAACAACCGGATTTCCTGTCATGCTTCATAATTCGATTGCGCACTAAATTAATACAGTCCGTGGTCTGAAGGGGATTCACTCTGAACAGCTCATTTAAGCAGTGGACAGGAAGTACACACGATTTCCTGACCAGAGACCTTGGAGGAGCTTTTAATAAAGATATAAGAATTAAAGATCACGCTTGTTCTACGAAAACTTTTTCTTGGATTGTGACTTAAAAAAGCTGCCTTGAGATGAGAATGGGAATAAGACCGTAAACGCCCACCCGTAGGAAAATGACAGGGACGAAAAGTAAACCAGGTCAATGCAAAACCCTGAATTGGGTTTTGCTTACAAACCAGTTATGTTATGTTACAAACCAGTTCCTATGTGACTGTATCACATGGACAATGAAAAACATCCAGCCATCATTTGCGTCATGTTTCAAAGGTGGGATTATCACACTGATATCCCATACAGTATGAGACAAGGAGCAAATGACCAGGTCTTTAGGAGACGGCCAGTCGACTTCCGGGGCCTCACCCTTACCTCCGCTCACAGCAGGCTCTCCTTTCAAGGAGGCACCACAGCGAGGAAGGGCTCCGTCTGCTCTCGATCTGACTGTTTCTGTATTCCTTCTTTTTTCCCCTCTGCCCTGCTCTTGTTTCTGTGTGACACAGCCAGAGGGGGGAAACATGACTCCAACTGCTCAGCCAGGCCCGGCCCAGACAAGTCCTGTGCAGCCTGGTTGGGTCCTCTTGCCTGTAACCCCACAAATTATGAAGCACACATGTGAGGAGGAAAGAAAACAGGCACAAACACAGCGTCAGCTGCTCGACACAACCCCCGGTCTGTCAGAGGCTAAAAAAGATACAGAGAGGCCCAGGCCGAAAACTGAAGGGCAACACTTCCCGTACTCTGTGAAGAGGTAGTCGGTCGGGTAAAGCACCTCATTGAGATATTCAAGATACCCTATTTAGATCATAATTACACAAAACCAAAATTCGAATTAATGCTGCTAGGTCCTGACGCAACAGCAGTTTCAGAGATCCCGGGCACCTTCACAGCTTTGCAGGCCCGGGTCACTACAAAGAGAGCATAGTTTCTCATGTACCTCCCCACGAGAAACCTCTCTGTGAAACCTCTCTGTGAAACACAGACATGAGGCCACAGATGGCCTCGTGTTTAGGATGACAGACGACAATCTCCGATGTTGTGTTGCATGAGACAAAACAGAGCAGGAAAAGGTTAAAGCTGTGAACCGATAGTCTCTGTAGCACAGTAAATTTGGTGGGTTTGGCGTTTATGTCAATAAACCACACAGTAGGTAATAGCAAAAACATAAAAAAATGCCAAAACCAAAAGTTCTAAAATGATCATAAAGGGGATTTAAGCACTCATTTCCAGCTACAAAATCTTGTTTTTGTCTGGGTGTAACTAAACTTAACTTAAGGAACACTGTGAACCTAAAACTAAAAGAGCACAGCTAAATCATAGCTTCAAACCATGTACTTTATTCCATGTAAGTAAAAACCTATTGGTCGAGCCTGTTGTTGCAGTGCACTGCCTGGACTCCTTTGGAAGTACAGTCATTACTTTTTGCTGGTTTAGAAGTGACTTGATTTAAACTGGGGTCACACCAACAGATCTAGATTGTATTATTATCAGCAGAAAATCTGCTGTGATTCACTACATATCTCATCAGCAAATGAAGACTTTATCTAAACAAACTAAACAAAGAATCGTATTGTGCACAAAGCAAGTAAGCTGGTGTGGTAGAAGTGATGTTTACAGGAGAGTGGTTGGGTTATATGATGAATTATTGCATCTTACAATGTCCCTGGGGTTATGAAAATGTGCTAAATAGGGAAGTGGGAGAGATCAACAAGAAAAAACACTGACGCAGGTCATATGTCACATAATTGATCATGATTATGCAATTTGTTCGGCACACAGTTGAAGCAAAACTACCATAAAACGACAGCCTCGACATTAAATTTAATTGTAGACTCTACATCATATCCCTATTTCAAGGTTTTTATTTTAAAGACTAAAAGTTTAAACCTCATAGTCACTGTATCATCATAACAGCCACACTAAATACATAAATACATAAACAAAAAACACAGTGGCAGAAGGTGTCACTGTGTCAGCCTCTGTTGACATTATTGTGTTACACATCACGCGGGCATGTCATCTATTAAACAAGAAAAAACAACATACCAGCTGCTGAAGTTCAGTGTAAACATGGTCATGGTCTGCTGAGTCACAGACCTAGGACCATGGCTGAGGGAGAGCCTGACGAGGGCTTTACATACTGTACAATGTAGCAGGAATTGCTGTTATTGAGGCAACGTCAAGGTTAAGTCTGTTTTCTCCATCCCATGCAGCTGGTGCACATCTTCTTTAGCACGGTTAACATGAGGTTGAGTGAAGCCAGATAACGATAACATATACTGAGTATGTTGAACTTGTTTTGTATTACAGGCCCGGGCCCTAACACACACACACACAAATGATCTAAAGCTAGAAACTACCTCAGAACCAGCAAATGAATGTCAGCTACGGGCCTATTGGGAGACCCTGAGGTCAATGGTCAATTTGTTAGGATAAGGTAGTGTTTATTAATGTATTGTGGATCCAGGACAGTTATCTAACACTGTCTGAACGACATTTCAGTAGGTATCGGCCCACAGTGTTTCTGCAGTCATGATATATCTATCATGGTGTGACTCTTTCGAGAGCAACACCCTTGTGAAATAAATACCTGACTCAGCCAGGTTTCGAGTGACGTCACGCCCGTCCCCGTTTCTGATGAACAGGCAGCTGCGGCGTGTCACCACTGCTGGTTTGTTTGGGTAACCTGGTCCTAACATTGTGCTTTTTTTTGTTTTTCTTTCTTGTTGGAATACGCATGGCAAACAGGTTGGATGGAAACCCAGCACAGAACAATGAGTCACGACCATGCGGTGGATTTCACAGCTAGCCTGTGCATTCCTGGCCCGACAAAGGAATCCTGTACACAGCACCCAAAGAGAACAGAGAACGCTGTCTACGGTAGCCTGGTCGGGGCGGCCAACTGCCTGCACTTACAGGCTCGAAAAAGACCAGAGGCTAAACGAACAGGCTTCTCAAGAACCGGAATCACAAAGCACTGTATGGCTTAACTGATGCAATGTGCTGGATAGGCTGAACACAGTGGGAGCCATTACTGATACTTCAACTGTAGTTGTTATGTGGAAACCACTGAATACCGTGGGGCGTAGCATTACAGGCCTATGATAAAAAAAACATGTACAAAAAAATATATTCATTAGAAACATGTTTTACCTTTCAGGCTCCTTAAATGTATTAACCTTGTGTTTTTCTCAATGAGACAAGACTGTTGTGACAGTGGCACAATAATAAAAGCTCATGATGTTTTGTTTGTTGTTTTTTTTTGACTGAGAAAGTAATAAATCAAAGTGGATTACAGGGTGAGTAACCACATTAGTATAGGACTGAACATGTGGGTGAACAACAATCCGTTCGTTGTTATTCAACATGTGAAGTTGTTTTTCCTCACACAATCATTTAAGTTTGAGACAAGTCAACGCTTGGCCCCCTGCTGTGCCAACGAATGCAAAGATATTCTATATTTACAATGTAGGTGTATATGTTACGGTGGGACTCAAAGTGATGCAGTTTGTGTGTCTTCATCTGTTTTGCCTAAAACATGATAAACAGCTAATAGTTAACAGTAGGTCAGAGGTCAGAGTCATGGCTGTAATGAGGAGAGCTGATAACCCTCTACCTTTGAATAAGAGTTAATAGTAAATAAGAGCCAGAGAACAACAAATTAAAATGTCTAAATTGCAGGGTCAGATCCAGTTGAAATCTTCTTTTTTTTTAAATACAACCAATAAATATGACAATGTGTTAGGAATTGCTATTTTCTAAGGTTTTTTATAATACACAATGTGCTTGAACAAGCTACAATTTTCTAAATATATTCAATGATGTGTAGCTCAAATCTAGAGAGCCCCCAGTGAACAGGGAATGCTCACCTTGAACGTGAACCTTACTGGATTATATGTTATGCATGGATGTTGAATACATATTAGGCCCCATGTGTAAATTGTGGCACTGTCTGCTACTGTCTCAACTGCCCGTAACACAACTGCATCTGTGAAAACAACACATCTTCAATCACAACGGAGGAAGTTGGCCAGCACACGGATTAAATGGCTCATGCGTTCGACACGCTGAGTGTCCACAGCTCCACCAGCAACACGTTTGAGTATACAAACAGACAAGGGGCCTTTAACCCGGGGATGTGGGTTTGTAATGATGAAACACAAAGTTGGATGATGAGCTTGTCCGGTTAGAGGAACCGTTTGTTTCTATGCAGAAGTGACGGTCAAACGCTCACGGTCACTAAAGGAGATATCCTAGCTAGCTTGTTTAAAATGAGCTTCAGGGCAGAAAGTTTAAGCGTCTGCTAGCTTGTACGAACCCAATCTAATAAAACCGACTGAGAGGAGTTGATTGAAAGTTGAACAAAGAGGGGGAGACGGTTCTATCGCTGTAAACAGGAAACAACTGCCAATTAGCCCAGTTAATATTATCGACTGCTACCAGCTGTTAATAAAGACGGTGACTGAAAAGGCCAACGCTGTCCTGTGCGAGGGAACTACTTTAACACAAGCTAAATCCAGCAGCCACAGAACAATAGATCGCCTGCTAGCTAACATTAGCCACTTACCTTAAAATAACCACCCTCGTAGTGCGTGTTCGGGGGTCCAAATATCGCTACTTCCCAGTTGTACATGTCCGACTCGTCCACCAAAGTTATCTTGAACCCTTCCACCGGCTCGTCTTGGAGACTCTTCATCTCCAGCATCAGTGCTTTTTGGGAACTGGCTACATGGTGCCCATGCTGAGCCATGTTCCACAACGACTCGTATCGGATGTATCAGCCGACACCACCACCACCGCTGTCCCTGCGAAGAAGGAGGACAAGGCGAGCTCGGTGCGAACAATAGCCGCCAAGTCAAAAACAAGCGAAGCCCCGTCGCACGAGAGACGCTGGTTTATGCGGGGGTTTGTTTCGAAGCCGCTTCTTGTTTATGAAAACCACGACCGTGCTTCTTTCGGTCCGAAGTGGAGCGTCTTCTTCTTCTTCTTCTTCTTCTGTTGTTGTGAACAGTCCAGCGGAGCTCCAGATCAGTTAGGGCAGGCTCGAATCGTGGCAGCGGTAGCTCGTACAGGCACTTCCGGTGTTAAGAGAAACTGCCACTGGCATGTAGAGGCCGCTGCCTTTGTTGCCTCCGTACAGGTTATGGCTGCCACACTGTTAGGAGATTGGTTACCACAATGTTTCGAGGCAGCTGTCTTTATTGCCACACTGTTTGGCGTTCAACTTCATAATGAGGTTTTATTTTTTTTACAAGAGAGACTCGATCAAAACATATTTTTCTTTTGGTGACATTAACTTATATGGAACGTCACCTCCCCTAAGTTTTCAGCTGCTTAGCTTTCTATAAATGTTACCTCAACTTAGACCGACTCAGCTATATGCATGTTTTTTAAATAAACGATGTCCTTTAAAGTTTTCTTTTTGATATAGTTGTGCAGCTGGTGTCTTTTCACGTACGTTTTCAAGTACACACTATAAGTTTAGCTGGAGTGCTTTTATATTGAAAATACACACAGTACCGTACGTTTTACTTGCTAGCTCTGTGTTGATGCTAACAAAAGCTAACCTGTCTGCTCTCTTGCACTCATAATAAAAATACATTTTCTTTCAAACAAAACTAGTTTTACAAAAAAACACAATCATCAGATAAGTTATGCTTTTACGCAATGTTTTCCTGGAATATAAGTTCATGGGGATACATACAAAGTACATCTGATGATTAAAATATTAATAATAAAAATGATTACATGGAACAACATAATCACACACACCATTCTGCTACACACTTGCTGTCTTTTAGTCAGATACACAAAAAATATGTTTTTGGTATATGTGTTTGTTTATTGATTCACTGTAACACAAAAAGACTACAGCAGCTTCTTAAAGCCTTCATTTTTTAATTTGGGTTGGACTTTCTTTAAAAGGGAATGTGGATCATTGATGTTGCCCCCTTTAAAACATTTTACGTTTACACAGCTGGAGAACCGAGTTATGGAGAAATGAAAAGACAGGACCTTCAGAAATCATATTGGAGTATAAATCAATCTCACAAGCCAACGTCGGTAAAATAACTCACTACAACTGAACCAATAGAGATTTAAGACAAGAGTGGGTTGTCTCTCAGTACACTGCTTCACATCGTGACCCATGTTCCTCAACTCACTATCCGGAGCCCCAGGCCCTGTGCGCCATGACAGCAAATAGAGCCCCCTTCCCTCCCCCTGTGTTTAATAATTTAAAACATTCAACAGTATCTTTTTTTTCAATTCTTCAAATGAATGATTTTAGAATAGCTAAAAACAAAATACCATCAAGAACAGAAAATGGTCAACTAAACTGTATAATAATAATAAAAAAAAGGCTATGGAAAAGGACAAGATGGAATGACATTGTTTTTGTTTGTGTTAACATGTCCGATGAACAGGAAATAAAAAGTGTACATTCCTAATCATGCATTATACAAATTTTAATCAAACATTATGCACAAGAAAATACTAAAAAGGACAATGTATGATTAGGGAAGTTGTATTTTTTCCCCACTTTCACTGATATCGGTCATTTTCAGGAACATACAGGGATTACATAAATACTTGATTCCTATTGACATTCCTGATATACAGCTGATCACCTCTGTATTCAGACACTATTACCGGACAGAAGATCTCGTGGAATGGCCGATCTGACCCTTAGGTCACAGACATCATTATCATATAGTTGTTATCTACATAAGCAGACAGATGTGAAGGGGCCTTATCAGGCTATATGAACAGAGACGCTACCAAGTAGGTTTTTTATCTTGCTACCACTAGGATTAAGTCGTGCTGCACTATGTAGTGAGATGAATGACGCAAACAAAAACATCCAAGTACCTCTGAGAGGAGGCAGTTTCTTTTAAAGATCGGCCTTTCACGTTCACGATGCACAAAACAGTAGCAAGGCAGTTTCTAACAAGGGAGAAGAAATATCAGGGATTTATCTGGATGCACGCCGGCCGAGTGTCAGGCAGCCAGAGTGCAGCTACCGTGATGCGAAAGTGGCACAGTCACATATGTTTCACATGATAACACATGGAGACAGGCAGAACTCTGTTCTGCTGTTGACAGAGCGTGGAAGCCACGTTGCCTTGCTAATTTAGGAGAACCTAAAACCACCGACCATTTCACAGTCTCTGCTTACAGAGAGAACAACTACAGCAACCCGATATGCAGCGCAGCTGGTTTTAAAAATGCAGAGAGGTTGACAGTGTAACTATGTCATCCTTCAGCAGGTCATTGGTGGCAAGACAGTGATGTAACATCAGCAGCTCTCGTCTTTTTCGGATTATTCTGTCACAAACGTGTTCATGTGGCGACACACATGACGGCGGTCAGCACCACGGCAGCTTCTTAAAAAATAAGACAATGCTTCTGTATAATTAAAATGTAACATCTTGTTTATAACTAACAAATCCATCCTGAAGTCGAAGCAGAGGCTGAGGAAGGCGGCATTGGCCTGACAGCGAAATGAAACAGAAATCTCACATCACGCTTCTGATTAGTTTGTCAGTTCCTTTCCATTCATTTTACATTCTTCCAATTTCTTCATTGATTTGTGACAGGAATGATATGCTGGATGTTCTTGTGGTGGCGGGGAAGGAGGAGGATTGGGGCGAACTGTAGCGTGGCACAGTTTGGCGAGGGAGCGAATACGCAGGAGAGGGAGGTTGGGCTCTATGAGACTCCTGAAGCGCTGGAGTAGGTCCGGCAGCACGACTAAAGGCACAGAGCGAAACCACTGGTCTGCTGCACAAGTCATCCCTAGTACCAAGCGTTCTGTTACACTCGCACCGGCCGATCTGTGCCGAGCCTCGCCAGAAAGGCAACAGGGGAAACAGCTGTGATACTAGTTCAGGACCCCGGCCTTGTATGTAGCTTTGGTTTCATCTCTGCACTATTCTCACTGCAGTCACCCAGTGTCTGGTCTCCTCTAGGCACCTTATCAGAGGTGGGGGAGCAGGTTACACTCCCCATTTTTTCTTCCAGCTAGGGCCAATCAGAGAAGGATTCCAGGCATACATAGATGTTTAGTGAGCAGACAGACGGGGGTGAGACAAAGGCGCAGGAAGGCTTTAGACAAATAAAATGAACAGAAATAAACAAACAAGCAAACAAAAACTTCAAAACAGTAAAAACACAATTCAACCATCAACAACAAAAAGTCCAGTTTTCAACTTTAGATTACATGACTGTCATAGACTGAATTGCAGACAGAGTAGAGGGCGTATAGGTATACAGGAAAAAGCAGAGTACGCAGGGCGTCCAGAGACAAGAGCAAAAGTACAGATTCGGGGGGTTGGAAAAAAACAGGCGGGAAGATGAAAGTGCATTGCAGAGAAGACGGAAGGTGGACACAGCGAGTCTGTAAAACAACATCAGGAGTCGGGAGAGCGACCACAGAGCTCAAAGGAAAAAACAGACTGTAGAATGCTGAAGTGGAAGGTAAGGGGGAAAGAAATGTTGGAAATTTCAGGACCAGAGGAACGGTGATGGAAGTGCCAGCCTCAGTGTTTCATAATATGATTATACTGTGTTTCAGTAAGGGAGAGGTGGGGGGGCGCGGGTTGATGTGGCCGGGTTGGGGGCACGCCGGGGCTGTCAGACACAATCAGCACTGAGAGAAGGTCTGCTTGATCTCATCCAGCACATTCCCAAGCAGCGTCGGCTCGTCACATTTAGCGTCGATGGAAACTGTCTGATCAGCCTGTGAGGAGGGCGAGAGGGGGAGAGAGAGAGAGAGAGAGAGAGGGGGGGAGAGAGAGAATGAATGAATCATGGTCACAATTAGAAGATTAATATTTTTGTATTATTATTTGTAGCTGCTGCAACGAAAACTACTTATTAATGAGTATCTCAAAATTAGTGGTGTAATAATTCTGAAACATACATTGTCCACATCTTGCCCCATTACACCCATTACTTTTTCATTTCATAATTAACACTATGTGAGTCATAACATCATTACTCATGTTTATTTCCTAAAACCTTTCACTCTTAATCATTTCTTACTCATTATTCACCTTTTCATTTCATGGATATCTCTAGGTCCCTGTTTTTTTTGGGAGGTAGTAATTCTTGTGTGATTGTTTTTGGTCCAAACATGGATTAGTGATCACGGTTGGGTTAAAAGTAAGTCTAATTTAATAAGATAAAGATGAATAATAAAGCTGAGACTGTGGACGGCCCGGAGACATTCAAGTCAGGAGTGTGGGAAAGTTTTGGTAAAAAAAAACAAAAAAAAACTGGAGACTGGATTCATTGGTTAACAGAGATTAAGGGAGGAATATGACTGGTCCACTTACAGTTTTGACTAGCAGACAGACGTGGTGACCCTGGATAGTCCTGCTGTACATGGAGGCACAGGAGTCGATCCTCTCCACAACTGATCATAGGAGACACAAACAACACAACTGTCAGCAATGCTCAACTCCATGAAGTTATGGTAATTTACAACATATTAACAATAACACCAACATGTCAGCCAAGAATACCCTGATAGAAAAGTAAGGAGTCACTTATGAAAACGTTTCTCAGTTGTTTTTAACTTCCTGAAAGCAGCGTATTGTTATATTCTGTATGTGGAACACCTGACCAACTGATACCTTTATATCTGTGGACAAACATCATTGTTTGTCACTTGACACAAATGCATAGTACTTCCTGGTGAGCTGTGTACCTGAGAAGTGGTGGTGGAAGCAGATCCTGGCTAGTAGGTGGTGGAAGGGCATAATGACCGCCTCCAGTTTGACAGAGCTGCTCTTCAGGTCCCCTGACTCCAGCAGCTTTGCAAACGCATCACTGGAAAAAATGAAATAACAACAAAGAGGGAAAAAAAAATATTTTTAAATTTCTTCTTTTCTATATAAAATAATCCTAGTGATTTTTTCACTAGTGTATTTAATCTTAATTGTAGGAATGTTGTTTTCTTTACCCTAGAATGGGCCCTTTATATTTAAATACTTTAAATTTATTTCGGGAGTGTTGTTTTACAGTAGCCCAGACTGGCCAAACTATGGTGCAACTTGCAACTTCACCACTAGATGTCACTAGATTCAACACACTGAACCTTTAAATTTACTCTTAATTTGCATGGATAAATCAAAGATAATTATTAGAGCTGTGAAAAATAACGCGTTAACGTGTTATGATTAAATTACAGGATTAACTCGTTAATTTTTTTAACGTATTTAACGCATGCGCAGAAGGACCTTCCAATATACCCACATTTCCGCCCACTCTGCACTAGTCACCGCTCTAATGCAGTCAGACGGCCGCTGCTACTCAAACAAACACACATCACCTTCTGGATGGGAAGATAGTGCTCCAAAAAAACAAAGATGTAACATTCAATAAAACCAAGGTGATATGCACACTCTGCGGGAAGACGTTATTGTTTCACCGGAGCAAAGCCGCGTAAAGTTCCACCGCAACACGGAGCATGAGTTGGTTGGCGAGGGGCGTTCAAGGGGAATCCGCCAAACCAGACTCACTCGCAGGACACATAGTGCAAAAGAATCGGTCAGGTTTACTGTCAGAGAATGTGAAGAAGTTAGTTTGCCTCACGAACTGGCTGAAGGAAGACTAGCTAAGAGGGCCTTTAGAGGCATTACATTGTGCCATGGTGTGGTGATTGGTTGTTTGACAAAAAATAGAAAAATGTTCAACCATACTATAAAAACAATGGCTAAGAGGACTAAATAATTTCTGTTTGATTTAAAAAGAAAAGAAAAAAGTTGTATTAACCCATACAATGGCTAAGAAGCCCAAATTCTGTTTAGAATGAATGTTCCATATGGAATAGCAAAGAGAACTGCAAAAGAACTGCTGAGTTTCTAGCACCATTGTTTTGTTTATTTATGAATAAAAAAAGAAAACATGTTAAATGTATATATCTGTCTGTTGTCATAAATCTTTTTTGTTCTCACAAAATATACAGAGAAAATTGGTAATGTGATTAATCCTGATTAATCCATAGAAACCTGTAATTAATTTGATTAAAATTTGTAATCATTTCACAGCCCTAATAATCATTTATACTACTACAATACTAATACTAATAATACTATTGTATAATACTGTATTGTATAATACTATACAATACTAATACTACAATAATACTACACAGAATGTGATGTTAAACTATTGCGAGGCAAAGGCAAATTCATTTCAATTTATTATTATTTGTTGTTGTAGCCTTTAATCTATGTGATACGTTAATAGTGAAACAGTTATTGGATCACTCTGACCACCTTTAATCAACAAAATATTTGTCCATCTGCAGAAACCTGGTTGTAGTATTTTGTGGTATTTTCAGCATAATTAATTTGTCAAAAATTAGATAAAACACACACAAACAATGTTCAACATATCTTCTGAGAGGCCTATCACATACCTGTAGCAAGGAGTGGAAATTAGGTAGGAGGTGCAGGTAAAGTGCAGTTTGAAGTCCAGTTTCTCATGAGTGGAGGAGTCGTCATTCTGTGTGAACACACCACAATAACAAATAGTTGGGGGAAAAAAAATAATATTTACCCAATTCCACGATATCCAACCTCTCTGATTTATATTTAACATACTAGGATGGGTAACATAAAATTGTGTATCAAACACGTTGTGGAAAATATCGTAGTTTTAAAGGCCAAAATGTGGAGTGTGGTTCCTGTGTGGATGTAAACTACAGGTTTTTCTCCTTACCTTGACAATGAAGGTGAGTGTTCCCTTCAGTTTCTGGGGCATCACAATGCTCTGCATGGTGAATACAAATCGTGCCTCATTGGACACCCCTGCAACACAAGAGAGAAGCTAGGAGTTAGGTCATCAGACTCAACCAAACTGCCCACAATGAGGATTTAAACCTCATTGCTTATATTAAAGATGCGTCTTTTGCTGATAGCCGCTGACCTGGTGGAAGCTGGAAGGGGACAGTGAGGCCATCATGTGGACCCGAGCCCTCTGGCCTCTGGAGCTTGGAGTTGAGCGAGTCCAGGACGTTGAACTCCATGGATTTGAGGAAGCTGTCACACTTGTTTTCAAATATAACAGACACCACGACTTGACTGCCATCCTGAAGGTTCCCCTGGATGTCATAAACCTTAGAGGGTGAGGTGAAAAATAAAAAATTATTTTTATTAGATAAATTGTTTGGGTTAGGGTTACTGTGTCTAATCCTCCGTCCTTGTATTTTTAACACTGAAAGATTACTTAGAGAATGAACATAGTAAACACAGCAAGTCCAACACCAAAGCACACGTCACTGTTTGCAAGAAACCAGTCTGAGCACAACGAAGATCACACCACAGAAACATTTTCAGAAAGCTGAGCAACGCTGCTGTGTTTTAGTCTCAGAGGCCAGGTTGTAAAGAGCAACAAGAAAACAGAGGAACGTCTAAAAGAAGAATTTGTTTTCAACTTTATCCAGTACCTGATCAGCATCTTCCATCATCTTTAAAGAGAGGGATAGAAATTAGAAATCTACACATTGGACTACTTATGTTGCCTTAGAAAACTTTTACATTCAAATCACCAACCTAAACAGGAACATTTGCATTTTGCCTATGCTCTGTGTTGAGAGTATATTCATAATATGGATCTTAAAGATTGGTTACAATATTTTACTTCATAACTTTATTGCACAAATGTGGAAATGAAGAGACACAGTGATGCAACATAAGAACTGGGTCAACTGAGGGCAGATGTCACATGAGGCCGAGTGTGTGTTGTCAGTAAACCCATTTCTTGTGCAAGACTCTTCTTCCCTCCTTATTTTAAAGTGAATGACAGGATATAAAATATAATAAAATCTGGCAGATAAGGACTGTATTACAATCTGATATCAACATAAATTATTCTGATGATATAATTAACAATAATAATTAAATATTATGATAAAAGACTGAGCGAAAATGGTGGGAGGAAAACATAATTTTTTTTCAGAAATATATGAGTTGCTATCACTCACCATCTTGATGTAGGAGTTCTCCGCCAGCAGGCAGTAATTGGACATGGACTGAAATGAGATAAGAGCTCAGGTCAGATCCGGCGTGCTCTGTCACACAATATGCTAGTTAGGCAACAGGAGCTGCTTCTACCTGGCCCATGTATAACAAGCAGTGCAGGTTAGAGTGAGTGTGTGTGTGCGTGTGTGTGTGTGTCTGTCAGCAGGCTTGAACAGTGGGATCTACAAAGATCAGATAAGGGCGACGATAAATCCTCCTCCCTACATGCAGCATCCAGTTATTTCTGGCTTTGTGGTCAGTGACTTGTTTTTCCACCACAAGAGAAATATTAGATCAAGATCAAAATACAGAATGACGCAAGGATGTTGCTTTACTTATTTAAGATAATTATTTTTTTTATCTAAACAATTAGTTGGATTATAGACATCATCGTAGGGTTGACAGTTTATCACACTGACCAAAGTGGAACAACATGACATAAAGCCAATACCAAAAAGGCTTGTTTTAACTTTATGAGCGAGAAAATAAAAATTTGAATATGTTTGCTGAACACTGACCGGCAGAGGCTCCTCCTCCTCCACTGTGCCATTCTGCACGGACTCTTCGCCACCTGCGTCACTGTGGCGATGATGATGATGGTGCTTCTTCTTCTTTTTCTTCTCCTTCTCTTCCTTCTCCTTCTTCTGCTTCTTCTTCTTGTGTTTGGAGGACTTCTTATCATTGAAAACCCAGATAAAAAAAAAGATGCAGACACTTTATTAGAAATCCCACACGTCGAAAACTGAATTGGTAATGATACCTGTCTGCTGGGAGAAATATTCTAGAGACCATTAGAAGTGTCAGGTCTCTGGTACATCATTTACACAGACTTGAGAGAAGAAGAGGAGCTGCCAATGTGCTGTGTGCTGTCAGGTCACAGCGAACTGGGATCTATAGCACCACAGCCAAACTTTCTACTTTGTGATTATCGTCATCATCGGCGGTGACTCACAGTCTCCTCCATCTCGGCATCTTTAGGCTCATCAGGCTCCGAGTCTGGCGCTGTGCCTGAGACCGCCTCGGGCACAGAGGCTGCTTCTGCTGCTGCTGCTACTGTTGCTGCTTCCTGTTCACACACCAACACACACACAATAGCATTAGCAAGAGCAACCACAGTATAAACACCCACAGAATTGTGCCATCTCTGTATTGATAGGGGTAAGTGAAGTTAGTGAGTTATCATTCAGAGAAGGTCATTCAAAGCCACCTGCAACCTACTGAGTTCTGTGATACCACAAACACAAACTGGATTTTTCTGAACCAAAAGTGTTGCATGCAGCAACATCATACGGCCAAAGGGACTAAAACAAAAAACCATTGATCGCATATTAGCAGAGACAGATTTATAGAATCCTGGTGATAGCCAATGAAGATGCTACTTTAAGCTCTCTAGGCCTAACTCTGATTTTATTCTGTAATATCACAGGACTGGATATTGTGTTATCTGAGCTTAAAAATAGCTCATAAGGGGTAACTTAATAGATCCTACTTCTAAGAGTACTTTCTTTCTTTGAGCGTGTTTTCTGTTTCTATGTGTGTCAGTTGTGACGCTAAAAAGGGAAAACAAAGACAAGCACACACTATATGTGACCACAGTGGAAGCAGTCCACACGCACACGCTCACACACAGTCGGATTCCAGGGAAGCTCAACCTGCGCTCACTGATCACCATCGACACAATAGCAACCACTTTCACTTCGAGACCAACACGACATCCAGAGAGCAAAACAACAGCTGAGGGAGAGAACCCCTTGAACATTGTGAGAACAACACGCACATGCTAGAAAACAGAGGGAGGCTGGAAGATGAAAGAGGAAAGTGTTATGTGACCATCCAAAGAGAGAAAGCTGTGTGAAAAAGTGGAAGATGAGCAAAAACTAAACAAACATACGAACAACTGATCCATATCGAGAAGACATAGAGGGAGATCGCGTGGCAAAGACCAACGTATGAGGTAGATCAATAAAACATGGAGTAGTGAAGGATGGAGTGTGATAACTGAGGAGGTGAAGGGAGGAG
Source organism: Pseudopleuronectes americanus (assembly GCA_038501795.1). Classification (NCBI taxonomy): domain Eukaryota; kingdom Metazoa; phylum Chordata; class Actinopteri; order Pleuronectiformes; family Pleuronectidae; genus Pseudopleuronectes; species Pseudopleuronectes americanus. Next base: position 11,990,701 of record CM076724.1, read on the forward strand.
GGGGGAGGGGGGGCGACTCCACCTGGGTGTTAGAGGGCACTGGAGCGTTTGAGAGCCAGAAATCCAGATCCGAAACCTAGAAGAGGAAGGGAAGGAGAGGAATGCGAGGAGGTGAGAGGGCCAGTCAGGTTCTGTATTTTACTTTACTTATTTCATGATTACTTCAAGTATTTGGTAAAAGATGAGGAAACAGATACTTGATCACTTAATGGGACAGTTCACCCCAAAATGCTAATTCACACTTTACCTACTCGCCCCTATGCTATGGATGTTGGGTGAAGTGTTTGAGTCCACAGAACACTTTTGGAGTTTTAGGGGTAAACAGTGTAGCAGCTGAATCCAATACAAGAGAAGAAATTAGTGAGCTATCTTCACACGGTGTCATTTACACTGTGTTTTAAGCCTAAATGTACACAGGAAGTGGCTAAGCTAGTGGACTTTAGCATTTCCAACGTCCCCTGAATGCACCTTGTCGGAAGATAACAGTGGACATTAAGGCTTAAAACTTTGTGTAAATGACACTGTTTCAGGTCGAATATGAATGTCTTGGCTTGCAGACACTTGGATGACACCATATGAGCAGTATGGAGGCATGTTGATTTAATCGTCTGAAGATAGGTCACTAATTTCATCCATTGTATTTGATTCGGCTGCTACACTGTTAATCCTGAAACTTCACCCACCCCTCCATTGGCATAGGGGTGAGTATATAATGAGTGAATTGTCACTTTTGGGTGAACTATCCCTTTAAGCTGATTGAAATAGAGGCTGGGAAGAAGAGTTGAGTCAATAAAATGATTATATATTTTAGTTTGAATGTTACCTTTCAGCAGAGATTATACTCTTGATATAATATGTTTGTATTTTAAATATATAATGGCATTTTTTTAAAAATATTTTTTGATTATTCAATGTTATCACGTTTTTATTTGAATTCAACACAAACTCTGTTGCTAGGTAGGAAACAGCCCTACTCCACCCTTCTACAACAGCATACCTCAGCGCTGGTTGATGTGGGCGGTGCCGCCACCTGACTGCTTTCTTCTGATTGGACCACAGGTTCATCTGCCTGACCGCTGAGAAGATTCTCCTCCTTTTCTTCGTGTTTGTGTTTTTTCTTCTTCTTCTCTTCTTTGCTCTTCTGCAAATAACAGGAAGATAAATTCAGCTCGGTGACAGTGCGGTTCAGACCGGTGAGGGAAAAAAACGGTTATCGTGGCTCACGGCTCCTAACCACCCCATTACTCTGGTTATTGGTTTCGAAGAGGAAGTCTCATCAGCTTGAGAGAATGAGGCTTTCTAGTAACAGAAGAGGAAGAAACACTTTAACCTCACCTTCCTATCTCCGTCTTTATCCTTCTTCTTCTCCTCCCTCTTGTCTTTGCTTCTCTTCTTCCTGGGCTCAAGTGTGGCGGCACTCACTGCGTCTCCCTCTTCTCCGGGGCTTTTAAGAGCCTCTGCTGCACGGTGCGACCTGACTGGTAGCTTCTCGCTGTCTGCAAGAGGCCTGGACAAAGAAAACAGCACAGTTATACGTCTTGACTTTGCTTAGATGAGGATTTGTGAAGTGATTGGGGTCCAGCTGATGCCATCCTCTGGAAAACATCTTCAATCTCTCTTCATTCGTTTTAGTGAGCATTCGGTTGTTAGAAAAGGGGAAAAAGGCTTGCAGGGTGCAGCAATCCACTGAATTCAGGCACATATTCGGTATCATTCAAGGTGTTGAGTTAAGCCATTCCTCTGGCAGAGCTGGAAGCAGCAGACGTTCAAAAACAGCGAGAAACTACAGTAAAAAATCCCTCTATATCAAACTGAAATGAGCTGTCAAGTTTATTTGACCCGAGCCTGGACCTTGTAATCAGAGAGCACATTCACTACAGCCCCCTGCTGGCTCTTCTCTGTAAAGAAACTATTCAGTCCTGACATTATAACATTTTTAACAGTTTGAAGATGAGAAGATTCAAAGTGTTTTCTAACAAAGATTTTTGACAGTTTATTTATGTAATTAATGCGTTCCAGGAGTCCAAAGTTATAATAAAAAAAGCTTGCAGGACATATACCTGAAACAGCCTGGAAAAACGTGAGGCCAATTTTTTGTAAAATGAGGTCACTATATAAATATATATAGTGACCTGTTCTGTTCTGCAGTCAGTCTCTTTCAGATGTTTCCAATTACTCCAGCACAATCACTACTCTTCTTCATTGCCTAATCTAAAACTTGGATTTAACCCAATTCTATAAAAACCATTTAAAATGATGTAAACTACAGCATATGTCTAAGGGCACATGTGCTTGTGATTTCCCCCAAGGCCAGGCGGGGAGTATCCACTTAGACTAAACTCAACCGAGGAGGATCTGGGTAATCAGAGCGAAAATATTATAGGACCTGGCCCTCAGGACAGTTTTCCTAAAAGCATGTTGATGCCAATTATCTTTTCCAAGAAAAACAAGTGCCATAAGGCTTTCAGGAGCCTATTCCAAGAGGACAGGTGGTGCAAGATTAAGTCCTGAGAAGATCAGCAGCAGCCTCTTAAAAACCTTTTTTCTATAAATTATGTCTCTTTATCAAAGAGATGGGGAACTTGTCTTATCTTAAGATGAAAATAAAACCAGACTATTTAGGAACAACTGCTGATATTGTCAGGATTTTACAAGGTTAAAAAATGGGAAGCAAGGTAATGAAAACGCATACTGGAAAGTTTTGTAAGTCAAAAGCTACAGTTTAACAATAGATACTGAAAGATCAAGGAAAGATGAGTAAAAAAAAGCAGAAGCGGGTACTGCAAACTCCAAATGAGTAAAGAAATGAGAGCTATGTTAGTAAGAGGAGCAAGACAGCTTTTTGTAGAGAGGGAAAGAAAAAGACAGGGAGGCGGTCCCTGTACGCGTTGGAGGCCAGGTTCCGTTGCTGCCGTGCGACTCACCTGCGCCCAGCCGTCTCCAACAAGCTGCCCACACAGAGAGGCAGTAGTGGGTGTGTGTAGGCATAGAAAAGAGGAAGCAGAAAGCAGAACGCCATGAGAGGGAGTGAGAGGAGGGAAAGGACCAAGTCACCCTGGTTGTGAAGTTGTCGCCATGAAACTCAAGATATAAAATCAGGAATAAATCATCAACTTTAACAAGGAAATATTCAGATTAGAAATGCTTCACACAAGCTTTTCTTTTCTTCACCATTGGGTTGAAAAATCTAAGTTGCCATGATTGATTGCCAAGATTATAATGTATACTTACAAATATTAACTATAGATTTAAACAAATATCTGTGAATGTGTAGATATAGGATCCATGTGTAGTGAGCATTGTGCAGACTCACTTGTCCAGATCGATGTCCAAGGCTTTGTGAGGGTCATTGGGGTCTTTGTCATCATCATCACTGGGTAAGGCATTCTGGAGCAACGAGAGGGGTAATCTATTACTATTTTCCACAGCTTCTCATAAGTGAAATTACTACGCTTCCAAGTGCTGTGTAAAAAGCCCTTCAATCTAAGATTAAGATTATCAATCAATTAAGGAGAACTAATGTGTTCTTCAAGATTTGGATTCACTTTCACAACACGAATACCAAATAGTGGTAGGAGAAAAAACTATTTACATATTTTCCTTTTTTATGATCTAATGGTTTAAATGTAAACGTATATGTATGTTGTGCTGTTTGTGCAGGTCTAGCCCGGTGTACCTCTGGCATCTCCTCAGTAACTATGTCGACCATATGTGCAGGGGTGATGTCCTCCTCGCTCTCTGGGCCGGAGTCATGTCTCTTCCCTCGTCCAGTGCGCTTGTCTTTCCTCTTCTCCTTCTTCTTCGTCTTCTTCTTATCTGCTCTATCCTTCTGGCGGCGCTCCTCCTCCAGCTTGACGTACTGGTCAGACATAGGCAGACCTGGGGGACATGAGACAGCCATAGGTGTATTACAAGAAGACAGATACTAAAAACAAACATGCAATTTATTACTTTCTAATAATTATCCAAATTTAATAAGAATATAATTAATGAGTGTGACACTGGTGTCTTGTGGTGATGTCCCACCTGGTACTTTGAGAGGCACACTGAGGTCAATCTGCACAACTGGGATGTGCTCCACTCCATGGGTTTCCAGATAAACCTGCACAGACACACAGTGGTTAGCACATATATTTCATACACAAGTGTAATTACATTTAACGCAAGATCGACTACTGTATTTATGACTTGTACGTTCAGGGTTTTGAAACGGACTGGATAAATGAATTAAATCAAAGTGCTCTGTAAAACAGCATGGTGATGACTGGTAAACAAACCTTCTGAGAGGACGGGGAGGCCTTGATGTAGAACGGGTTGTTGGCTTGCTCCTGCTTTCTGACTTCTCTCCTCTGGGAGTGGAGGAAAAACAACAACATGAATTAAAATCAATGAAGAAAAGCGCGCCTCCACGCATAAGAGGGAACAACATTGAAAAACAGATGAGACCGGTCAATATTGCTGGTATTGTTGTTTTAGTGATAGAATATGTATGATCACGGCCACTTTTGCAAATGTTTGCATCTTAGTGTAAATGTTGTGATTATTTGTACTTGTAAGTGGGAATTGGGAGAAATAAAATATGCAAATGGGGGCGAATTAAGATAAGGGCTAGACCATAAACTTATAAAAAAGCTCAGTAGTGTAGCTCAGAACTGTATATAAAAAAATCATCCTTGTTGCTTTGAGCAAAGCTTCTATCGTCTACCAGCTCACCTTCGCCAGTTCCTTCTCGTCCACCTCTGTGTGACGGGGGCGGGAGTGTTTGGGCTCCTCCCTGGTGAAAATAGCCTTGGGCTGCTCATCCTCAGACTCGCTCTCAGACGGAGGCTCGTTGATCCAGGCGTCCAAGTCCAAACTGCAGAGACACATCAGTTACACACGACAGATCAAGACTTTAACTTCAACATTAAGCAATTCTTGTTGGAACACCACAGAAGTAAATTAAAATGCCTGGGATTTTACAGAATTAGATCTCACAGGTAACATCATAGCAAACGTACCCTTCAGGAACAGGCACTTTCTTCTGTGCCTTGGGGGCCACAGGGTTGAGTTCTCCAGCAAACAGAGCACTCACTTCCTCTGCTACCTCTACATCCTTCTGCTGCAGTTTCTGGATGTACTTGACAAGTTGCAGGATGCAAGACGCCTGCGAACATGGCAGCACGTCAGATAGATATTATCACAGGTATTTCATCAGATTTACGGTGAGTCATCTTGTTAAAAAGGTAACAAGTAAACATATCTACTATGGTTTGGGGGAAAAAACCCAGACATGACTCATTCTTCTCAAACTTCCTCTCTTACCCTCTCTTGCACCTCCAGGTTGGCGCTCTGGACAAACAGCGGTAGCCTCTCAACCATCAGCTGACTGGTTTCCTGTGCTGGTGTACTTTCAGTGTTCCCCTCCTGGCTCTTCAGCACGGTGGCAAACAGCTTGGCTGCATTCTGCACGTACACTGCCTGAATGTGGCCGGGGAGGGTGGCCACCTTTGGCCGTAGCATGGCCTCCAGCGTCTGCATTGGGTTCTCCAGGTGTCTATGATGAGAAAGAGTATATTCCTTAGTCCCGTTTCTCTACTCTCAGAAATGGGCTACATATTTGTGTTTGCTGTAAAGATTGTATCACCAATAGAAATACTACTATTCATGTAAAAGTGGATATGAAAGGTTTTTTTTAAGAGGTATAAAAAAATAACACGTGTCAGAGTCCAGTTTAGAGAGATGGTTTAGCTTGGATAAAGTTGGGCTCTCTGGGTTAGCTTGAGCTTGAATCATAAGAGAGCAAGAACACACAGAGAGGCAGCACAAGATCTGAACTCAGCTGTCATCCATTTTCCTGTAGATTCATTGTTACAGACAACTGAGATAATGGGATATCCCATTACTCTCATTATAAACTCATTAAATCTTAATGCAGGTCTGCTGCTTCAATACAGGTTTATGGTCTTTATTGTGCTTAAATTAATGTTGGCTTGAGTGTGTATTCACAGCCTTTCTTATTTTACCTATACCCTCTTATACAACAGTGATAATATGAATGCATCCCAATGGGAGAAATAAACGCACTCTGAGAACTCGCCGCAGATCCAGGCTGCAGCGTACAACACTTCACAGATGCCGTTCCGCTGCATGTTGCCGGTCAGCAGGTGGGCGTTGTCCAGCAGAGTAGCCATCTGGGCCACAGCGAAGATCCTGATGGCTTTGACCCGAATAGCAACGTCCAACATCTGAGAGGCAATGAGGTGACCGTGCCGCGTGCCCTCTAACCGGGTCAGCTCCACCAGGATACTGATGTACCTGTCATCCAGAAGTGGATGATAAAGTTCAATAACATGTAGAGTTTGGGGTAAAACATTAAAACAAAGCAGGTGTGGAGTTATTGGCTGAGAGACAGACCATTCAAAGTTGGTGATGTACTGGTAGTTGCTCTGGCTGCAGATGTCAATGATCTTGGTGAGAAGCTCGTCTCTGTAGGTTGTTCCTTCTGCTTTGTCCACGTGCAGCATCAGCTTCTTAACGATCTCCATCAAGTTCTTCTTAGAAACCTAAAGAGAAGAGACACAAATTCAACAATGATTTCATTGCATAATTGTAATATATTCAGGCACGCTTTAGTTTTTATGTCATAATTACATTAATTTGTCCAGATGGCAATTCATATCACTTGCTGTAGGATCAACTCAGTAATTGAAAAATTATGATGACATTGATAATCAATTATCACACAACCATAAACTGATACAGAGAGGTCGCCAGCTGGATGCTCGGTCTGTTCTATGAGCCACTTCGACTACTGTGTCACTGTCTAGTTGGTCCGTTTTACCTTGTGTTACAAATCAAGTCAGCTTTTAAAATAGAACAAGCAGCAGCAAGTTCAAGAGATAATTAGCTAAAACTGACAATGAAGCTTCTAATATCTTTAACAATAAAATCGACAAGTAATAGTGATGCATTAGTGAAAGTTCTGGTTCCATACCATGCCATAGAGCAGGTCCAGAGCTCGAAGGCGGATGGACTCATCCTTGTCGTCCAGACACTGGAGGATGAGGTCCTTGTGCGACTGCACTGACTTGGGGTGGGTCTTCAGGATCTTTGACATGGCCAGCAGGCCCAGGTACTTCACTACATAAGTGCAGACACACACATGGTGTTAGCAAAACAGTCACACACTCTTAGTTCACCGCATCGGCTGATGGAAACTTCTATTTATCTCTTACTTCTATTATCTGACATAATCTTTTTCTGAATTTTATAACAAAGTTTATCAGATTTATTTATTATATGGGACATTTGTACTAACCTTACCGACTATCCTGCAGTTACAAACCAGAAATACAATGTGTTTACAGGAGAGGTCGATGGTTTACAAAATCAATGAACTGGACTAGTTATTAAAAACTGTAACTTCATATAACATTAACCTACATGTAGTCTATCAAAAAAGTCTAGCATGGATAAGTTACTTCTATGTTATCTTCAAATGTAATAAAGAAGAAGAATATGTGAAAGACACAAATTAAATATCAAAAGGAAAGGAACAACAGACACACAGAACAATGGAAAGGACATACAAACACATCCACGGGACAACACAAACATACACTGGAAACAGTAGTTTTGTTTTGCTTTATCCGCTCTTGAGTCCCTGACTGATTTTCCTTCTCACCATTAAGTATTTAAAGAATTCAGAAATGTGCTGAATCACGATGTTGATCATCTAATCTGGCAGCGACAAAGGCCTCTCAGTTTCCTCAATCGATGAGGGCATATCGAGCAGTGACCTTGCAGTGAGGTGAGCTGGTCACTGCAGTGAATACAATGCAGAAAGGACCTAGAACCAGTCACAGGAGTCATCTCTGCATCGGCCTCAGCTATGGGAAAAAACTGACGGGCAGTTAAGCAAAATGTTTTTGGACTGTCTGCAAATTTTGCATTTAAGGGGTCAGTCCCAACTGCGGACTGAATTGTGACAAGTAAGCAAATATTTCAAAAATGGTTTAATACGTTAACGCCTGCGATCGATTCATTCCCAGGGTTTGTGCTGCTCATTAAAATGCTTCAAACACAACTGCACAAAATCTATGAAACCTAAATAGAACAAATCTAACATATCGGGTGTTTTAGCAACATAAAACCCTGACTCAATAGTAATTGATTTTCCTACTTCAGTCGACAGTAACACATCTAATGCATTACGTGTAATACTGCATATATGCAAGCTGACTATCTTTTAGTGATTCAATATATTTTTTGCATTGATTAAAAAATTATTCAGAAAATCGATTAACAACATGGCCTCTTCTTTACTAGTGGCTTTTAAATAGGCTCTAACCTCTTTTTGTTTGTTATCTAACTTTATTGACTTTATCGGCTCAGAATCGGGGGCAGGTCTGTTCCATCGTCCCTTTACTCATCCATGTTAAGCGTTGAAGTGGATAAAGAAAACTATAAACCACAGGTTCACAGTCTGCTCTATTCACACCAGAGGTCTATAATCTACTCCACATGTAACTATCTACGTATGGGGGATGCAGATAACTCGAATGGCTGGATGCAGTAATCGCAGCTCTGACTGGGAGTGGGTGAGGGAGTGAAATTGGTGACTTATATCGCATCAATCAACTCAGATGGATGCGAGACACTGAGAAAACCAAGCTGGATGTGGTTCATTTTCTCTGCCATTTGTGGGTTATAGGTAGATGTGGCTTAAGCTAAATGGAGTCCCAAGGTAGAAATGTTCGAGTTATCCAGAGCCGGGGCGTCTACGTTTCCGTCGTCTAAATGGATGGACTGTTCCACAGTCAGTAACACACAGACAATGAGAAAATGACACACTGCAGGCATTGACAGAGGGCTCACAGTTCTGGTCCGAGTCTTCGATCAGGATTCGCAGTTTCTGCACACAGAGCTGAGGAAGAGGGAGGAAAACAGAAAGGGAGAAGTGGAGAGCCATTAACATCACATACAGGCACGATTCAAAAACTAATGAAGCAAACTCAAGTGGGAGAAATGGCGAAATATATCTGGTAATGCAAAACAGCCTTTTTAAAAGAAATCAAACTCTCTACTAGCCTGTTTGACATTTGCTTTGTGCATGAACTACTTTTGGACAGTCAGACGAGTGAATGGAAAGAAAATGGTGAAAGCATGCAGTGTGATTCAACTGGAGTGAAAAGGATTAAATCAACAGATAACCAATACCTTACCTGGATACTAGCACTGTGGTTAGGCATCCCCGAGGACAGAGAGATCAACACTGTAGTGAAGGAAAAGAATAAATTAGATCTGAATTTGAACTTAACATTTTGTGAGAAGAGAAACAATCTCAAGGTGGGATATTTGTATGAGGAAAAACGTTGACGTGAAAGTTATACTAATGTATGGGAGAGTTAAAAAAGTACATTTTCAAAACGTAACTTCAAATGAACTGAGGAAAGCAGAGTTGACTAAATGATGTTTTCATCAATGAGCAGGACTGAAAACCCGTAAATGAGTATATATGAGCTTATTCCTGAACATGGACACGAGAAAAATATTTAAAAGTCCACTTTAAAAAAAAACACTTAAATTGAAAAGAGTTGTGTTCTTCGCTTTACCAAACACATTAAGCTAAGCCAGCGGAACAACAGTACTGACCTGCAATCACGGTGTTGACACATTCATACAGCAGAGACATGGCGGAGGTACTGTGAGACAGGAGGAGGTAAGAAAAAGAGAGAGAGCGAGGACAGATTACTTTGTTGTTTTCATCACATCAGACTAATATTACAATCGGTTTATGAGTGATTCGCAGCTTTCATCTCACCTGTGGATTAAGTTAGTCAGAGGTTCGATCAGCTTCTTCCCCAACCGTGGCTCGAGTGGTGTGAGCGCACCAAACTGTAAACAAGCACAAAGACACATATACGCTATATGAATGGGATGAATACTAATTTACTATAAAGTGTATAATATTCTACTTTCAATACAATCAATCCTAAGTGCATTGAATTAGTGATTTTGTGAAAAATGTGAAAATAATTTGTAAATTTTTTGTATATAGACTGTCATAATTGAAACTGCTATGTGTTCTGAGCCCAACGCTGCAGGAGGAGCTCTGCTCAATTCCTCTTTTCTGATCGATATGTCCCTGTATGATTGGTGCAGTATTGAGAATTACAAACAGAACTTAGCAACAATGAATCTCTGTCTGTTGTTGACTGACCAGCTTGATGATCTTGATGAGGACCCAGTTGTTAGTAGAGGAGGTCATGAGTTTGAAGAAGAGCGGGGCCAGAGACAGGTAGTTCTTGGGATTTCTGCGGGCCAGCTCACAGATGACATTTACTGCTGCTGACTGGACGCCTTAAGAGGAGCAAACAGATTAGAGAGGAAATCAATCAGAAAATAAAGGACACAACAAATTTTTGGGCTTACTGCATGAAGTTTGACAAAAGCATTTATTTAGATTACGTTTTCATTAATGTGTGTAACCAGCTTTTGTGCCATCAAAACTGGTTAACATATTGTTTTAACATAGACTTCTTTTCACATTTAAAACTGTCGAATTATCTTTTTGACAGCACTTGGAAGCAGCTTTTATTCTTAAGATAAAGCAGAATTTAAGACCAGTGAAAACTTACTAACTTACACAAGGTAAATAATTGAGACCACATGCATAATCCTTGTGTCAGATAAATATCCTGAGAGATGTTTTTTTATCTGTGCAACAAAAAAATTTCTGTGAGTGTTCCTACACAACCCCGACAGAATCACAAATGAGCCGTTCCTGATCTCATATTCTTAGCTGCTGAATAATTCACAGGGTTCAGGTGACAGCGACTGCCGCTCACCAGCCGTACCGGCACTGTCTAGGATTTAGCTACGTGAAAGTAGAAAAGTTTTATATTTTGCCTAAACCCAGGAGCCACGGCCATGACACTGACATGACAAAACAAATGTTTTATTCACAGCAATTAATTGTGCAGTAAAAGCTTTGTAGTTACAGAGAATATGGTTTGTTTTCCTAATACCTGGGTCTGGATCTTCCAGTTTCTCCTTAAGCCTTGGGAAAGCAGGGCGCAGGGACTCCGGGTACTTGAGGAACACTTTGTACATGATCAACACAGCTTTCTTCCTGATGTAGGGTTTAGTGTGCGACATCTAGGGATAGAAACACAACAATACCATGTAGACATGATTTCAGCTTGTGAGTTTGACCCAAGAAAAAAAAATAACTCAAGATTTAAAGCCCTGTGGGTAACCCTCTTGACATTCTCTCCATGACCCACCAGTGTCATGATGTCATTGGCCAGGTCCCGAGCGAGGTCAGGGGTCACAAAACAGGAGAGGCCAGTGAGGGCAACGCCTGTGTCGTACTGGTTGGGACTGCTGAGATCCTGGAAGAGGAGGGATTATAAAATAGAAAAGGCCATGAGACAGAAAAGGTTAGCTAAGGGATAAAAGCAGAGAATCCAGGGATGTTCAAAGAGTGCACAGACAGAGAATATAACTGACCTTTCGGATCTGATTGGTTGTCAGCATGATGACATCGGTGCTCTCGTGAAAGCACTGAGAAGCCGCCAGGTAGCCAATCCTCTGTAGGAGAAACAGTAAGCATTGTGCATCATTTTAATAGTATATGCGCATAATGGTTATTTCATTTAGCACATGTGGCCCTGCAGTAGTTCAATAGAGTAACCTGCTTAGTGCATTTAATCTTTCACTATTCATTGTGCTATTTTCCAAAGGTTATCTATGACGACATTTTCGATTATTCGAAAACTGTATTTTTCTTAAGCATATGTGCTTGTCATTAGACTTGGACTTCCTCTCTAAAAGTCCTAAGTGTCCTTATGACAGGTTTCAAGTATATCTACATATACATGGTGTTTTGTTTCTCGTCGTACCTTGTATGTGAACTTCGAGGAGCTCATGACTTCAACAATGTTGAATGCGGCCCAGCTGACGTCATAGCCCAGCATCTGAAGCTGTAACACAGAAAACAGCAGATACATATTGAGGGATGAGTGAACAGGAGGAGGAGAGACTGGATCTAAACTGTCCTTTTGGTTCACAGAGGCTAAATGCTTTGAGCAAAAAGCTCTCACATAGAGCGCTGATGCTAATCACAACAAGCCATCAAAACTTAAATACAGGCCGAGGCCATTAATGGAAAGGGTACTTTGATTTAAACAGCAACTTTGCACTGTTCTCAATAAGTGCAGGCTGCAGGGTATCGGGATCTCTACTGACTACGGTAATCTTAAGCTATAAACACAACATTTAACAAAGTAGCTTTGTAATTTCTACTAATGTGTGAGGTGGTTAGATATTTAGAACCCGGTGAAGGCTTGGGTCAAAACAATGTACTTTGATTCAGCATGCCGCTGTTTGAATAGAGGAGATAACATACAAAGATTGTGTGTGGTTCCCTTCCACATTGTGTGCGTTTGTGTGAGTGTGTGTATGAAGTCTATATGCCACACCCACAAAATATAAAACTGTATCAACATATTGGGAGGCGCAAAATTTTACCTTGTTGATTTTACCGTTTTAAAATGTTACCTGCTTCACAATCAAAACCACATGAACTGCATATGAATCAAATCTTATATTATTTGTATATATCGTTTAATTGTTAGTCCTGGGTAATGAATAATGAATTGGAGTATGAACAGCGAGACTGCAGCATCGTGGAAACAAACCAGATTATCTGTGTGTATTTATCCAAAGGAACACAGGTGGGGCCACACAGAGTCATATACAGAGAATACTGTTAGTAAGTTGAGGATGTTGAGAGATCTTACATAGGTGAGCTTGCACACAGCATTGGCTTTGACGGCGATGTTGTCCTGCTTGAGCTCCTGTTTGATCTCATCGATGCACGTGGAGATGTACTTGGCCTGTGGGCAGACAAACCAGAGGACAAACAACAGACAACAAATCAGTTTAGGTGAAATCAAGCGCTCGTCTGGTACCAAGCACCAGGACAGAGCCGGAGAATCCAGCTCTGCTTATTGTTGCTATTCAGGACACTAGCCCACAGCGGTGGAGCTGAATTATGATTAAGCAATTCCCAAGTCAAGTCAGGAAGGTCCTAGACTTCATGAGGTAATAACCTGCTTTTATATATGCACTGATGTCTGGACATTCTCCGGAAATATACACAAAGAAGAAACAGACGAAGAAGTAAATTTAGAAAGATTTTGAGAGCCTTAGGAGACCGGCAGATGACTATGTTGATATGCTGTAAACACAAATAATAATTTATATGTAATGTCCTGCCTCCTTCATGCTTTACCCAGGAACCTCCCTTCCCCTGAATGTTCCAGAAGGGTTCCCGTCATTTTGAAAGTGTCTGACTCGGACAATCTCCTGCTGCTTTCTCCATACATGTATGGCAAACTCCTAAAGATGTCTGTTTGGAAGTTCATGTCTGAAAACGAGGGAATGTAGGTGTCTTTTCTTAATATACCTTTAGCATTAACCTTTATCCCACTCTAAGGTTAAGGAACGTTAAGGAAAATGATGCTATTCAAAGTTACACCAAGCATAATGACATCAAATGTATGAATTTTGTCCATGTAAGCTCTTAAAACCCACTTAAACACTTAGCAGCACAGGTTGAATCTGTTTCACTCTAATTACATAGTAGCTTACCACAGGTTATTTATGTGGATCTAACAGGTGATGGGTGACTGAGCAGCTCTTAAATCCCATAATGCATTTTCACAAATTAATCAAAAATTTGTTTGGAGAAGTCACGTTTATCTAACACCTTCTATAAATAGACACAACATCCTGAAATCAATTAAGCAGCAAAGATAAAGCAGGTAAATTTAGTGGAAACTCTAGTTCAGCCAATCAGCAAACCATTGTTGAGAGGAGCAACCTTTATATACAAACACATATACATATAGCTGTGTGTGTGTGTGAGAGTGTGCTGGTCATGTGTGCTGGTCATGAGACCGAAATGGAGGGGGGGAGAGAGATCTTGCTAACCCTAACCCACTGCTGTTAGACAAACTGTGGTTAGCAGGGCCGGCAGGGATTGATTCAACACAGCATCACGTGATCCGTCTCACTCTTCTTCAATGACCAGCTCAGCACCCATTGAAATAGCAAAAATATTTGTCCCAGGGCCAACACAGACAGACCTTTCTGCCTGTAGTGCAAGCTGAGTTGGAGACACCCTAGTAGAGGGCCTAGACTTTCCAAGTAAAGAAGGGTTCAGTGTTAGCTGATAGTGCTACCCTTTTTTTATTTTTTTACTTTTTTACAAGGACAAAAATTACAAATAGGCCTCATATTCTTGCGGGTGATCTCCCTGAATCGAACGAGGACATCCTCACACCTTTCACCAACATGCCCGCTGTTCCAAAGGCGTGGGAGTGAATGAATGAGCCATGCAGAGACTCAGGGCACACACGTGAAAGACAAATAGTGCGCATGAGAAAACTGTGGGCTGGCCTGGAAAAAGTCAACACACACTCAGGTGCAGACACACACAACACACACTGTATGAATATTTCAGCAAACTGTCCGCTGTTGACTGGGGGGGGGACTGCCACCTTATCCAAGCTTTCCAGGTTGGGTTACCACCGGCGAACAGCTCAGACAACTCAATCAAGAGATCAAGGATCCTGAGGCCTTGGACAGAACCACTCATCTAGCTACTTATTCTCTATGAGCAATATCGTCACAGACGCAACACAGACGGCCTTGTTCTTATTATGACATTGAAAATATGTATATAGCTTATTCTGTCTGCTGGATTAGCCCCTACAGGTGCACACAGCTCTGCAGCACAGGGATCCTGCTGCACATCCACCTTAAGGTACTACCTGACATAACATTTTAACAACATGTTTACAGACACAGCCAACTCAGATCTCTTCAGGGGAGGAGGCTGGGGCTGAAGATGGAAACGTGGCTGCCCCAAAACAGTGCCCTCTAAAGGCCCACCCCCCTCCTCCTCCTCCTCCCACTCAGGTCTGGAGCTGTGATGGAGCCAGAAGCTGAGTCCTCACCCACAGACAAGAGCTGTGACAGGGATGACATCACCCTCAGTCACCGATGTGTGCTCCTTGTATTTACTAGTTGACCTGATGAATAAGATCCATTCATTCATCAGCATCTTGATGATGATCTATGTATTTCACACGTATAACTAGCAGGCACCTGAGCCTCACTTAATCCATGCTAATGACTCTGGTATCCTCCATTCAAACTAGTGATGACTATATCTAGGGAAGCTAACAGCTCGGGTGTTTCTCCCACATGAAGCTGGAGGCCACACAGCGACAGGGCTAGCGACAGATGCTAAATAGGTGTTGACAGCAGCGATGCTCTCGCGTGTGATGCAGAGGAGTAATCTGCTGAATTGTGATCAACTATCGAGCTGCTTCCTTAAACTGGCTAGCCAGGTTAGCTAGCGGTCAGTAGCAGCCCGACAACAGGTCGACAAGCTACCGACCTGACAGGTAGCATTCGTGCTAAGTTAGTAGACGTGTGTGTGTGTCAAAGTGTTATTTAGCTAACGTAGAATTAGCTCTAGGGCTAATAGAATGTGTGTTTAGTGTAGCTGTAAGCTAGCGGGGGAAATGACTGAGCGGACGCTAACGCTAGCTGACTGGTTAACGGTCAGCGGCGTTCAGCAGGGCTTAAATCACGTTTTAAGGAGGAGTTCAACATGTCAACAGTGGCAGCGGCAGCTAGCCGGCGGTTCTTTACCTCATCCTCCTTGTGGTTCCGGATGCCACGTACTAAATCCTGGAGATTCTTATCGAACATCCGATCGATGCTCCCCTTGACAATCTTCAGAGCCATGTCTGAGTCTGGGACTTGTGCCGCTCCGGTGCCGAGTGAGTGTGTCCTGCGGGGAGCGAGCGCCTTGCGGAGGTCTGGTGGGAGCCGAGCGACCCGCGACACCGTCTCTCATCCACCCGTGCGTGCAGGGGAGGGGGTCCGCTGCTGCTGACCAAGCCCGGGGCAGGAGAAGCTGACTGAGGCCAGATGGGGCGTCCCGTACCGTGCAGGAGACGCTGGCAATGGATCAGTGTAGGAAATGGCTGACAAAATGGCGTCGAAAGTCAGCTGACTGGAGTATTATGCGAGATTCTCATCTGGGAATCAGGGGAATTAAAGGTCCAGCCCCCAAACACAGACACGGCCGATCCCTCACTGTTCATCTCAAATGTTTAACATCTTACAAGTAGTTCATATATATAAATAAAGTATCAGAAATAGATAAGAACATTTGATATAGGTAATTCTCGCCCTATTGTAAATGCCAAACTATTATTGATTTTCAGCTCGAAGAGTCATTTGTGCTGAGCTGAGCTGAGTTACAGGTCTGGAGCCCCTGAATCAGAAAACTGTTACCTCCCTGTTCATTTCAAATTGTATTAATACAATCTATAGTAATAACTTGTAAAATACATAGTAATAAATGACAGGTAACTACCAAAACTTATAGCAAGTTACGAATGTTCCTATCAGTCGATCAATCTATAATTATCGCAATGAATGTCACATTATTTATTTTTAATTTAAAGACTGATTTTAGCATCTGAGAGAAGGTGTGGTTTTTAAACCCTAAAACATTTTATACCCCATCACTGCACTTATACAATACATATGCAGTACATTTGTGTGTATACTGTGACTTTATGTGATGAAAATTATGTTAAGACAGTTATTGATTTTGTTTTATTGCCCAGCCCTTATAACAACTTTGAATGAGGGCCATGTGCCAGTGTTTGAATCATTATGCTATACTTCACAAAAATACCAACCAACCAATAATCACTATACGTGATGCTGCAGATGGAAAAGAAACATAATTAGAAACAGTTTTTCTTAAACACCAAGAAATGAGATAGAAACAAAAGCCATGCTGAGATTTTTATTCAAGTCTCAACTAAGTGATAGAAATGCTTTACCAATTTATATAGCACTAAAAACACCTGTTGTATGCATATGATGGGGAAACGTCAAAATAAACTGCAGCTACATGAGATCACCACTGCTTAAAAAGGCAGTTTTTCGACCTGTACATTTATTCTGTTTATTATTATGCAAGTTACTGAACGCAGACACTACAGGGAGATGAGAGTGCAAGGTGTGTAACTCCACAGCAGTTATTGTTTTAGACAAAAGTGTAGATGAAAGTATTTGAAAACGAGGCATTTAAAAAAAGTAGGTGGACCTCAGTCGGAAAACAGATTTAAGAGACTCAGCTCATGGCTTCAGGTTCAGTTTCACTGTGACACAACTCGTCAAGACTGGATTAACTGGATCAAAACCAGATAATTAAAAAAATACTGAAAAAACATAATAAAAAGACTCACAATTAGTTCTCAAACACACGGACAGGAGGCGTTGATGATGTTTCGTAGGCTTTATAAAAAAAAATGAAGCCAACAAATTTAAGGGCTGCACAAAATCCTCAAAGCATGGCTCCTTCTCCACCCAATGTCCCCGCAAAGAATCATTTAAAGTCTGATCTCACACTACCCCAGCCTAAATTCTGGTTACAAGTGCTAAAAATGTAATCATTCAATATACATACGGTATGAAAGACCAAAGTAAGAGTTCATGTGGTACAAAGAACGAAGTAGCCAGGAGAGCAGGGGTTCAGGTTGAGGATCCAGGACGGGCCAAGTGTCGTATAAAAAGAAACGTACATTTCAGAAACAAAAAGGGGTTTCACACCGAGCCACAAACTATCACACAAATAAGCTTTCCTGTTGTGCTGGGATAAATAATGGACCAAAGGGAGTGAGCAACAGGGCGTTCTAGCTTGATTTCATTATAGTACAAAATGTCCAACATATCAACTTTGATGTAACAGATGCTGTCGGAGATGCTGGGTGTGTGTTGTCGATGTTGTTGAGCTAGGAGCACTGTACGATGCCAAACAAAGGGACCACCGCCTTCTTTTAGTTGCTTGGTCCCCTGCAGTGGTGGTTCAGGGTCTTTCAGCTTTCGACAGCAGGTGGTTCTGCCTCTGCAGAGATGGAGTTGTCTGCTTCTTCATAGGTGTGTGTCATGTGGTCAGCAGGGCTGCTTGGGCTCCGTCTACAGATAAAGCACAGTCAGTCACCCCTGCAACTGTGCTTAGATCACATTTACCATCTATTTCATCTAAGAATTCTGTCTGACTATGGCTTGCATATCACGACAAGTGTCAAATTTTGGTGTGATGTGGACATTTCATCCATTCAATATTAATAAATTTGATTAAAGAAGCGGACAATACTGAGTCGAGCTTCACTGAACTTTATATAAACAAGTGAACAGCTCTTTGTGGAGCAGCGCTGGCTTCTGAGTTCTGCAGAGTCCAGCAGCACGGGTTAATTTGCCGCAGCTCAATAACTGCATGTCACTTTCACAGTTTCATAAAGAAAACAACAACCAGCATTACAACAGTCCAAGCTAACAACAGGCAGGTTTAGAGCAGCAACGGCACTAGTTCAATTAAAATATGGAAGCTGGACAGATTAATCGAATTAACAGGCTTAAACTCTGTTAGTCCAAGTGGGAAGTAATGATGCACAACTGCTCTGTTAATACCTAAATGAGGTATTTTCCAGAGTAGAGTAACATCTTTTTATTGTCCAAAGAAACCGTTTTTATTCTCCTTTCAGCAGTATATGTCATAATGACTGAATGACTGCAAGTAGAGCAAAAATACGGTATATTACTTCAACTGTGACACTCACCTATTAGGACTTGAAGTGTCATTATCCTCCTCCTGGGCGGGTGATTTCGGTTTTGCCTCGACCTCCATATTATCCTTCTTCTGCGCAGAGTCCCCGTTCACTGGAATGGAGTCTAGAAAAAAACAAAAAATGTATACAGATTGATATAAATATGCAGAATAAACCAAAACAAGACTATTAAGGCTGGTGGGAAGAAATCCACATCATGTAGAACCCAGTAGATCCAAAATGGGCTTGTATTGTTTCTTACCTGCTTCTTCTGGGTCCTTGTCATCATCTTCTGCATCCTTGTCGGCTGTTTGAGGTTTACCTGGCACATCGGACTTGCCCATAAAGCGAAGTTTTAACTTATTGTACACCTCACTGGCTTTTTCCATGACTGCAGCGCTGGCTTTATACCGCCGGATCTGTTATTAATGAAAACCATAGGCTTATTGAAATGAGAAACATTCTTCACTGGCCTGAATAAAGGGTGGGCCTGATTATTAAAGCACCCATATTACATCATCTGTTTTTGAATGAACACAGACAAAGCAAAGAGAAGGTGCATTAAAGATGGATTCATGTAAAAAATCCATCTTTAATGCACCATAAAACCATTTTAAACCTGCTTTAATGCAACACATGACTTCAGCCAAAACAAGTAGACAGTAGACTGCACCTTCTTTAACGTGGCAATAACTTCAGCGTTCTTGTGGAGGATCTGGCTGGTGACGGGCACAGCCTCAAGCTCATCCAGGGCTTGTAGACACCGGTCTATGTCCTGGAAAACACACAAAAAACACACATCAATGTTGAATTTCAAACTGACTTACCCCACCAAAAATAGAAATTCAAACAAACCCATAGATGTCACTTACTGGGTTGTCCACTTTGAGTGCAAACTTGATGTCTGTGTGGAGTTTCTGTAGTTTTTCTTCTGGTGATTGCTCTGCATATGAACACAGAAAGGCAGTGAATAAGTACCTTGAGCTTTTGGTGGAGTATTGCATGGTACCCAGGTTTTCCAGGAAATACACGTGCTAGTCAGCTGCACAAAACGACAACAGCACATGTGAAACTGAGTGAGAATGTATGAGACGCACACCTTTTTTCTTTTCCACTTTCTTCTCCGGTGGCCTCTCTGGTTTGCGTCTGGGCTTTTCAGGCTTAGCTCTGATAGAAAGAGAAGGAACTCTGAGGTCTGTGTGTGTGTGGTGTTTTCAATGAAGTTCATCTGAAGTCAGACTGCACACTCTCGCCTGTTCTTCATTGAACACTCACCTGGTTCTGGACTTTTCCTCTAACCGTCTGGTTTTCTTGTCTTTCCTTTCTTTTCTCTCCTTCTCTTTCTTTATTCTTGCTTTCTTCTGGTTGTCTGGCTTTTTAGGGGCTCTCTTCGCCTTTTGATGAGAAAATCACAAAGAAGTTGCACACGTCAATAGCACCGAGACTCACCTCTTGCTCTATTACTGTGTGTTTTCACTAAGCAACTGCACCTCAGCTGGTGCTGGAGAATCAGAGTCGGAAGGTGCAGGAATCGGAGCTGGAGGGGGTTTCTTGGACTTCTTCAACGGGTGCTCATCTACACCCTCATCTGAGCTGCTGCTGCTGTCACTGTTGTCCCCCTTTTTACCCTTATCCCCCTTGTCTTTTTTCTTTTTGTCATCCTCCTCTTTCTCCCTCTCACGTAGACGGCGGAGCTCCTCTGCCTCATCTTTTTTCCGGCGATCCTCCAGCTCTCGCCTCCGTTCCTCATCTCTTTTCTTCCATTCACTGATGCGGTCGGGTTCACTGTCGCTGTGACAAAAGAGGGAGTCATTTACAAACGGTTAAAACACACACTCGAACTCATAAGTGAATTACTCTGTGGTGCGTGAGTGGGTAAAAGGAAGATTCCTAACCTGTCACTGTCGGAGGACGATGCAGGTGCTCGTTTTGCCGGAGGGGGTTTGGGTTTCCGTGCACGAGGCTTTGGTGCAGGCTTCTCTGTGGAAGCTTTCTTCCGTGCTTGTGGGCCTTTCCGAGGAGGTGGGTCAGATTCTGACTCAGACTTTGAGCCGGACCGGGATTCTGAGCCAGACAGGGCTGGTCGAGGTTTCTCGTCCTCCGAGTCACTCTCCACTACTTTTTTCTCTGAGCCTGATCCTGATCCTGAATCTGAGTCAGATGATCCCTTCTGCAACATCACAAAAGAAAAGTTGGAATCAGAAGGAGAAAGGGCAAGAAATCGAGAACTTCCATCACAAAAGATGCCAGATGCTTTTACTAAATAAAAAAATGGTTCACCTTTTTCTTCACTCTCCCTCCTGCTTTTTTCCCACCTCGTCCCCCTGCTTTCTTCTCTGGAGTAAAATCCTATTGGAAAGATAAAGGTGTAACATTCATGGGCTGTTAGGTTTCAGAGAACACAAAAAGGATCCTATATAGTGTGTGTACTGTGTAAGTACCTACCTGGTCACTGTTCTTTCCAGATTCCGACTCTGAGGGCGTTGGTTCTGATTCGGAGGGGGATCCACTCGCCACATCTCGGTCACTGGACGAACCTCGAGCCTTCTTCTTCTGAGGAGGAGGCCGCTGAAACACAAAACAAAAGCAATAGAAAAACATAAACGAATTGAATCTTTTTTATTATGACAATTAGTTTTGTCCTTGCAGTAAATAATATAAGCCAAAAAACCTCATATGTCTAAATGAGACCCATCACTTAAGTTATTGTTCTTTTTCATTGTTATCACAACTCCTGATACAAAATACGAAGCCAATTTAATATTTTTGTTATCTCCCATTACAATGTTTATATTAAGAGCCTGATTCCCGGTCAAGGTTCTACATACTAACTGCATCTCTTTTGTTACAAGACCTGTGTTACTACTGTGAGTTAATTGTTTATGAAACCATAATATCTGAAGAACTACCTTCGGAGCCGGTGGCTTTCTCTTCACTCCTCCTCCTCCTCCTGCCCCTGCTCCTCCTCTTCCTGCCGCTGCTCCTCCTGCTTCTGCTGCTGCTGTTACTGCTGCTGCTCCTCTTCCTCTTCCTCCGCCTCCTCCCTTTCCGCGGTCTTCACTTCCAGAGTCTGAGTCTACCTCACTTCCTGACTCCGCTTTCTGAGGAACCGGGGTCTCTTCATCCTCCTCATCCTCATCACTTCCTCCACCGGCGTTGTTGCCCTCACTGTCGGATGAGCTGGCTTGCTGCAGAACAACCACGATAAGCAGATTAATACAGATGCTTCACTGAAATGAAAAGCAGTCAAGCCTGTCAAGATGACATATCGCTTTTCCCAGATAGTTTGCAGTGCAAATGTCAAGGAAAGCCAAACGTAAAACAAAGCACTTAGACAGGGAAAAAGGAGGCGGGAAAGAATCCCATCCACTATCTATGCCAATTATCCCCTGAGGGTCGCGGATGAGCTGGGGCCAATCCCAGCTGACAGTGAGTGAGAGGGATTCACCCTGGACTGGTCGCCAGCATATCACAGGGCTAATATACAGAGACAAAAAATCATTCACACCTATGATCAATTTAGAGTTTCCAATTAATCTAACCCCAATTTGTATGTATTTTGACCAGCACATGCAAACTCAGCTTGGCACTACAGTGTTACATCTGACCCAAACACGCCAGGACCTGTTAGGATCTGACGCACAAAACATTCTTTGGGGCAGCAGCACACACTGATGGACCGAACTTCAAATTGGAGGAAACTTGTAAGTTACAGTGGAAAAGAAACAAGACACCAAATTCTAAAACAATAAACTTAATTATTTCCAACAAAAACAAACAAAATGTTTTTATCTTTTAAGCACAGGTTAATGGAAAATTATTATGGATGATTATGGAAGGTGTTTGGTATTGGGGTGACTTACTACAGGCGGGGCACTGTAGGACGCGTGTGGATTGTTCTGGATCTCCCATAAACCTTCATTGAATCCCTTTCTTTTGTTGGGCTTTCCGTAGCGTTCTTTGTACTTTTCATATGAAAATAAGTCCTTCGCTGCAAGGAATGCTCTGTGAGAAAAAGAGACAAAGAAAGACAAAAGACTGTTCAACTAAAACCAATATGATCTTGAAATATAAAGGCTGTTGACATCGAGTTTGACTTGAGACTTTATAAGAGTGGACTGTGCCACCTAGTGAAGGATTAATAAACTGCAGGTGCCATCTTGTGTCAAAGGGATGTTGTATGATGGTGGATCAAACACGAGAAATCATCTCTCAGACACATACAGCACGCTGACTCACACCGACACAAGTCAGTGGTAAACAGAGAAAACTTCAGAGAAGCGTAAAGCTAATGAGAGGTTAATAACAAGCAGCCATGTGAGACAAAAGTAGAGACCTGAGTTTTC
The DNA here is from genome assembly GCA_038501795.1 of Pseudopleuronectes americanus. Classification (NCBI taxonomy): domain Eukaryota; kingdom Metazoa; phylum Chordata; class Actinopteri; order Pleuronectiformes; family Pleuronectidae; genus Pseudopleuronectes; species Pseudopleuronectes americanus. The sequence continues at coordinate 12,013,742 of CM076724.1, forward strand.
ATCTCAAAAAGACGATATCAGGATGAGTCTGTGCGTGAATTTAAAACTATAACAAACAGTTCAACCATGAATTATGAAATTAATGAACAAATCAAATGAACTCTACATAATGAATTTTAAAATGCAATATATTTCCATTCAGACAATTGTAGGCATCTAACTTGTATTAGCTCCAAAAATCGAATTAACTTTTCCTTTTTGATGATACTGTGTTCTGTTCTGGGCCTCGGCAAAAAAACAATATCAGTGATTATCACAATATAATGGTCATTTGAGCAATATTTACAAAAGCCCAATAAATATTATTGTAACACCCAATCTGATAGTGCTCCTATGTAATGATAACACAACGGCTCTGGGTCTCTCTCTCTCTCCCCCTTTCCACCCACCTCTCCTCTATCATATAAATGGCGGCCAACACAGAGTCTGCTCCAGGTTTCTTCCCAATAAAAATAGTTTTTTTTCTCTCCACAGGCACCAAAGTGTTTACTTGTCGTGGGACCAGTTGGGCTTCTCTTTAATATTCTACGGTAACGACCTCACTACGTAAAGTGCTTTGAGATAACATACATTGTGTAAATGCAGAATTGAATTGAATATCAATATAATGCTTGTGCATGATTGAGTAAGGAGGCATTCGATAAACCTATGATTAGTAATATTTTGAGCTGCTTATCTAGGAGTTGATCAAGCTTTGCTGACAGAAAGACAATTTAAAACCCACAAACTTCACTCAGGAGCAAAAATCTGTCTTTACAAAAAGCTAAACAATAATAATGTGATATTTATCACGATAATTAACCACATCGCCTGATAGGAACATTTTTAGGTTTAGCCAGATCGCCCAGCCATAGTTGTGTGGTTGTTGTTGGGTTGTACTCACGTCTCATGTGTCCCAAAGAAGAAAATAGGAATTTTATTGGGAGGAGGTTTCACTGCTCCATCAGCCACATCTTCAATCTGTAAACAAACAAGACCTTCAGGTAAACACCAACCGACAGAGAGGAAATGATGCACAACTCTCCCGAGGACTTAAACATGGTGGTATCGTGTACTGGTGACATGGAGTAAACAAAACACCACATACTCATATCAACTCATGGAAGAAAACTACAGATATATGTGGCACGATGAACAAGTGGGGGCATGGAGACGATCACTCTTATCAGGGAGATGTGATCATTAGCGTCATTTCCAGAATATCCCAGTGGGCTTCGCTGCTGTACGTCTTCCATACTGAAGAGGCCGACAGCATCTGATGCAGGAGCCGCTGCCGGTGCTCTGACTGCGGGCCTGTGTCGCAGCCTGTCAGCCCGCTGGGGTATGAACTTCAGATTGTTTTCTGATGGGTGTCCATGTTGGACCCACAGATACACAGAGAAGCTTCTCCAGCAGCAGCAGCCCACCCCCCTCCGCCCCTCCGGCTGCTGCTGCTGCTGCTAACGCTACTTGCTCACCCTGGCTGGCCAGTGGGGGTATCCCTTCATTTTAGCGAAGACCAGGTCTCCGGGCTGGAAGTCGTGCGGCATCGTCCCGCTCCTCGGTGCAGCCTGCGGCTCTGGACAGTGTTCAGCTGCGCGGGCCTGTCCGTGTCTCTCCGCCGTCTGCTGTTCTCAGGTCGACACGGGACCTGGAGACGATGGGGTTAGCTCGCAGGCTAACAGTGCGCTAACGTTAGCGCGAGAAGAGGCGGCGACGTAAGCACGGCGGCAGGGTAACGCACAGGCTCAGCTCGCGCTTCAAAATAAAGGTCTCTACTAGAAACGCAAAAATATGGTGACATTGTAATCATATATCAGAGGGAGCAGACGTTTGTTATCAGAGTGTAAAGTGAATTTAATTAGGGTCCGATCACTGAAAGGCACTGACAGACAGTGCTATTGAATTTGTAAGGATTATTATTATTATTCAGGCAAATGAATTGGCTGTTTTAGGGCTTTTGCATGCTCAAATTCTTACCTAAATTTGCAGAAAATTAGAAAGTGTTGTTATACGTATTCTGGAGGAATTTCCAAAATGGCCCAACGGTGTTTTTTTATTTATAATTTTTTATGTTTGTTTTTAATTATTTTTTTTGTATCTACCTCCTGCACAGAAGCGAATCGCGCATCTCCTGCTCAGAAGTGTACTAATTTAATTTAATTTAATTTGTTTTTTCGTTTTAGCCTTTTTGCAATATTTTCTAGCTCCTGTATTTTGCAATTTTTATTGTTTTGTAGGAACCCGAGCCTTAATTTAAGGACTCTTTTGTTTTGCTACTGAACTTTGTTTTGCTTCCGTTAGTTGTATTATCAATTGAATAACATATACTTTTACTAAATTAAGTTGTGGTTATGTTCTGTGCTCAGGACCTTTTAATGATTGGTTGGATAGTATTATACTGCACACATTCAATCAGAAGTGTATTAGGTACACCAAACTAAAAATAATGTAGACTAATACATTGTCTCTGCATTAAAGCATTTTTATTTAAGAGAGATGTTGATACAACTTAAAGGTCATCGTGAAGGGCGTGTTTATTATACAGAGAGTTGTTATTATTATTCAGTCCACCTTCATTGTAGGTGAGTGTGTAGGTGCCCTTATTGATGCTGTTTGATTTTGAGGGGCTTGTAGGGCAAGTGGAGTTAACTTTTACATTCATAATCATTAAATTCAAAGATTATGAATGTAAAACTTGGCTTTAAAAATGAAAACATGAATTATGTCTGTATTTCTGTAAAGTAGTAAATCAACCACGTGTTAAACATCAATCCAAGTCTTGTACACATTCACACATAAATAAACACATCAGCAATATTATTAGGTTTCTGAGTAAATGTCAGAAAATAGGTATGTCAGATATGCACATCTGTATTTTTTTTTACGCTCATTTGTTGGGTAAATCACAAGTTAGGTAAGGTTATCGACTTTTACTTTGGGAAGACGATTGAACCCTGTTTTCCTTGCGGATATGAAGTTATGCCATGTTGTGTCAAGCTTCACGGATCCGGATGAAGCAGCTGGGTCGTCTCCACGCGATACGCCACCCGAGCGGAAGTCCCGCCTCTGACGCTCCCCCATTGGCTGACGCACGATCAGTTTCCTCCTCGTCCAATGACAGGGGACAATGTGTTCTGCTGCGTTGACCTCCCCCTGCATTCACCTCTAATGAGAAGCCATGTTTCGGTCTTTAAGAAGCGTCCAGCAGTTTAACTGCAAGCTCCAGGCTTTACAAAGACTCCACGTCCACTCCAGAAGGCTCCTCTGCACCTCCAGGATGAGCTGCTCACAGTTCAGGGTGGAGCAGGACACGTTCGGTGAGCTGAAGGTCCCAGCTGACAAGTACTACGGAGCCCAGACTGTCAGATCCACCATGAACTTTAAGATCGGGGGGCCGAGTGAGAGAATGCCCCTCCAAGTGATCAAGGCCTTTGGAGTCCTGAAGAAAGCTGCTGCTGAGGTGAACAAGGACTACGGCCTGAACCCAAAGGTGGCAGATGCGATCTGCCAGGCTGCAGACGAGGTGGCAGCGGGTAAGCTGGATGATCATTTCCCTCTGGTGGTGTGGCAGACTGGGTCTGGAACCCAGACCAACATGAACGTCAACGAGGTGATCAGCAACAGGGCCATTGAGATCATGGGAGGGAAGCTGGGCTCCAAGGATCCCGTCCACCCCAACGACCACGTCAACAAGAGCCAGAGCTCCAACGACACCTTCCCCACCGCCATGCACATAGCTGCGGCCACAGAGGTCCACCATGTCCTGCTGCCCGGCCTGCAAGCTCTCCATGATGCTCTGGCTGCCAAATCAGAAGAGTTCAAAGATATCATCAAGATAGGGCGCACACACACTCAGGATGCTGTGCCACTCTCACTGGGACAAGAGTTCAGTGGTTATGTCCAACAGGTCAAGTACAGCATAGCGAGAGTGAAGGCCGCCATGCCCCGGGTGTATGAGCTGGCAGCAGGTGGCACAGCAGTAGGAACAGGACTAAACACCCGAATTGGCTTTGCTGAGAAAGTGGCCTCCACCGTTGCTTCTCTTACAGGCCTGCCTTTTGTTACGGCTCCCAACAAGTTCGAAGCCCTGGCGGCCCACGATGCCCTGGTGGAGCTGAGCGGAGCCCTGAACACTGTGGCCGTCAGCATGATGAAGATCGCCAACGACATCCGTTTCTTGGGGTCAGGACCCCGCTCCGGCCTCGGGGAGCTCATCTTACCAGAGAACGAGCCGGGAAGCAGCATCATGCCAGGCAAGGTGAACCCCACCCAGTGCGAGGCCATGACCATGGTCGCGGCCCAGATCATGGGGAACCATGTGGCGGTCACCATCGGAGGCAGCAATGGACACTTTGAGCTCAATGTCTTCAAACCCATGATCATCAAGAACGTGCTGAACTCTGCACAGCTGCTGGGCGACGCGTCCGTCTCCTTCACCAACAACTGCGTGGTGGGGATCCAGGCCAACACCGAGAGGATCAACAAGCTCATGAACGAGTCCCTCATGTTGGTCACAGCACTCAACCCACACATCGGCTACGACAAGGCGGCCGCCATCGCCAAGACGGCTCACAAGAAGGGCACCACGCTGAAGGCTATGGCCATTGAGCTGGGATACCTGACCGAGGAGCAGTTCGACCAGTGGGTGAAGCCAAGTGACATGCTGGGGCCAAAGTAAACTTGAGAGAAACTCACAGGACACGTCTACACACAAAATACCCTATCAACTGGGAGAAATGTTCCTGTCTGATCAAAAGAACTGTCTGCACAAAACCTGAACATCTCATGCTAAACTGAGAATCCTCTGCTGTTGTGTGATGCAGCTTCTTACTTGTGTTATTTCAGCTCACTGTCATTGAATGTGGTTGAACTAAAACATTTTCTTACATCCTTAATAGAGCTGAGCATCATTGATGCAAAGACAGACAAAATGTTAATCAATTAGCACTCTAGTTATCAAGAATGATTTGTCACAACTTAAGCTGCATGTCTTAAATTGAATTGTCAGTCAGCAATGCATAACTTTTGCATACACCTGTCTCTTCACATAGATACAACTGTTTCTGAAGTAAAATGCGAAAATACTATTTGGTTCTGGTATTCAAAGTGTCACTCTGTGCCTCTTGTTTTCGTTTGTACACTTACTTCAGTTCCCATATTGACTCTGCGCCATCCTAAATAACTAAACATGGACTTCTGTACCTTGTGTGTTCTGGTTTACAGTTTGTGTATCCATTGTGCAATTTGTCAGTTCAAATGAAAATCTATATAAAAAAAATATTTTCTGACTTGAGAGATTTTTCTTGCATTGCCCACATACACACAATGAAACATAAGCCAATATGCTTGGTCATCAAAGATATATTGTACAGTATGTACGATAAGGAAACATCCTATATTGTATACACCAGGGACAGCAACAAAATACACAATAAAAATCAAGTTTTATTGTATATAGATAATATAAGTAAATAACAAAAGAGGGTTGTGTGACATTTTTCTACAGGTTAAAAAACAAAATGGAGAGGACATTTCCTCCTCTTCTACTTGGTCCAGCTGACTTTGGGAATATCGTAATGCTCTGTCAAGGGCGTCCAGATTGCGATTGAAATCCTGGAGACAAATGAAACAACAGAAGATTCATTCACTTTTGCTACATTTACTTATTTTGTCATATATATAAGAGTGTTTTGTGCCCAGATTTAAACATAAAGATACAAACCTAAATAGTTCATATCCATAAAAACAGCTGTATGTTGATTGCCCAAATTAATTAAATTGTAGCATTGAGCTGTTTTGCGAGACGGACGGAATAGAGCCCTACAATATCTGATGTACGACTTACCTCCACTCTGTGCTTATGAGTCTTAGACGCCTTGTTCAAAATCCTCTCCATTTTCTGTCAGGAAAGAGAGATAGAGAGGGAGAGACAAAGGCCAAATTAATGATTTGAAAAATGCTCATAACTTTCAGTTTATCTGTAGCTGGATTTGTCATTATTTGTGACTGTCCATAGCAAATGACAGGATCATCTAATGCGAGAGAACAATAACTCACCCTCTTCTCCTGCATCTTGTCAAAGGCCATTTGTGCCGGTGTCCGTTTGTCAACAGAAGGTTTGTTGGTTTTCCCCTCCTCCTCGTAGCTGTTCACAGCCTGCTCGAGGCGAAGTTTACTCTCTTTATCCTTCTTCTTCTTCCTAAATGAAGATAGGAAAAGAAGATGAAATGACAATTGATACATGGCTTGAGATAGACAATGAAACACGTCCATACACTGCCTTTGTGGAGGCTACTAACTATAGAGGGTTATTGAGGTTCAGTTCATATGATAGTATTATTTATAAAAGCCGTCAAACGGTTGGACAGGTCAGCAGCCGACAGTAGTTATCGCCTTTTGTGTCTGTACATATATTCATATTTTTGATTATAATATATCTAGTGTTATATTATAAGTTTTATTTTTGCACCAATCTGCTGTTCCATAATTTACAGGCTGTTAATCTAATGTACGACTCTTTTATTGTTTCAAATATTTATCTTTAAATCTGTATTTATATAAGTACGTAGGCTCTGTCACTTTTGCTACCTTACCCTACTCCTCTCACCTCAGATGTATCTTATTCCTAAATATCTTAATCAGGACGCATTTCTTTACAGTGAGTTTTAGTTCAGATGGCTAGACTAGAATTTTACTGCAGATTATGTGTATTTATTCTTGACTTTTTATTATTCTTATGCTCTTTTTAGTACTGAGTTAAATATGTATCACTGATCCCGACTATTGCCCCTGCTATGTGTATGTATAAAAGGAGGCTGCACCGGGGGTCAGCCATGTTTGTTTACGTTTCACGTAGCCATCGCCTTGACTTGAAACGACTGAAAGTCGGAACTCGGAAAAATACTTCGTTACAACATCGTCAATGTATATATGGATTTAGTGGGATTGTGAATTAACCCCCAAAATATTCACAAATATTCACAAAAGTCCATTAAATACACTATCCACAAAACTATCTGTTAGCAAACAAGCTAACGATGGTTAGTCTACAACAGGGCGGTTTAATCAGTCACGAGTGGGTGTTGAAGTACTGTTGCCACTTTAAGCGTTTCCTCTTCCTCTAACACAAATCACCAGATGTCTAAAAACTCACTTTTTCCCGGCTGAAATGTTAACTTTGCCTTTAAACTTCAGGGCACTCTTCTGGGTCGCTGCGTACTCCGACATCTTCAAGAAGCTGTGGTTCCGCTTCCTGCTTTGGGTTCAAATGTATTTATCTCTCTGCATCGCCCCCTGGCGGCTTCAGCTACAGCACGTGTCTGATGCAGCCATGTTGTAGTAGTGCATCATCCCGTCCAGAGAGGGGCGGTAGTTGTTTCGTCTCACATAGACGATCTAGAAAACGGAAGTAGAGAGCAGCTATGAAAGTCAAACTGTAGCACGGTGGGTCGGGATGTTCGGTGGGTTGAAATAAAAATGTCAGGTTACATTTTATTTAGAATAGTAGGGTTAACAAAATGCGTCACAACCAACGCTACAGCGGCCGCGTGCAGGTCCAACACGTGGAGCAGAGCAGAGACACGAGGATATGCGAAGAAAGTTGGTGAGTAAAGAGGACATCTCTGTTCAGTCTGTTCAGTGGTCACTTACTGAAGATCTCCATGTTCCTCTGTGCCAGGTCTAAAGAGCATCTGCTGATGAAATGTACCTGTCAAAAGTGCTTTTCACACCACTCTATTCCATTTGAGATAAAATCACAATGATTAATAATAATAAAGGACGACTAATAGCTGTTGTGATTTATGTCTGTGGAGCTTCTCAGGCATCCAGGTCATGGTATATTACGAGTGCTAAAAACAGGTCAGCTGGACTTGGTTGAGTTTCTTGAACTTCCTGCTGCATTTACAACATTGCTCTGCTTATGCATTATGGGTGTTTTGTCTTTGGGATGGACCAGTTTCTGCCTCAATGTCTTGGTCGGCTTGGGATGTACTGGGATGGGGTGTTTTTCAGATACTCCAGCAACATCAGGGATCCTTAGGTTGATCCTTCTTCTCCTCCCTTTCGGTTCTGTTTCTCCTTTATGTGGTTTTGGCAAAGAACCAGTTGGGATAACAACATATTTTTCAAGAAACTTAACCAAGTCCAGTTCACCTGTTTTTAGCAATTGGAGGTGTTGTGATTTAGCAATACTACCCAAATAATAATAATTATAATAATAATCATGGTAATCCACCTGTCTGAATCGCCTGGCTTTTCCAACATATGCCTTTAACCCATAATGTTTTAGATACCAAACGCTGGTAGCATGTTTGGAGTCAACTTGTGTTGATTATCCATAAACTTGTCCAAGTGTGAATATGAACAACATGACACCTGACTCTTTACCTCTGTCTTCCAGCGGCCAAAGGAAAAGGTAAAGGCATGGCGAAGGAAGAGTTGAAAGGTCCAGAGGTGTGTAAGGACACCGCCCGACTTACTTCTCATGCAGTCGGGGCCAATATCTTTAAACAGGGAGAAGACCCCATGCTGAAGACTCATGAGGAATATCCAGAGTGGTGAGAGCACACATCCATACTTTTTAAGTGACGCTTTTCACCACTTGTAATTGATTAGAATTATACAATTTCTCTCATCTGTCATTCAAGCTATAACAGTATTACAACCCCCATGGTTGGCCCATATAATCTCTCATGCTTTATACAAAAGTTCTAGATAATCTCGTTAAGGGAGGCCTTTCATCAATTTTAATATCTGATTCCTCCCTCTTTTATCATTTCCCCAGGTTGTACCAGTTGAATCTGGGAGAGCCCAAAAAGCTGCACGAGCTGGAGTCGGACAACTGGGAATACTGGAAGCGTCTGAGGAAGGAAAACATTTGGCGATTCAACAGACTCCATAAGGGGAAGAAGTTTTGAGCCTGCACTTGATTATGGACAGTGGACAGATCTCCTGTACAGTGATGTGTTTCAGACTATTGTGAACTTTATTGTAACAACTTTTTACATGTTCAGATCACATCTTAAGTTTCTGAGAGAACTATCATGACACCAACTCTTCACCACTTGCCATTCATCTTTTAGGGTATCTGAAATCACCCAGCATACTCAGTCTTTCAACTGCATTGGCTCCTCTGGGAACATTGTTTGAAAGATGAATGCTTGAAAGTGTTTGTGGCTGATATCAGGAAGTGTATGACGGGTTATGTTGCATACAGTGAGGAATCTCTCCGATATGCAGCGTGTATAATGCAGTGTAATCCAACATGACACCCCAGTCTCATCAAAAGCTGAATATCAGAAGCTGAACAAATTATGGATGATGCATTTTGACCTCGGACTCAATCTCACCAAAACCTCCACTTAGTAGCGTCTGTGACACAATGGAAATCTCAACAACAGCTACTTAATGGACTTTGTGGTGCTATCTCAAAAATGTAGTGTTTACTGTATTTGATGCAGGTTGATCAAATGGGATTTGATTCTGTCTGTAATGATAATGGTCTGATACTATTTCGACAAAACAATTTCTCCTTTTTTACCACTTTTTTTTGCAGACTTATCATAAATAAAAACAATCCAACAAACAATGTCTTAATTTCTTACAAAATCCTCCCGAATAAACCTGCTACCACTTTATGAAAGGCTTAAAAACTAAATTAATGGTTAATAAACCATTTATAAAGAGCAGCCTATGGGTAAATAAATTACTAAATAGATTTCTTTCTCCAAGGGTTGTCATTATTAAAAAGTAGGATTTAATAATTTCTTGTGTTTTACTTAGAAACTACATAAATCTAAAACATTGTAATATTGCTAAAAAACAAATATCTTGAATCAAACTGCATTATATATTCACTATTTGCAGATGGAAATCCCCCTTTTCGTATTTCCTTTCTTTTCACAAATCGCATAAAAATAAATCAATTATACGTCAATGAACAACTTTCATCATCATAACATCAATACACTCATGCTGCTGTATTATTATTCCTAAATTGTCTAATATTTGCGCAATATTTTAAATCCCTTTCCAGGGAATTCCCCAAGTTTCACTCAACACACAGAAATACACATGCTTTTTGAAAACTATACTTCCTTCCTCATCTGATATTGATGTAATCAGTTTCTGTTTAAAAGTCTCAACACACGTGATTGATAAAAAAAAAGAGTCAGATAGTTTATAAGTGATTCACCTTTGTTCTGATTTATTGTTTAAATCGTTTAGTGAAAGGATGCATTCAAGTAATAAACAGTGTTGCTATGACAACCCCTTCATGCAAATGACGGAGTTATTGATGACAAATAAGAGGAACCGAGAGAAGAGAAGTGGATAATGTGGGGAACAATACTATGTCCCCGTGTGTAATATACAGAAGACAGCTCCTCTTCTCAGCAGTCACCGGATCCTCTGTTCAACTTGACTGGTGAGTCCAAACTTTTCTCTTTCACCTGGATGGACATTTTAAGGGCGGAAGTGGAGGTGAGCTGCGCTGTTCTTACTTGTACCGAAGACGACGTGTAGTTTCACTTTCGTGTGTGTGTGCGCCTCACACGAACATAGAGCGGACCGAGGGGGAAACCCGAGATGATGAACCCCTTGTCCCTGTACCAGCCGTGTGGGCGACCGAGAGGGGGACTCACCCGACAATAAGCCCACTGCCCCCGGAGGAGAATCCACCCCTGGACCGGGGACAGGTTCAGCGCGGAGAGTTTCAGAGTTTAATGTCCCCTGTGCTTTTCTGCTGCGTTTGTTAGTGCTGATACAGAAGAAGATGGAGGAGACGAACATGGGGGTCGGGAACATGAGTGAAGAAGTCCTGAACAGACTGTCAAAGATGCTGGACAACTCCACCTGCGGATGGAGGCAGCTGGCCAGAGCTGTGTCCGAGGAGCCGCGGTTCTGCTGCAGGTGAGACCCTCGAGGGCATCGGAGTGGTCCCACTGCTCTTAACACATCTTTATATTTGTAATAATAATGATACACTTTATTTATAAAGCACCTTTCAAAACAAAGGTACAAGGGGCTTTACGAGTTAAAAGTTACAAATTGAAGGCAAACAATTAGAAACCATTCAAAAAGCAATGTGAAGATCACACAGTATAGTGTATTTCTTTACCCGAACTCTGAAATACAAATGGTTACAGATGAGAAAAGAGTAAAGATAAGACAAAACAAAACATTTTTAAATGATCCAAGTTGATGGTGAGATCAGACATACCTATTCCGATGTGTCTGTTCGAGAGATTTAAAAGAGGAGAAGGAGTTTGTCACGTGGATTCTACTCATTGAGATTCGTCTGAAGACAGAAAATGCCTGGTCACCTCTGGTCCTCTTTATCTCTCTTGATCACCACAACTCATTTCAACACAGTGTATTTTTCGATGAGCCCTCCTTTAATACTACTTCCCATTCCTTTGAGTTTCTTGGGGGTCCAAAAGAGTGCCACCACCTTTTAAAATTGTGACCTCTGACCCCTCTGCAGTGAGAGTCAGCTGACCAGCTGCTCGCTCCAGGCTCTGAGCCCTGCAGGCAGCCCGGCTCGCACCCTCTTGGCTCAGCTGGCCGATCGCTCCTGCTCCCTGGACTTCTTGTTCCACTGCCTGAGGAAGGTGGACCACCAGGAAGCCGTGCAGTACCTCACCAGCACAGGTAGTCAAGCAGGAGATGTGGTTCAACACATATGCAAATGTATAAAATAAAACTCCACCTAAAAAACATCCAGGAACCGGATATAATTTCTGTTATAACTTCAGGGTAGAATACCTTTATCTCTTGATATATTGAGTCATACACACCATACAAGGTGATTTACAGAGGTGGAAATCAGGAAGTAATTGAGAACAAGGTACATTTTTTAGCCCCTGACAACTTCTCATAAGAGAGAGTCTTACTGAGTAATGGCTGTGAGATCTGAAAGGTTTAACTGTGGTGGCGGTTACATTTACGTGTGTGTTTGTGTGTGTCTGTGTGTGTGTAGCAGTGGCAGAGATGTTTCAGATCACAGTGCAGCCACAGTGTCAGCAGGCTACAGTGGGGGGCAGGTTGGTGTTGACCTGCAGAGCTGCTGGTCCTCCTGGGCTCAGCTACCAGTGGTTCAGAGGCAAAGAAGAGGTCGGTCCAACATATGATCCTGATGTGTTTTGTATTTATGTGACCTTTTGGCAAAAATCTATTGCTCTGTAAATGGATATTATCAATTGTCAGGAAATAGCTCACTGATCATTTCGTTGATGTAGGTTTTGGATAAATCCGGGTGCACACCAGAGTTGATTCTGTGTCCTTTAGCCCCGGTCCACCAGGGTCACTATATCTGCAGAGTCAACCACGGAGCAAAGTGCATCTTCTCCCAGTGGGCTCAAGTTCGCTTGGTTTCCTCTGCAGCTTCCAGTCCAGGTACCACTCCTCCGAACCTTCTATTCTCCTTTTTTCCCTTGTTTCATTCGATCCCATGATGTGTGATTTATCGTTCTGGTGAATCTTATCGTCTGCAGACTCTAGCAGCAGTCTGTTTCAGGGCTCAGTGAGCGGGCTGCGCATCATCCACCAGCCTGAGGCCCAAACGGTGTCTGAAGGTGACTCTCTCCTCCTGGTGTGCAAAGCAGAGGCCAGCCCGCCCCCCCAGTACGAGTGGTACCACAACAGGGCTCGCATGCAAGAACACAAGACAAGTTCATTTAAAGTAAGTATGTCCACAGAGTCTGCTGTGCCCTGCATATAACAGTCATTATGTCAGATTAAAACCTGTTTGGATTAAAACAGAGAATAAAAGAAGTAAAGCTTTCCAACCTTTGGATTTTAATCTGTATTCTGGAGACTACTTGTGAAAGTTGAATGAGTGCAAAGATGACTACTATTTTGTTATAGATTTTTAAAGGAATATTGACATTTCTGTAGAAGTACACTGTGTTACATTTGATGTCGTGCATCATTTCCTGTAGATCCCGTGTGTGACCACAGCACACAGAGGAGAGTACAGATGTAAAGTGTTCAACTTTTATCATGAGATGTGGAGCGACACAGCAGGAGTCACAATTGGTGAGACAAAAATAAATTTTTCATATTCAGAGTGTAAATGTATAGATGAGAAAAAAGATATTCATACATGACCACAATACTTTTGCAGGCCCAAGTTCCATTACCGATGCATCCTGGGTAGAAGTTGATCGTGGTCTAGGTGTGTGTCACCTGAATATTTAACAGTGAATAAAGGAACTTGAGTCATAGTTTAGTTCCTCTGTCATTGTCTGGAACTTTTTATCACTTTAATTCCTGTTTCTTTGAAAGCACATCAGTGAAATGTAAAACAGTATCATGTGGCTTCACATTGTGTCACTCAAAGCAGTTGGTACTGGAAACATTCTTATATAATATCAAACAATTTGGGACTTTTTAATTTAAATATATTTTCCATATCACTGTTGCCAGACTCACAGGAAATCAACAGGTCAACCTCTGGGCCGGGAAAAAGTCACCTACAACCAATGGCCAGTCACCCGCCGCCAACCAAACATTTCTATGGTGAATTTGGTCCCAACAAATGCTGTCATCTTTTTGTAGATCACTAATAATAGTTACAATATATTATTTAGTAGGTTAGTGGCTCTCCACTGATGTCCTGTCGTCCCCCTCCACAGCAACAGACAAAGTCGCTCTGCTGATCGGCAACATGAACTACCGCCACCACACTCCACTGGGTGCTCCCATCGCTGACGTGCACGAGTTGACCAACCTCCTCAGGCTAATGGACTTCAAGGTGGTTTCACTGCTTGACCTCAACTGGCAGGAGATGCACAGCGCTGTGACAGAGTTCCTCCTGCTGCTTGACAAGGGAGTCTATGGTCTGTCTCTCGTCCACCAGGATTATATGTTTGAAACGTACTTTGTGTTAGTATCTTACAGATATTATGTGACAACTTAACTCTCTTTGACATTGACACTCATCAATGTTTACAACGCTTCTTTGTCCTTCTTAACCCAGGCTTACTATACTTTGCTGGTCATGGTTATGAGAACTACGGCAACAGCTTCATGATTCCCATTGATGCTCCGGCCTCCAACACGTCAGAGCATTGCTTGTGTGTGCAGAACATCCTCACCAGGATGCAGGAGAAAGAGACCGGGCTCAATGTGTTCCTGCTGGACATGTGTCGCAGAAGGTGCCAATATTCATTTCAAGGATTGTATTGTATTGTTTTTTTTAATTTCATTTTCAGATTTTAGATTTCATTTTCAGATTTGCCCGTGCTTCTCTATTCTTAAAATGCTATTCCCTTTTTAGAAACCCACATGATGATGTCATTGTACAACCTGGACCTCTGAAGGTCACAGCAAATATAGTGTTTGGTTACGCCACGTAAGTTGCTGATCCTCCCCCTGTATGAGACCAGTGTTTATTTAATACTAGATTTGAAATATGTGACACTCTACTCTTACTTTAAACCAGTGACGTACCACTCATGTGCACTTGACTTTGTTTAGATGTGTAGATGCAGAGGCGTATGAAGTGAAGAGGGAAGACGTGTCCAACGGCATCTTCATCAACTTCCTCAAACAGCGAGTTTGTGAAGATGAGAAGGTCACAGTCATGCTGGACAGGGTCGCTGAAGGTAGGTGGCGCTACACAGACCCATCACAGATTTGCACCAACTGGCCAATCAGTTAGCTGTTTTCTATTTTAAGGTACGACTACACCTGATGTTTCATTTAATTTGACATATGTGAAGGTGGTTTTGAACAGATTATTCAACATCTGGCCGGAAAGGGGTCACGTGCAACTAAACTCCAGTATGGAATTGCATTTAATAAATTTCATCTTATAATATTTTGTGCTTTATTTAACAGCGGGGTGAGCCGCAGTCTGATTTACCTTTTCACTCTCAGAGTTGTTGTGCATGTTCAGCTCACTGACCTGATTTCCTGAGCAGGGCCTTCATTACCATCATTAGAACCACCCGAGCGTTTCCTGCTATGACTGTCTAAATGTCTGCTGTAAACGAAAGCTTTAAGAATGTTCCAGTTGCAAAACGTTTGTGCAGGTTGCTACCAAACTGTAGCATAAAATAAGCAGAGGTTTAATAGCTCTGTGTTTCTACTGGTGCATGAACGCAGTGAAAACCAGAGAGATGCTTGAATCTGCCGTCAAATGTTTTGACATTGAATCCACCTCCAATGTGACGGTTTGCAAAGGGCAATGCAACATTCTGCAGCAAACCAAACTAAAGATCACAGTGGGTAAAAGAAAGTCACTGTGTTCCTCTTAGCTGGTTGAAAAATTTGAAATTTTTGCAGATCTGGACAATTATCACTCCGTCATGTTAAACCACACATCCACACTCTTTTTTTTTCATTTGGAAGATTTCAAACCAGCATCTTTCTCCCCTAAAAAAGTTAGTGTTGAATTTGTCTTCAGCTGTTGTGATGAATCCATATACTGTGCATTAAAACCTCTCTACTCTTTTCAGACATGGGTCGCTGTGCAATTACACGAGGGAGGCAGGCTTTGGAGATGCGCAGCAATCTGTCTGAACGACGCTCCCTCACCGACCAGATACAAACGTCTGAATGCTCTGAATCCTTTTCAGCTCGCAACCTGCAGTGGGCCATCGCTCATGGTACAATTTACACAAAAGTTTACGAAAATTCTTAGATGTAGCAAGAGATCTGTTGTTTATTTTAGTTCTTGTTTGCATGAAAAAATATATACCTAATTCAGATGTATATCTTCGTAGTCCTGCCACCGAGCAAGTACCTGCAGTTTGACTGTGGGGTGACTGTTCAGCTGGGGTTTGCTGCAGAGTTCTCCAACATCATGGTCATCTACTCTCGGATACTGAACCAGCCCAAAGACATTGTTTCCTGCTCTGCTCAGCTCACTGACTTCCCCTTGGTTTGTTGGTTGATATTACTTATGTAGATATAACACAAGATTCTGGCTCATCGTGCATGGGACCTGGAATCATTCAGTGTTTCTCAATATAGTCTAAGCAGGAACTCAGTAGTTATTCTTGACATTTGAAGTTCACACGCACTGATCTTACTGATCTTTACAATGTGTTTGATTGGCAGGATGTGGATGTCGATCTGAAGACGACTAACCAGGAAACTCTCCTTGAAGCTGGTAGTTTATTGTTGATCAAGGACGACCTTCTTTCACCAGGGGTCCCCAGTCTTTACACCCGCATCAGCAGCCTTCAGAGACTCAAGGTCAGACACTGGTTATTCTTTTCATAAATACTTCTCTTATTTCTGACCTAGGAGAAATTTAATCTTCCTAGATCCCCTGGGAATCATTTTAAAACAATATAATCACTGCTTATCTTGAAAAAGATTTGATAAAGTCTAAGAGTCGCATTTAAGTATGATATGTTTTACCTACTTCTAGCAACACTTTTTTGTGTTTTTGTGAACGTCAGGTCCTCACAACCCTTTTTATATTTCCTTGTCTAAAGCTAAAAACACATCCTTCTCTTTTATGTCTACACAGAGGGAGCTCACGTTCACCGTCTGTCTTCATTACACCTATTCCAACATGGATGACGAAGTACAGGAAAGGCAGTCAGTGACAGTTGGCAAACCACTGGTCTCCAAACTCAACCTCCATGAACCGCGACCGCCTCGGGCCTGCTCTACGTCCTCGTCCTTCAGTCTCGACTCCCTCAACATCGCTGAGGGCATTTCCTCTATGGGAACGTCCTCAAATACATGGCCTTATTATGGCAGAGAATCTTCCACCACTGACTCTCTGACTTCACAGGACAGGAGTGCAAATATCCCAGAGGAGACTGACAGCCCTGAATTATGCAACAACCCCAAACCTCTTGTTGCCGGCGAAAGCTTGTCCCACAACCTAAGTTAATGACACAAACTACAAATTAAGTGACAATTTTCACTCGCAATAATAATCTTGAGCCTGATTTGACCATTACATCCTGAGAAAAAAGAGTATACATCAACAAAGAGAAAAGTCAAAAGATTTGGAATATCTCAGGGAAACCTGACCCTGGACACAGGTCATATTTTTACATTTTTAAACAAAAATTTTTTTAAGACATAGATACATTAAACCAGATCCCAGTTTGGAATGTGTTTGTAACGGGGAGAAAATAAAACACCGTTTTTTTTCTATTTTGAAACATTTATTAAACCTCTTGTACAAAGTAAAAACGTAGAAAACTGTTGGTTTATCATCACTAACTACTCATCTTTATAATAATAATCAACTTTATTTATGAAGCACTTTTCAAAACACATGAAAAGTTTTTATCAATAAGCCAACAACGAGGTACTTATATATGTGCATGTACAGATAAATGATAAAAAAACAAACAGCTCAGATAAAAATGTTTATTTTTCTTGCTGTTTAAAGTGTGTTTATCATTTCCTTTTCAAAGCACAGCTAAAAGTGTGATGCTACTGATCGTACTCAATTGGAAGCTCACCCGTCCCCCAACAAACGGCCGCTGGATTAAGGAAGTTCTCTGTAATTTAAAACTTAGATTTTCACTTTCAAGATCTTCCAAGGTATTCCAAGATACATGGAGCCCTTTCTTTGACTTCTTTAACGGCCTTAATCTGTCTCCGAACTTGGAAGAAGCCTCTCACTCACTCCTACTACACCCAACACTCCTGCACTACTGTGGTAGCTGCGCACCCCTTAATCCCATCCCTCCCCCATCTATTTATCCATTTATTCAATCTTCATACATACGTAATTAGTATTATCCCCCCCTTCTTTATTTTTATTTAATTTTATTTCCTGTCTTTATTGTGCTGCTCGGCAGCAGTTGTTCTGTGTGTGTGTGTGTGTGTATGTGTGTGTGTGTGTGTGTTTGTGGACGTCTGTTGTTTGTCCCCGTAAGGGCCCGACCTGGGCTCTTGAGTTTGGGTGGGTTGTTTGGGGCATGGGTCTAGGATATTACTGGCATACTACTGTACACTCCTGCTGTATCAGTGACTGTTTATGACCATTGTATGTCATGTCATTGGAAAATTCAAATAAAACAGTTGGAAAAAAAAATGTGATGCTATAGATCAAAGGAGGTTACTATGATTCTATGATTACTATGATTACTATGCACCTCATCAGCTGCAGACAAAGGTCAGTTGCCCACACCAAGCATTTTGAACTCTCCACGATCCTCAACCAAACTTGAGCCCAAGAATCTGACTTGCTTTTCTTTGTCAACCATGCAGCACCAAGACGTTGTTTGGAGCCTCAGAGCCGAACTCTTCCAAGCTAATTGTCAGATTAAGGTTCTCGAAGAGGGAAACTCGTCTATGCAGGAGCAGGTCGAGCAGCTCCAGGAGCAGCTGATAGTGAGAGATGAACTCTTACGTGAAGAGACCAAGAAACGGCATGGTCGCTTCAGGTCCTACGTGGACGTCCTGGCCAAGCTCACTGAGTATCAGGCCAAATGTGAGACTCTGGAGACCCGTCTGCACCAGGAAACAAGCTGGAGCAGAGAGGTGGAGGATCGTAATAAGCCACTCAACCTGCTCAAGACCGGACGGAGGAGTCTTGAAGATAAGCTGAAAAAGAAGGACGAGCTCATCATGACTGAAACAAAGAGCCGTTCAATTCTAACCAATGCCCACCATGACAGCCTGGCCATGCTCACGGTCAAAGAAAAGGAGGTGAACACAAGTCAGGCAGAGACACAGGAGGCAAGGCTGCTGCAGGAGATGACTCAGACTGAGGGAATGAGCAGCAGTAAGGTGGAGACCGTCGACAAAGAAAATGAGACTCTGAAGGAGCAAGTTCACAAACTTACAGGTGAACACACAAAGCTCCAGGACGAAGTCAAACATAAGGAGGAGCTAGTGAAAAACGAAATCAGGAAAAATCAAGCTTCTACCAAGTCGTGCCTCGCGTCCGAGCTGGACAGCGCAGAGAGGAAGTGGAGGAGAAAGGTGGAGCAGCTGGAGACAGTGAAGGTGGAGAACCAAGATGAACTGCAGGTCAAGCAGCTTTATGAGCAGCTGAAAGTAAGAGATGAACTCTTATGTAAAGAGACCAAGAAACGGCGTGCTTGCTTCAGGGCCTACGTAAACGTCCTGGCCAAGCTCACTGAGTATCAGGCCAGATGTGAGACTCTGGAGACCCGACTGCACCAGGAGCCGTCTCAGCCTGAAACAAGCTGGAGCAGAGAGTTGGAGGATCTGAAGAAGCAAGTCAACCTGGTCAAGACCGAACAGAGGAGGCTTGAAGATTAGCTGAAAAAAAAAGATGAGCTCATCGTGACCTAAACATAGTCAAATAAAAGGAGGTGAACAAAGTCAGGCAGAGTCACAGGAGGCAAGGCTGCTGCAGGAGACAGTGAAGGTGGAGGACCAAGATGAACTCCTGAAAGAGGAGACAGATTATCTTCCAAAGAAAAGAGGAATGAGAGGACGTTTGCAATGAAACCTCATACCCTTCACTCCTTCTTAACCCAGCCACTCCCTAATCCTCCCCTCCGACACTCCCACCCCTCACCCCTTCCCTACCTCCCCAAAACCAAACCTTCAATGCCCACCTCTAATCAATAATAATACAAAAAAACATGTATAACATTTACCTGTGTGTGTTTTTCTGAATATAAATAAATGACTCTTCACTCTGCCAACTGAGAGGAACAAAATGAATAATGTGTCTTTTACACCAAACTCAATGAGAAGCTACGACTGACTCCCAGAGGATTTTGCTTCTGTTTTTTTAATCTGCCTAACCAAAATCCTTCTCATGTTTGTTTTACCCACAGATGTGCCACTCCTGGTTCATTTTTACCATCAACTATTAATTCACATGAATATGTAAATTGACCTGTTACACTGGATGTTTCCAGGTTACCTCCAGGTACCCAGTCCAGTGCAGAACTCAGATGTGACACAGAAACACACCAAATAAACTCTTTTAATTGTGAGAGCTTTTCCCACTCAGAATTCTGTTCAAAAATAGTGAATATGCTGATAGATAGAAAGATAGACAGACAGACAGACAGACAGACAGACAGACAGACAGACAGACAGACAGACAGACAGATAGATAGATAGATAGATAGATAGATAGATAGATAGATAGATAGATAGATAGATAGATAGATAGATAGATAGATAGATAGATAGATAGATAGATAGATAGATAGATAGATAGAGTTGGCTATATTGTATGTATGTTCATGTTCAGATCTAGTAAATGATTAAAATAAAAAATAAACAACTCAGATAAAATTGTCTGTTGTTCTTGCTGTTATAAGTTTATCGTGTATTTCATGAGTAAACAACTTTTCACACATGTCTGCGTGCTCCGCTCCTCTGCGCCGCATCCGCACTGCGCCTGCGCACTGACGTCACAGGTTCGGCCTAGGCCTCCATTTTGCAGTCGTTTCTCAACCTCTGCTGTTTCCACTGGAGCCGCGGCCGTTTGAGCTCATAAAGTTCACCCTTGTTCCCGAGCCTGAGGACGAACCCTTGACGGACGACAGCATGTCTGACCCGGCGGCGGACGTGGAGGTTCCGGAGGGCGCGGAGGTTCGCAAACTGTCCGAGCTGCGAGTCATCGACCTGAAGGCCGAGCTGAAGAAGCGAAACCAGGACACCACGGGCGTTAAGAGCGTGTTGTCGGAGCGTCTGAAGAAGGTGCGCTGACAGCTCCCGGGTTCAACCAGTACTCCCAGTTACCCCACTAACCTGCACGTGGCCGCTTTGTTACCGTACCCTGTTTAAAACAGTATAACCCCAAGCTAACATACGAGCGCCATTCACCCCAAACTGTATGCTAACGCTAGCTGTTAGCTAACGTCTGAGCCAAGCGGCTCTAAAGGCGTGTTGCCAAAGCGACCCGGCTTCCGTTTTAAACTCTCATTTATCGGTACACTACATTTAGTCATTTACACTGTTGCTCTCCTTAAACAGGCCGTCGAGGAGGAGGGAGGAAATCCCGATGAGATCATTGTGGTTCCGGATTCTGCACCGAAGAAGAGCAACGCAGCCCCTAAACGAGCTGCCAGAGGTGAAGTCTGCAAATGCTGCACAAACATGTCTCACGCTGTGTTAGTAATGTGAACATAATGGGACCCTCGTCTCATAGAAACCTCTGTGCATGGACAGTCCTCTGTCTGCAACATGATGCCGGGTCTCCTGGTGTTTCCTCCATGTGCACGTTGCTCCTGTGACACTAGCTAGTATATGATCATATTGATCTACTTTACATATCAGTTAGTATAGCTGCCACTTGCTGGATTTAGCAGATCATGCATATTTTATGGGAGATTCCCAGTTTCCTTTTCAGAAAATTTGAACATCTAATATCTGGAATTGTAGAATAATATTTAATAATGCCTGCGATCAGTGTTTGATAAGAAAGAAATGACTGCAGAAACATCTATGGATGTGCTGCAGCTGCAAAATGTATATCCAAACTTGGGCTGCGCAATTGATTAATATCAATCTAATTATCTTAAAATTATCAGACTAAAAAAGAGATGAGCCACAGGCAGTATTTAACCAAAATCAAGTGTACTCTTGTTATTTGATTTTAGACAATTTCCTTTTAATTCCACTCAGACCATCGGAGTATTGTTATCTTTCAACAATTCTGCAAATGCAATTAACTTAGACTCTTAGTGATACTTTTTTGTTTAGGGCTGGGCTATAAAACATTAGAAATAATTAATGCTGTATTATTTTGCAATAAGGGAAAAGCTCAATATATGTATGTATTAGCCATGCGAAGCATAATCACAGTGCGGAGCAATAACACTTAATTGATCAATCTCAGATTTGTAAAACATTTAGCTGTTTATCAAATGCTTTTCGTTTAAACCAGAAACCTTCAAACTGGAGCATAACTGAGACTTTAAAAGAAATACAAATGTGACAGTCAAAGTGATAATTATTGATAACACTGAAAATAAATACATACAAATTAAACATTTTAAGGCACATTAACCAGTGCTATCGGAAACACTGACCTGTAAGACACCAGATGAAGACTTTGCTCAGACTAAAATATTTTGTTTGTAGACACAAGACCAGAGAATGATGAACCAGAGGACAGCCCTGTTGAGGAGGACTCTCATGATGGACATGTAAGTGTCTGCCCTATATCTTTAGAAACTGTGGAGTTGTGAGGCTCTCAGTATTGATTTCAGATTGTTTTTAACAAAGTCTCATTGTCTTTGTCAGGAGGATGCACAAGATGATCAGGAGAACATGCAGGAGATGGACATCCTCGACATGAACGTGCTGGATGAGACGGAGAACGACAATGGGATACCGGCTGAGGATGACGAGAATGAAGCAGAATATTTGCAGGGAGACGATGATGATGAAGGGATGAATGAACAACATGACATTAAAGCTTTGGAGTCAGATGATGAAGCGAAAGCTCCAGAGGTAAAAACAAGATGTCCAACAACTTATCCAGACGTTTTTATTTTATTGATGAGAAAGTTTTAATGTTGCTTTGCTTGTCTGAAATTTAGCAGATGGACGAGTCTGAGGCGTTGGACAAGGATGAACCTATGACATGCTCATCAATCAATATGGTATGTTCTTTCATAATTTGAAACTTGTGATATAGTAGACCTAAGTGTCACAAACACCTTGAATATAGACTTTTCTTTATTTTTTTGTCTCAGGATCCAGATGCAGATGACGCGAGAGAAGACACAGGTACTTTAGAGAGTGGTTGAGGAAAAGATGGAGACATCTTTGCAAAGTGTTGAGCTTGGAATGCAAACACTTAGATTAGGAAGAGAGACTGGAAGCCCAAAGGGAGTTGCTGGCTTTGTGCTGAAATTGATTATCCATAATTCATAATTTTGCCACAATATTGGTCAAGTTACCAGTGATGTTCTTTAATTAGTAAAAGATCGGTGGTTAACAAGTTGATGCACATCGACAGCAATTACATATCATGGTCGGGGAGGTTTGAGCTCTTGCAGGTGAATGCAGTGTTTCTAGGTTGCCACATGAAGACCAAGACTAAGAAGATTCATCAAGAAGACTTTTGCATCTTTTTAAAGACACTGACTCAGAAATCAGCTGGATGAGAATATGCTGGACTTGAGCGGAAGTTCTGGTTAATATGAATGGACACTTGGAAAGTCAAAGGCTGAAAGAAGATGGACTACATTGAGCCTCTATCGCTGCACCGCTGATCTTGTGGCTCCCCTCAGCACTGAACTCTTTGTCTGCTTTGGATCAGGTGAACAAACTGAAGTGGTTCAACTTGAGTGTTAGCCGCACTAGTTGCTTGGTTGTCCCCCAGCCTTTGGGTTCTCCTCCAGTCTCTCGTCAGGGTCTACACCATGGTTTGAATACATAGTTCTAAGAGCACAGGACAGTGGTCATGACGTTCCTAATCCAGGCCTTGCCAGTTCCTCGTTAACCATTGCTGTGTTTCAGAAGTGATTAAACTCTGTGCCATTCTATTCCTGTTAAATCCGTAGAAAATGACAAAGTAGCCGGGTCTTGTTTATCTGAGCCGCTTATCGAAGATCGCCACCAGAGCGACGAGACGAGCCCTGAAGATGAGCAAGCCGCCACCGCCGGAGGGGAAGACAGTGTGTCCGATACTGGTTCCAAGTCCGACAAAGCCGCCTCTGGAGATGTGGAGACCGACCGGGATGTTGTGGAGACCGACACCAAAGAGGTTGGGGACGCCCTAAATGTCCCAGAAGAGACCATGGACGCTGAGAACAAAAGCTCGCAGGCTGTTAGTGTAAGCGAACAGGGCGCTCTGGGTGAAACTGTTGATTCAGAAATTGGGTCTAAGAAGGGTGAGGAGGATGAGAAGACAGAAGAAGAGAAAGCAGCTGCGGACTCAGCCTCGACAGTGAAAGAGTCCTCTTCTGTAGAGGGCGATGATCAGAAAAAGAGGTTTGTTGCTTTCTGTCTACTAGAAACCAAAATGGCTATCTCTGTTGCATTGGCTCCTTTGTGCTAGAAACAATTGGATGATCTTTTGGAGGTAAAATGTTCTTTGCATTTTGTCTTTTGTCTTGTTTTCATTTGTCGTGCCTCGAGCTCTGTGCACCCCGTTACCACTTTATTACCCTGTAGGCTAACGAATTGGGATTGTCATAAGGTATATTTGTTCACTATTGAAGCACGCACTAAGGTACATAATGGGCTGATCACTGTCAATTATTGTTATAAATCATTAATCACAGTACATATGTGTGAGGAGATCCCAGGTGCCCTCATGTCCTGCATGTTCATGTTTTTTTTCTTTGTCTTTAGCTCTGAGGAAAAAGATGGTAAGACCGAGGCAAAAGATGAAAATGGTGAGTGAGTCATGGGGTTTATTTCTTATTCTGGTCATTCATATTATTGAACATGTGCATATTGACTTATTGTGTGTATGTGCAGCTGCTGGAAGTGGTGTTGCAGCAAGCAGCGGTAGAAATCTGTGGGTTAGCGGTCTCTCTTCCACTACCAGAGCAACTGATCTGAAGACACTGTTCAGCAAATATGGCAAGGTTAGTTATCTAACCATTGTCCCCAGGGTTTGAATTTGTAAATGTCCCGTATGTAAAATAAAATGTGTTCACCTCTTCCTCCTCTATGATTGCATTCCCTCTCATATCTCTCCACCTTGAAGGTTGTTGGAGCTAAGGTGGTGACCAACGCCAAAAGCCCCGGGGCTCGCTGCTATGGCTTCGTCACCATGTCCACCACAGAGGAGGCCACCACGTGTATCAGCCACCTTCACAGAAACGAGTTGCATGGAAAGATGATCTCTGTGGAGCGGGTGAGTGTTGAGGCATCACAAAGCAATCAATAATAGTAAAGAGGACAATAAAAAGTTACTTTTATAAAATGTATATTAACAACAATAAACTTTTGGCTAAACAAAAAAGAATAAGATGAATAATTATGTTTGGGACAGCTAATATCAGAACAAAAGTTTTCCTTTTATTTATTTAATTTGAGCATCTTAAAATGTTTCCTATTAATCTGATACCTGGTCGTTATTGTTGGTTTTTCATTGTTTGGTTGGATCAATGTGTGAAATTGAACCTGTCGATTTGACTCTTATGATCAAACATGTTTCTGTTTAAACACTGAAGGCTAAAAATGAGCCAGCGGGGAAAAAGCCAGCAGACAAGAATGATGTCAAGAAAGACAGGAGACACTCCACCGACTCCAAGTAAGACCCTTCACAACAGTCTGACACTAAAATGACTCAGCAGTATTTTGAAGCAGTCCATAAAATATCTTCGGTACCTACTTCCCTAGCTTCAGGTGACATTTTTTTTTATATATATATTTTTTGTAGGTCTGATGGAAAGGATGAGAAATCTGAGGGAGAAGGAAAAGATGGCAAAGGTGAGAAGAGTTGACTCTGGAAAAACTTGCCTCTCAAAACAATTAATTTTTGTCTTCATTTATTCTGAATGATATTAACTGTATTTGTTTTTTACAGCGCGAAATGAGAGGACTGTAGTTATGGACAAGTCCAAGGGAGAACCTGTCATCAGTGTCAAAACCAAAAGCAAAGAGCGAGTAAGTGAAAATATAAACCCATAACTGCTACACCCGATTTACCACAGATTGGACGCTTAGTGTAATATACAATATGTTACTGTGGGCTTTTGTAATAAGCCTTCAACTTACAATTTTTTTCCATCCTCTGTCTCCTTCTCTTCTTTCTCCAGAGCTCAAAGAGTCGTGACCGTAAATCCCCCAGTAAAGAAAAGAAAGACATCCTGTCATTTGACCAGATCAAGGAGCAGCGGGAGAGGGAGCGGCAGAGACAGCGGGAGAGGGAGGTCCGGGAGGTGGAGAGACGCAGAGTCACGTAAGGAGCAAACAATTCATCTAGAAACGATAATCTCATTCTAATATAATCTGGCCAATCAAAATTAAGGAAGGATTTTTGTTTTACTCTTCTGTAGAATAGAAATGGATGCTAATTACAAAAAAAAGTTTTGGGGAGTTAGCTTTTATCACTATGATTCTACACTGGACTTTATCTATAGTTACTACTCTAGTTACTCACTTATCAGACAATATTCTTCGCTGTTGACTTTCAGTGACCGTGATCGTGACAACCGCCCGGATCGTGAGCGTGAGCGAATCCGTCTGTTCAGGGAGAGAGAGGAGAGAAAACACCTGCTGCGGAAGAGACACTGGCTGGAGGTAATGATATATTTCTCACACTGCAGAGCTGTCAGTGTTCTTTCCCACATTTCTTACATTATATTCTTTGGAGCCGAATCTTGGTTTTTAAAAATATACACTTTTTTTTACAATTATAAAGTTAAAAGATTAAATAATTCCAATTTGTCGTAATTCTTATTCTCCCAGATGTAGTTTTTTAATGCACATATGATGTAAGAGCTGCTGATAGTAATGATGATTATCTTATTCCCAGACTGAGAGGCAGCGCCTTGATGCAGACCGTATGGAGCGTCAGTTCCTGGAGCGTGAAAGGCTTCGTATAGAATACGAGCGGCGGCGTGAGCAGGAGAGGATCCTCAGGGAGCGAGAGGAGCTGAAGCGGCAGCAGGACCAGTTGCGTTATGAGCAGGACCGACGCCCCGTTAAGAGGCCGTATGACATGGACAACAGGTAAATAATAACTGACTCGGTGGCTATGAACTTATTGCTTTAACTGATTTTCATTTCACTCAACTTCTTAATCAATGCTAGGATTTTAACAATATATCTTTCTTTTTATATTTCAGGAAAGACGATTGGCCTGAGAAGCGCATAGCCTTGGATGACCGAGGCGGCCGCTCAGACTTTGGACGACCGGAACGTTACCAGGACTTTGACCACCGAGACCGCGGCCGATACCAGGATGACGGGATGCTGGACAGGCGAGATAATACCCGTGGCGTAGGTGCAGACCGAGATGGTCAGGTAAGAGAAGCTGTCAGCAGCTTGTTGTGTAACTGACACAAACATCAGTGGTGTGTAGCCATTCGAACAACAGTAAAAAATGAATCTTTGACACCTTGAATTCTGCCTCATCTCTTCCAGAACTTCTCAGACAGGTCCGAGAGACATGGCCGAGAGGGCCGAGAGCCCTGGACTGGAGGATACGACAAGCGCATGAACCCCAGGTGAGCTGCCCTTCTTCAGTTGAAGCCATATTTAAGAGGCAGATGTAGAAATGTTTACTCAAAGAGTGGTAAAAAATGTAAACAATATGTTATTCTTTTCTTTTTTTAGGGAAGGAGGTCGAGACTGGGAATCTGGACGGAAGATGGAAGGAGACAGAACATGGCAAGGTATGAATACTTGTGCTATATTGTGTCTTTAATGACAATAGAGCTATATACACTGATTGCTCTGTGCTTTGTAATAATGTGATTTACATCCACTTGGATTGAAGTGCAGATGAAGGCAGAAAAAGGATGTATAGATTGTATAGTGCTTTGTGAGTGTCTACATGTTTAACTGCTGTGGTCCTGATGTTCTGCTTTTCAATTCCAGGTAGAGACGGTGCTATTCCAGGCACGAGCCACATTGCACGTGGAGGGATTGCAGGGTGCGTAGTGATATCCGACCCACTCATTGTTGACATACGAGATGTTCCGATAGCATTTATCCCTTCCTGGTACCAAGTCTGATCTTTGCTTATTGACCGATACTGAGCATCGATCTGCTACCAGTGCATTTTAGAAATATCAACCTTTATGATGTAATTTAACAGTACCGCTACTAACCCAGTATGTAAGTGATGATTGATATCATTGTTGTATGGCCTATTGCTCATTTTGCGAGTGGCAACACTAGCACCATTCCTCGAAACTGAAGGCAGACTATAATATGCTGTTTTACTCGTTGCGATTGAAATGTTTCCAATTTGCTGATAACTCTGGTTAACGCTACACTCTACCTGGGAAATCCCTTCTTCACCGCTATAAAATAGCATTTACAGCGCTGCTGTTTTGAAGCAATGAAGAAGTGATTTCCAGAAAAAGGAAACTGCAGTTTTATCTGGCTGAAACGAATATACGTAAAAGACGTGGTAACAGATCCAGATTCACGTACTCGCCAATTCCCGCCCTGACATTTAAGGCTATATCGCGGATGCTGGTATTGGAACATCTCTTGTTGATATGAGCTTGTTTGTCCTTAAAGGCATGACAGAATTGGCCAGCACTGTTTGTTAGACCGTTGTTGATCTTTGCCTCTGTTTTGTCTCACCAGCCGTGGAGGTTACATCAACACAGGAACCTCTCAGTCTCTCTCTGGAGCTCTGAACCGACAGAACCAGCTGATGCAGGGCAGCGGGCTGCAGGGTGGAGCTTTTGGTCGACGCTACTGACGTGTGTCTATCTGAAGACACTAGTTGGACTCTTTCATGAGATCACGTCATGGAGGACGTGGCCATCTTGTTTTTGTAAATGTTTTGTCTTAAACGTGATTTCATCTCTTTTTTTTTGTCACAATTCCAATCCACATATGGTGGAAACCTTTATCCTTCTTGTTGGTTCTCCATTTTTTTGTGACTTAGTGATTTTCTGCCTTGTATTTATGGTTCTGTCCATCCTACCTTGTTTGTTCACATCAAAGCTACATTTTCAGTGCAGATGTTTAATAGACACGTAAATCGATGGACATCATCAGTTTCCCATCTTTATCCCAGTTTACATTCGGAACATTTTGAAAGCTTTTTGTTAAATTAAATGAATTTTTGTTGCAGTTCAGAGCTTAGGTCTCATTTAGGCATTTTTGTCTTTTTAAAACAAATGGACGGTAAGATCTCCCTGCTGAAGAAAATGTTTTTAAATTAAATGACTCACTCTGATTATCCAAGCTTACTTTTTTATATTTCAATCACCGCATTTTTGTACATAGCGTTTGATTAGTGTGATTATCAGATCATGGTAGTACATCCCCTTGAACTGTGATTAAAATCTCAAATTAACTGAATTGTGATGTTGCAGCACAAGTTTTCTGTAACTAAAATCTGTTTTTAGATTTTATTCATAAAGTTTAGTTTTCTTGTCCATCTGTTTTGTTTATTATAAAGTCAGGGTTAAATTCACAGCTTGAAATAGCTGACAATCTTTAAACAGTTAAAGATTGTTCATATATTTGTGTTGCTAATAAAACAAATACCCTTCAGAGCATAATTGCTCATATTTATCAAAACAAATCTGAATTCACAGAGGTGTGATGCACTGAAGAATCTGTTTGAAATGTCCAACCCTTAAAGAGTGTATTAGTTACAAGATTTTCTTGGGTCATGCATCCGTTGTCGCTCTTTGAACTCAATGATACGTCACAACTAAACCTTTGTAAACCTGGTTCAGGTGTCACGTGTATCTCCTTGGCATCATACTGCTGCTTAAACTTCTCTGAATGACAGAGGCAGTGTCACCCAGTGAAAATAGATTCTTAGCACATGTTTTTTTTAAACTCCAGCTCAGACTGAGAAGCTTGTTGCATTAATAAAACCAGTGGATGAACTGGTTAGTATCCAGCCATTCACTCTCTATGCACTTAAGTGTTTTCCCTAATATTTTCTTTGCTTTTTTCATTTGAGAGTGTACATACATTTTCAACTGGAAATGTTTTAGATGATTGTGGATATAACTTCTGTAATTCAGGTTATGAGTTATCTTATTGTCACTTTTGGATAAGTAATGAGCTGCCGATACGGTTCCTTAACGAAATATTACAAAAATATAATTATTTTAACTTAATTGTCCTATTTGTAACTTGCACCAAGATCCTTCCAAGGGGAGTTTAATTTTCACGAGTATTGATTTATTCAATATTATTAAAACATTTTTTAGTCGTTAATCTTTTTAAAATTATGTTGAACCAAAACATATATTTGATTAAAATGCAGCTTCCTTGTTCCTGCCGTGTACCTGGCGGTTGTGGTACTTTCTTTATTTACTGTTTTCCCACTATTATACAGCATATATGTGTTGACTTATCTTGTACCTGTCGAGTTCTGAAAAAACTTGCAAATTTGATATATGCATTTTTTATCAATACTACTGACCTCCTGTCATCATAAAAAAACAATGTCTGCATTCGGCAGTTTGCGAAGTTGCCATCATCACTGGAATCATCCCCACCCATCAGGCTATATCTGCTTAACACGAAAATGTGTGAAGAAGGTAAGACAAGTAGTTCACGGAACCAGTCCACATTTCCCTGTTATTTTCCTATTTCCACTAGAGGGTGTCATATAATCACGAATACAAGTTGAAACTGATCCTTTCATTCAGTTGATCCTATTAAATTCACACAATTGAGCAGATTAATTGAATGCAACTGTAGAATCAGCATTGAGAGTAAATAGGATATTACCAGCCAGTGTGATGACTGGGTGAAAGAAAGTCAGTGAATCTGCAGATAAACATTCTTGCTTCCCTGTGGCCACGAATAACACAAACCCCCCCAAAAGGAAAACATACATATAAGACATGACTTGTGGGTGAAAGGCTGTGGGGGGATAAAATAAGACACGAACCAGGATCCCCGCCGCTGGTTTTCTCCTTTTTCATCCTCTCACCCCAAATTACTTTTGAACGCTTCTTAAATAGCCAGATGTAGAAGGAACAGCTTAAATCAACATGGCGTGAACCACCGGGGAGACAAGCACAAAGGGTTCGAGGTGGAGAAACACACACCGCTGAACCTCCAGGTCACCCCCCCACGCTGTGCCACATCATTTATCCACATTCTGAGACAGATTCCTCAACTAAACCTGCGTCTGTATTCTCTATTCTCAGGTCTGTGTGTGAGAAGTGTCCCTCTCCTCTTTCTTACTTCCTGCAGATCTACATCTATTAGAAAGAAACCGTTTGTCCGCAGCTGAAAGTCCCTCAGATGTTTTACCACAGGAGACGTGATCTCAAGTTGCCCTGAGTTTATTGTAGTTGTGTGCTGCCTGTGATCTGTTTTTAATTGTGTGAGATCTTTGTCTGTTTGGCTCGTTGGATTAGTCGAGGATATCTTCTCTTCACAAGCTTTGCAGACCGGGGGGGGGCAGTTTATCAGATTCTTCCTGACAGATCCTCTCAGGCTTGGTTTGAATGGACGTAACTCATCAGACTTCTTCAAATCTATCCAATTATCATGTCTGGGTCTCTGACTGGGCCATTCCGGAGACTTGAGCCCAAACTACTCCACTCCTGGCTGGGCGCTCGGGGTCACCGTCGTGCTGAAAGGTGAAGCGTCCCCCACAGGCCCTGGTCACGTGGCCTCTGGTCCAGGTTTTCTTGTAGGAATTTCCTGGTTTCGGAGAACCACAAAAGGGGGGGGGGAAATCTGCAACACATTACATTGTGAAGGGGCCTGATTACTTCCTGAAGCCATGTCTTTCACAAAAGGTTTCTACAATGACTAAAGAATGCATTTTGAAATCAGACTGAATCTGCAGAATGCATTATTATTGTGTTCATTATCAATTATCATTTTCAGTTTATGAACTTTTGAATAGTGAGTTTAATTGTCAGTCAAAAGCTGGGTCTTATATTTGGGTTGTGTCTATTTTTACCGGCTACTGACTTTACAAGCTGTAAAGAATTTCGCTGAAATCTGCATTTTCTTTATTTTACAAATTAGGTTCTCTCTTATTTCATGATCTAACTGTATGTAAACATATATAAGTTGATGTGTGCAGGGGCCAGAGACACACCTCTCTATCCTACACGTGAGAAACAGTAGAATTCACATCACTCTGGTCTTCAGGAAGATTTTCTGCCACGTTGCATTGCTTTGCTTGTTTTCTGAATTAAGTGGCGGTGCGTGTGCGGCGATGCAGCAGGGGAGCTCAGTCGGACTTGTACATTTGTGTTGCAATGTTTTCATTTGATGGTACTCTCATGTGCTTAAGCTCTTCTTGTGCTGCCACCCTGAGACCACCACAGGTGAATCCACCAGGAGCCCCCTCAGCCGGAGCCGAGGGAAAACAAAGCTGAGACAACATCCTTTTTATGTTTCAGCAGGGGTGAAGCTCAGAATAGCAGCCTGACCTTCAGCAGAGAGAAGGTCTGCAGTGTCCCGGGTAGGGTTGCCAACTCCCTGAAAAATAAATAAGGGACACCTCATTGGCAGGGCCGGCCGACCCGATTGCCTTCACCCTTCCTGGCGTGGTGAATTTTTTTTGCCCCTTTTTTAGTTAGTGAAACGATTTTTTTAACTATTTGACCGTGAATTGAATTAGATGCATATTTTTGAGTGACATGAACACATGAAAAACGAATTATTATCCAGCAATTCACTTTAATAATAAACAAAATTAACTGAATAAAATAAGAATCTTTCTTAAACATAAACCTGTCTTGCTTAACTTAAAATTGTATACATTAATATAAAACAATAAATAGAAAGCAGAACATGGATTGTCAGTGCCTTTTTTGTTTTTGCTGTATCTCGTTTTAATAATCCGGTTAAAAAAAAACATTTTCGCATTAATTTATTTTCCCGCAGGCCCCATACGGCCCTTGAATGAATTATCTTTGGCCCGCATGATCAAATCTATTTACTATTACACCTGGCCCGCCGGTATATCGCTCGCACCACCATAATACTACAAATCCCACAATGCACTGTGGGATTTGTACGAGTCGTATTGCTGCTCAAAGCTGTACCGCCCCGTAAAGCAGTGTCGGTGTCTGTGTCACTGTCACCCATGCTGCTGTGTTGCCTTCCACGCTCTTCTCTTATACTTACTTATCTCCCACTATCTTCTCCGCGAGCAACAGTACCTCCTCGACCAATGGGATGAACGTATTTTGTATCAGCGTGTGTGAATATGCTGTCAGCTCATTGATCCCAGAGCAGGACATTGCCTGGGAACAAGTTTACCGTAAATGTTCATATAAAGGGCCCTGTTATTCATTTTCCATTGGCATTTTACTGACCATTTTTTTAATCTCACAGTAATACGGGACAAAGTGCGTCCCGTTTCAGCTCAATACGGGACGGGTGCTTTTGTTTCTAAATACGGGACGATTCCGTTTTTCAAGGGACGGTTGGCAACCCTAGTCCCGGGTCATATACAGGGAAAGAGGTAGATCCACGTAGACAGTGTGAACAGAAAGATTTTATGTTTTCATGCATTTTCCCAATTAAAAACTAGAAACTTTAAAAACTTGTGTTTTGATGTACTTCGACGTAGCCTTGTGTTAGCCACTGATTCGGACCTATTCAATGCAGGCTGCCATGTTGCAACCCCATGTTTCTACAGTAGCCCAGAATGGACAATCACAATACGTCACCTGAAGGTCACACAAATAGAAGAGGAGAGTGAGGTGAGATGTTTCCACTTATATCTGTAATGCAGCTTCACCACTAGATGTCACTAAATCACACACACTGAACCTTTGAAGAAGTCTCCCCTGGTTTTGCATTGTAATCCTATAACTCCTTCAGAATCAATAGATACACTTCAAACACAACATATTTTGAAGCTACAGACCCAGAGATGTTGCCTGTTTTGTTAAATCTCACACAGCACCCACTTCACCCACAATGCAGCTTGACGGGCGGTAGTTTTGTCAGAAATGTTGCTGTTATCCTACAGGCTACTGTCATAACCTCGAGGGGAGATGAGAAGCAGATAACAGAAATATGGCAAACTCACGCCTTTCAATCTCACAGGAAGATTTCTTTCATCTTCAAACGCATTGACTGATACAATCTGTGGCTCTTTTATGGATCTAATTATGGAGAAGGAGAGTGCTTTGAATGTGAGACATTTCAAGAATTTATGAGTATGTTATTGTCACCCTTAAAACAGATTTAATATCAGGGTTTTTAAAGAATTCTGGTCCGGACCGGACAACATGGACGAGGAGGCAAATCCTTCATTCCTTATCTCCTTCCCTTCTGGGTGCAGTCTACTGTTGCGTTGTTGAGCGCTGTTGTAAGAACAAGTTTGCCACAATTGTATCTGCAGAGCATTGTGATGCAAACCAAGCCTCCAAAGCATTTCACCCAGACAGATTGAAAGAGAGCAAAGATCAGATCGGATCCAGGCCGAGTCTGCACAGTCCAAGACCTCATCAGGGAGAGAAACAAGTGGAGAGTCAACCAACGTTAGATTGTTTTAATAATGACGTAGTTTGATATATAGATACAAAAATATATAAAATGTATGTAGCACCTTTCAGAACACAATTAAATGGTGCTTTGCAAGTTAGAAATTAAAAATGTTAAGGCAAACAACAGGAAAAAGTTAAAAGCATTTTGAAAACCACACAGCATTAGAAATAAAAGGTTAAATAATCAATTCAAAAGAGGACTCTCTCCTAATTGTTCTCACTGTAAAGGCCAGCTCTCCTCTGGTCTTCAGTCTGGTGAAAGTCTAGAATGGGCTTTAAAAGTCAGCAATAAAATCCTACAATCTTAAAATTGAGATGAAGCCAATTAAGAGAACACAAAATTAGAGTATATTACTCTCTTTTAGCAGATTTGTTGTGAGGTCCTGCTGCCGTGTTTTGGACGAGGCGTAATTTTTAACCGTTGGCTCAGGCAGCTGAGGAGGGAATAGCAATAATCCAAACAGGGGGTCGTGAAGGCATGAAAAGGTACGTATGTATTTTGTAGTTTATCAGTGTGAACAGTAATTGAAATAATTTTAACAGGAGAGTCGACAGGGATCTGAATCAACATTATACGAAGGACTTGGTTAGTTCTACTTGTGCAGACTTTTCTCTCTGCTGCCACTCAGACGTCCCCTGAAACAGTTATAATGCAACAGTTATGAAATCTCTTCTTTTTCCCGAGTGGGGACATGAGGGAGTTGAGAAAGTCTGGTCAGACTGTTACTGCTGACTGCTGCACACACAGTGACCTGAGCCTCCATTTTACACCAGCATGACCATCTGTCTTCATGAACCGAACATAGGACTCATTCATGCTTCTGCTCTGCTGCATTCCACTCATAACATACAGATAAACCATGACCACATGTGTGCACTGCATAAGTGCTTACGTAATGTTAATGCATGAAATTTTTGCTTTCAGCGAGAAAGAAAAAACTGAGCAGAAGCAGCAACTGGAGACTGTCTGTTTTAATGCGTGTGTGCATCAAGACATATTGCAAAGGTGATAAATCAAAGGAAAAAACAAAAGAATGTGTTTAAGTAAGTTATTTGGCCGCCACGTTCCACCAGAACAAGTCTCACAACTCCACTGGAGGAATGAACAGCCCAGAATTCTTCCAGAAGATGTTCCCTCACTTCAGATTTGGTTGGCTTTGGTTGGAGTGTGAAGGTGTGAGAGAGCGTGAGTCGCTCACACACGGCAGAATGGTGTTGTGGCTTGCGGCACGTGGAATGGGGAGACTGGGATTAAACCGCTGACCTTCCGGTTAGTGGCCAACCCGCTCTTTATCCTGATCCACAGCCGCCCTGTGTGAATATATAACAGTGGTCAGGGGCGAAAGACTCAGAATTCACACACACACAGATTCCGACTGAAACATGTGAATTAGAAGAGATATCAAAATCAGGCAGAAGGCAAAAATAACTCAGAGGATCCAAGGTCATACATGAGGGCTGCGGAACTTAAAGGTGCCAAGACAAACTTACAAAACTAAGATAAACTCAGAGACTAAATACTCAAAAAGGAGGGGAGACATTGAGACACTGGTTTCACACCAGTGTCTCAATGTCAGGAGAGGGAAAAACAGGAGGATCAGGAAACAAGACAAGATGTGAGTATCAAAATAAAACAGGCAACAAGGCAACATGTAGAATAAAAAAGTAACTTATCTACAGCAAAAATGTGACAAATGCATCTGTAGGTGAGGGACGAGAATTCAGAGTCTGGTTTGAGTCTGGTTTGACCAGTTCGAGTGAGGCTTCGGTTGCCTGGAGGCAAAAAGTTGGAGTGGAAAACAGGAGAAACACCCAATTAGCTTTTTTTAATTTACCTGCATTCGTATGTAGGTAGCAGTTGATAGGGATTAGCTCAAATGTCCCCTGGACCCAAAGCAGTGAGGGCGCCACAAGAGGCTGAATTATCATGCTATAGGCTTATGTAGGTCAGTCACCTGTGAAGATCATCATCATATTTCCCCGAACCGGTGCGGAGACATGCGCTTCCTGTGTGAACCGGTGTGAACAGCCAGGCGGCTGCTCGCACGAATTGCACATGTTGATATTTGTCGACATGAATAGTTAGCTAGCTCTCAGTCCAGAAGATTTCAGACTCAGAAACACCAGCCAATCCAGTTTTTGTGCCTTATGCTGCCTCTGTGCCCCAGGAATCATCACTCTTTCAAAGTCACTGCGATTTTCTTCCTCCTGCCATCTTGATCCAAAACCAGAATCAGTTGCTCAGGGTTTGTACCACAGACTGGATCAGTGCTGAATTGTCCAATACATCAGGCCTGTGTGGAAACATCTGCATTCGTCTAGTTTCTCCTCTTATTTATTCAGGTTTTTCTTTTAATCTCCCATCCATCTGAATGTGCACGCTGCCATGTGTGCATGTATCTGTAGCTCTGGATGACCTGGTTTACAGAGCACATACAACAACAGATGTACGGCCTCCAGCCCATACATTCCTCTGTGTGTGTGTGTGTGTTAATGTATAAAAAAAGTGTGAAAACATAATTGTTGGCTTGCAATCTAATGGAGGAACTAGTCCAACTAGTTGCTGAACATAAACATTCCTCTGCACGCACAGTATATATACAGCTAATGCACACACACACACAGGCTTATTTAACTGGCAGGCAAAAATGTCCTAATGAGCTGCTACATGTAACAGGTACACGGGTTCGACATCTGCTCTTGGACTTTGGGTTTTATATGTATCTAAGTGTATTTTTATGTATATGTCAAATGTGATATAGGAGAAGGTTGCTGTTCCTGATCTCCTGCTGATTGCATGGGGCTTCACACACACACGCACGTACTCACGCACGCACACATGCACACACACACAAACGCACACATAAACGGCTCTGCAAAAGAGGAATGACCCACAGGGGAGCAACGGAAGAGATTTTATCTGCATTTTATCCATTCAAGGCTTGTGCATGTGCAAATAACACCAGTTTCTGTGCATGCTGCGTTCTGCTGACCTTGCTGAAAAATTCTTTAAGCTCCCAAATTTACATTTTGACCCAACTTCTTTTTGGAGTACTTGGAAGTGAGGACTGAGAGGGACACACAGCACAAGGGCACAAGCAAGCAAGAGACAAGTGTCTTGGGGATGTAAATACCCACAGGCCTTCTGCAACACGCAAACAAACACTCACATGCTGTACGATTCATGGACTCAATTAATTTCCTCTTTAAACTGCCATCACAAGTGGTTAACACAACCCCTTCATGTCAGCCCTGAACGGAGGGATAACATACTGCCTTCCTCACAAGTCTCTCTGCGGCGCTTTTATGACGCCACTGTGTAGTAAGAGACTCGTAAAAGTCTGGACTCCCATAGAGACGCCTTTCTTTCCCTCTGTCATTTAAGTCTTTATGCCCTGTAATGGACTTATGAATGGGCAATTGCAGCAAAAAAAACAAGTGTGGTGTCAGATAGATTTCGCAAACGTAAATCTCATGAGAGGTTAAACCAGCTGTTTTCAGACACGCACTGAACTCCGGGGATTCTCTGCACGTTCTCCTGAGGAGGAGCAGGGGGGAACGAATATGTTCGAGTGAGAGCCTCCACATTATCTGAGGGCTTTCTCCAACTGGCCCCCTGGAATAAAGTAAGAGGATTCAATGTGACTGAGTGGGGGGGCTGATAATGCCTCTAACACACAACAGATGCAAAAAATTAAGGAAAAGCCCAAACAAATGTCTCTGGGGGAAAAAGTGGAGCCACACACACGGAAGACACAGACAAAGATGTCAGGAGAGTTTGTGGTGATCAGAGCTGACGCCGGTGTCCATGTGCTGTAAACAGAATCATGTGATCTCTGCATTAATATGTCAGCTCCAGCCTCAGCCTGCTGCACCCGGCGGCTCCACCTTGCAGGATTTGATGCTATTGTGAAGGCAGAGAATCTCTCAATGCGTTGTGCATGTTTGAAAGGCAAACTGGGGGTTAACTGCAGGGAACTGGGTCCAGACTTGATCCGCAGGTCATGTTTGACGACACCACCCGGCTTCAAGGTTCCTGGAAAGTTTTGATTGTGTTTGGACTGAGCGACGGGACAAACATCCAGATAACGGAGGAACACACTAGGATTTGTGTCAATGAAGTGATGGAAAACAACTAGAGGACGACCTTGCATAGGCAGCATGTTTGCAAGAACTACCAAGAGAGAACGACAAAAGGAGCAACTCCAGATCAAGTTTAGTTAGATTGTCATCCGATTTTCAAAGTCCACAGGAAACAGCCAGTAAACAGGAGGATCAGTCGTCACATCTCCTGACTCCTGGCTGTGGATCAAACATCTCCTTCAGAGCAGAAGCTGCACACATGCTGTGGCACAAGGGGCCCCCGCGAATACGCTCACCAGATTTATTTATGTTACATGTTGCTAATGAACCAAATTCTCCTTTTCCGGTTTTCATAGAATCGGCCCTTGCTGTGAGTCATCAGAATGAACATTTGTATTGAGGATTTCATCATGTCGGGGGGGCGTGCGAGTGTGTGTTTGCACGGCTGTTCAAACATGTTTGTAAAAAGTCTACATTTCACTTTCTCGGATTTGTTTATGCACCGCTGACTGTGATGTTGCCACAAGTGGGAGTTACAGTTAGTGTGGGTGGTTTACAGTGGTTTGCTCTTTTTAAATCCAGTAAACACGTCTAAATCCCTAGAGGAAAGCGAAGCAGATACCAGTGTATTTATCGCTAATTCAAATATTTGCAATTAGTCCCCAGATACCCGATCCACCGGGGGTTTGAGCAGAGCTCAAACCCCCGGTGGATCGGGGGAAGCACAGCCTGTGTGGCTCAACACAGGTCACAGTCCAACGTAATCTGTCAGAGGTGCAAACACAGGAATGTGAATCTTCTAGATTTGCAGAGCTCCTGAGGAAGAAAGCAGCGACAGGAAAGAGAAGGAATTCCTCCACTGCAGGAAATCTCCTTTCCCTCTGCAGTGATCTTTTAATTTCCTCAGGAGGGATCGTGGTCTGAGCCAAACCAGTTTGTAGCTGAGAGGCTCACGATGACATCAAACTGGGATACATCAGATCTGTGGTTAGACCAAAACACCAGTTGCTGCATTTCTTCAAACTGCACTTTCTCTGTGTCTTCTTGTCACAGCTCATCTTCCATGAAGCCAAACATCTTCCTGCAGCCTGGGTGTGTCACAAACACAATGCGTAATAGTCGAGCTCAGACATTTCTTCCTTGTCGCTTATCACCGCGTCTCCCTCGGGGGCGAGCACAGTTACTGCAGAGATGGAGACTCTGATCACAGGGAGAGGGATGGGGCGTCGGCCTCCTGTCTAATGGCTGGGTTGGGCCTTCTGCTGCGACCATAAGCATCCCCTTCCCAACGATCCCTTGCACACTCACACACATCTAAACACACACATATACTCAGATGTATGAGATGAAAAGAAACACACGTCTGAATTTAGAAAAACAAATATAGAGCTCAATCATGCAGAGAGTGAGAGTCTTTTATGCAGTGAAATGAAGCAGTTACTTCTAATTTCCTATTTCATTTATCCAATATTTTTTTGATGGATTTTTGGTCTGAGGCTCTGGAGACGATGGGTCCTTTCTAACAATAATTAAAAGAAAATCATTATTATAAAAAAATGTATAATAATATGAAGTGTTTCAGAAAAGTTCAAATTAAATCCATCAAAATTTTATAAAATGGATTTCTATATCTGCAGTTGCTGTTATTGGTACTTTATTCACACTAACCCCACAATCCCTAAATCTAAATAAGTTTATTGTGGTTTCTGTTGTTGAGGTTTAAACAGTTTAAGTTCACAACGCAGTAAGATCTTTGTGGGGTTGGTTGTTCTTATACTAAGATAAGATAAGATAAGAAGATCCTTTATTAGTCCCACTATGGGGAAATTTTCCATTATTATTGTGTTATAGTTTTTTCCCCCTCTATACGTTGAAAAATAAACCAAATTTCCACAGAAAACACATATTAGATGACAGTTTTCTCTAATGCTTGATGTATATCACATTTTAAAAACATGAAAACCTTATCCTTTTAAATCAAAGTCCAAGCTGTGAGTGGGTGCTGAAATCAGAGACAATGATAATATGGTTTCTGCTGAGATACCCAGATTAATCCCAACATGGTGACGATAGCTTTAACCTCTGGTGTTGGTTTCTGTGACAGGCTCATTTTTACAGACAGGGGTCATCAGCCCCAAACTCAACCCATGTCCTTTTGTAACTGGGCCTGGGTCCGTCCCTGCACAGATAATAGAGACGTCCACATGTCTTGGATTTCTCTGGAGTTTTTGAGCTTCCTGACTGACCCTAAGTGCCACAACAGGGTTTAACCGGCACCATGAAGAATGCTCTGTGTGAGCCAGGAATGTGGTTTTTTTTATAGATTTTTTTATGATTTAAGGCGTGGGGCCAGTCACTGATCAACTTCTTTCAGAACATATCATCGATAAAATCTACCCAAACCATTTATTATACCAATTCAACAGGATCAGCTTGTAGTAATTTCTAATTTATTTTTGCTCAAATTAAAAACACTTTGTAAGTGTATTAGGAACAGTTCTAGACATGAATACTTTATTCTTACTTCAAAGTAAAAGGGATGAGAAATTATTCTTTTAAATGTGTCTTTTATATATTTTTTAATAAGTTTGACTCTGGGATGTGAAAGAAGGCTGAAGACATTTTATGGCTCTGAGGTGAAAAACACTTTTATATCAATATAACCGTTTGTTACTGGCTCAGAATTAAAAATAAAATATCGGATTACTAAAATATTTCCCCCCAATATAAAGTCCAACTGCCTTGTTCTTTGTACTTTAGGTCATGGAAAAACAAATCAGATTAACTTTCACACACACACACACACAAGGCCTTCAAGATCGAAGTGTGGAGTAACTCTCCTGTTTAATTAATTTGAATGAATATGTTAATATATAGAAGGTAATAATAATAGCACCGCAGTGAAAGTGCAGGGGGCTGAGGTGTTCTCCCCCGTGAAGAAGCTTGTGAATGATTTTGCCTCACTGATTCAGAGCTCGGTCGAAGTTGGAACCCCGCCCCACCTCCCGGACCCAGCCAATCAGGTTTGAGTATTCAAATGAGCCAACCATAAAGATGACTTGGAGCTGCATGTGTGACAGAACATAAGAAACTTCACCAGAGAGGTGACCTGTCTGTTCCCACTGTGGATTTACAAGCAGCCTCCAGACAATCTGGTTTTTAAAAAAACAACCAGGACACTTCGTTTTATAGGAAAAATAAAGTATCAATAATATGGGAGAAGAAAATAGGATTTTTTGGACTGTATGGATAATTTTGGTAAACGTCATTGCAGCTTTTTCTACCACCCCTGAAGCCACCACTGGGTTTGGTAAGATCACTTTTCTTGTTTTCTTGAGATGCCAGGATGTTATGTTCATGATCCATTAACGCGTGCCGTGCCGTGCCGTGCTGACTGGGAATAACCCCCGTGAACAGCCCCAGGTCTGCAGGTCTGCATCCTATTTCTCACCATGTGTGCATGGGGGGAAAGCCATGTCCCAGGCCTTTTGTCTGAGGAAACACAAGAGGGGGGAAAAAACCCTAAAGAGTTACAATGAAAAAACGGAATATTCAAAATAATGATAGTAATAAGTGAAGTAAATTACCATTGTTTTCGATGCTGCAGTATACAAATAAGCCGGATTTACAAATCTCTAATTTTTAATCACATTTCTTCACTTGAATTAATTAAGACTTAAGCCTTTTCATGTTCCATGTACAACTCTTGCTATTCAAATGGTTTCCATGAATTGGATTTGTTTAGAAGTCAAACTTTTAAATTGATTTTTAATAAATATATCTCAACTTTAGCAAACAAAAAAAAAGTACAGTTTTCAGTCCTGAACTTAATGCTGGTAAAAATGCAGGCGAGACAAAAGGGGGCGACACTGTCATGCTCTATGAATCAGAGTTGTTGCTGCTTGCCTGAGTCACACTGGTGAGATTAGTGGTCTGCAGGAAAATAAGTTGCTGTTTATTGAAAACAGTGTCAGTTTCAGTGTGTTTGGCTTCTGCAAATTAACAAGTTGTGTTAACCAGTTTTATTGTTGTATTGAGACATATTTAGGTAGAGTAATACACTCTCTACAAAAACGTTTCCCTGTCAGAAACCTGGCTCACATCAGTCCTACATTTCTGACATACCACAACAATCTAATGATCTGCTTGTCTGTGTGTGTGTGTGTGTGTGTGTGTGTGTGTGTGTGTGTGTGTGTGTGTGTGTGTTGCCACAGTAAACACCACAGCCTTCACTACTCCGCTGCCAACCACCGCTGAATGGATCACAGACTTCACTGACATTGTGTCCAAGTTCTCCCTGCGCACAGCCGACATCCCTGATGATGACATGTGCTACATTGTGGCCGGGAGGCCAGAGACCATTGAGGAGTGTAAATTCAATGAACAGACGCAGAGCTTCATCCTGATACAT
The DNA here is from genome assembly GCA_038501795.1 of Pseudopleuronectes americanus. Lineage (NCBI taxonomy): Eukaryota > Metazoa > Chordata > Actinopteri > Pleuronectiformes > Pleuronectidae > Pseudopleuronectes > Pseudopleuronectes americanus. The sequence goes on from CM076724.1 coordinate 12,056,234, forward strand.
GGCTGGACGGTATGTCACCCAACATATGTTCCTATAATCACAGGGTTATATTAGTCTGCTTTTGGGTGTCTAAACTAGAACCTGACTGATGGTGTTTTTGATGACTGATGCTGTTATTAAGGAGTAAAAAACTTCAGACACTGATAAATCAGAAGATATTTATATTTAGGAAACTGGCAATTATTTCTCAGCTGTCATTACGTAGCAGGCTTAATATTTAACGGTTACAACCACTAACTTTACTATAACTTTATTATAACTGTAAATGGAAGAAAAACACAGATATGCAGGACTTGAATTAAGAAAGTAGATATGAATTGTCCTTATTGTTTATTCAATAAGATTAAAGTCTTTGTATGGCTGCATATCGGCAAACATAGGTTACCGATGTATCTGTGAAAGGCTCATTTCAGCTCATAACAATACATCAGTCTGGTTGTAACAAAAACATCTGCAGATATGAAATAATGATTTGTGTCAGTACAAGGATGAAACAACCAACTAATTGATAATCATTCTTGAGCCCAGTCCAAACTGTTGAAGCATGGATTTATCATTAATCTCTTTAAGAATCAGACAAAATCTGAAGAATGAGATTCATTCAGCAAAGTGATCCTCTAAAGTCCACGTCATTTCTGAGAAAACACACTGACAGTGTTGAGTTAGTGCAAACAGTCCATGCATCTCCTCCCATAATGTGATTTAGAGCCGGTCATGCAACAACATTTGAACCTAATGACACCCTGGCTGCTTTCCAACCACAGGATGGAGAACGAGGGCCGAGGCCAGAACCACGTCATACTGCAGCTGACCTTAGAAATCTGTGTGACCGAGTGTTGGTGTGTGTGTTGTGTTACAGGTAACAGGGATGTTTGAGAGCTGGGTGCCAAAGCTGGTGTCTGCACTGTACGAACGGGTTCCCAACGCTAATGTGATTGTGGTGGACTGGCTGACCCGCGCCAACCAGCACTACTCGACCTCCGCAGCCTACACTAAACTGGTGGGACGTGATGTCGCCAAGTTCGTAACCTGGATACAAGTGAGTGTTCTCACCGAACAGCTGGCGTCCAGCTGAGTCACATTAGTTACATCCTCTTTGTCCACTATTGGACTTGGCCTACAGCTATTGAATGAATCATCGTTATGTTAGTATGACAGCAAAGAAATTAGAGCTGCTGGTGAATCTGTATCTCATGATGTGGTATAGATTTATATGCTGCTGATATGTTTTCCCACAAGTTATGATCTTGAACACCCCATTAAGGCATTTTATAGCCCTGTCTGTGGCTCGCAGCAGCCTCTCTTTACGAGGCTCAGTGTTTAGTGTAACACAGCTTTTGAATGAAACATCTGAGGCACATTGGCACGAGTAACGCTCTCATTTGTTTACGTGACTTCAAACTTAAAAGTCTTTCAAAGTCTTGGACAATGTCCCAAAGTCTATTAAGAGCAGAACAGAGATTTGTCCGAGTTTGCCAGGAACATCTCACTCTATGGTGTTAATCTGAAACTGTTTTGATGGTGACATCTTGTCAGGCCTTACCACCACATCTCATCCACCTCTGCCCCCTCAGAATGAGCTGCAGTTGCCCTGGGAGAGGATTCACCTGGTGGGTTACAGTCTGGGAGCACATGTGGCTGGAATTGCCGGAGACCTCACCGACCATAAAATCAGCAGGATCACAGGTGAGAACATCAACAGATACAAACAGTGAAAACATAAGCAGTTGTCAGACATGAACTGTAGAAAATGTTTGTAAAAATTGGGTCCAGACATTCTCCAGGGTTTGCCTTTCACATATAAAGAACCCAGCAGGAGGGCTGGTGCCTGGGTAGAGCATGAAGGACACAATGTGTAGATTCCACTGTAGAGATCATGTACAGAACATCCAAACTGTTTTCAAACCATTATCGTCAAAACCTGTTTTTCCAAGAGGACATTTTCTTCTGCGTCTTCTACATGTATGACACCTCTTTTTCAGTCTGAGATATTTGTATTCATTAAATTCTTTGAAAATGTCACCAATACGCCCACTTTCTCCATTCAACGTTTTCCCTCTGTGTTCTCACATGGGCTACCTTAGTTATTTTCATCAGGGTGCCGGGTTAGAAGTTCCAGAGAACGTCCACAGCAGCTGACTCTGACATTTGTGTTCTCATATGCAGCCTCTTTGGATAATTTGAGGAGATTATCTGGAGTTCAGTTCATGTCTGAAAGCAGCTGTAGACACATTTAAACTTTTCTAATCAGAGAATACACAACGGTTAACTGTAGGTGCAGCATTTAACATCATAACTACTTCCTTAAATCGAATATGCATTTTTGCCTTTATTAGCGCAGTGTTTCACCTCCTCTTTAGAAATGAATCGGTCTATTAAGACCATTAGTTTTGTTTTTCAGCTACAAGCATCAAATTGATTTTAAATCAAAATTATCAATGAATGGATGCAAGCATACAAACAGCCATTTTTTTCCTGTCCTGTAAATGTGAATGTATCCATCTTCCTGAAACCTTTGAAACCTCTCTGACCTGCTTAGAATAATGGTTGATGGGTTTATTGTGAGAGCGCAACCCCATTAAGAGCCCACAGTCACTGCTTCGCATTGATCAGTGTTCAGAGCTGCACACGGGGGAAAGAGGCCAAATGAAGCAGATGATTTAATGTACAGTTTTATAGGTTCAATCATAGATGTGATCTTTCGGTTGTTGTGTCCTCATCTGTGTCCTCTTTCTGTAGTGTGGCCGCAATAAGTGAAAACGCTTTCCTTCTTCTACGCAGGTCTGGATCCGGCCGGTCCCACCTTCGAGCACGCCGACGAACAGAGCATTCTGTCCCGTGACGACGCCCAGTTCGTGGACGTCCTGCACACCAACACCAGGGGCTCCCCGGACCGCAGCATCGGCATCCAGAGGTCCGTGGGACACATCGATATTTACCCCAACGGAGGCACCTTCCAGCCGGGCTGCGACATCCAGAATATGTTGATGACAATCTCAATGGGGGGGATCAAGGGCCTCCAAAGTAGGTCCCACAAACCCTCCTCGCTGTTTTTAAAGACTTTCAATCACTTTTTAATTCATACACTCCAAGCATGTTTGTCAGCCTCAGGTTATTCAGTCAGTATGTTGGCCAGCATCTGCCCTTATTGTTTGTCACTAAGACTACAGCGGTCAAAGTTAAATTTAGGGAGAAACTGTTTCTCCAGCTGCTCAGACCTGATGGTACCAATCTTCTCCACCTCCTCTGTGTGACACACGGCACCATAACTACACGTCTCTGCCCGCATTAAAGTGAATGATCGGAGCGATGGTGTTGTACATGGTCAAGAATTGTCACGTATGTTTACACGGTGTCAAAAGACACACTCTATAAAAGCTGTCAGGGGTTACAATTAAAGCATATGTCTTTTTTCTGGTTCACTTCCTTTGCTGTTGCCAAGTCCTTCAACTGAGCAAGAAGGAACTTAGGGCGAAATGCCATAAGGGTCTGCATATGTCAACGATGCTGACGTGTCAAGAGTCATAAAACAAACACATACGCATGAGGCAGACATTCTTAACATTGATATTTGTATTGACCCATGACGTGGTTTCATTGTATCTTTGCCCTGCGTGTGTTACAGATATGGACCAGCTCGTCAAATGCTCCCACGAGCGCTCGGTCCACCTGTACATCGACTCCCTGCTGAGCACCGAGCAGCAGACCATGGCCTACCGCTGCAACTCCAAAGAGGCCTTCAACAAGGGAATGTGCCTCAACTGCAGGAAGAACCGCTGCAACAAGCTGGGCTACAACATCAACAAGGTCCGCACCACCCGCAGCACCAAGATGTACCTCAAGACCCGCGACATTATGCCCTACAAAGGTAAATACTGAGAAAAAAGACACGTTCCTTCAGGGAAAATGGTATTTTTCAATGCTTTTTATGTAGAAAGGACATGGTACTTTACAATATGATAATAAAAGGATTCAGATGTAATAATTAAGCACAATTCACGTAGAAATACGCAACACACATTGCTTCACATAAATATATATAAACACTCCAAGCAAACACTTGTGTCCGACAAGTAGCGCGCACTCAGAAGGTCACATGCAGAGCAGGTCATGGGTATTTTAGTGGCTGGGGGTATGCTGGTAACGTGACACCATTGCATATACCAGCAGTGGAAAGGTTTATTTAAGATTTATGTCAGCAGTTCTATTGTGTTGCAGCAGAATGTTGATGATGTTTTAGAGATGCTAATGTATGTTGGAAGCTTAGTATGTTTAGTAAATGTTGACATAGTTATATATGTAGTGTATATATGCAGGAACTTAGTATTTCTAAGAGGGATAAGCTGTTACTTGTAGTTTGATTGGCCATACTCATTATAGATTTGTGATTTATCAGTTAACTTTGGCTTATCAGGTACGTGCACTCAGCAAATTGCACGCACTCAAATAATAATTGGGATGTCAATAACCATGGTAACAAGTAACAACTAAAACTTTTAAACTTTAAAGCATTACCTGTAAGTGCAGAACTGTGACAGTCACATTAATGTATATTATATTATTATAATATAGTAATAAACCTACTTTAAGTGTCATTCTGAGAGGTGTGGGCCAGTTGCTGGGAACCTGACAAGCTGTGTTTGTGTCTGAAGTGTAAACCTGACCCTCAGTAAACTGTTTACTCTGCTCTCACAGTTTTCCATTACCAAGTGAAGGTGCATTTCTTCAGTAAGGGCCGTCTGAGCTTCACCGAGCAGCCACTGAAAATCTCTCTGTTTGGAACCAACGGAGAGAAGGAGGACATCCCCTTTGTCCTGTACGTAGATCAACAGTAAACTAGGTCACACACATTTTCCTGCACACAGACAGCAAACAGTTCCATCTGAGCAGCTGACCTCTGACCGTATCTGTTCCTCTCACCCTGTAGGGCAGTGCTGAATGATAACACCACCTTCTCTTTCCTGATCACCACTGACGTCAATATCGGAGACTTGATGATTGTGAAGCTGCGCTGGGAGAAGGACTCTATCATTGGCTGGTCCTTCTGGAGCAGCAGCCAGTTCCACATCCGGAAAATGCGCATCAAGTCTGGGGAGACCCAGTCCAAGTAAGCTGTCAGCAACTTCAGCAACGCCAAGACACAGAATAAACCCAGTAATATTTATGTATTTCCATTGACATCTGTGTGTATTTCCTATTTCAGGGTGATCTTTAGTCCGAAGGAAGGAGAGTTTGCCTACCTAGTCCGGGGAGGAGAAGAAACAGTGTTTGTCAAGTCAAAAGAAGACAACATGAGCCGTAAAGAGAAATTGTAAGTTAAGAACCAGCTTCCTGTGTATTGAGTCTGGATGTGCCACCTAGACTAGAGATGTTCCGATACCAGCATCGAAAATGTTAACAATTTGGAAACATGTACCACCTGCAAGACTTTAGTTTCGAGGGGTTGAACTCCCCAGCAGATGCCATACCACTTCCTAATGGAAGTGGTATGGCATAAATTATTTAGGTGAATCATTATCAGAACGGCTCTTGGTGTCAGAATACAGTATCAGGAAGAGAAAAATGGTATCAGAACTTCTCCAGCTGATCAACAAGCCTTGTTACTGTATGTATCATCTGAAGCAGAAGTTCCTCTATTCACTATCTTTTCTTTTGTCTGTTTTTTTTTGTTGTCTCCAGGATTCACAAGCTGAAAATGCAAGGGAGTAGCTTTGTGCAGAACGACGCTTGAGGTTGCATTCGATCCAAAACATCATGCACATTATCCATCTCTTCACACACAGCCAAAGATGGACAGCACCCCGTGAAAGCCTTGTGCTGCGAATGAGAGAGAGAGAGAAAGAGACGGAGAGAGGGAGAGAGAGACACTGCTTAGTCTTTATGATCCTTCCTCCGTGTCTTTACTCAAACTCCCAGTGCATCCAACACAGCCTCGTCCCACTGTGCTGGAGGTCTGTTCACATGCTCTCCTGTTCGTGATGATGTGCTCACACTTTTATAAATTCACACTCGCTGCATATCTTTGTAATCATTGGTTTCTGATGTTGAATCTGTCATTTACTGTTTATGCTGATTTATAATGTAATTTCAAACTTTGAACTGTTGGATGTTCTTTGCTGATGTGAACTTGGATTATTGTTAATGATAGAAAAATGATTCAGAGTGACAGGCATAATTTAGGCACAATTCTTTTGCTTTTTGTTTGTTATCGTGCAACTTGATCACTTTGTCCCGAACGTTCGTCTACGTCTCACCAGTAATTCCCAACAATCAACAGGGACCAAAGAAATATTTACTGTCTACTGAACAGAAAATCCCAGTGGTCAATGTACATACCTTTCTTAATCAGTATTATATATATATTTTTTGAATATGAGTTATATGTTGATATCTGATCTCTTGAAGCCTTGCTTTTTTCTTTGATTGCGTTTTGGTTATTATGTCACTGGTCACTTTAAAAGGCTCTTTGTCCCCTGCAGCTGCTTTTGATGTTAAGGTCATTGAAAGTGCCGTCCAGCACGGTCACGCGTTCTTAGGTTTTGTCATGAAAATGAAGGTCACTTTTAATGATCCAGTAATGGCTAAGTGCACTTGAAAATTGAAAGAATGGGTCAACAGCGTCTCACCTGAAACAGTTTACCTCAATGACTAAACTCAGTCTATGACATGGCCTTATTTTGAAAGGTCAAACGTTACAAAATTACTTAAAGAAATTTAAAAAATACAAGCCTTTGTAATTTGTGATGGACTGGCCTACATGATAGCCATAATACATCTCAAGAATACTTCATATTGTATTTATGGAATGTACATTTATATATTTGTATATTAAGCTGTAATATATTTTGGCAGGCTTCCATTGTCGTGTGTGTTTTTATAAAATGTGATTTAATGCAAAAGGCTTTGGAACGATTGATCAAACTGGTCTCCATGCAAGCTGTTAAGTGCACTGTATTGAGAAAAAGCCTGGGATGGTTTAATAAAGAGATAATTCAATACTACCGACTTCTCAAGTTGCTTTTATATCATAACTTATTTAAGAGTTTAAGAACTTGACAGGTGATCCAGACCTTATAAGCCACAGTCAGGAAGTGGTGGTTAAACATCTCCTGTGGTAAATGTTCTTACAAAAAGGAGATGCATGGAAAAAATAAAATACTGAACAAATTATTTGGATCTTTGCTAAATATTATACAAACATCATATAATGACAACTTTGACAATCACATCACTTAATATATACTGCAATCCCCTAAATACTGAAGCATTCTACATGAGTTAGTGTTTGCGCAATCTCAATGCAAGGTGCCCCTTATGCCCTGATAAGAACAGTTTAGATACAGAACGTACACAGAGCCTACTTAGAGTTACCTCTGGAGCATTTTGCAATTCTATTCACACTCTTTTTTTTAAATGAAAGTCCTTTTCATTAGTTCAGCTCCAAAGAGTTTGGTAAAATACTGCTGTTGAAAATGATCTGCAGTATTTCAATTTAAAACATATACATCACATGGAAAAATCACATTACAATACACCACAATGAGTAGCAAACATTGAGAGTTGAAGGAACTCTGTGGTGTTTGTTTTGTTAACAGACACATTTCATTTCCTACCAGGGCACAGAGTACAGGATTGATCTTCAAGGTCTGTGAACCACACTGAAGGGATTTCCTTCTTTATATTACATTTCTAAATCCAATTAAATGCATTGTTTACATTCCTTACGATGACATTTGGTGATTACATCCCTGCTCCTTAAGGAAATAACGTCAGTGACTCTGCTAATGGTTCATGTCATCCTCAGTTGTATTTTGCGATTATGTGCACTTAGTATGCTAACATGCCAACAGATGCATAAATTCAAATATAAAGCTTGAGCTGAGTCTGATCAGCTCAGGCATGGACCCTGGTCTTTATAAGCATTTGGTTCGTTAATCTAATTGTGCTACGGATCATTAAAAACTATTTCGACTAGGAGTCGGGTCGGGCAAAACAGAAAACTGATGTTTACTCTCTGTCAAAAACAAGATCCCGAGCGGACACACAGGCAGATACAGGCAAACATCGGAGAGGGATCAGACAGAAGATAAACAGTGCAACAGTCGAAGAGGAGGTCCTAACAGGAAAGGATCAGACAGGCAAGAGAAATGGCTTGAAAGCTTTGACTGGAGCTGGCAAGCAGTGAATTAAATTACTCTGAATTAAGATATGTGCGTCGATGGGGCAAATGGGAACAGGTTCCTAAGGGAGGTGGAGAAGTGTTGGGGAATCAAAATAATACAGTGGTTACTACAGGGCAGCTGAGTTACTGTATAACGACAGCAGAGATAAACCAGGATTTTGAAAGTTTGCATTTGACTCTAAAATGACATCTAGAGGTTGAACAAGTCAGCTATGATGGAAACACTACTGACCGAAAAGGTGTTGGAGACCTGTGGTCCAGTTTAGCTTGATCCATCCATCCATCCATTATCTACGGTATACCACTGGTATACTGGTAATGGTATTCATCCATCCATCCATCCAAGCTCACTTTCACACCTATGTATTTAAAGTCTCCAATTAACCTGACCTCAATCTGCCTGTCTTTGGACTGTGGGAGGAAGGCGGAGGACCTGGAGAAAACCCAGGCAGACACAAGGAGAACATGTAACTCTAACAAAAACACCCCCTATAGTTAAGTACAGTATAACAAAGTAGGCTGTGAAGAGGCTGTTAAAGTTAAATATGTTACAAGCATAGGCATGTTTCCATATATCATTTGCAAGTATACAATCAGTAGTTCTGTCTCAAGGACAGCTTTGATAGAGTCAAACTGCAGTTACCAAAGAAACCAAGGTTGTGAAGATATGATGGAGCGAGCATCTGGTCGAAGGCGGGTACAGTCATAACACAGGGCACCTTCAACTCTATAGGAAATAGTTTCCTCCCTTTGGAGAGTTTTGCATGAAATGTAAATGGAAGGTGGTGGAATGTTTAGGATAGTGTGCCCAATAGATTTTCTTTGGTCTTGGTTTAAACACACTATAGGCATCATAGTGTGAACATGTGTTAACAGTGACAAATTAATTAATAGCATTTAGAACTCGAAATCTAAATTTTTTATAACAAACAAAAGTTAATTATTTCAACTGGGGTGATTTTCTTCTTAAACTGGTTTCTAATTATATTTTTGGGATTACATTTTTCTAAACAGTGGATTATAATGTTCAGCACTGCTGCTGTTGATGTGCTGCTTTGACTTCAGTGTAGAGACCTTGAACTGATCCATTAAAACCAAACACAGAACCTGCCACAGTTTATAGCTTCTTGTTGTTATTATTAGGCTTTGCTACTTTTCCCTCGAGGTTCACAACTGCGTTAACAGTAGTGCTCGTCACACACAAACATCATCGTGGATCGGTCGACATCTGAAGCCACTCACAGGCCACATCCATTGTGTTTTGATAGTATTGGATCATAACATGTTGTTATCACAAAGCCAGCTTTACTACAAATTCAAAACACATTACGAACCCCCAAGCCAATCCACAGAACTGAGGGAAGAAAACATGTTTCCAAGTTTCTGTGAAAGTGATTCCCAAGTGATTGGCATTTAACTGAGGAATCAGAAAAATGTTGAGCAACACTTGGGATTTAGACAGTTAATGATTTGATGGATTGTGCAAGGAGTAACTTATACTGCAATTCCTTTTATTTTGAATCATTGTTTTTGTCTTTTTTTTTCATATCTGGTTAAAATATTTTTACTTACTATGTTAAACTCTGAAACACCATTTGATTATAAAACAGAAATGTTCCCTTTTCTGTAATTGTTATTTCCAAAATTGAAATTATTATGTTTTCTATCTCTCTTCATCATCAAGGAACATGCATGAGTCATACTCAACAAGAAAAAAATTCACTATTATATTTCTGCTCTATATCCTGTACTGGTTTCCATTATCTACACAATTACAGCTCTTTATAACATCCCCCATTGAGAATAAGCTGTTCCTATACACACTATTTGACCTCATACAAGGTATCTCTGACATTATCCCGCATACCTTCTGTTGTGTACTTACATTTCTAAAACAACAATACCTGATAAGAAGGAATTTAAGCATGTAGAAATGTGGATACTAATTATAAGAGTAGAGAGAATTGGATCCTGTTAATATGACAAATATTACCAGTGAGGAGTAGATCCAACCTCCAATGTCCATCATCCCTGTCGAGGTGGTCACTGTGGAAATATTCCCTCATATGTGTTGGTGGACAAATGTTGTTGAGGCCACAAATGTGACTTTTAAAACCTGTTCAGTAGCCTGCACTGTTATGTTTACTAACACATATACTGTATACCATCACTACATCCAATTCCTGTTTTACATTTGGCAAATAAAACAATTCTGACTGAGGTGAAGAAGGTGTAAAACATTTTGTATCCTTGTATTCACTTTCTCTGTTGGCACTGACTCGCTCTTCCCTTCATCACCTCCTCAATCCAGGAGTCTTTCTCCAGCAAAGACATCAGGCTCTGAACTGCAGCGCCAGTGAGTGGGAAAACAAGTAGAGTCACTGCTTTTCAAAGAAAACCTTGTCATGTTCACAGAAAGAGTAAAAGCTGGTGAATCCAACGTCTATTTGCTCTGCTATGGGAGTAACATCTGGTTTGTGTGTGTGTGTGTGTGTGTGTGTGTGTGTGTGTGTGTGTGTGTGTGAGAGTGGAAGAGGAAGAAAGACAAAGACATCTGTGCTGATAAGAACGGCAATGTATTAAACAACCTGTACATGTAGCTTATGGTGCTGCCCTCAGATAAACAAAGGTTTGTGACCCTGGGGTTTGTCATATATCTGCAGGTTTGTACGAATATTTAGTTTTAGAAGGATATGTGAAGCACTGGGACTGGGCTGTGATTGGTTTACAGGGCTCTAACTTATAAGAATTATAGAAGGCTTGAGATGCTGCAAACCCACCTGACTGAATCCATTGTGATCATGATTTAAGATTTTCTAAAATTTACTATGGCATTAAGATTTGTTATGGGATAATAATCATAATCCTTCCATCAAACTAAAAACCCATTGAACAATATGAAAAGTGAATCATCACAAAGCTGAAAGCAGTATCTTGATTTTAGCCCATGAAAATTCACATTTAAAATATCATATTTTCAAAAATATATTGACGTAATATAGAATTACGGCACATGGATTATTTAATTAGAATCTCTTAACGTCTATTCCTGTACGTATAGATTGGCTTTGTATGAAAAATGTCCCATCTAATATTCTGACACGTCTGTTAGTATTTATTGTAGCACAAATTTAACGAGAGGACTAATACCTAGGGTTAGTTTGTCTGATCAATCAATTAATCAATCAATCAATCAATCAATCGAGCAGGTTGGGGAGTAACAGCCGTTTCCAGTTTTTGTTAAATCAAATAAAGATCATAGATTGTGCTTAAAAAGTTATACTTATTACACCACAATCCTCACACTGCCTGATCATTCATCATAATGTCAGTGCTTTGTTGTAACTTGGGTCACTAACGTGTCTAAGTTTGTTTTCGACCTTCACACCAACGCCCTTGTGACCTTTGACCATCAGCTCCTCTGCCACAGTTTTGGGAAATAAATCCGCAAGATGAAGCAAACTAGTCTGTGTCCCTAAATATTGGCACAGATCTCCAGCTGGAGTATAACGGCATACTAGTCCAGTTGTTGAGGGTAATGCTTGTTGAAAGGGGTCAAGGTCAAAGATCAAAACATTTGAAACAATGGAAACTGAGTTGGTGATTTCCAATGACATTGCAGGTCAGCCGAGGACTTTCAATTTGACTGTGTTGTTGTTTGATGCAATGATCGTAAAAAAGAAGAAAACATAAAGAATAAAATAACAATCACTTGTATTTTTGAAGAACCTCTTAGTTGCGAGCTTAGAACATCTTAAGAAGACGTCTGTCTTACACAAAGCAGATTTGTTTCTGCCTCTGATGCCATGACAACAGGAGATCAGTGAGGGGCCCCAGAACATCCAGCCAGGCCGTCTGTGTCCTGGAATGTCAGGGAGAGAGTCGGCCATGTAGGTGACCGCTGACACATACTGTACAATGTGAGTTAGACTAAAACAGCTCGTGTTTCATAAAACACAAACAACCTGCAGCGTCAATACAACAAACTGTAGACACTGACAACAGTTTACAGTATGGGTCTCAAAGTTCATCTGTGATTATCATCTAAATACCGTGTTCTTTATCCGAGTGTCTGGTTTAATAAAGGGAAAGAAAATCTGAAACTCATCTTCTCAATATTGCGTTTGTCTTGACATTTTACTGTATATTGTCCTAGAATGAATACAAAATATTTCTTTGTTATATTTCGAATGAGGTGAAGTATCTTTTCGCATGAAACTGGCTCTACAAATACAATGTCATTATTACTTATCTGTGGAGAAGTTGCACAGCAATGACAATAATTGTGTTTTCTGCAAAATTTTAATTATTATTGATCATACCTTTACAAGAAAATTCTCAGTTTCCTGGGTGACTCTATGTTCAGGAGCTGCATGTGTACATCAAGTCCAGTTGCCCGTGTACACATCATACAACTCCTGACCATACTTTTAAGAATTTTTTTTCAACAATCAATAAATAATCACATTTTTAATCAAGGAAGTCAGAAGATAGGCAATGAATGATCATTCCAAGCAGGAATCTATTCCTCATGTAGGAACTGGTACAAACATATTGGCCTATAGTAAAGGGAAATGGTGCATTACTAATGCAACATACTGTTTTTTAATGATAAGCAACACTAACAACCAGTGTTGTTAGCTCTTCTAATAAAACAGTGTAATGATTGACTTTACACATAATTTTCCATTCCCCGCCCGGGGCCCGTCAGCCAATGGCAGCTCAGAGGTACTATTTAAGACGCGGCATGTTCAAGGTGGCTCAGATATCAGCGCTCTAAGCGCAACAGGACGCACAGGACCACTTCTCAGGAGAACTACTTCACAGGCTCTTCTTCCGCCGCGTCAGCTCGGTTCCATTCATTGTTAACGGTACTTTCCCGAACAGGAAAAGGTTGTGAGAGAAATGAAAGCGTGGCGAGTCGGGTTCTTGGACTTTCTGGTGTTGATCGCAGCTGTGCACAATGTGACGTCGCTGGAAGAGGAGCTCACCGACTCTATTTTTGGTGAGTTGCCAGTTCAACCTCATCCACTTTTACGCACAACGGCAGAGTTTAAAACAGGACTGGAGGGTTTGATAAAAGCGTGCGCGCGCATGTGAGTGCGTGTGTGTGTGTTTGAGTGAAACTAAGAATAAGTTTAACGGTTTATGAGACGTACTATACATCACGTGTCTATGACTAAACCGGTCTTTGTGCGTATTGGCACACACCCAACTTTCTTCTGGCTATTAGATGTCTGAATGAAAAATACAATAAGAATATCCATATGCTGAAAAAATCCATGAAACTTAACTATCAAATGATTAACAGGAAATGGAAACATCCTCTTTTATGTTTACAACATGATCCCTAAGCATCTTAAAGCCCTGTCAATGTCTCTGTGGTTCCTACATCCACCCCCACTCTGTAATCCAGCACACCAGTTGAATTGAGTCAGCTGACTGTGTCAGGACCACTGGAACTTGGGCAGATTATAGTCGGTGAGATGGCAGGAACAAAGCTGGGAGAAGGTGGTTTCTATGGAGCTCGGTCTGACCAAGTGAACCCCTGTAACCCCTGAGAACTGGTGTGGTCTAAGGTAGAAGCTCATTTACTGAGGGGCCCCAAGGGGCTGGAGCTTATTGGAAACAGTCACTCAGTCGGCTAGTCAGGCATCTCCAATCTCCCAGAACGTTAGATCCGATTCACACATCTGACAAAAACATCAGCTCCACACTGGAAGCTCTCATGTCTTCTGTTTCTTCTTAAATGGTTTAAAATAACAAACATAAACCATAACTTTCTTGTCTTTCAGGTAACTTCCTCGAGCCTCTGAATGACCTCTTCAACCACAAAGATGACAGCAATCAGTCTGTGGCCAAATTCTCCCTCCGCAAACCATCCCATCCCGACGATGACCTGTGCTACATTGTTCCTGGAAAGCCTGAGTCCCTGGCAGCCTGCACCTTCAACAGCACAGCCAAAACCTTTCTAGTAATCCACGGATGGACGGTGAGTGGAGATGTTTTAGCCTGTTGTGACCTGCCCTGGTCTTTAAAACCCCAGAGGGCTTTGTTCACAAACACCTGTGACGACGGGTTTAGTGTTTCATTATTTCAATTGTGGTCCCACGATGTCTTGCCAAATGCACATATGCGATAACATGTTGAAGTTAAAACTAGAGAAGAAGGTGGCTTTGATTTGACAATATGCACATCAAAGAAGCTAAATCTACCTGAACCTTCAAGAATCTTATTGTTATCTGCATCAAGATCCTTGCTGTTATAACTCATGTAAATTCAGTGTTCTATGTGTCATTTCAACAGTTGAGTGGTATGTTTGAAAGCTGGGTGGAGAAGTTGGTGTTAGCGCTGTATGAGCGAGAGCAGACGGCCAACGTCATCGTAGTGGACTGGCTCAGCTCGGCACAGAACCACTATGTGGTCGCGGCTCAGAAGACCAAAGCAGTCGGGCAGGAGATCGCTCGCTTCATCGACTGGATCGAGGTCAGTGGGAGCAAGTGTTCACATACTTATCCATTTTGAGGGGTAGATGGTTTTTTTTATCACCTCTTATTTAAAGGCACATGTTTTTTAAACAATCTCTCTGACACAAGATGACATGTAGTAATGACTGCTTGAAATGTATAACTGTAAACATATAACTGTGAAAATGATAGGGGATATTTCCCTTATTATTGTAGAAAACCACCAACATGCCTCTGGAGAACATCCACCTGATTGGCTACAGCCTCGGAGCCCATGTCGCAGGATTTGCTGGCAGCCATGCAACCAATAAAGTCGGAAGAATAACTGGTAAAATTAATAGAAGACTCCGAGCCCTTACATTGTGTGATTTGGTCAATGATGATAAGTGAATGAAGTGAACTGACGGATGATTGGTTAATTCTATGTCTGCAGGTCTGGACCCAGCTGGTCCTGACTTTGAGGGGGAGCACGCCCACAGGCGCCTGTCCCCAGATGATGCTTACTTCGTGGACGTCCTCCACACCTTCACACGGGGCTCCCTGGGCCTCAGCATCGGCATCGAGCAGCCGGTCGGCCACGTGGACATTTACCCCAATGGTGGCAGCTTCCAGCCGGGCTGCAACCTCAGGGGCGCCCTTGAGAAGATTGCTAACTTTGGGATGCTTGGTGAGAATAACTTCAAATTGAACAGTCAAAGGCAGTTAGAACGCTTATGTGTCTGCTGTGTTCTTTAAGAAGCACACGTTTAAATCCCCATCGTTCTTCCCCCCTCAGCGATCACGGATGCAGTCAAGTGTGAACACGAGCGCTCGGTCCACCTGTTCATCGACTCCCTTCTGAACAAGGAGGACGCGGCCAAGGCCTATAGATGCGGCAGCAGCGACATGTTCAACCGCGGCATGTGTCTCAGCTGCCGCAAAAACCGCTGCAACACGCTGGGCTACGACATCAGCAAGGTCCGCAAGGCGCGCAGCGTTCACATGTACACCAAAACACGGGCGTCCATGCCCTTCAGAGGTCAGTGGACTTTAGCATTAGAAATGTGTTGTGTCAACTCATCATTGCCGTCACACACAAACGACTGCACTGGTTCCTCACTTACTCCAGTCAAGTTACCTGATTGTATAGTATTGAAAACAAGGTCCAGCAGCTAAAACTATAAACACTTCAGCTATTTTCAAATTCATTCTTCCTGAGTCGTGTAGACCGTAAAGGTTGAATCAAAATGAAATGGTCTTGTCTACTGAGGACTTCCAACATCGCCTTCACCATCTTGTCCTGCCCCTATCGCTGTCGCCAAGCAACAGAGCTGCAGTTAGACATGATGAGAAAGTTTGAATGCCCTTGTAGTGGTGTCGCCGTGATGAAATATAATTTATACACACCATCTTTACCCAATTTCATATTCATAAACATCAGTTTCCTAAACGGTAAAAAAATGTTTCATCAAAAAGCATGAATTATTCAGTGGGAATTGGTGGAAAATGTCAAAAACAATGTCGCAAATTAAAGATAATTATAGATGGATGCATGGAAATTCATTCAGCAGTTTTTGCATAGTCCATCTGAAATTCAAACAAACCAACAAACAAACAACCAGGGTCTAATTAACCCTGGTTGTCTAACCCTTATTGACAGAGGTGAAAAAAACTTAATTTTACTAAACTGATGGATTTGGAACATCTTACAGCTTCAGTAGTCTACCTGCATGTTTACAGTTTCCCACATGTTCTCTCGCTCTGCAGTTTACCACTACCAGCTGAAGATCCACTTCTCCAGTAAGGTGAACCGCTCAGAGATGGAGCCGTCGCTCACTGTCTCGCTCTACGGAGCCAAAGGAGACGCTGAGAACCTGGAGCTTAAACTGTGAGTTTATAAACCTTTTATAAAACAGAGTTACACAACAGGGACTTGTGTCTTACGAGTTATGTGCTATTTTATAACAGTCGCACAGTAGC
Organism: Pseudopleuronectes americanus; assembly: GCA_038501795.1. Taxonomy (NCBI): domain Eukaryota; kingdom Metazoa; phylum Chordata; class Actinopteri; order Pleuronectiformes; family Pleuronectidae; genus Pseudopleuronectes; species Pseudopleuronectes americanus. The sequence goes on from CM076724.1 coordinate 12,072,842, forward strand.
TTAAGAACCTTTGGAGAACCAACCATTAACTGTTACACAGCCACTGTTTGTATTCTAGTTTATGGAGCTAAGATCAATAAAAAACCTCAAGAGCTTGTTGTAACATTGTCTCTGTTTGTTTGTGGCAGAAAAGAGAAATTAGCAACAAATAAGACGCATTCATTCCTGCTGGTGACAGAGAAGGACATCGGGGACCTGTTGATGCTGAAGTTCAAATGGGAGGAGACAAACGGCTGGTCGGCCTCAAGCATGTTGAAGATGGTTTCCTCTTGGTGGTCCGGCGACTCTGACAGCGCGAACATGGAGGTTCACAAGATCCGAATTAGAACTGGAGAGACCCAGCAAAAGTAAGTGGAGTAAAAAAGGTAAAAAATACCTGTTAGGATCTCCATATATTTATATTTATATATATATTTAACTGATTCATGTATTTCCTCCTCAGGATAGTGTTCTGTGTAAAATACCCTGAAGCTCAGAGCTTAACACAGGAGGTCACATTTGTTAAATGTAAGGATTCGTGGAGGACAGTGCCCAAAAGGTGAGTTAGACTCAGTGTTTACTCAACATTATTACCATTACTATTAATGACAGATAAATAACAATAAACTGTGTCTCTGTCTGTAGAGTAACTCTGGAGAACCACTGACCTTGAAGAAAAGATCCAACTGTTGAAAACTCTCTGGTTCTTTTTTTAGCACTTAGAAATAATAATATATATAATAAGAAGTTATTTAAAACAACGTGTATGTAAATTACCGTGTAATATTCTCTAACATCTTTGTTGTACTTTATTTGTTGTACAAAAAGTAAATGTCTTCGGTAGAGATGGATTATTCAGTCAGATTATAGTGACTCTTCAAAGTCTCCTGTGAGACGCAAGAGTCCTGATGACTGAACATACCATAATCCTTATGGAGGTAGAAATGTCCTATTGTGTAAAATACCTCTAGTTACATTTTAAGTCAATAACAAGCACTGTGAAGAATAATGTCCCCCAGAAGTCTGTCGCCTCTTAAGAGGAGAGGAAAATAATTTGAAATGTGAATTTCTTTAGGTATTTTATGCAATAGGTTACAATTTATTACCCAATGGATTATCCAACAGAGCATTCACCACTGTGGCTCTCAGCACGAATCGTGACTGTGGGACCTGGATCAGTGTGCCTTACTGGAAACAGTCGCTAGAAGTACGCTTGTCTATTAACTTGGCGCCTTCTTGTTTTTATTGTACAAACGTACAATGCCCAACTTCCTCAAACACACTTTTCTTTTACTGCAGCAACTCTGCAGGGAGACATTACTCGAAAGCTGTTACCTCAAAGAAATGCCTGACACTTTGTCTGACATTTTTCTATGATTGTGTCTAAACTTTTTGAGGTATGTGTTGTGACGTAGAGGCGGTGGTTAATCCCAAGACAATTTTATGCAGTCAGTTCAAACTGCAAATAAAAGGTACAAACATGGTAATGGGGGGATAATTGTTCCACCTCTTTTTAAATATTATACTGCAATATAAGGTGGTCCTCTGAACTGATTTCTCCAATATTAACTATTAAATTTCCTTTAAGAAATATTTAAGCCTCAGTTTTTTAGAGATCGGTAATGTAAACATTGTGATTGCATTTCCACCTACTTTTAAAAAGAGGAGATGTTTCACTTTTGCACTGAAAACATTCAAAGACATTGTACAGTAAATTTAGTGTAAATACCATAATAATAATGATAGTGGTGGTTTGGTTTTGTAGTATGGAACACTGTTAGTTATATGTTTTCACCTTTGGAGGAAGTTATTCTGTAAAGTATATATTTCTACAATCTTTTGTACCAAATGTAAATATTCGCTGTGCTATATAAAGTCTCTAATAAACCAAATGTGCCACCTGAGAGGTCGTTCTGACATTTCATTTTAATGTTAAATGATGACAAGATTAGTTTAATCCTGTATTTATTCAGTAAAGATTACATTGTTATGATTATCGAAGTCAAATGTGTCTTTGATGCAAAACATTTTGACAATTTAAACTGTGATACACATCTGTTTTTGATATAAAGGTTGTAGGAACTGTTGAAATTCATAGATTTGAGTTGCAGGTGTGACACCACATGAATGCAGACTGTGTCAAGGTGACCAAGAGATAGAATGAATCAGGGTAGTTGTGCAAAATCCAAAGACAGTATTAGATTCATCTCACAATGTGGCTTGTAGCTATAACAGTTAAATCATTTGTGTTCACATTCTTTACCTTAATAAAAATACTACTGCAATAACAGTGAAATTAACAACTTTGTCTGTTCCTCTATTACCATCTGCCTGACTGTAAGCTTGATTGTCATTATTCAATCAATCAAAGGTTCCTGAACCTTCCTTTGGACTGTCAACCATGGAGCGAGCAGTGGCTTTATTAAAACATTTTTTATATGACCTGAAGAGGAAGAGGAGGTTCAAGCCGGGGATACAAAGATGCTGCTCTATGTCATCCGGAGGAAAGTCCTCTGAGCCTTTACTAAGGAATCTGTTTGGGGGCTCAGGACTTCCTTCGTAGCCCTGATGCCCAGCCTGTGTCTCTTTCCGCTAGCGTCTGGTTTACTAGCCTCTAACCTTCACCTAAATTGGCGGTCACCATCACAGGGGCGTTCCTGAACCCAGTTGGCACAAATAATCATGACGTGAGGGGGTTTAGGAATCACTTTAATGGCTTGTGTCGGAGCCTCCCTGATCTCAAATCAAAGACAGGAAACACATTATATATATATTAATAAAGCATGTTTGCCAATTCTGAGCATAATTGCACAATAGCCAATGAGAGTGAACTGAAGGGGAAGCGCCACCAACCGGATGTTGCGTACTTGTATAGCTGTGACTATGATTAACAAAAAAATACCAATTGAGCTTGTCTGCACCAGGCCTCAGTCAGCTAGCATCCTGACCTTTAGCCTCTACCGGTCGGCTAACCTCCAGCCTGCTAGCATGTATTCGACCTTACATGGCCTTCAGTGTGTAGAATTTAGTGACATCTAGTGGTGAAGTTGCATCTTGGAGCTGAATACCACCATATCTCACCCTCTCCTTCCAAACATGATGGAGAACCTGTGGTAGCCTTTAGTTGTCATAAGAACTCAAGAGGTGTTAAGTTTGTCCAGTTTGGGCTACTGTTAAAAACATTGCGGTCTCCATAAAGAGGACCCGCTCCCGATGTAAGTATAATGTATTTACATACAAAGGGTCCATTCTAATGTAAAGAAAACAACTATTTGTACAATTGAGATGATTACACACTTGCGAAAACAACACTTGGATTATTTTATATTCAATGTCTAGATCCCTTTCACCTAAATCTCACACACTGAACCTTTAAGTTACTTGATTGTCTGCCAACCCTGCTAGACATCATGTCAGCCAGCACTTAAACCAGGCATTTCTATCAGTGCCTTGTCCGACCAACACTTTGCCTGCTACCTGCTTCTTGTCTCTACTTACCTGCTTGTCCATCCTTCAGACTGTAAACCTGCTCCTGCCTGTGTTCCGCTCCTCCTTGCTTGTGGTACCATCACTATTACTCATTAAGATGATAAACACAGTGTTGCTTTATTACCTCATTAGGGTATTTTTCATATTCAAACACACAATGTAAATGTCAGTACAGTTGAGATCCACCAACTTGTGATCGTATCATCCTGTGACCATATTAAAAATATCTGCGACAGACAGCTGGATGTTCATCGAGGCTGAAATTAGCACTCAAGTTCACACAAAGCTGCAAGGACATAGCAGGCTAAAACGAGTCCCACAAGTCGTTGTCAGGACAGTTGGCTTTAAAAGACTGTAGGTGAACCGGTGGGGTATGTCTTCCCTCTAATGCCTGACTGTGCCACAGCAACAGTAATGCTTTCCACAACACATGGATGGCACGGTAGAATGTTTAAATGGGAACAAAGTCACACAAGGAAATTAACTGACAGATGCATAATGACGTTGGAAAATAGTTGACCAAACAGAGCGAGGGGCGTTCACAAGTCACCCTCACCCAGCTCACTGTTGCAGATATGGAACAAAGTTGAAAAAAGGAATCCCCTCAATGTGGCCTTGACCATTTTAAATCCCTTATAAATGAAACTAAGTGACTTTGTGCGTCATCCTGAGAATAGCTGTCTCCCCAGAGGTGAGAGAGATCAACAGTCAGAGGTTACTCCGGGTCGCTGGTGTCGAGGGGGCGGCCGCAGAGGCAGACGGTGCAGCCCATCACTCCGGACAGAGTCAGGATAGCCAGCAGGATGGCCCACCAATGAGCCTGCAGAGAAACATACATAATACTGTCTTTTCAATATGGTTTATGACCTAAGGACATCTAGCACAGTTTGAATTACTGATGATGATATTTCTCAGCAACACATCAGTCAAATTATTTACAAAAGTATCCAGTTTTTAATCCCATTGCATAAGCGTCAGTATGTCTTCCACTAACTGAACCTGCAGCTGGAATTATTAAGAAATGCAACCAGTGACTTTTAGTTTATCATGTCATTGCTTTTCTTTTCATACTTTTCTGTTATTAGTGTGCAGCCGTGCTTAATACAATTGGGAACAAGTTCAGTTTGAGCTCCTTTTAAAACTCATTTCTATAAAATACAATAAAAGGAGAAATTAGGAAAATTCCATGTCCATGTTACACAACACAGCGAGACAGGTTCGGTGAAATAAAACGCTGGCTCCTGAAGCGAAGGCTGGTTATTGCCTCCAGTCATGGTTGATGCCGACATGATGGCAAATCTACCAAGCACACTGAGCTGAGGATGCAACCTCTGGCAAACATCTGCTGCTTCTTTACAAAGACGAATCCCTTACCTAGAACATGAGGACATTTTTCAACCACACAATAGAAATGTGGAAACCTTAATCTGACCTGATGTTCAGGTCATTTAAGTCATGCAGTAGCTTGAGGTCCAACCTGTAGTGTTAATACAAGAGGATCTGATTGAGAGGATGTTTTGAAATAGTAATGTGATATTGATTAAAATATCCCATTTTGTTTGTTTTCACAATGTGTATCCCTTATAGCAAACATATTTGTTGGAAGCATTTATTGGCACATTTTGGATTGGATTCCATTAGTCATCCCTAGCAGCTGCTGGCAGCTTCTGCAGCCTGCACAAGGTTTAAACTACTGGAGCCCACTCATCAAAATGTTGCCCTACAGCACTCCTAGTGGTCAAAAACTCTGCACTGTGCCTTTAAGGTGAACTTTTGCGACATGCATGAATCTATAACTGGATAACGTTAAATGGTGGTTCACTTGTATCTTAAGTAAAGATGATTCATAATCAGTAAACTGATTAATGTGAGTTATACAAAGAAATTGAAGGTACAACGTTTTTCGAGCATTAGCTCACTTTAGCCACCATTAACTACTGGTTAAATCACACTAAGAAAGGTTGTACCAGCAAAACCACTGACTGTATAATATCGGTTTTAAAATATGCCTCTTAATAGACTGACTGCAAGTTTGTGTTTCCTGTTTTATTTTGAAATGACTGTCCTGATGTGTCTTTTTTGATTTTGCCCTCTTACTCATTTGGCAATTTGTTCTCTTTGTATTTATAACCTTGTGTTTCCCCTTTTCAGTTGTCAGTTGTTACACTTAGTCACTGTGAGCTCCATAACCTCTTCCTGTATCATCGATATGTTGACCTTTGTCATCTGATTGCAGGACTTAGTTCAGCCTTTGTTTATTGTGTTTAGCAAATCAGAGAACGGCATCTGTCTTTGGTCTTGTTTCCTGTGTGTTCATGGCACTGATGGTTTTATGATGGTTGATTAAAAGTGCATTTCATTGCTTAAGACTGGACAGAAAGCTCTATCTACAAAAAACATCTGACTTCTGATGGTACGACATGACAAACTTAGAGAGTTCATTGTAGTTTTTGTTTGTGTTATGAGATCTTCAACCTTCCTCACTTCATATCCGCTGAAATGTGTTATCAAGGCGAATCATAGTAAATGTTCACCTTCATCCACTCTCCTATGTCATCGAAGTCATCAAAATGGAGAAAGGAGTTTTTCAGTCTTGCGATGGGGCCATCGGCATCCAGCAGGCGACACACGTGTAGCCTATCGCAGTATCCCTGGTTTCCAGAGCACGGAGCGCCATCAACCAGCGGCAAAGATCTGGTCTGGAAGTGACGAGAAAGCACAGAGGAGGTGGTGCTGGCACATGTCTCGGGCTTATCTGTCATGGACGGAGAGAAAAGATAATTACAAGAGTGCGTATCATGTTGCAATCTACTGCCAACAAGTAGTTTGGGTCCTTACTGTTTTAATTTGAGAACATCTGAGGCCCTGTTGATTGTAAACCTTTCTACAATTTTTCTGAGAAACAACTAACTACTTGGAATAATAAATAACTTATAATAATCATAAACACTTCAAAAGTGTGACATTCATAAATCCTATCAAAACACCCGATTCCTTGTTTGTTACCATCGCGGCAGATGGGTTGGCTTGAAGTGCTTGTGATGTCATCTAATGGAAAACAATAATGTGCGAGTGTAACCTCAGTACAAATTGACACAGGCTGATTTGTTGGGCCGCAAAGTGTAAACACATTCCTCAGTATTGGAGCACACATGGGCCCTGTGGTTACCGGGCTGCTGGCAGCACATGTGGCATTTCTCCCTCATGGAGTCTCCAGGACAGTCACACTGCTGCAGACTGTGCTTCACACACACAGACTCGGCACACACCTGCAGGTAGGACCACAGACACAGAGACGTTCAGGAGAGATTGATCTGAGTTACTCTCTTAAATCTTCTGAGGACACTTTGTCATCGTCATCTACAGAGAGAAGTTAGTGAAGATGAAACACACATTGCCTTGATCAATAATGGACCCAATGCGATGTTGTAACTTGTTTACGAATGTGGTGGATGGTAAATCAGCCCCCTCACCCCTTTCATGCAGACGCGCGTTTCGTTGCTGCAGACGGTGAGGTTTTCCTTGGCTAATGGTTCGGGGCAGAGCGGGGAGAGGCCTGAACACTCACTCTCTCTCAGACAGTCCGTCTCCTCGTCACAGGTCTGACCGGCCGGCTTAAAACCACAGTCCTGAGCACAGCACAGGCCCTGACTCGGACTGATGGATGGGCGAGAGAAAAGAACTACATATTAACCCGACAGAGACAGAACTAGAAAGAAGTATAGACAAAACATTGGAGAAGAAAGGTTGGAAAGGATATCCTGCTGCGTAAAGAAATGTCATGAAAGACAGGTTTACTTTTCCAACCTAAAGATACGATATCCTACAAAAAACATATCCAACTGAAACAAACCATCACAATTAGTCTGAATTAGACTTGGAGCCAGAGTCATTGATCGATTCACTTTTGTCAAATCGTGCATCTTTATGTACAGTTTATGGTCTGAAGGCAGATGTTGCATGTTATTGTGATATTCTTCGGTAGAGCTTCACACACACTTTCATGTTGTGTATAAATGTATGTGCACGTTACCTGCAGACTTTACTGGGCTTAAGGCGACACTGGACTCCCATATGCTCTTTAGCGCTGTAGCAGCAGAGGTCTTTGTGGTTGTGACCGACATCACACTCCTCACCTTCCTCCACAATCTGGTTTCCACAGATGGGCTGATCACTGACTGGCCAAAAGCAGAGTAAACATACAGATAAACACAAACAGCACGTGTACTCATGTATACACCCACACACACACACACACACACTGAAAGTCAAGACAAACGATTTACAGTGACTCATGATCTGTGTAAATATTTAAATCTGGACATGCAAAACCACGTCCTCAGATCTTATTCCTCCTCACCCACAAAGCAGTCGTCCTTCTTCAGCTTGAGGATGTTGCTGATGTGTCCGATGCTGCAGTGGGAGAATTTGTCGTTGTTCTCACGCACCTCGTCTGTGGCGTGAGGGAACATCAGGTACCTGCCCTTACCCCCGCTGGAGCCAAGGCCCCCACAGTTAGGGCCCTCATCGTGCTGAAACACAGACAAGATAACAGAAAGCGCCTATGAACGCCCAGGCTTTCTTGATATTTCTGTTTTTGGATACTGTGTAAATTTCCTGTCACAGAGCCCAGCTGCAGACGGAAACAGTGGGGAAAACTATTTGTTTTACTCACTATTCTGCAGTTTTCACACGTATCACATTCGATTTTACTCCCTTTATTATTTCAGAATCCTGGTATATGTCATTGCGGACAGTTAATGTTTGTATTCATGTACAATATTCATTGCAGGTATCTTTGTTATACTTTCAAATCTGAATCGCAGGACGAAGAGCTCTTCCTTCTTTATTTAAAATTACAAAATAAAATTAATTGAATGGTTACTTGACTGGGCCCTGCGCTAAACTGGTGACCTGTCCAGGCCCAATGTCAGCTAGCATTGGCTCATGCCCCGCGACCCTCAACAGAACAACAGAAGATGGATGGATGGTCAAAGAAATACTGGTTTAGAAAACTGTAACAATAATAAATAGTTTAACAAAAAATAAAAAGATATTCAAATAAAGGTAATTAACAGTTAAAAATATATCAGTCAATAGATTAAAATAATTAACTAATCTATTTTGATAACTGATTAACAGTTTTGTTAATTGCCAGTTTAACTGTTTTTGACTTTAATCTTTAACCTTAGAAACAAACTGATCCACAGTGCACAGTTTTTAAAGCCATAGCACAGATCCACAGTTGCAAAGGGAAAGTAGGCCAAAGGCTAAAGCAGCCCTTTACCCAGAATTCATTCTGCTTCGCTGCCCGCCCTTTTCACTGTCCGATCCCATATCTCATTTGAAACCCGCTCTTATAATCTCTCCATGTGCTTCCTCCTACCAGTCCGGCCTGGAAACAATGAGACACGCCTGTCACAGGAGCCCGGACACCAGGCCGGAGCAGGAGAACTTATTGTAGCCTGCAGGGTCTGACACAGCAGAACGAATCTGCTCAGGAACAACTCTCAACACCCTGTGGTCCGTGAGAGTGTGAATAACAGAGAGCAGGGCGACAAAGGACAGGGAGGCCCTGCTGCCACTTTGGGCAGTGGGAGAAAGGCTCCAGGTGTTGTGTCACACAGAGACAGGTGCATGCATCTGTGTGAATACATAAACGGGGAGACGTTGCAAGGGCTTGCATGCAAAAACATACCAGAGAAAAACTGTGGATAAATCTGAGGATCCTTATTTCAGATCATCCACATCAGTGACAGACACATGTCCGGCTGCAGAGCCAACAGCCGTGTTTGTGAGAATATGTGAGGAAACCTTCATTCGTCATGTTGAATTATTGTTCAGCACATAACCCACATGGTCTCATGTAGAACTAACACGTGTTTGAATTACCGCTGAATGAGGCCCTGAGACGGGAGTCCGGGTTAAACTGGCCAAATGTTAACAAACATTTGAAACACTACACTGAGCTCCACTGATTTGCATATGAGGTGATGGACAGAGTTTTCGATCAGGGAACATATTTTGCATCATCCACATTCTCTCTTTTTTAGTACGTTTTCACTTCCACATTTTTCTTTGATTCCTCAGAGAATCATTGATGAATCAAAATAAAAATTAAATCTGGATCTGGTGAATTTAAATGTGATTTCACAAGGAGACTGTTGGGCCTTGGGGGAGAAGCCGTTCTAGATCTAGTATGTTTGTTTCATTGTTGTTACTTCTGCTGTCTCGTACATGAAGACTACCAGGTGCTGTTTTAACTGTTTCTGCCATATTATGAGGTTGAAATCGGGCTGAGTCATAATATGCCTGACTAAATAAAGCTTTAATATGTTTTCCGTTCTCGCTGTTATAAACAGAGCCTGGGAAGTTACTTTGTTTGTCTACTGTTTCTATTCGTTAACTGCATAATATGTGGCGTATGAGTGTGGAGACCTTGGAGAAGCTGGGCTAACTTACACCAGTATTATAATAAATAGATTTTTCACTGTGCCCAACACTGCTCACCTGCCATGTGACCTTAAAATATCCGTCTAGCCTGCAGCACCTACAACATCCACAAAGCAGCATGATATTGTTTACTATTGCACTACTAATGAAATGTTCTGAACTTAATGCACAACAATAATAATACACCTAAAACTGTTGTTTCAGTAGCTTTAAACAGTAACACAACTGCAGCTGAACCAGAAACATCAAATCTGAGCCTCATTACTCAAGTTCATGTCAGCTGTATTTTTGTTGGAGTTGGTGTAAAATCTAAAGACTTCTTTTATTACATCCAAGTTAAATGAAAGTAGGGCAGAGAAGGAAATGTGGTCATATACCAGTGAAATCACCATGGTTGATTTAATGTCGTCCCACACTTGTTCCATTATTCACTGTCTGTGAGGCAGCTCCAGGAAATGATCTCACACAGTTCCTCACTCCCACAAATATAAACTACATATCTAAAATAATATAATGTGTGGGTTCTATTTCAGGGCATATGGAGGAGTAAATAACAGAAGGAGTAAGATTTTCTTTTTCATTTCGAGAATTAAGTTGAAATAAATCAGAGGAAGATTTATTTGCATTTCAAGAATAATATTGAAATATCTGTTCAGGCCATGCACGGTAGCAACCTCAGCTTTCCCTGTGTTTTCCTATGTTTCCCTCTTGTGTCTCTCGATGTTGTGTATTTCTGTGGCAGACTTCTCTTCATTCTCTACTCACTTCTCCTCCTCCTCCTCCGCCTCCTTCTCCTCCTCCTCCTCCTCCTCCTCCTCCTCCTCCTCCTCCTCCTCCTCCTCCTCCTCCTCCTCCTCCTCCTCCTCCTCCTCACCGCACACCTGTTTCCCATCTACATCAACCCTGCAGTAAATATAAACCCGGCCTTTCATCCACTCTTTAACAGATCGTCTGCTCACTTTCTGTCACATGTAGTTGGCCCCTTGAATTGTGTATTTATGTGTTCATTTCTGTTGGTTTTTACTATTTATGTCTAGTGTTTGACTGCCAGCCTGCCACCGCCTCTTCTTAAACTCCTAATGCTGAGTCCTAATACTAACTATAAACTATAGTAGAGCATATTCATACAGTGTTGATCAATTTGGAAGGCCACTGACCGGAGATCCCAGGCTGTGGCCGAGTTCATGAGCGAGGGTCAGCTGGACGAGTCGAGGGGGCAGGACCTGTCCGTAGTTCTGAACTGTGACCAGTCCCGTGTTCAGGGTGGACATCCCTCCGTTGCGCAGCCTGGTGTGTTTTGAACATATTCCTCCCCAGTTACCTGAATGACACAGAAGATAAACATAGAGCTATCAGGTCGTGTCTTTGATGATCTGTCACTGTGTTGGGGGAGCAATTGGGTCTTACTCCTATCTAGTCTGCGTCCATAATGCAAAAATGATTAGATGCAGACTAGATCACAGATTGACTGCAAAGTTGACAGCTCACAAAGCCATAGCACATGTTTTCGCACATATGTTTTAGTTTTCCTCTGCATGTTCGTCAGCTAGAAGGAAAATGCTTAAACTACCAAATGGATTCCCATGTGTGGTGTCGGTCAGGAGAGAACTCATTAAATGTTGGTGTGGATCTTATTAGGGGGAGAATCCAGGAATTGTTTTTAACATTGTGGGATAAGGTTTTTTTCTTTAACAGTTTCTCTGATTTCTCTGAAGACAATTGTACAAATTTAGGTGACTGGTTTTGTGAGTAATTTGTTGCAGATCCAATTAAGGATCTGGTGGAATTACAGTAAATGTGGTTTTGTGGACTGTATTCAAATCCTAGTCTCACATTCCAGTTCCTATTGCAACAAATGTGACGACCCTGCATGCTCAACAGAGACATAATAGAAATGGAAACTGTTCACCTAAATAAAAACAAGTATTTAGTTTACATGTATTACAAATTAACCTAAACCAACTTTTGTCACTCTGTAGTACAGTATGGTTTCATAATTGACAGTGAGCTACTGTAAATACCTTAAACCAACAGTGCAGTGTTATTGACCTGTGAGGCCCCTGGGTGTGTGTGTGTGTGTGTGTGTGTGTGTCTGCAGACAGACACACCAGTAGGCCTGCTGTTCTCCTCTAGTTTCACATCAAAGCCTCCACAGCCATTTTCTCACTGATGGACTTCTTTACCTTTCGGTTTACATAATGTGCCTGACAGCGATTTCCCACAATTCCAAACAGCTGCACGGCCACATCCACATGGACGGCTGGGCTGTGATATCTTTATGTAACACCTCTTACACAATGAGGTCGGCAGCACCACCACCATTTTGGGGGGAGGTTGGGGGGGGTGGGTTCGGCTTGTGAAGTCCACATATGCTGCTTATAGCCAATGCTGTTTCAGAGAAATCTGAGTTCACCCTGTGTCATTGAGGACTGTGGGAACCAGTCACAGACATCTGGATTTCTCACTGGCATGTTTTTGTTACGTGGTGGGCGCCGGGGTGACGTCCAGGGGCAGTGAAGGACGCTTAGAGGTCGAAAAACACATAACAAAAGTGCCCCCTATCTCTGCTGTTGTAGAAACAATGAGGGAAGCGTGAGGGTCAGAAGGCAACATTTCAAGTGAAGGAGCCTGCAGCAACATTACTGTAACCAGAGATTATTTTAACTTTCTGTATCTGATACCACATGTTGGCTTGTGTCAGAAATTGGAAAACGCTGAGATTTGTAAGCTTTTAATGCAAAGCGTAGTGGAAAATAAGAGGATTTATCATTATTGATGGAGCCTCTCACTGCAAAAAGCCAAAAGACAGTGATTTAATATCCCAAACCTGCCAAGCAATACTCCCCAGGCCAGTTTCATCAAGAATTCTGGATGCATTTCTACAACTTTCCCTGCTTTTGACCTAAAATGGCCCCCCTGGTGGGCTTTTCAAGGAGCCGGGTTTCCTAGAAAGAGAACTTCTCTGGAAGCCTGCGCTGTGGTTTTTGGCAGCAGGAGCAGAGAGGGCCTGTGAATTCATCCCCTCCTCCTCCTCCTCCTCCTCCTCCTCCTCCTCCTCCTGCTTGTCTTTGCCGCGGAAAGGAGCCCTAATGAAAGACGCCTATTATTAGCTAGCTGGATAAACACGGAAACACTCGAAACAAACAATCCTGTGGATCACTTGCACCTAATGCACACACACTCTAAACAAATCTCTTTCACACGGTATATCATGGACAAACAAACAATAGCAAAGGCGCAGTCTTTCCTTGCATAAACCCGCGGGGGGAGTCCAAGTGTCCCAGTCTCACCTTTAACAGCAAAAACAGACGAGGCGCTCGCTCGGACCACGAATAACACCGCTCACACTTCTCAGAAAACTACAGACAGACGCAGGTACATAATCTAATAACATCCTGTGACTTCACTGCTCTCTTCCTCTCCAGAGTTCACTGACCTTCAAGATGAAAACTCCAGTGGGATCTTTGCCAAAGTATCGTGAGATGTATTTTAACTTTTCAAAGAAAACGAAAGACGTGATGTTTCTGGAATGAATCACACATCAAATTAAACCCGGGTCTTATTCTTTATGTGTGTCCCTGATGTAGCTGGGCAATAAAACAATATCAATAATCATCCCAATATGTTTCTCATCAACAGCGATAAACCAAAATTTCCAGTAAGTATCAATATATTTGTATGCATTGGTCAAACATAGTGAGGAGGTATAACAAAGTATCTGCCTCAGATTTATAGGGTGTTTTGCTGTTTTGTCTTTTTATTCTCATAAACAAGAGTTTAAAACCATAACCACAAGTCTTTAAACTTAACTGAAATAATAGCTTTACTTTTATACTGATAATTATCAATATCAACTGACATGAAAAATATATCACAATAAAATGTCTCGCCTTTTGTCCCACTCACTGGTAACTGATGAAGTTGATAAAATTTTAAGATTAAAAGAAAATGATTTGTCATATATTTAAAAGATATATTTTACAAGATTTGCAACAGACAGCTTGGGGAATAACTGCAACCATTTTTTCACTTTCAGATTTTGTCCAGAGACAGACTTTCCAAACTTTCTGAAATCCGATAGATTGCATTAATCTTCTAACAGAGGTTGCAAAACTGTTGCTCTTTCCAAAAGTTTACTCAATGGGTCCTACCCTATCATAACTGATGGATTACACTTGGATGGTAAGAGTTATGAAAAGAAAAAAGAAAAAGTTTGTCACAGAAACCTGGACAATAAAGCAAGTCCTGGTGTCACATTCCTCCAGGACTGAGAGGTTCTGAAAGGTTTTGCTGTTTTACCAGCAGCAATAGAAAAACTCTGGCCAAAAGAAACACACACAAGACGATGGCAGCCCTGACTATTCTTGTTGGTGGGCCTCTGTGATGGAACGAGCTGCCAGATGCAGAAATCTGAGCAGAGGCCAGAACCAGAACCTATTGAAGACTCATCTCATCTGAGAGCGGCTCCTTTCCCAACACCTCTCACAGCCTAACCTGTATAACTACTCTCCACTTCCTGACCTGATCTTCTACACTTAATGAACAGGCACAAAAATCAACATTCACAGTAACTTTGTTTTATTGAATTATTCTTGAGGGTCCAAAACTCAAACTGACATGACAGTGACTCCAGCCAGTGGTGTAAAACCCCCTAGACACCACAAAACACATAGTGTGGAAAATTACTATCTGTCGCTCAATTAGTCACAGGAGGAGAAGGAATTTTACCGGTCGAAATCTGGAGACGTTTGGCCCCTAACCCCCGAACCCTCAACCCCCCAACCATCCACTGACGTATGAACACGCGACTTGGAGAGGGCAGTGGAAGAGCCCGCTGTGATGGATGGGGGTTTTGTGTGTCTGTGTGTATGTGTGACTGCATGCTGGTGCATGATGCACCCTGCTGTAGCTGAGGAGGCATCAGGGTCTGGGAGTTTGAGGTGTAGAGGTTAAATATCTTCCATTACCCAAGACCACTGATGACCTGCTGATAAGTGGAAGAGTGAGACGCTGGAGTTTTCCTTGAGGTCAAACATCGTCCACCTTCACTGCTCGGTTGTTTCTTCTGGTCACATGACGCTGAGAAGTCATAAACAATGTCACTGCTACTATGAATCCACTGTGTGTGTGAGTTCCTCACATAAGCTGTTACCATGGCAATCAGGCTATGGAATGCAGTCACCGATCCTCACTAAGACGTCTGGGTGTTGTGTGTATGTGTCCCATATATGTTTGTGTGTGTGTGTGTGTGTCTGTCAAAGGTTCAGAGCACCCTAATCACATGTCATTTTGGTGGTCGGCTCTCACGCCCCTCTGTTCAGCCAATCGAAAGCCCCGTATGAGACAATGTCCTATAGACAAGCAAGAAGAACCTCCCACCACAACAATTCACACATATGTTACCAACTTCCTCCACCACTACAAAAGCTCTGTGACCAGATATGTCTGAAGTTAGGACAAAATCCCATGTGTCATCTTAGTTCTTCTGTGGTTACAGTATGTCTAACTAAATATTTGTTTTTTTTCATATGAAACAATATGAACTAACAAGAAAAGTCGACTGAAAGTTTAATAACTTTTGGTACAAAGTTTTCACTCTTTCCGACTCTAAATCAGATTCAGTTTTTATGAATGCGATCAATGATAGTTGATGACAAATTCGATGACATGAAATTGGGACTTTCTCTTTTTGTGATAATATTCGTCTCTATTTCCTACAGATTTCACTGAGGAATGAAACATAAATAAAATCTTTTTGCGGTTGCAACATCAGAGCGCAGAACTGACGAGAGCTCAGAGTCAGCTCAGCAAACTTTTATATATTTTCTTTTTCTTTTATCACACCCAAACACACTGTGTTCTCACACATTCAGTGTGATACAGGCCAACATCATCACATCCAACACTCCTCTATGTTCTTATATAGTATACATCATCGCTATGTTTGTAGTTTCCAATTAGATTTTCAGATTTTATTATCATCTATAATTTCATTTAAATTCTGGATGACAATTTAGTTCTCATTTCTTTCAATCGTCTTATTACAACCCAAGTTGTTTCCATTTGTTTGAAACGATTCACTCTTATTTCTTTCTTTTATATGTAAAAAACTAAACAATTTTTTACATGTAAAAAGTAGGTATACAATAATGTCTCTAATGTTGTTTGTAAATTTCCTAAGGATTGGAGTCTAACAGCGGAGTTCGAGGCAGATGTCTATGCAAATCCCTGAGGTTTGGTCATTATGGAGTTCAGTCACGTTTCGCTTTTGCTCTCTGGAGCCAAAACCCTCCCTGAGTAACAGGCCTGACATGGAAGCTGAATAAGTCCTGCAGCTCTGTGTGCCACAACATCATCTCAGCCAAGGTTGGATTCGGAAGCATTGGAGCTGCAGTGTAAACAACTTGTTGCATCTCCTTGGCAAACATGAACTGGAGATCCAGTGTGTATTTGTAGAGGTTTTTACACCTGCTCTCCCTTTTCTATAATCATCATCAGTTGAATTCCTACATATAAACCCTCCAGATTCAGCTCTGTTGTGGTTCTAACAAGTGGCATTTATCTGGAGACACTGAACGTAACCTGCAGTGATCCTGTGTCACACATGCAGGTCAGAGAGGGAGCAGTGCAGTGTGTATTACTGGACACTTGAACACAGTGACTCACCGGCCCTGCCCTCCCAGGCGAGTCCCAGCGTTCCGCTGTAGTCTCTGTCAGTGAGCAGGTACGACAGACAGAAGTTCCCCCAGTTTCTCTCAGAGTAAAGACTCAACAGCTTCTCAGGCCCGATGAACTTACGACTTAGAGGACTGCTCTTATCCTCCTCTGTGATCACCTGAGGACAAAAGGGAGTGACACTCTTAAATGAATGGAGGAGCTGTAGGACACAAACATTCACTCACTGCTCCACAGCGCTGAGAAAGTACGACTTATAGGAGACGTATGGGCAGCGCCTGACACCCAGTGGCTTAACCTGATTATCCTAATCAATGCCTCATTGAAAAACCTCCCATTCATGTAAACAGGGTCATGCCATGTTTGGGAATAAGGAATTTAGTGTGTGACAGGCAGGAGATTTCAGTTGACTGCATCTGAGGTGCATCAGTAGACATGTTAACATGGACACCAATATTCCTATATTAACACGATTAACAGTATAA
Source organism: Pseudopleuronectes americanus (assembly GCA_038501795.1). Classification (NCBI taxonomy): domain Eukaryota; kingdom Metazoa; phylum Chordata; class Actinopteri; order Pleuronectiformes; family Pleuronectidae; genus Pseudopleuronectes; species Pseudopleuronectes americanus. The sequence goes on from CM076724.1 coordinate 12,089,923, forward strand.
TGTAAACAGTATAGTGTGATAAGCAATCATCAAATAAGACATGTGGAGTATTCACTGCATTTTACAACATGGATGTACGGCAGTTATCTACTTAATGATGCATGTCCTGTGTTTGAGTGTGCACAAGATGACTGGTTCTTTAATGAAGTCACACTACTTGAGTTTTCAAATGGCCGCAAACGACACAATGTTTTCGTAAAGGTCACAGTGTCTATGTTGACATGTTGACATGAAACTAATTACACGTGTAAGGGGCAAAATGAATGGAGTATTCTATGAGCAACTCATGTAAACCTTATAATCAACGTAATGTCTTATTCAGAATGAAGCAGATTATTGGCCGCCGTTTAAACGCAGTCATGCTTTGATTTTGGGACGATGGTGTGTTTATTTGAGAACAGGAGGCTCTTACACTGAGATATTTCACTTTGAAGTTGATCAGCCTGACTCCATCGAAGTTCACCTTGTCGAAGACGTCGTTCACAGCCTGCACGTAGGAGGCCACCTGAGGCAGATAACAGGTTATGTGAGAAAAACTGTCTGAATATCATCAGTAACTTCGCCTGTTCCTGATCCGTCAGGCAGCGGGAGGCCGAGGTTTGAGACACAGAACAACACAATGACCGACAGAGGGGTTTGACATCACAAGAGCAAATCTTTAACATCCTGTTCTCGTCTTCAGAATACGTTTGACTTTTTTGACCTGCTTCTCCTCTGGTGCCCAAACAGACGTATAAATCAAGTCCAACTCCTGATTTATAAAATGATCATGACAGGTTATCTTTAAAGCCTGGTTTAATTCGCAGGGTGTTTCCATAGTGGGTAGCACAGCCTGTCCCATTCAGAGAGGCTTGTGCAAACCAGTCACATGCACAGGTCTTAGTCTATACAGCAGGAGATAGAAATATAGGAGAGCAGCCCGCTGGGACATTACCATAGATGTAAATATTGACTCCTTAGATGCACGAGACACTGAAACCAGGTCAGCTGTGATTGATGCAAGCATTCTCGCTACACTCTCAGATCACATCCAAGCATCACTTACACAAGATTTTCCCGCCCGCTGTAACAACAGACTGGTCCTGAACCAGTGACAACAACAAGGGTGAGTGTTTAAGATGGAAAGAATCTGAAGAGGGGCGGAGGAGGTGACGAGAGGACGGACAGCAGGAGAAAAGCTGGAGGGAAAATAACAGCGTGGTGGCGGAGAAGAGCGAAGGACAAACTGACAGACCTTCCTTTGACCACTGAGACATTTAATTAAAAAGAAGCACAGATACAGAGCAGATTCCAGGACAGGAAAAACACAAAGTAAAAGTGTAACTCGTCCCAACTTGACCCCGGCCCTGCTGCTGGGAGCATGGACGTGAATCAATTTGATGACATTCAACATCTGTAAGCTCAGAGCCTCCTAGCTAATATGGAATGCAAAACAAATACTGTGTATTGGTTTTAATATAGAGCAAATTAAAAGTAAATTATATTAATGTTGCTCCTCTGGATTCACTACCTGGCTAAACTCAGGATTTGAAGAGCTTCTCATGTGACCTCTGACCCCAATTACAAAAGCTTTGTTGAGACATAGAAATTTGAACACAGACAGACACTTGTTGCGTGTGACACTGAGACAACGCACACACGCCAGCAGACAGGCAGCTTTTAACACAGTGGCCTCTTACAACAGACATCTGTAGTTTCAGCTTTTGACAGCGTACTGCTCATGCCCACGTTCTTTTTAAAGAAAACACATTTGCACCCTTGGCTTTGTTTTTACAGGTTTTAAAATAACGTGTGGTCCAGTGCATTGTGGGCACATTAAGCTTCTATTAGGCTGCGCAAAGTGAATTAAACAACAGAAACCTACTTTAAAGGGACAGTTCACCCAGATATTCAAATTCTCTCATTATCTACTCACCCCTACGCCGATAGAGGCGTGGGTGAAGTGTTTGAGTCAACAGAACACTTTTGGAGTTTCAGGGGTACATCCTAACAACACTGTTTACCCCTGAAACTCCTAAAGTGTTTCATGGACTCAAAGACTTCACCCACCACTCCACCTACACATGGACACAGATTAATTATACCAATTACACACAAAGATCTGACCAAATGTTTGTTCACTCTTGCTAACCTGGCTTCCTCTTCTAAGAAAAATTTGCTAAAATTATTCAAAATCAAAGTAAAAAAAAAGTAGATTAATTTTAGCTGTATAAGATAATTCTTCTGAAAGTTAAACTGGTGGATTTCCCACATGGACCAACTCCTGCTCTGTGAAGCTGAGAGAATCCTTCAGTAATTCAACAAAGTCAAAGGTCAAGAGCATGGGACTAAGGGTTGAAACTGTTTGACATCTTAAATGTAATGAGCCACCTCAGAGTGTATTAAATAGCAGAGGGAGGTCACTCTATCTTCAGAAGAGCTGGTGTTTTAGCAATTTTGCTCAAAACCTTTCTTGTGTGTCCTGGAGTCGATCATCTCTGCTCCTGCTAAACCTCAGAGTGAAATTATAATGTCTGTTGCTTCATACTGGAGCTGCTGGGTGCAGCTGGGGGGAGGGGACAGGACCAGCTACCGGCTTCGTGCCAGGCCTTTACATCTGGCACGAAGCCTCCGGACAAATGTTGGCACTCCAAGTCCCTGAAGGCAGAGAAAGTTCTCTACTCCCTGTGTGAGGTATACCATGACAGCTGTGTGCATCTGAGCAGCATCATGGCACTGAGCCCTTTAATTCACCGTGCAGCAGCAACAGACCCGTTTACATAGTTATATAGACTGTACTTCAATTTCTAATAATGATATAAAATTCCTCTTTTAAATCAAAGCTTAAAATGCCCAGTCCCTGATTTTACCAGCTTCTTATTGTGATTGTGATTTCTGTCAAATGTTTAGTTTTTGTTCTTTTAGAACTGGGTTTTCATATGTAGGTTTGTATGTGTTTCACATGTTTTTCCAGCTTTATTTGTGAAGCACTTTGTCTATTTGTCTTGTTGAAGTGCTATTTAAATAAAGATTTTTATTTTTTTTTAAATTGAAAAATGACCATAATGACCACCCTTGCATAACAAAAAGTTCCTTTCACCAAAAATGCTGGAATATTTCACCTGTGATCACAGATTCACTGTGAGTTCATAGAATACTCAGAATGGATCAGTTCAAATAAATAAAATGACATTTTAAACTAAAAAGATTTAAATTCGGTTTCAAGACAGAAGAAAGAACTCTGATCTATCGTTGAATAGCAGCTGACACACTTTTAACTGTAAATGATCTTTTGTAAACACACATGAAGGTAAATTTAACGCTGCTGCTACATAGTGTCACTTGTTTGATTGAGATAAGATTTTAGGACAAAGAATTACGTCAACTGACCTTTACTCAGAATGGATCAGTCCAAATAGTGGCAGCATGTTCCCTGAATACAGGACACTATATTCAGACACAGGTTTGTAAACAAAGCATGTGTTGCTCAACCAGCTGCTGAGGAAATCCTGTTGTGTTCCGAGGCCCCTGCTGGATTTTCCATTACACTACGCTCTGGTGGGCCCTGTTTTCTAAAGGCCTGGACTTCGAGCAGCTCAGGTATCAGCAGCGTCTAAACACACCAGTCTCAGTCCACAGGTGTGAGGGATTAGGATTTATGTGGTTTTGGTTCATATGAAGTGTCACATCTTGTCAAAGCGATCGATGATGTTTATAGATTTGAACTTATCACCTGAGCCACGACAGCTTCCACAGACTTGAACTTCTTGTAGTAGAAGTGGTCGGCATGGAGGTGAAGCAGGCAGCTGGTCTTTGACTCATCCAATGTCCTCCTAGACCGCCTCGCTGGCGCCTCCTGTAGGAGAAAGTTTCACGGACATATTGCAGTTGGTCAGATGGTAGGAAGATTGATGGCAAAGACTGCCCTGTCCCCAGGATACATTCAAATGTCTCCTCAGATTTATGGTTTAATATGTTCCTGGTTTTCAGGTGAAGCTCATGAGTTCACATCATTTCAACACGTTAAACATAGAGTCTCCACGTCGGCACACTGCTGATAGTGGTGTCCCAGCAGGAGAGCAGACCTGAAGTGACCAGGAGGCAACTTGGACTCTCCTCTGGTAACTACATCTGCTCAGACCATTTCATTATCACACAGTGGAAATGATCTCCACCAGCAGGCATGTTGTTCAGAATGGACAGCAATGTCCAAACATCTACCACTGTGGACAATGGACACTGAGACCACCACCTCGTCGGTCGAGCACATGGGACACCCAAGGGAGAGATACACTGAATGGACTTTGCAGATGTTTATTCCATTATACTTTCCGTCATTTCTTTATGAAGGAAGTATTCAGGTGTTCGTCACTGTAGGTCAGGTCCACAGAGAAGCAGCTCGTCTCTGTGCAATGTTCTTTGTCTAATTACCTCCGGCAAGGATGTTATGTTTTCATCTGCATTTGTTTGTTTGTCTGTTATTTCGCAGGATTACGCAAAAACAATTTCACAGAGCACCATGGAACTTGGTTAAAGAATTTGATATGGGTCCAAGAAAAAAACCCTAGCCCCGAACCCAGGGGACAGATCCAGGTTCATTTCACTTTAACATTGCCAGATAAGGTGTTTGCAACGCTTTCATTGATTTATCAGGTAGTAATCCATGAATCTTGATGAGTCAATCATGTTCAGAGGACTGATATCTACTCTGTGGAATATGTTCTCTACTGTTATTTTATGTTGGTGATCAAGCAAGCTACATCAAAGTGACAGAGTGAATGATTACCCTCATCAATTAAGCCACATTTAACGGACTCGTCGGTGAAATCACCCGAGAGAGACATTTCCTGAGTTGGAGTGAATTGGCTTTAAATGTTATTGCAGACGAGGAACTTTTGAAGCCAATGAAAGAAAACAAATGAAGGCCAGTGTGTTTGTGTGCGTCTTCACTGAGGTGATGTCTGGAGTGCCCTACCTCATCGGGTCTGAGGCTTTGGGCGAGGACGTTCAGACGATCTGCTCCACAGATTCCATCAGAGCCGGGTGTCATTAGTGGCAGGACTGCAGAAAAACAAACAGACACTGTGACCCACTTACACTCAAAGGATTCAATTGACCCTTGTTTAGTAAAACCCAATAAAAGATACACAGGAAACACAAAAAAAACCATGCAAACAGTGTTGTGGGTGAGTTTGTACCTGAACATGTTTGTTCTGTTGGGGGAATGTTTATTAAAGCCGTGATGATTCATTGGATTGTGGACGTGCGTGTCCCCAAATAAAACAAATAATGAACAATTGGAGGAAGATAAAACATGTGGTTTGGTTTAACCCTCTGCCGTTCATTTGTCGGAAGAAACAGGATATTATGAAAGATCAGCTCGCAAATAAACACACCTGTAACATGGACCAGGGTCACAGTCTGATCCATGGCAAATATTTATTCAAACGGAATAATTTATCACTGTAAATGTGTTGTTGTGTGTGTGTGTGTGTTTGTGTGTGTTTGTGTGTAACTACTCTCACTATCAAGGTCCTGAGGGAAGCTCCTTTGTGCAAATAGAGTTGTTATCAGACAGGAGAGTATTTTTGCAGTGGAGGTGAGGTGCATCATGACATTAATTGAAAAAGTTTGTGCTTTATTCTGACTTTTTTTCTGATATAAGTCTGTACACTGCTCTCGGACGGGCACTGAACTCCAGGTAATCTCCAGAGCGTCTGTGTGTCAGAGGGCAAATGTTGAGTAATTTTCTCCACAAATTTGTCTCAACTGTCACTACCAGGGCCCAAGTACAATGTCTGGAAAATGTCACTGTGAAGCCGCTACATAACAAACATTCACAACGAGAGAGTGGTTGTGTCTGACGTTTCTCACACACAACGGACACGAAACACACATCTCCAATTGTCTCCGGGGCCAAAATGATTTATCGATCTTTTGCCTGCAGCTTCACAGACAAAGTTTTTCTTGCATTAAAAATACACTTCACGCATCAACTGTTTGTCATGCAGAAACAATAAGTTCAGAAATCATTTGGAATCAGCTCCTTAGTGACAAACACATAGAGCAGCTAACATGGGCAGGAGCACAGACACATTTTCAGACACTTGATAAATAGAGGACCCACATGTGGAAATCAGTGCAGGGGTCTTGAGTGCCTGTGGAAAATGCTGTGATGGCTTCTGGTTTGATTTCACTAAAACAATTTCATCGTCTGCGATTTGCAACACCCCTGGGATGTCTGTCTCGCTCAGACTGACACAACAAGGATGGGATTGCATTTATATTTGCGTTGGCTCATTGTGTCTGAAGGAGGCCAGAAGGACGTCATTGCAAAAGAGAGTGTGAGGGCTACGGTGAGAAGCTGTGGGGTGTTTATGAATAAAGGGGAAACTCTCTAAGTTAAATGTAAAGGACTGGACATTTTTCATAGCCATTCCAAAAAAATTGACAACAATACGTTTCACTGGAGTCATGCACAAATCCAGTCTAATAGACAAAAAGACAAAACTTTCCCAGCTACGTAAATCAAGAAAGAAATTCTTTAATTTCCACATGTACAGTAAAGTCACATGACATAATGATCACTTTCACATGTCGTTAACAGTGAAGAGAGAGTGACAAGATCAGGCAATGTTTATGTCAGTTAGCTGGTGACCAAAAATCGACAACACCCGATTGGATCATACCATCCGACGACAACTCCTCAGGCCAATCACAACCCTGCAAGTCGTTCTTTACATGGCACGATAGGGGGTGGGCTTTGTGGGGATGGATGGAGCCCTAAATGCTGGGCGTCGACACACTGATGGAATTATTTCCAGACCTTTCTGCAAGCCACTGTTCGCTCTCTCTATTTCTCTCAGTTTGCCAATGACACTACTTTGCCCAAGTAGCAACAAGAGACGTTTATTTATCAATTTTTCTCCAGAGGAATGAACGGAGAATAAGCCTGTAAGTGGCTCTCTTGACAGGACAAACTGCTGCACGACCACAAGCCTAGAGAAGAAAAAGGATTTTCCCAGATGAAAAATTTGTGTCACATTCCCAAAGCTGGAAACGAGTTCAACCGTTGAGAGTAATGTTGAAAATTTCGGCCAGGGCCTCAGGTCTCCTTCCAGCTGGGAGCTTTGAGTATGTGACAGTTATGAATGGGCTCCACAGCAACACAGAATTACAATCTCACCTCACACTTGCATATATGACACTCTCAATCCCACTCATGCGCAAGTTTATATTATTATTAGTTGCGCAGTTTTGTTTTCTTGGGGGCAGACACAACTCTGGCACTTCTTTGGCTAAAAAAATAAATATTTTCCAAGCAGTATGTCTGTGTGTTATAATACGACACCTCAATGTTTGTCTTTCAGGGTTCTGCAATTAAATGCCCCATGACTGTATCTTTGGTCAGAGCAAGTGAGTTCTTCAAGCCATTTTGAGCTTGGCCCAGGTGCCAAGTGCCCTCAAGTGACCTACTGGGGAGATCAAAATGCCAGATAACCCTAAACATGGAAACGTAACTCAGTTCAGTATAGATATCTTCCTCCCACTTCCTCTGTATAATCGTCTTTGTGCACCACTGCTGATGGAATCTCTGACCTGCCCAACAACAACATGATTCAGACGCTTGGTGGGATGTTTTCTATCTCATGTGTCCAGACCTCCTCAATCAACCTGAATCCTCCCGAGTTAAACGATTTATGAAGCCTCCATTGGGGTTAATGTGCTTTTCTGGGTTCTTTCCCAGATTATTGAAAGCAGGAACTGTAACAGCTGTGTCTTATTCGCACTAATGCTAAGAACTGATAAGCTGAAGACATTACTGCAACATCTCAAGGTCAGTGTTCACCCAAGACATTTCTCAAATCCCTCCTGCTTGTATAATGTCATTAACATGAGGAAATAGATGTTTGAAAGTGAAGAATATATATGTGTGAAATCTTAATGAAACCTGAACATTGAATGTTCAACTCATACGGAAGATAAAACCGGATCCCTCCCAAGTAAACCGACAGTTAATTCACACTAAGTTAGAGGAAGTAATTAACACGTCAGTAGTTAAACATGAACATGAAGTCATGATGCTGATTTTTTTAGTTTACGTTAACCTCGAGGAAATGTGAAGTTAATACTTAACCTTTTATAGACGTTGGAAGGAGGAAAATCACATGAAGGTGGGTTTGATTTAGGTCTCTCTCTCTCTCTCTCTCTCTCTCTCTCTCTCTCTCTCTCTCTCTCTCTCTCACACACACACGCACACACACATAAACACACAGACACACAAACAAGGCACTTAACAATCATAACTATGTTTCACTTGTTTTAACTGAAATAGAATAGTGTAGTAAACTTTGATTATCATTATATCAACAAAATCACATACTTTTATTTATATTCTTAATATGATTTGAATGTCTTTTACTTGAACCTGAACATTCTATTCAGATGTTCTATGAAGCATATAGTATAAATACTGTGCAGGAGTTCAGGTTTGTTGCCATGTGGGACAGAGGTGAAACCTCTTGACTTCCTCTGTCCCAGGGGAATGAAGGTCCTTTACTTAACTTCAAGGAAGTGAAAATACACACAGGAGTGGAAGCCTTATCAGCCCTCCATGTCCAAATTTACCACTTTGTATGGAAGCATTGATTATTAGTCGAAATTTAATCTGCCTGATCTTTCACAGTTTCCTGCAGATACGCTTGCCTGTGAATGAAAGAACAGGATGTTGTCAGTCGCAGCGCTATGTAATTTAAACTTTGCTACGCTTCAGAAAGGGGTTGAATAAATGGCGGGGGGCACAGGGAGGAAGGGAGGAAGGCAGTCACAGTGTCTGTGTGGACCTAATGACAAACACAGGGGGGGGTGGAGACGGGCGTTTTTGGCACAATCTGTACCGTGTTTCCATGAAAAAGATATCTTGGAAATATTGTAATTCTCATGCAAATGTGCCCACGCGGCCGCCTCGTACTGAACCGCCTTCTCCTCCTCCTGTTTCGTCTTCCTCTTTTTTTAGCTGACTACTTCTCCTCCTCCTCCCCTCGCAAAAGTCACCCTATCCTCAGTTGATCTTTTCTTTGGCTGGTGCCCTGGGTGAGTCCTGACCAGCAGCCCCCTCAGAGCTCTAAATACGCTCTGTGAAATCATAACTACACTCTTACTACAAGTTAAGGGTGAGGCCGGTTCCTTTAACCTGGTAACCCTTGTATCTGCTGGAGCCGCAGCTGCAGAAGTCGTGCGAGAGAGTGGATCAATGAGTAAGAGATATATACTGTAGTTGTAGGTCCTGCGAAAGCATCAGGAGGGCTGTGAATCAAAATGATGAGGGAGATCTACTGTAGCGTGGAATTTCTTTTTGTGCTCTAGCCATCAGCATCGAACAGCCAGGAAAAGCAGCTGGGCTATGGGATGTCATTTAGAGAATTTCAGCCAGAGCAGATCAAGAGTTTCTTTTTTTTTGTTATTCTGAACACTGGTGAGCAGTTAAAAGTTACAAAGGAGCCAAGAGAAGCATGGAAGTGTCTGCTGAGGCAACATGTTCTAAAGTCCCCCCCCCCTGCAGTGGAAAAATGAACGTTGTCTTACCCATGTCATCCTCATGGTAGATTATAGAGTGGTGATCTGTTTGGTTGCTGGTGTATCTGTGGACAGGCTCTATGTGATAAGTCCCGTTGTCTGTGTGGATGGCTCCCTCAAATTGACCCTGTAACACAGAGCCATGGCAGACTGAGCCATGTTCCCCTGCAGAGAGACAACAGGTCAGGCAGAGAGGTGGGAAATGAACAGGCAGAAGAGATTAGTGAGACGGACAGTCACTAGGTACGATACTAAGAGAATTGTAGAGATTGTAGTGAGGGCTAAAACATCACAGAGATACAAGAGATGACACATGAGGCAAGACAAGAAAAAAAGTTAAGTGACCCTAATGTAATCCAATTAGCTCAGATTTTAATAATAAGAAATATCTTTAATAGGAGTTCATCCAGATGTTACATCCATTATCGGTTATAAATTACTTTTATGTTATTTGGTTAATAACTTTAATTCCTGTGAAATCAATCCAATTGAATTAAATAAAGCTCATGTGTTATACAAACCTTCCAGTACTCCTGAGTACAAGTGGGAGAGGTCAGCAGATGTGGAACCATTTTCACTGACGACCATGAAATTCCGGGAAAAGGCTGCTGCACTTCGTTTCAAACGCAGACGGAAAGTTCTGAGAGGAAAACAAAGACACAAACAGCTGTGGTCAAAGCTTTGTACTGTGGTGAAAGGTATGCAGACCAGTCAACAGCAGCACAATGGACCAATCACTGACTAATCACCGACATCTGTTATTGGGTTATAAACAGAACATCACCGTTTGTTTATCAATGAAATATCTATCCAGATACGTGAGACAAATATAAAGCTACCTATGAAAAGCAGTCAAATCCAGCTGCAGTGTGTATTCCTGAGGTTGTGTGCCTCTCTTGCTTCTCAAGTGCATCCTGTGAAGATCCTCTCTGTCATATGACAACCCCTCATAATGCTTTATATATGGACTGATGTTACTCCCAGCACCTGAGAAAAAGAAAAAACATTATATTTTTTTACACAATTGTTTTTACTCCGGAGTACTTCTCTAAAGCAAAATTTGCAGCCGCTCCTCAAATCATCAAATCAGTCTTTACGCAGATGACATACTTCTGTTCATGGAAGATCCTGACTTGCCATTACAAACATTCCCCTCTATCAATCGATCTTCACTTGATATTATTGATTATTTTATTTTCATGACAAAATGTGTCAGTAGCTGTGGGTTTGAAATATGTTTTTGTGTCTTTCCCCTTTGTGCCGTCCGTGGTACCTCATTGTGTACTCTGATGAAAAATAGATATAGCATGTTGCAGTTGGAGGTACAACACCCAATCAACAAACGTGCCTATTAATACTCCATTTACTTCCTGTAATTCCCCATATTTACACCAAACAAGCTATTGTTTACTATTCAAGCCTTTAAAATACACAAAGACAATCAAGCTTATTTACAAGCTTATTTTTTCATTCAGTATCAGGTGTTATACAACACATGTTTCGGGGGAACCTACCCTTTATTTGTGGTGCAGTGTAAAGTCGTGCTTATGCTCATGCAATACCTTTGTGTTAGGATACCATATTTATCCATTAAAACTTTTAATGTGAAATAGGAGCAACGTTTGCTGCAAATAGATGTTTTACTAAGTTAGTTACAGCCCAGTGAATTCTTGATTAAGACTGAAGGGCACACTCAGAAATCTGAAAGTCCTGTGATAGGTAGGTAGATAAGTAGGTAGGTAGTTAGGTGGTTAAGCCAGGTCAAGTCATTCATCCCCACGGGCAAATTTAGATATCCATTGTCTGATAATAAGGGTCACTAATAAAATATTTAATATTGTAAATTTGAAAACGTATAGGGTTAGGGTTATATTTTCCTTTTCCTTTGTTTCTTTATATAGCATAATGGATTTCAACCAACTCCTGTAAAGAAATGTTCAGACTTGCAGTCACCTGAGCAATCTTCGCGAGAACTTTCATTGCAGTGTGTTGACTGTGAAAGTGCTGACTAATGCAAAAAACATGCACCCTCTCGTACAAGGTGTTTTTACTTACTCACCGCTCCCCCGCCTGAGTTAATCACATGTTCTTAAACTGTTAATAAACAGGTAGACCCCACTTAGGGCAACTGAGCAAGCCAACCTCAGTCTACAACAGTCCTAATGGCAGGTTTGGCCTAAGGGCTCGAGTTGAACTGAGAGGACAAGATGAGACATGTCCCAAGAGGAGGCAAGTCCACCACAGCTGCTGTATACTGCATATTCACACTCCTTGAGTTAACATGACCCACACGGTGACACCGACACACACACACAGCTACACAGCCACAAACAACCCAGACTCTTTCAGGGTGAGGAGTGAAGAGTTACACACATCTGCGTATTCTACCACCAGGCTACCTGTAATCCACTCACGGCAATCAAGCACCAGCAACAGCAGCCAGTAGTGTTGAACCCCCATCATCTCCTCATTGGTGGGTTGCTTTCCTCCTCTCGCCACTTTTGTCTCCCTTCTACATCCCCTTGTTCTTTACCCCACTCTTCATCAGCCTCGTACCTGCAGTCACACACTGGAATGTGACTGACTGGGAAGCTCAAGCTAGAACCCGGAGTGGAGCTATGAACACAGACACGGTGGAGAGGCATATTCAGACTTGTTTTGCTTGCAGGTTATGATGAGTTAAAGGAGGGGTTTGTTATTAGTTCTGCTTCTATTGTGAATATAGGAATCTAATATACAGTGTTGAACATCCATTTGCACGTTGCAGAAAAGTAGAATATGGTAGACAATTCTATTAAATTCATTTCAATTTCAATTTCAATTTAACTTTATTGCAGACACAAAGGTCCATATCAATATAAAATCAAATGAAATACAAACTAACAACATGTAAACACAACCATAGCAGCCCACCAATCCAAAAATAATACGATCACTGTCTGCAATACAAGCATTTGTTCCAGTGCTTCCAGAAACAAGAGGAAAAACTTGTGACACTTTGTCAAGCCTCAGTTAAAGTCGTCATGATGACATTTGTCGATCAGTAAATCAATTCTATAAATATTTACATTACACAATGATGATGCAAACTGATGTTTAGCATGAACATGAACTCAGTTAAGAATGTTAGCAACTAAATAACTGTGGCTGATCAATTTCTATCCATCAACTGATTAATTATCTCTATCAATATAGACATAAACAAAAGTAGAGATGAATAAAATACTCTTATATTGTGTGTTAAGTGGAATTTTGACCACTGATGGAGAACTAAAATCGTAATGATGGATAATCTGGATACCATGAAAATCTTTAAAAGGCTGTATTGAAATTATTCCATTATCCTGACTTTCCCTACCAAAGTAACCAGGCCAATACAGTTAGCACATCTTCTGAGTCAAAGTGCTACAAGAACCCACAAAGAAAATTGTATTCGGACGTCATAGATAGTGATAAATGTCAAATTGTGAACTTTCTGATTCCTGTCATATGAACAGGCCTCCCACACGTCTAGTTACAGTTAAAGTCCTAAACGGTCTCAAACATGGGAAGGAAGCGATGTGTGTCACTGGGTCAGAGGTGTTTCTACACAAAGTGGGACAGTTTTAGGTCATTTTGAGGAACAATTACGGGTGAAGAGGAAATGTGACTTTACTGTATGTGACACAGAGATGAGTTGAATCAAAACAAAGGTTAATAGCCACTTTAAAAATAGAAAGTTTGAGTTTGCTAAATAGGAATTGCAGACATTAACAGTGGAGACACGTTGAAGCTTTTCTAACAGCAAATACATGTTGCCACAGAGGCCCAGTTAATCGGATCTGAACCAAATCTGCTTCTCCTGCAAAATCATCAAAATCATAAATAGCTTGGATGAATTGCCAAAGCATGATAATTCTGATTCTTACAGAGTAAAGCTCATGGGCACAACATGTGTTGGCAACAACCAAATGAGTTAATTTGCTTGTAAATGATTTATGTGTGTAAATGATTGTTCTAGTGTTGACACAGTAATTTTCTGGACGTCAGATAGAGCAGCTAGGTTAGCACTCAAGCCGTTTTCAGACCTGAACTCCAGAGAATGTCCGCACAATTGGGTCCAGACATTCCCAAAATCGTGCTTCCCGGACTTTATGTTTTTGTTTCCAACACATCGACACTGCCATCGGCCCGAAACACTGAAATGGTCTTTCCAAGCTGACTACTTCATCTGTGTGTATTGCAGCTCTTTCTCATCCTGAAACATATGTTTTCTTTGTGTTTTTTCAGATTATCTTCTGTCGGATGTTAGAGGCATCATCAAAATATCAACTCACTCCCGGTGATTCTTCCCGACATTTTCCCTCTGGATTCTCCCATCGGCTCACTCTGATATTTTCTGCAGCAACAGATTCGGACACTAATGTTCTCACAAACACCCTCTCCAGATAAATGTATCAAAGCAGCATCCAGTAATATTCTACAAAACATTACTTAAGAACTAAAGAAGCCTGTAAATCCATCAGAACACACATTACAAACAACGAGACACAAATATATTCTTTATTTGTGGATCTTCATTAGCTTCCACAAAGTGCTGCTAATCTTCCTCCAAGTCAGCATTATGATGCATTAAAAGGGAAGATGTTCAGATTTTCTTTGAAGTTTTTAAACCTAAGCCCATGCACTCTGATCCTATCTGGTTTGAAGGGATCCAGGCCCTGATCTCTGATGCGTATGACCTGACTGTCTTTAAGTTGATGACATAACATCCCATCACTCTGTGTGACAGCTTTAATCATGTCTTTTCTGGATCATGTCCATCTTTATAAACCTAAAAGATGTTTCATGCTCGGGCTGCTGCAGACAGATTCCATATACTACACCACTGACTCCCTCCTACAGGTCAGTGTTTTACAGCCTGGTTTAGACCCTAATCTGCCCCGTCCTTTAATCATCCACCGGCTGCCCCCAGCAGAAACCTCCTTCTTCACACTGATTGGCCAGGAAGGGATCACCCGGATCCGAACCATGACATCACACGCTCAGACACACCCCCCGAGGATAGGCTTGCACAAAATATGCACACACAGACAAACACACACACACACACACACACACACACACACACAAACACACACACACACACACAAATTGTCTACTTGTAACCAAAGTCAAATGCCCTTCACCTTATCAAAGTTTTACACAAGAGTTTTCTCATTTTCAGAGGATTTGCATGTGAACCATTTACAAACTACTTTTTGAACTATGAACACCTGCCCAACTTTTATGGCCACAAAGTAGCCAACTGTGAAACTTCTGCAATAGTTCCCTTTGTTCCAGTGTTGAGGGGTTATTCCAGGACGTTGCCTCGACGTAGCTGGGGTCACAGAGCTTTTTCTGACACGTGATTTGAGCCGAGCGTTTAATCAAATTCAAGCACAAACATTCAAAAGAGCCACGATACCAGAGTCCGGACACAGAAGAAACATTTAGAAGTGAAATCTATCCCTGATTGTCCAGGCATTGTGCAGATGCTGGGATCCCAATTCCTGTTTCATGAACAGCAGGCCACAGTACTGTAACTGTAACCGATGCTGTCAGCTCTGGGAACACGTCCACGTTTAGACCCTCTGCTCTGCGTTCCAGATTGTATTCGTGGAGGTTTCTAGTTGCAATTGAGACTAATTCAAACCAACACTACACTTCGACATCCAATCTGACCCTACAAATGTCTGGTACTCAGAGCCAGACAAAGGATCATGGGACAATTAGTGTGACTGCAGACCTCCTTGTTTCTCTGAGGGTTCGTAGGCTATGGGAATTATCAAATCACATCTTTCTGCTGACATAGCCAACCGTTAATCACTTCAGAGACCTGACCCATTTCACAAAGAGCCAGAGTTCTTTCCTCTCTCAAAGCACGAGCACCGCACAATATGGAGTCTGTGTCTGTGCCATAAGGAGGACATTCTATTCAAGGCAGTGACATAGATGGGAGCTGAGCAGAGAGGCAAACTGCCAATCATCTCTGTCTGTTTTTAATGCATCTGATGCCTTCACCGCAAATCTGATAACTAAGCCCTTCAGCACTCTTGGGAATTAAATGTTTTCCCATCATGCAAATCAGTTTAGCTAAAAATCCAACAGAGCACAATGGCCGCTTTTATACTTTTTGCAATTAACATGCACGAATGCAGTTCTTAAAAAGCACAATGTCATGATCAAGTAGCTTATAAATGCAATTTATGATCACAATATGGTATGTTAATTTTCAGACTTTGTTTGTACAAACTACATGGTTGTTAATTGCTTTGCAGCTAATAAAAAAAACATGTAGATCGTTTTGAGGAAAAGCTTTTTTATATTTGCATCAATAAACTCAATTGTGATCGATTTATTCAGAAGAAATCTGCAGGTTAAACATCAAACTTTTACTGCAGAAGTCAGTCCACTGGCAGTGCAATGTCTCCCCCTACAGGAGGCTACTGAAACTAAAGCTTTAAGTCTATGTGCTGCAAATGCAAATCATGCCAATCAAGCTGTTACTTTATCTGCAGTCTGCAGGTTAAATTTATTTTATGCACATTCTCATACGTCCATTGCTTCTTTTTCATTTAAAAATGTTGCATTATTTCCATATGATTTTGCTTAAACTTTATAGTATATATAACCTAGAATCCCAATATATGTTTACATCATCTTCAACAAGTGGATGAAGTCAAAGACACATTGAGGAACAATAACAAGGTTGACACTGGTCAACACTGTATTTATGTTTGTGTTCTGATAATGAGTAGAGCTTGTTTTCCATTGCTGCATCAAATCTCTCAGTATCTAGCTAGACTGAGAAGACCCACGGCAGAGAGCTCACACTCCATCTTGTATAAATATGACTGTTTGTCCTCCAAGGCCCAAAGTCATGACGTGAAGTTCCCTAAAACATTGAGTCAGACGAGGTCCTACAGGCAGCAGATTGCAGGACAGCTACAGGGACTATCAGCAAAGATAGGAACAGTCTCTGCCCATAAACTAACATCAGGATAAACTGTGTTTAATATGTCTTTGAACTTAAACTAAATATTAATCCAGAAACACATCCACAACCTTGACAAGGTTCAGAATGCAGCACAGTTAGTGTCATGTTGACATATTTCACTTTCTGTTATAGAGCTGAAAATGGAGTTAATGTGTCCAACCACATCAAATAAAATGCTCCCATGTAACAGCATCATGCGTTTTGTGTCATATGAAATAGTAAATAGCAGTAGTACTGATATTGATATAGTGTGAATACTTTAATTATTTACCAAAGTGAATCATCCACCTATGATCTGTCACAAATGGCTGCTCAGTGTCAACAGTACTTTGCTCAGTAGATCACATCAGTCAGGAAGGTTTTCTCTCTGTGTTCTCTCAGAAAACCGATCCGAGCCACAGAGGTTGACACTAACATACAAAGTGTCCCTTAATATTTGTTGCTTTTGTGACAAAATAACACACATGCCTGTCTCTGAACCCTGAGAAGACAAAAAGCAACACACACACACACACACAGACATGCAGCAATCCTCACTTGAACTGCTTGATTATCATACAAACAGTTGCAGTAAGGACAGATTCAGAGATGATGTCATGACATTATACAGTCAATATTTAAGTGCTTAAATAAAAAAACCTGATCAAGCAGCAGTTCACTCTACTGCCTGAGACATGTGAGTGAATGGATGAGTGCTGAAATAGACAAAACAAACCAACAAAACAAACGGTTCAGTAGTTTGATTTTCTGGACATAGAAAGGAAAGATGAAACCAAAAGTTTATATACCTTTAGGCATTCATTTGAGAATATTCCTAAAATTCAATCTTGGGTGTGACATACATCTTTTCAGAGAAATATTTGTCCAAACATTAGTGGAATTAGTTGTTTGTAAAGCTTTTATTTTATGTTAATGCATTTTCTATTTGTAAAAAGACTCTTAAGTAAGTAATCTGTCAGTGAAGGGTGTCTGACTTGACCACTGGACATTTTGACTTGTGAAGAGCTGTGTTGTATTCAGGTCTCATTCAGACATGGCAGTGTCACAATGACCAAGCATGTACAACACCAGGACCCTGAAACTGAAGCAGCTAATCAGGATTTAGAGACCCCAGAAATAAGCTTGAATAAATGGCTATATTTATAAAACCATTGATTACATTGCAAAAAGAAGATGAGGACTCATGGTGGGGCTGTGGTTAGCACTGTCACCTCACTGAAGGTAGAGTTGACGAGAGAAGAAGGTGAAGGTTTCTGGTTGGATCCAGGTTTGCCTGTGTTCTGTTTTCAAGTTCTCCTTGTGTATCCTTGGAGTCTCTCCCGGTACTCCATGTCCTACAATTTGCGGGAGGCTGGGACATAACGTAACGTTAACTCAAACAATTTGTGGAGTCTGTCCTGGGGAGGGTGTACTCCACCTCTCCTCACTCCAGCCCCCCCACGACCCATAACAGATACAAATAGAAGAACAAAAAGATCAAGAGATCAAGAGATGACAGGGGGAAAGGACACAAGGCACAACAAACATCACAAACTGATTTATCACAAACTGACACTGCGAAAACTTTAAGTAAGTGCTTTTAATATTTCATACGTTTCCTACATTTAAATGCAGTCAGACCTTGTTGGGATTGTGTCACTCTTTTTGATATTTTTTAACTAAATATCTTCTTAGTCTTGGATTGGACAATGCCTGCGAGTTATACTTGAATTCTACTTGCAAGAAAATCATGCAAAGAAAAAAAAAGGTCATTCTTATAGCGCCATTTCTTGATAATTGTGAAATTATTTGCGCCCAGAAGAGGGCGATGCTCACTAACATAACAGCAGTGACTCGTCTTTCTCAGCAGTTCAGTTAAGAGGACAGGAAATCCCTACAAATGTAAACCAGCTAAATGTCCTTTCAGGGAGAATGGGTGCGACTCAGCAGAAATATAACTTTTTAATTCATTGTGATCTTTTTATCGATTGTTTCTATTCCCCCAAATAAAACTGGGGAAATAAGGTAGAGCTATGAGGAAATACCATAAATAAAGTGGCTGTAAAAATGTATATGCCTCTCATTAAAGAATGTGTGTGTGTGTGTGTGTGTGTGTGTGTGTGTGTGTGTGTGTGTGTGTGTGTGTCCTCATTTGTTTATTCTGCTGATGACAAATGACCTCCATCCATTACTCTCTAAGCGAAGCCATATGTTCAACAGTATGTGGGCGAGGCAGAAGGACACAGACCTCTTTTAGGCCAACAACACACACACACACCGACACACAGACGCACACAGACACACACACTCACGGACAGAAATATGCATCTCACTTAAAATATTTGGCTGATATTTTCATATATATTGTTCTCGGGGGGTATATAGAATAGCAGAACATTTGACTCCGGAAGGTGAGATAGCGGTAACACATAAGTAAACAAATGAACATGACACTGATAATTAGTGTATAATTGGTCTAATTTACAGAACAGGGCACCCAAGAGGACAAGCTGTTTGTAAGAGGGGAGTCACTCTTCCAGCCTGACGTGGGAGGGAGGTCCAGTCCCACGCTGGGAAAACAAAAAAAAGGGGAAGAAGTTTCGGGCTGGGCTGGGTGGAGTGATGTCCAGGCCACTGCAGGGCAGGACCAGCCGGCGGCCAGAAGTCACAAACCGTGCCCGTGCATGGAGCGCAGGAGAGGCAGTGTCGTCATGGTTCTGCACGTTTGTGGGAGTTCCTTTGCAACAGTATCATGATTTTCGCGGTCAGTGCAGGGGATGCAGGAGGAGGGTGAAGAGAGAATTTAGGGAGTTAAAAAAAAGATAAGGCGGGCTGCAGTGTTTCAGATGAATTGCTGAGGTCGGAGAGAGTGAAGTTTAGCCAAGAGGGAAGTTACAGTAAAAACTAGAGTCTGGCTGTAGAGAAGAAAAGCAGATTTTGGTCAGTTTGATATGAGATGTAGCAACAGCACAGATAATACACAGCCCTCACATTTTTTCGATGAGCAGTCATACAGTGACCTTTGACCTCTGGTGTTGGCAGAGACTTGTGGTTCACTCAACCGCAGTTATCAGCAGCCTATTAGCAAAGCGGCTGCAAGATGACGTCATACATTCTTCCTTAATGGGCTCTCAAGTGTAGCACCTAGATAACCTCAGCAATACAGCTTGGTTTAAATAGTAACAGCATCTGTCCTTGAGTCCTTCAGTTCCCCATTTACACAAGGTCTATTTGAATACTGTGTATGTAAAAGTTATTTCTCAGAAACAAATGTTTCATGGAGCGTGTCATTCACGTCTAAAGCTGAACTAATCAATGTTGTTTTAGTGAATAATGGCTCCAGTCTCCATGTGTGAGCTTTGACGGTCGCAGTGACAAACCCACCAGAGAATTGTCCCCCCCGCTCTGCAGTTCCCCTCAGCTCGATACAGAGCGTTACAGCTGTTTTTGCTAATTGTTTCTGGTTTTATGGCCCACAACTTTACTGTTCTGCTTCAGCCCCACATGGCTCTTTTCCAGCAGCTGCAGCAGCAGAAGACAGATGTTTTCAGCAGAATCCATCCCTCTATCCACCCAACTATACCCCTCCGTCCATCTATCCATCCATCTATCTATCCATCCATCCCTCTACACTGCTTGTTGTCATCAGGAGCTTATCCAAGCTGACATTTGCACAGGGTGGGGTTCGCCCTGGACAGGTCAACAGTGTATCAAAGGGGCCGACATACAGAGACAAAAAACATTTCCGTTTACACTCACTTATATGGTCATTAGGGTCTCCAATTAACTTAATTTGGCGACTCACTCATCCGACAGGGTTTGCACATAAATATATGTTTTTACGAATTTCAATCAATAACAATTAAATCAACAATGCAGTCATGAACACAAACAACGTTGCTATAAATTAATTTAAAGATAACATCTTATGCAGAAAAGTTCAGAACTTATGTAATTCTCTTGATAATACACAGCAATTTCCCATAATGACTTAATCTGTGTGGATGCATCTTCTTCTGTTTACAGTTGCTTTAGATCATTTTCCCCTGTGAAGGAAATGCAAAGGGTCCATTTCCCACACTCCTCTGCCCTTGGTATGACTCATACAACAGACAGACCACATTAATGTTTCTCAGCTCATGTGCAGCAGGTCACTAAAGACAAAGTCCTGACTGGTACTCATGTGCACCTTCAGTCATAAATGCTTTGATAGTTAAATGCTATGTAAATATCAGTCTTATGAATGAACACAGGTGGAGTCTTTATACATTTACAAAAAGATGGAAATGCTAAAGTGGTTCTTTTTGCTCCATTTTAGTTTTGTGTCTTATTAAAAGAAATAGGATTTTCTTCTTCTTTTTAACTTTTCACAAAGTCTTTTCTCCTGCTTCCACCCTGCTCTCCACCGTCTCTCACTGTAGCTTTAAATGTGACTATATCTTAGCCCTGTTCCCTGGTGAGAGGAGTTTTGGGGAGTTTTTTACCTTAAAAGGCCATGTGGAGTGGAGAGCTGGTTTCCTGTGGGAGGGCTTTCCTCTCTCTGACTCTGGAGCTGGAGGCCGGGCCCATCCTCATCCTCTCTCTCCCTCGCCCCGACGGCCACTCCCACTTTACACACACACACACACATACTCACGCCTTCCTCTCACCACTCCCAGAAAAGTGGTGAAATCCAGCTCCAGCCAGATGTGTACGAGTGTGTGTGTGTGCGTGTGTGTGCTTGTGTGTGCAGTCGACGCTGACCTCCTTACTTTACAGGAGGTGAATGCACGGTCGCACAGGAAAACAAGGTAGAGAGAGACAAAGAGAAAAGACGTGAGACAAGAGAAGGAAGTCGGAAAGAACGATTAAAAGGGCTTGTCAGGAATTAAAAGTGAGGGAGGGAACAGGAAGAAACTGCATTATGAAGAGGGAAGAAGTGTGGGGCGGGGACAGTGAACGCAACTTTTTTGGCATCGAGCTGAAGCCACTGAATGCCTCAGCTCGCCGCGTCCCGTCTGTCAACAGGCAGTCAGATAACAAATGAGTCAGGAAGACATTGTCCTTATAAGGCCTGTGCTGCACTGATGAACCATGAACCAGGCCTACAGCTGCTGGTGTGTCACCACCATGTCAGAGTGAAGTCATAGCTATCACACACTGTGCCGCTCTGACTTTCTCTATCTCGTTTCCTGCACCTATGTGTTAACTCAGCCTCTTTTTTCATAGGAGCTCTGTCATTGTCTCCCTGCTCCTGACCGTCTCTCTCTCTGTTTCATGCAGTTCAAGGCTGTATCTGCCTTTTTAAATGTTCTCAACCATAAACATTTTATTGTTGATAATCCGCCTTACATTTCCACCGCTTGTTTATGTTTTCCCTATAGGCTGTGGTATGTGATAAGAGTTTTTTATTGCTTTTATATGAGCTCACAAAGCCAAATTCCTTTTACCTGTGTTGAAACCCCAGAATTGTCTTGACTTGTGTTCTCAGAATGTTGAGATCATGTCTGTGGTAACATATGTGTGTGGATTTGAACAGTCAGATGATGAGAAGAGGAGGTTACGTTGTTCCATGATACATATAACACAAGTCCCTTGGGCAAATTCTGATACGTATAGTGTGTCGAAAAGTATTTGCTATTCTCCATCAGGATTATTTACCTATAGAAAAGGATTTGAAAGAGCATTTAGACTAGTATACAGCAGGAAGTTATATTTGAATAGTAATGTGAATATAGGCATCCATCCATTTTCATATACTGGGTTGGTTGGTTGGAGATGGAGCCAAACCCAGCTGACATTGGGTGAGAGGGGTGGAACATCCTGGACAGGTGGCCAGCGGGTTGCAGGGTGTGTCAAGACGATTATATTCAAAATCATGTGACACTTTAAACTTTCAGGTTTTTGATTGTTTGGCCAAAATCAAAGCTCCACAAACTAGCTCCCCTGGATTTCCCCCCCCATGTAACATGGTTTTCCTCGACACTGATTCATTTCATCGCCTGATAAAGACCATGTGAGATGGTAAAAAGCTCCAGACCATGAGCTCCACAGTTGTTGCAGTTGGCAAAACAACATCTGTTCAGGTTCCACCAGGTTAATGTTCAGGAGTTTTATGATCATATCACTTATCAAGTCAAGTTGACAAGTTGACATGGGTCAAAAACTCTTACTAATCGTTAATACAATGACAAGAACTACATATGCATTACTGCAGTGAAATACAACAGCATTTAAAAATGTCTGCTCATGCTGGTAGTGGACAAGACTTAAAACGTGACAGTATGTCCTCTCTGCCCACAGCAAACAGTAATTTAGTTTTAGACAGTATTTAGTTTCCATCACTCAGCCCATAATAGTCACACATGTTCATCTACATCCAATGGAAATTGCTGCTGCCAAAAATGCTGAAATGAATAAGTCAGGTTTTTTAAGAGAGAGGAACATTAGTCTAAAAGCTACAAAACTGGATGTCAGTAAATGTGACCCTTCCTACAAATCTTAATATAGTTTGAATGTCAGTTTTTACCAGTAGACTTCCTGGAAAATAATGTTGATACTAAATGTTTTACGACAGGGAAAATCCCCATAAATTAAAATAAGGCAATTCATTTGTAACTCATTTCCTCATTCATCTCTCTCCCTAACCGTCTTTCTGGCTGCCTGTCTATCTGTCTGTTCTGACGTCACCAGTATTTAGTAGGTCAGTCATTCAAGTTCTCACCTGTCTTAAGGAAGTTGTGTGGAATAATGGAACATTCACAGAATGTGGGTGAAACTGTATTGTGCAAAAAGACATTAATTAATGAAAATCAATACATTTGTACACTGGATATTTCACAAACATGATGGTCCTGGGGTCCCACACTGGATTGGATTGACCTAGTTGACGTGTGCCCCACTGGATT
The DNA here is from genome assembly GCA_038501795.1 of Pseudopleuronectes americanus. Lineage (NCBI taxonomy): Eukaryota > Metazoa > Chordata > Actinopteri > Pleuronectiformes > Pleuronectidae > Pseudopleuronectes > Pseudopleuronectes americanus. The sequence continues at coordinate 12,113,362 of CM076724.1, forward strand.
TATCCGAATCAGCGAAACACGTCACACTTCCTCATCTAACTACCTTGAATGTGAGCGGTCAGATTCCTGTCTATTCACGCTGATCAGACTCCTGCTATCTGAACCTGAACTGCCAGTTTCAGTCTCCAGGCTGAACAACAAATCTTTGGCATGCTGACTTATGAGCCCAGGCTGAGTTGTTGTGCTACGCTACAGTAAAGCTATTGAGCCACAGACGTGTTAGGTGGTGGAAATACCTGATGGACCTTTCACAGATTCATTTCATTTAAACCATTCAGCTCTTCATGCAGATGCACATTTTCAGATTTTCTGATCTTAAAGAGAACGTTGAATTGGCAAACAGTCAAATGTGCATCTTCTGAAATCATATTATGTGGGTGTGTGTGCATGTTTGTGATTTCAGCTCCATCTGAATTACCGACAGTGACGTTCAGACATGCAGACTCACAGCTGATTGGTTTGCTTTGATCCAAACATCTGTGAAATACCTGTAGAAAAGGTGTGGAGTGTGTGTGTGTGTGTGTGTGTGTGTGTGTGTGTGTGTGGGAGGGGGCTCATGACGCCACCTTAGGCTGCACAGAAGCCCGTTGTCATACAGGAACCATGTGCCTCTACTTGTACAGACAACATTTTTTTCACAGGAGATGCACCTCACCGTCTGTTTGTGTCTCTGTGTGTGTGTCTGTGTGTCACTGTCAGTGCGTGTGTCACCAGAATCCAGGTGCCCTGTCTAAGTGAGTCATGAGGTATGTTTCCACCCCAAGGCCACAGCAGTTCACATACACAAACACATACTAGCACACACACAAACACACTGAAGACCTCAAGCTCCAGCTGAAGGTCCAGTTCTTCAGTTGTGTAAAATCCATAATGATTTTCTTAGTTCTCCATCATAAATCAAATATAAACACTCTCATTGTCTACGTGCATTCACAAACGATCTCCATGTTAAATCTGGGCCTCTCCGCAGCATTTCTGTGGCTGAGCAGCAGGGAGAGGAAACATACTTGGAACATCGACAACATTAAATCCTCCTCTTATATTAGCAGAGAGGCTGCAGAAGACGACAACACAGAGGCTCACAGAGCAGAAGGGAAAGCTTTCACTCCTTTTACAAATTTACTGAACTTATTATTATTATTGGTGGAATGCTTGTTCTCTAGACATTCCATATTTTATCTTATTAAACACACACAATAAATCCTTATTGTTGGCTGTAACAACAACAGAGATGTTCAGAAGGCTTTAATGTTGCTCATCTGGAGACTGTGCTTCTGATGCGTTCACAAAGATCATATATGAGCAGATGAATTCCACCTCCTCCATGTTCCAATGCACCGTAAGACTTGGATTCAGCGTAACTGCTCCCTTTTCCTTCCAAACTGTCAACTTCAAAAGAGGTCAGGATGAATTTAAAGTCCCAAATCTCTTGAGTCAGGTTTTGATCGGCGGTTTTCAGCCTGTGATGTGAGCAGCAGCTGTGTGGAGGAGCCGCAAAACTAATCCACAACCGAAAGGTCGAGAGAAAGCCAGGAAAAATAACCTGGAAGAAGAGAGGAATGTCACAGCAACCTTCTTCTGCTCAGACAGGTGACGTGTAAAAAACAACTTGGTGTCTCACAGCCTTTCAATGCAACTGCAGCTTAAACAAGTGACGACAATGTCTTTGTATTCCTGTTGTTTGCTGTGGCTTCAATTTGATTCAAAGTGGGTCAATCCAGTCTAAATTAATTCTGATTATGGTTGGGAGACCTGAGCATCTGTATTCAACAGCACTCAGGTCTCAAAAAGATTTGTAAAACTCTACGGAACAAACTCCCAGAGAAAAACAAACCTCCTTAAGCTCCTTTATATGGATCTTCCAAAGGCTTGTGGTT